>QTSX02000011.1:120244-788585 GCA_014839935.2 Entomophthora muscae | reverse complement strand
CTCTTTCTGGGCTTTTCCCTTGTCATTATTTTCCTGGGTAGTGGTGACTCTAAAGTGTGTGAGGTTTGATTAACCATTGTTTCCATTAATATGGCCATTTGAACCTGAGGTTTTATAGCCTGTACCGTTGTGGTTGCTAGGCAGAGGGAGGCTGGGGGGCCTGGCGGGTGAAAGTCCTTAGGTCTCTCTCTTCCCAGTCTGAGCCTTATGGAGGGTGTTGGATGTTTTCTCTTCCTTCTCCACTTTGAATTAGAGCCCCTGCAGTTTGGTCACCTGGTCCAGCTTGACATTTATCATCACATGCAACTTGAGTGTATTGTAGTACACAAGATGCATAGCTGGGTTATCAAATGCCATGTGTGAAGTTGCCCAAAGACAAAGCTCTTTGTATGCACAGGTGAGTTCTTTTACTGTGCCAGTCTGGGTCAGGCTCTTTACGTGCTGCATGATCATGAGGGCGGTATCTTTCATCACAAATCTTGCCAAGAAGTCCTGCTTAAAGGTGTCCCATTCCTTCTCAATTTGATCCTAATGCCACTTGTTGCACCAGGTACCTGCGCTGTATGTAAGATGGATGGATATCTCTGCAATCCAGAAACGTTGTGGGCCTTCCATTTGCGCCAGCTTGTTTAGGGCAGATTGTATCTATGCTGTGGTGTTTTTATCATTGGCTACAGAAAATGGTTTCAAGGCAGCGCTACAAAGTTGTTGGGCCACATAGGCTAGCATGATACTTTTGTCTGTTACTTGAGTAATGACAGTAGGTGCTTGGAAGAACTCTTGTGCTAATATGGTATTAAAGGCAGAGACCAACATTATCATTTTATGGTATAGTATGTTCCCTTCTGGTATTTTGGTTCCTGGTGTGTAGGGCGTCCAGTCTATGGGGAGGCCAAAAATGATTCCTTAGTATATTTGTTGACTGCAGCAAGTACAGGCAACAGGTGGAATTTCAAAGAGAAAAATAGGATGAAGAATCTACCTATGCTACCAGTGTTGTAACTGTGCTGTTTTAGCAGAGTTACAAGGGAAAAATATTTGGAGACTAGATGAATATCTTTATTTAGAGATATGACTTATATAGTTGTGATGAATCATTATAAGAAAAACATGACTGTGATGATCAATTAGATGGATGGTTAGGGGTTTGACATGATCTAGATATTGAATCAAGCACTGAATCAAGATATTCATCCTTAAAGATTATTGATTGCTTGTGTTGCTATTTCTGGAAATTCAAGCTGACTTACCAACTTGGATACAGGTCACCGGGAATTTGGATTGTGGGTCACAAAAACGCTTAGTTGGAACCTTGTTGGCGGGTCCACCCTTCTGTTTTGACATCGGAACTATTGTTTTGGAAAATAGGAGGATGTGAATCATTGAAGTGGAGATGTGAATGGGTCAAATCTGCTATATCAACACCCCTGGGCTCAAGGAGGTAGTTGATAGTATTTACAATTCACCACCTCTGGAAAACCAGGCCTAGGAACAAGATTTGGACCCTGACCCTGAATGCTTTTGGGCTTTCAGCCTTGCAGACAAAAGAGCCGCCTGCCTGAGCTAAAGCCCAAGCTAAGTCCTAAAGTGAGAATACCATCATAGACTTGAGAGTGGTGGCGCCCAAGGAGGGGCTTATCAACTTGCCTAATGGAGGCAAGGGAAGCCTCTCTGTAAACTTCATGAACTTGAAGTCCTCATAGGTAACCAATCAAGTTCAGTTATCAGAGGAAAATGCGGGCTTCAGGCCCAACCCCATGACCACAGCCCAAGAAAAAGAGAATCAGGTAGCCAATTCAGGGATTCTGGTTAATGAGATAATACCCAGCCAAGGTGCCATTTTACTACTTCTGTATCTGGGCGTCTTGGCCACCCAGCCCTACATTTCCTGGTTTTTTATGAAGCCTCATGGAAAATACTAAGTATGGAGGCAGGGTGCTATATAGACCTATATACCCTGCGCTCCAATCTTATTGTCAATTTTAAATAAAAGTTATGCCATATTGGCTTTCACAGCTATTGCCTTATTTTGTATTTACTATCTATCAATTCAGCACAAGATCATCCAGCCCTCCGGCCCTTCTGTCCTCAGATTTCTTTCTTCCAGGTGTTTCCTTTGGCCCTGTTTATTTTACAGAGTATCCATTAAAGCCTGAGTATAAGGACTATACCCCAGAAAAATTCTTGAACTATATCCCTTGTCCCATATAAAATCTGCAACTAGATACAACCAACAAGATCCCTGGATCCTATCAGAACCCAAACTGTTTAAAGGCAATTTCAACTTCTTGGCTGCCTATCAACTTGATATGGAACCCCTGTGACCCCCAAGCCAATGCCTGCCTCCTCTCCTAACCTCCCAACTGACCACACAATCAAGTTACTCAGTATTGTATATATTACCCTCACTGGATTGATTAACACAATAGTCCTGGCCGCTGTCCTGTGGTCCTGGGTGAGGAAGTACTTTTCCTACCTCTTTAAGTTAGCTCCTCTCTTGTGGTGGGCTTTACTTGCAAAAAAAACCTGGCCCAAGTGATCCCTAAAACCACCAGGCCGGCTGTCCAAGACTGAATCCATGACAGTAGTGTGTTATTGCAGCAGATACTTGGGGCCTTATTAGCAATTGTCTGCTTTAAGGCTGTAGATAATGACTAGTGGCCAAGATCCCTTCTGGCAGCACCACTCTTAAGGTATCAATAAATTAAGAAAATTGGATATTAGGCTTTAAATTAAAATAAACAGAAAGCCATAGTTCATTTTGATTAATAAAGATAACTTTAACTGACAAAGAGAAGGGACAACCCCCTTTAAATAGTCAAACTACTAGCAATTATTGATTTCTGGGTGGCATCAAAAACCCGCTATATCTTAGCAAAAAAGTATAATCAAATAAACTTTTGGTCAGTACCATTCAAAAGCTGCTTTCAGTGGCTTTTTGATACATGTTTTACCCATATATATAAACCATGTTTCAAGGAGTTACAAGTGTAAGGTCAATTCCCTTTTAGCTTTGGATATAACTCTTTTTCCTGTTAAATAAAGAAACCCTCTCAAAGGCCAGCCAATACTCTCAATTATTGAAAGGATTTACCACATACAGTTGTCAGGAGATTTGTGCTGACATACTCCACCAAGCCCCCTGCTTCTGTTTCCCCTTCATTAGAAGAAACTCCTGTTGATAGGACTTATTACTAGCTTGTTTTTGACTGCTCTTAGCAACCATCAGAACTCAAAAAACAAGAGTTGTCATATCAACTTCCACAAATCATATTTATCTATTGACAACAGGTCCCAGAAACATCCCTTAGGCTGCGTCCAATCAGAAGCCAAGCTGTAAATTGTTGAGAAACCTTGCAACACCCCTGACTTATGTTTGAAAAGCTTCCCTTGCATCCAATTGAATCCCTTGCTTCCATCTTGTGGACTTAAAAACTCCAATCCAGCTCCTTAAATTTGGCAATTGAGACCTTTGGGTCCCTGCTTTTTCATCCCCAGACTTATTAAAGTTAAAATTTCAAGAGTTTATATTGGGGCCCTTCTCTTTTTCAAATCTTTTAGGAGTCATTTCCTTAACATTTCCTGTTTTGGAAACCTTACCTTGGTCCCCTTAACCTTTCTGGTTCTCTAGATAATTTTTCAATATCAATCCCTTTGGCTTACCCTTTTCAAACTTTTAGTTCAAGCTCAAACTTAATAATAAAGCTAAATATTATTAGAAAGCACTTAAACATACTTTCAGGAATATCCCTGGCATCAGCACAGAACCTACCAACATCTGCAGAATTTTTAATGAAGCAAATAATTTAAAGTATCAGCAGCAGTTTTCCCTGATTTGGGAAGCTTCCACAAAAAACAGGCATTCTAAAGATGAATTTAAAGTTCAGAAATTGAAGGGTAAAGCCTTTTATACCCCAGGCACAACCCCCCAGGCGCCAGGCCACAAGCCGCACAGCTAACTATCTGGCCTCCACTGCCCACACACCTGCTCTTGCCAGCTATCCAGCCATTTCTTGCACATATGTGGCCCCCACACTCCTGCCAGGCCAGCCATCACACCCCAGCTTGGGAAATGCGCAAAATGAAGAACCATTGGACAACCCCAATTTAACAACAATTCATGCCCCAAATTCAGTAAATGAATTTGGATGCATAAATAAGGGACATCCAAACCTATCACAACTTAAATCAAATACTAGCCAAACCTTTTCATTTGCAAACTTCTAATGCCAACCCAGAAAGGGTGTCAGGGATCCAGTCTTGGGCAGCTGGCCTGTTGTTTTCAGGGGTGACTTGGGCCAGGTTTTTTGTGGGTAAAGCCCACCACAAGAGAGGAGCTAACTTAAAAAAGGTAGGAGACGTACTTCCCCGCCCAGGACCAAGGGCTAGCAGCCAGGATTATACTGTCAATCACCCCTGTGAGGATGATGTACACAATATCAAACAGCTTGTCAGTGTGGTTAGTTGGTAGGTCAGATAAGGAGGCGGGCATAGGCTTGGGGGTCACAGGCGGTTTCATGTGGAGTGTTGTGTTCTGAGACGCGGCACAAACACACAACAGGGAATCCTAACCTTAGGATTGAATTCATACTAAGTCTTGGTTAGAATGGCAGGGAAGGCTATGCAATTACCTTGTGGCCCTGATTGAATAATATCTACTAGAAGTGGCTAGAGAGGCGCCAAAGTACTAGGAGACACAAAGATAAAAATGTGAATAGAACTTAAATTTTATTGGGTATAAAGAGTGGGAATATATACTGTGTAGCTTTACCACAAAACAGTACATGGACGGTAAGAGCACTTACCACAAGCATGAGTGGGGCAAGTGAGTTGCGCAGAATCAGGAAACTTAACAATTGTATTTCCTGGTTTGGATACAGACTCATTTTGAGGAGCAAAAGCAAAAGAGATAGATTTGTCCTTGAAATAACCTATCAAAGGCAAAATTAAAATAGGGTGAATGGCAGCATTCACGACATTGCCCCCTCAAGATTGGCCTTAAGGGGTAGTACTTGCAGAGGAATGTGACATGCACACGGGCAAATGGACAACCACTAGAGAGGAGTTTCACAGTGTACTCTGACCCTTGCTTGAAGGTCCCTTCTAGAGGCCCAACCCACAATATATCTATCTTGTTAGAGCGTCCTCCTACTCTATGCTGATAATAGAGAACATGGTCCCCAATGTTGAACTTGGGCAAGGGAAAGCGTCCAGCATTGTTAGGAGAGAGCTCAAGCACCTTGGTCTTATACGCAGAAGTGTATTCAGTAGCCTGTATATCAATGATGCAGTTGACTAGATCTTTGATATGGTCATCAGGGTTCATGGCCTTATCAGAGGAGAGTAGGGGCCCCCAGGAGCAATAGAGTGGTGGCCTTACGCCCATACAGCATAGCAAAGGGGGAATACCTGGTGACACAATGTTTTCTAAGGCAATAGGCAATAGGCAAAGAGAGCAGCAGGTAATTATAGATCCCAGTTATTAGTCAGAGTAAGTGAGTTTCCTCATGATATAAACATGTGTCAAATTTGCTCACTCAACTGCCCCATTGGTAGAAGGATTATAGGGGCAGATAAAGACTGATGAGACCCCAAGGCTTTGGCAACAGAGGTTACCAACTTGGCGTTGAAGTTAGTCCCATTGTCAGACCTCAACACTTGAGGGCATCCATGGCAGAAGAGCACATCTTGTAACAGAAAGGCAGTGGTTGTCTTGGTAGTAATGTCCTTAGTAGGAAAAGCGTCTACCCACTTGCTGAAATGATCAACAGCAATTAGGATAAAGCAGCAACCAGAGTGGGAGCGGGGGAGAGGCCCTACAGCGTCAATGCTGACAGTGTGAAATGCATGTTGAGGGGGAACTATTTTGAACTTGTGAGAGGCAGCTCAAGGTTGCTGGAGCCTTTAATTGTGGCAATTAGCTATGATTTCTGGAATCAGCAGGCAAAGATTTCCCAGAAATAATTTTTCTGGAGCCAGTCATAGGTCTTGGCAATTCCCCATGTCCCGTCTTCTTATGAGCTTGGAGAACCAGCAAAAGGGAACAGCTAGGTTGTACGTAAGGCAGGTATTAGTCTTACACCTTTTTGAAAAGCTGGTTGTTGCAAATGAGAGTGTCCTCAGATAGCTTGGATAGGGCAATTCAAACTTCTTCTGTCTTGCTCTCCCAATAGGAAGGATATCCAATTAGTTCATACAGTCAATCAGCCTCAGCAGGGTGAAGAGCAAGAATGGGCATCCTGGATAATCCATCAGTGTCCTGGTGTTGAATCCCAGGACAATTTAGCACAATGAAGTCATAACCTTGTAGGCAGAGAGCCGATCTAGCTAGTTGTCCTTCTGGCTCCTTAAGCTGTTATAACCACTTAAGTAAGGCGTGGTCAGTGACAACAGTGAAATAAGTACCATACACATAAAGCAGAACTTTTTGACTGCATGTAATATAGCAAGGCACTCTTTCTCTGTGATGCTGTAATTCTTCTCATGCTTGTTCAGGACACAAGAAGTATAAGCCACAGGATGATCCACATCCTCATTGTCTAGTTAAGCCAAGATGGACTCAATAGCTAGGTTGCTAGCATCAGTGTATAGGATGAACTCCTTATTTTAGTCAGGATACACTAAGATAGGAGCCTCCTTGAGTTTCTGTTTGAGGGTCTCAAAGGCTTGTTGCTGGCTAGCATTCCATTCAAAAGGGACATTTTGTAACAATTGAACCAAAGGTTTGCTCATATTAGCAAAGTCAGGGATGAACTGTCTGTAGTAATCCATTATGCCCAGAAAGACTTGTAATTCTCACAGGTTGGTGGGTGGAAGCAGTTTGTTGATGGCTTAACCTTCTTGGTCATTGGGAAAATTCCCGTCTGGGTCACCTCATGGCCCAATAATTCAAGGTGTTCTTTGAAGAAGGCACACTTAGATGGTTTCAGTTTAAGGCCAGCCTCTCAAATCTTTATGAGCACTTCCTTGAGGTGAGCCAAGTGATCTGTAAAGGTAGCGCTGAAGACCGTTATATCATCTAGGTATACTAGAACACATGAAAGCTTCAAGTCACAGAGGATGAAGTCCATGGCTCATCAAAAGGTAGCCGGGGTGTTGCAGAGTCCTTGTGGCATACAGTGGGCTCAAACAGTCCTTCAGAGATGATGAGCATGGCCTTCTATCTATCCTCAGGAGAAAGGTCAACTTACCAGTACCCAGATACTAGATCCATTGCGGAGAAGAACTTAGAGCCTACAAGGTGGCAGAGAGCATCATCAATACGTGGCAAGGGATAGGAATCTTTTTGGTTAAAGAGTTCAATCAACAATAGTCCATCATAATACAATGACCTTCATCCTTCTTCTTCAAGATGAGCAAGGGGGAGGCCCAAGGACTTTGGGAAGGAGCCAGTATCCCAGCATCAAATAGCTGTTTGAGCTCTTTAGACACCTGAGCGTCTTCCACGCAACTACAACAATATGGTTTAGCGCGGAAGGGGGGAGCGTCTCCAGTATCAATCTGTGGATAACACCTTTAGCCAGACCATAGTCAGTGCTATCTTTAGAAAAATATATGAAAATCTAGTATAGACTGCTCTTGTCCCAGAGGAAGATTTTTACTATGTTTTTACTTAGAAAATCTTTCCTAATTTAAAGTCTGAACTAGGCCAACAACAATAGCAATTGTGCCTATATGATAGGCAAGTTTTGGTAGTAGATGCTGCTGCAGGAGGAGTTGTGGGACACTTGGCAGTGTCTCACAGCATCCCTACCTGCAGCAGTTTGAATTAAAGTATATTATTATGGGAATAGATGTAAATTATTTTGGTATGCTATTAAGGTAAGTCATTCAAAAATGCATTTAAAAACTTACTTATAATGATTGGAAAGCAAGATGCCATCATCCACTATGATTGGATAATTTTAAGCTTAGAAGATAAGATTAGATATGCTAAGCCAAGGTAAGCCTTCACTAAACACAATACTAACTTTCTCAACTCAAACTTAATAGATTCACTTCAACTCAAAGTTAAGCTTCAAAATATACATATAATAAAAACTTTTTTAAGAATAGCAGATCAAGGATTTTAAAGGTAAGAATATTTTTTCTAAAGTTTGAAGCTAAACTTGATTTAAAAAGGTAACTATTTTTTTAAAAAAAAGCCAATTCATTTCAAAAATTAATCAAAGGCTTAATTCCATGTAATCATTTTAAATAAACTACTCATCTTTTTCAAATCCTTTTTTTGAACTTGGTTCATAGCAGATCAAGGTAGTTAAGCTTTTTTACTAAAATAACTAAACTAGATTAAAAACAGATTACCAACCTGAAGTAGATCAAAGCTTGGTAAGTAATGTTTTGATTCAATAATCTTTTTCAAACAAAGCTGCATTTCAGGTAATCATTTCTACTAAAATACTAACCTTCATATCCTTTTAGATGAACTTGGTCCACAGCAGATGTTAGGGTTGATAAGTTTTATTTTTACTGTATTTCCAACATAGATTTAAAAAACTAGGCTTTTGCCCTGAAGCAGATCTTGGGCTAGGTAAGTCAATTTTGTTAATTACTAACATTTGTTAAAAAGTGCCCGGTTTTTACTGCAGCAGATCTTGGGGCTTGGTGAGAACTTTGTGCAAACTACCAAATCTTATTTTTCATCCTTAAGCTGCTCATGGGCAGGGTAAGTTTTTTTTCAAATTTCAAATTTAATCACCTAAAATCAAACCTCAAGATTTTGGCTTTAAGCAGATCTTGGGTTAGATAAGTTTTTTAGCAAAACTTAGGTATGGTAAGTATTTTTAGTCTTAGGATATCTACTCTTTTTCAATAATTTTTGATCCAACTATCACTTAAAAAAATGTGTTCTTCTTTACATAATTTATATAAATATTAAATGAAAACATTTCACTTACTTAAATTTATCTATTAATTTTTTTATTTTTTTGCACTTATTAGTATTAAAATTTTACTTTTTGTCTCCTTTGCAAAGTTTTACTACCAAAAACTATATATTATTATCACTCAGGAGCTGTTAAATTATTTAAGCAAGTCCTATGCTTAGATTATTTTATTTATAGAGTTGAAATAAAGTTTTTGGTAACATTTTTCAGTTTTTTATCTAACTAGCACAATTTCAAAAATACTTTACAACTTTAAAAGATCTAAAAAAGCTAACTTCTTAAAAAATAGTATTTTAATTGATGCCTTTATTTTGATTGCATTAGCCTTTTATTATCTAGATGTTTATGTCAAAAACTCTCTTGTTATTTACTTATCAAAAATAAAAATCTAAAGAATTAAACATCACCAATTTTAAAAAGAATCTTAATTGAGATGGCTTTTATTTCTAAGCTTTTTACTAAAAATTAAAAGGATAAATATGCTAGAGGAACTGAACCCAGGCAAATAGAAAAACAATAAATTGTTTTAGAAAATAACCACAAGTAACTCAGATACTGCTAAAAATAAAAAAGTATAAGCTAATATATAGTATATATCTGGCATAGGAAATAATTGTTTAAGATGCATAATAGAGTAAAAATATTTCAAAAAAAATTATAACCAACTAATTCAGAAATAAATATTTCAGTTAATTTTTTTGTATGATATGGTAAAGCTTACAGACTACATCAACTAATCCAGAGATAAATATATATTTATATAGTATGATTATAATTTTTTAAATGTGTTGATTTGTCCTTTGAAATTTATAAATTGTTATTGAAAATAAAAATTATTTCAAAAGAATTGTAGTTTCAGGATAATGTAAAAATCATCCAATCTCCCATCTCTTATATGTCAAATGTGTTATCCATAATAGAAGAATAAAATAGACTCTGCTAAAATTTTAATAGAGAAAGTTGTTAAGCATCTCTTTATATTTCTCTAATGTAAGTTGCACAACTGATAATAATTATTGTTTTTATAATAATGACTATAACTTTGTGTGCCACTAAATCATCTTGGAAAACTAGAATAATGAACAAAATATTATCTTTTACTGAACTAGTAAAAACACATTTATTTTAGGATAACATAAAGATACCAGAGAGCAGCTGTACAAAAGAACACTAAGTGTGGCACAACTGTTCTCTTTTGGTACCCTACCCACCACTCATGGCTCTATACTATTATTTTCTGCTAAGCTTTTAACCACGGCTAAAACATTGTAACAATATATAATTATATCTAAATCAAATAAAGCTAATTATTGGCTATAAACTGGAAACACAACCAGCAGGCTGCCATAAAAGAGTAAAGCTGAGCGTAGAAAAGCTTTGCTCTTTTGGCAGGCAGCCTGAAACATCTTTCTTTTTACCAACTATAGTATAAGATAAAGATTTTAGAAGGCCACTGATTTAAAAAACAAAAAATATTTTCAGCTAAGATATCTAGACGCGTACCCAGGCAGGATGCTGTAAAAGGGCAATGTGGGTGTAGCTCAGCTTTGTTCTTTTGGCATCCTGCCTGTCACACCACGCTTGTTGATCTGGAAAATCAAGTACCTCCTTCTGTTGGACCAGGGATAGCTGTGGGAAATCTTTTGCAGTAAACAATTATAAGACTTGGGGTTTATCCTCAGGTAAGTTAAAGTCCTGAAACGTACCAAAGGGATGTAGTGATAGGACATCAGGAGCATTCAGCAACTTGCCATAGCCAATAACCTGTCCTCTAGACACATGTATGGGGAGAGAGGTTAAGTTGACTACCAGCAATTGAACAGGGTCTTTATAAGAGATATCTAGGATTCCTGGACAGAGATAAGGTTCATTGCAGCCTAGCAAGGGAGGAGAGTACAACTCCAGGAACATGCGCTCAGGTAACTCATATGATATTTGGGAGTCCAGGATGGCTTGAGAGCCAAGGGGAATGGTCATAGTGGAGGTGGCCAGGAGAGGGATCTCCTCAGACGCAGGGCAAGCCATAGGCAGACACTTCATGTTAGATGAGTGGGTGTGGTATTTTAAAGTGAAAACACCAGTGGGATATTCTAAGGCACACGTCTTGAGGCGCTTCCTGGGAACTTTAACAGGATCTTCAAAGATCAGAGGGACTTTGTACCCTAAAATAGAGAGGTAGCCATCCTTTAAGTTGATGATCCCATTATATTCCCTAAGGAACTGGGTACCAACTAGGAGAAGTAAGTCTCATTCTCCAAGACTACGGCAGGCGCGGCCAAGAGTAGCTTGCCAAACCGCACAGAAAGAGCAGAATAAGCTCCTATAGCACAAGTCATGGATAGCCCAGCATTATATAAGACTGGTGATAGTTAAGTTTGGGGGAAAGTTTAAGCTTCTTGACAAGCTTTGAGGAGACAACATTAATATTGAATCCAGTGTCCAAGATGGCCTTAATTTTCACCTTTTGGATGGATATTTCTACACAAGTGGTAGTACAACCAAAGGGTGGAAGGATGGCCAGGATGTCATAGGCTTCTGCCAGCTCTTTGTATCACTTTTTGATCATGATCCTAAGCCTTGAAACTCCTTATGACATTCTGGAGAGGAAGCAAAACTGAAAAATTCTTAAATACAGTGCTGGCAAATTCAGCAGCTTCTTTGGATGACTCTACTAGTGCAGGAGACCTCTTAGATTGAGTGAGGTATGGGCAATTGACAACCTCTTTGACCTCAGGAAAAGGCTTGGCAGTTGTAGTAGTTTTTGCAGAGAGTAACTTATAGGGGACTGCAATGGTTTCAGGGACAGCAAGAACAAAATACCCCTAAGCGTCAGGATCATCAACATCTAAATTGTCCATGTCAGAGCTGTCAGAGATATTGTGGAACAACAGCAGAATGGAAGGAGCCTCAGTGTCAGCAGGTTCAGAGTTGGCTATGGAGGGGGGAATTGAAGGAGACTGGGAATAATTGTCAACTAAGAGTTTTTCTGCCTCTAGGTTGACTGTTCTTTTCCCGCCTTCTCCTTGGGATCAGCTCCTTCAACCCAAGTATTGGTGCAGACTCAAGAGTGGTGACCTATCTGGCCATAGTTATGGCAACCTTGAAGTCTAGGATGACTTTTTGAGTTCATCATGAGGATGTGAGGGCCACAAGAAGATGAACCAGAGTTAAAGGCAGCACAATTCTCCTGCACAACTGCCCCATAATGGGTAAGGTGCATATCCTGAAACAGTGTCTTTATACTCTTCATAGAGGAAAACATGGCTTTATGAGCCTTAAAGTGAAGACACAGAAGCTGATTAACCTTGAGAGCCTGAGCACAGGCCATGTACGCTTCATGTGCTGTCAATTGTCTGTTTGTTATCAGTTGCTGTCTTTTCATATAGAATCTATATGTGAATTAAGCTAGAGTCTCCTTAGGTTTGAAAGCAATGTGCATGAAGGCGTCCTTCTTCACTTTCAAACTAAGGTCATCACCAAGTTTTTCAATCAGAAGCTGCTTCATATTTTCCCAAGTCTTGATGGCAGGCAGCTCTGGCACCACTACCTCTTGGAAGGTCATGTTCAGACAGGTTAGAATGTGTTCTTTCTTAATCTCATCAGAGGCTCTTCTCATTTCAGTTTCATATATAGTTAGGAAGTCTGCAATGGTCAAGGTTTTGGGGTCAAAGACTTGCTTAAAGGTAGGCTTGAAATGTGCTTCTGGAGTTGGACCACCATTGTTGCTATTGAGTACATTTATGCACAGGGAGAATTTCTTCTTCAGATTCAGAGGGGGGTTGTCTGGCTCACAGCTGACTAACACTCTCTTCAAGAGTAGTCAAGGTCTCAGCAGTGCAGGCACCTGTATTATTAGCTAAAGTGGACTGTTGCTCAGTAATGTCTAGGTGTTGGCCTTGTGTTGTTACTACAGTGGAAAGCTCAGATAGCCAGGAGGTAAGGGAAGGCCCCACTGAGAGGCAAGGGAAAACCTGTCATTTACTGAGTCAATTAACTTACTCATTTCTTGGGCATCCTTACCTAGGCTGGAGTGATCCCATTTCAAATGTTCCACCTCATTAGCTAGAGCAATTAACTCTCTAGTACATTGGATTTGAGGGGCTCCTGGCAGGCCAGGGCAGCAGCTATCTTCATTGATAACTCCAAATGGACTAGCAACAGTTGCCATCATTTTGCATAGAGCGGCAACTTCTTGCTGCAGCTCAGTAACCTGAGTTGTCAAAGCAAGTACTTGAGGACTAGGCTGAGGAGCTCTGGTAGAGAAATCTTGACTTCAGGTAGATGCTTGAAGCTCTCAAATGGCATCTAACGGTCTCTGTTCTCTATCCATCAGATAATTAGATGGAGGAGAAGGGGGAACATCTTGCATGGGTGTATATAACTCATTCACATGAGTCTGGAGCTTGGCAATGGCAGCAGCGGTGGCAGCCCTTTCTTGATGAATTCTTCACTGAGATTGTGAAGGCCTTTAGTAGCAAGATCTGCTACTTGTTGCAGTTGATCAAAGTATTAAGCACTAAACGCATTGAGCTGCTGCACAAGTCATTCAAAATTGGTAAGATAGGCGTTCAGGGTGGAATCTACTGGGGTTACCAGGGCCATTCTAACTGGTGAAATTCATGTAGACGCTCCCTGGCGTATTTGGGGATGGACTGGCACATTTTTTCAATGGAATTAACCAAGAGGGTTTGTGAGGTGATAGAGTTGTGCTGATTTTCAGATATCAAGAAAAACAGGTAATGAATCCATTGTTGATAAGCAGCAAACTGGTCCCAGTGATGAGTGACAGAGGCTTGGAGGGACAAAATTTCTTGAATGTGGAGCCCTAACACCATTTGATGGTATTCTAAGGCGTGTTGTACAAAGGATGACAATAGGTGCTCAGCAGAGCCAGCCACTGAGAGGAGATTCTGTGTGAATTGCAGAGCCACAATCAATCCATAGTATTCCGCTTGACTAAACTGCAATTAGTGGTGAGGGATGGCCCCTTCATGGGCTATCCCAAGGGCTACTGCCATGACTTGTTCTGAGTCAGGGGTACCCATGGGGTAAGCAACTAGGCGGGGACCATTTCCAAGGTTCAGCACAGTAGGGACAATATATGGGTCTGTGATGTCTTCCTCAATGGGAGGACTGGTGATTTCAGGTGAAGTTGGCTCTTGTATAGGAGGAGTCAAAGGACCTGAAAACGTGGTTGCAAAAGGGATAACTGAGGGGCTTACAGCCCCTGTAGTGAGCACCATTTTTGTTGTGCTCTGAGGTACAACAAAGACACACAAAAAGGAATCCTAACCTTAGGATTAGATTCATACTAAGTCTCAGTTAGAATGGCAGGGAAGGCTATGCAATTACCTTGTGGTCATGATTGAATAATATCTACTAGACGTGGCTAGAGAGGTGCCAAAGTACTGAGAGACACAAAAATAAAAATTTTAATAGAACTTGAATTTTATTGGGTATAAAGATTGGGAATATATACTGTGTAGCTTTACCAAAAAACAGTACATGGATGATAGGATCACTTGCCACAAGAATGAGTGGGGCAAGTGATTTGCACAGAATCAGGAAACTTAACAATTTTATTTCCCAGCTCTGATACAGACTCATTTTGAAGATCAAAAGCAAAAGAGAGATATTTGTCCTCAAAATGATCCATAAAAGGCAAAATTAAAATATGGTGAATGGCAGCATTCACAACACAGAGCTTGTAAGCAGGAAGATAGTTGAACTTTCCTCTTATACAATTTGGGTGTTGCAAATATCCACAGGCCTTGACGGTTGTATCTAACTGCAGATTTTATTCAGGCCAAAGGATTGAGTTCAAGTATCATTTCCGGGATTTAGTCTTTATATTCTTGTTTCAAAAGATATTTGGTGAAGTGGACATGGCCAAAGGGTACACCTGGAAGACAGAAAACTGCAGGCAGAGGGACAGGAGGGCTGGGAGATCTTGTACTGAATTGATAGATGGCAAATACAAAATAGGGTAGTAGCTGTGTAAGCCAAAATAACATAGCCTTCATTCAAAAATGGCAATAAGGTTTGAGCTTGGAATCTAAAGGCATAAATAGTATCCTGCCTCCAAACTTAGTATTTTCCATAAGGGCTTCATCAAAATATTGGGGAAAATGTGGGCAGGTGGCCAGGAGGCCCAGGTGCAGAAGCGGCAAAATAGCACCTTGGCTAGGTATTCTCTCATTGGTTAGAATTTCCAAATTGGTCACTTGACTTTCTTGATTTTGGTCTGTGGTCATGGGGTTGGGCCTAAAGCCTGTGTTTTACTTTGGCAGCTGAATTTTACAGGTTACCCAAGAGGACTTCAAGTTCATGAAGTTCAAAGAGGAACTTTCTCTGCCTTCATTAGGTGATTCAAGAAGCTACTCCTTGGGCACCACTATGGTCAAGTCTGAACTGGTATTCTGACTTTGGGACTTATCAGGAGCTTCATCTTGTTCAGGCTCAGTCCCAAGAAAATGCAGGCAGGCAGTCCCTTGGTCTATAAGGCTAGCGGCCCACGGGAATTAAGGGTCAGGGTTCAAATCCCACTCTTGGGCCCAGGTTTCCAGGGGAAAAGAATTGTCAATCCTGACAAAGGGGATTTCAGCTAAAACCAAGACAATTGGTTCCCCAGTCCAATGCTTTGAAACTTTCCTGTCTTACAGGCTAACTAGTATTTAATAAAAGCCTCATTCCTTGATGATAGGTAATGATATCATACTTTAACAAACTATCATAGATGGGGGTACTCTAACAAGGCATGGGATTAAGTTTGACACTTAAAATCCTGTCAAGGTGATAATGATAAGGTATATGGTTAATACCAAGCAAAATACCTTTACATATACATTAATATGGCCAAAATTAACAGCAAAATATTTAAGAACAAAGTAGGTAATGATGCAAGCTTCTATGGACGTGGTGGGGTGGGTAAACAGCAATTAGGGTCAAGAGTTTATTGGATAGTGGTTTAGTTGTGCTGGCTTGTCATAGTAGTACTGTTCTGTGGATTCTGGTATGGGGCTAAAAGGGTTGAAGATGGTTTGGTGACACCTAATACCTAGGCAATCTGTGATAATAGCAGATAAAATGAGATTTTTCATCTTCTGATCCTGGAAAGGGGTGATAAAGCTTAGTGTCAATTACTTCTATCATTTAAGGTTTATTAATTTATGTGCTATCATTGAGTAAATTAACCCCTAATAATATCACATAAACTGCTAAAAGACTTCACTGATAGAAGCCCCTGACACTAATCTTTATCACCTCTTCCCAGGAGCAGAAGATGAACGCCTAATCTTTTTTGCTGTAATTACAGCATGCCTAAAGATTGGGGGTCATCAAACCATCTTCAACTCTTTTATCCCCATACCAGAATCCACATAATGGTACTACTATGAGAAACCAGCACAGATCAACTCCCACATTTGAACTCTTGGCTCCAATTGATTTTCCCCACTCCATCATGTTCACAGCAGTCTAAAAAATACCCTAATATGTACTAATGTACTTTATTGGTAATTTTGGTTGATTTTTTGTCCACACTAAGGTGTTTTGTCAGGTATTGGCAGTATACCCAATTTTCACCTCATTGACAGGGCTTCAAGTATCCAACTTGGCTCCCCTACTTAGCTAAAGTACTACCATATATGATGGGTTGTTTTAGATACCCAGATGGATGAAACTTTCTGCTGTGCCTTGGTACATGACAACCCAGGCCATGACACTATGGCGCTAAGCAAATACAACTGAGATTTAAGCAAAACAACTCATCAGTAAAGCTAATCAACTCAGATGCAAACAAAAATAAACCCAATGAAGTTATATTAATTAACAATATATTTGGGTTCACCTCATTTCATTCTCATCTGAGTTGTTTTTGTTTAAATCTCAGTTGTTTTTGCTATCATATGGATTGATTTCACTTAGCACCACAGATTTGAAACCTACGTAAACTCAGATGCAAAGGGAATGAAAAACCAATGAATTCATATTGATTTTGATAAATTTAGGTCCATTTCTATTTAGTTTGCATTTGAGTTGATTTTGTTTACAGATGATTTTTTTGCTTAGCACCATAGCTTTTAAAACTACTGTACCAATCTAATTTTGTTTTATTCTCTAAATTGATTGATCTGATAGATATATTATAGGTTTTAAATCATGGCTCAATCTAAGTGGAGTTTTATGCCATTATAGAAAATCACATGTTGTGGTGTGTCAGGGACCCGCTTAGAGAGGAAAAAGACTTCCAATCCTATGGGCAAGGGCCCCCAAGTTCAGTCCTGCTACAACAAAACCTATAGTTACTGTCACCATTGCAAGATTTCCAAACTGTCCTAGAAAATTAAATCTCCCCATCAAGGAGCTGAATCTTCCTAGGAGATAATACCCTATCAATTAAACTATAAGGTAAAAGGATGTGTTTGGTCAAAATAAGGAGATGTCAACCTTGGAAGGAGTATAAGTAGAGCAAACATAGTTAAATTTGCATCCCCAATACCCAGAGGGATATTTAAACCAACTGTTAGCCAAGTAATCTTCATTGTGGGCGTTGTCAAATGAAGATTTACGCCAGACAGTGGTTCTGGTAAGTTTTTAAAAGGCCAGGGTTAACCGAGGAAAGATAATTAGATCCCAGAACAGGAAAAGATTCCTAATTATAGTACTAAGTTGGAGTCAATAAAAGGCTAGTTCTTATTAATGGATTAAGATATAAAGAGATTAAGGTATTTATTTCTAGAATAAATTGAATAATGGAATTAAGCTCTCTTAAATATTTGATGTTTTCAATATCAAACATTCAAGAGGCTTTTTAAGTAAAAGAGGAGTAAACCCCTAAATTTCATAAGGTTCTTGGGTTTGGGAGGGTCTGAAAAGCAACAATTGCAAATGATACCCAATGATTTCTGGAAATATTTGAGTACAGAGAAGCAAAACCCATAGATACTGGGGAACAAGATCAAGCAAACTGCAAAAGGAACCGCAGATTAATAAACTAGAGGTACCACGGGTTAATTTACTAAGACATTGCTTAAGGTTTAAGAGCTTAAGCAACTGTAGTTCCAGCCAATAATGTGCTTTACAGTGAGTAGTTAGTTTGCTGATCCTCTTAAACATTTCTAAAGTCCAAGCGTAGTTTGGTTGAATAAAGATAGTATAATAAGGTAATATAAACATAAATCCTTGTTTAACCTTAATTTTAATGTCTGTGTTAAGGATATAGGCTCAATTCTTGTATTGGTTACCAAATGAACACTTCTGTATAGTAGTTGGCTTCTGTCTGTATGTTCTTAGAGTTAAATTCCCATCATTATATATTATAAATGACTGAATTGAGATATTTAGGTATGCAATCCCTAACATGGTGAAATCAATCAGTTAACACTAAGTTAACCTGATCTTCAGTTCTTTTGCTCCTATTTCCAGATGACTTTGGAGCCTTGTCCAATCCATCCTTTTTTAGTAATATTTGCTGGAACAGACCAAACAATTTGCAGAAACTTAGTTACCCATATCTAGTTCTGGAATACCTCTTTTCAAACTGTCCCAGAGTAACCCCACACAAGCAGCTATACATGAATAGAACTGGGTGTTTTTGTTTTGCCTACACTTCTGCTTAGGTGTCAGGCATCCAGTCTTGGGTGGCCAGCCTGTCATTTTCAGGGGTAACTTGGGCCAGTGTTTTAGCAGGCCAAGCCCACCACAAGAGATGATCTAACCTAAAAAGGTAGGAGACAGACTTTCCCACACAGGACCACAGTCCAGCAGCCAGGATTATAGTGTCAATCACCCCTGTGAGGGTGATGTACACAATCCTAAATAGCTTGCCAGTATGGTCAGTTGGGAGGCCGGTTGAGGAAGAAGGCATAGGCTTGGGTGTCACAGGTGGTTCCATGTGGGTATTTTAATCAGGAAGTTAGTTGAATTTTTCTTAAACAATTTAGGTGTTGAGAATATCCACAGGCCTTGAAATTTGTATCTAACTGCTGATTGTATGCAGGCCATGGGATTGAGTTCAATTATATTTTCTGGGATATAGTCCTTGTATTTGGTTTTTGAAGGGTAATCAGTGAAGCAGACTGGGTCAAAGGGTACACCTGGAGGGCAGAAAACTTCAGGCAGAGAGACAGGAGGGCCAGGAGATCTTGTACTGAATTGGTATATGGCAAATACAAAATAAGTGTTATAAATTGCGCCATTAATTCTATTTTGATATGGCCTTTGAAAAATGATATGTGTAAAGATTTGGTTGGTTTTGCTTTTGATTTTGGGAATTCCTCCCCTTTTGCAAATGGGTCTGGTTCAATATCCACCCATTCCAGGATATAATACCTGCCCTTGATTTATCCTGGTATGCCCTCATCTTAACGTGATCCCCTCTGCCACTCTGTCTACCTAATTTGTGATCACCAACCCTTGTCTACTATTTAAGTAGAATTGTTTCTCCTAATAAAGACAAGTTTATCCACATTTGTGTTGGCTTTAATATTCTTCAAGCTTTTTCCTTTCCTTTTTTCCAAAAGGACTTTCACATCTTGTATTCCAGGAAATTAAGATATGTGCCCTTAATTTTGCCCTGAAGGCTAATCCAAGGCTAGCTTCAAATCTCAAATCTTTTGTTATAAAGATTTCCCACTGTATCCTCCTTTATGTTGTCCCCAGGAGCCAAACACAACAAAATGGTGCTCACTACAGGGTCTGCAAGCCCCTTGGTTACCCTGCTCCCACGTACATTCTCTGGTCCTTCTCTCTTCATTTCTGAAGTACTCAAACAACCTAAAGTTTCTAGTCCTCCTCTAGAAGACATCACCAATGTCCCCTCAACTCCCATGGTACTGGTGCTGTCTCCTGGGCCCGTCTGGGCCCCCCCTTCCAGCTTTCTCTCTCAACTATAAGCAAGCTTGTGCTGCCACCCGCTCTCTCCTCTACTCAGGCACTGTGGCAATGCACACTATCCCTGGTCTCTGTCCCAGGTACGCTTCCAAAGACCTGTACTCCTTCCTTTTGGATTTTGGTCTCCTCCCTGCACTGATGGAGTCTATGGATACTATTGGTGTGTTAGTCAACCAGTTTATTCAACCTGCTCTGGTTCACCATCAACTTGCATTAGGATCCCAGAACCAGCTTCTAAATGCTGTTGTCAGGAATATTCCTGACATAAATCAAATTCTGACTGAAGGGAAATGTTGGGAAAAGATAGGAGAATTCCCAATTAAAGAGGCCAAATTTGATGAAGAATTTCCCCCTTTATTTGGTGAAAATAAAAATCAAATTGAGGAAAAAACAGATTTTAGTAGACACCAGATTAATTTATCATCCAGGCAGGAGCCCGCCAGCACCCCCTGCCAGCTCCCTGGCACCTAGCCAGCTGCCAGAGGGCCTCCCGCCAACCCCCTGCTTGCCCACTGAGCCCCCACTGCCCAGCCAGCCTCCTGCCAGCCACCTGCTTGCCCAGGCTGGCACCAGTTGGTTGCCAGCCGCCCCCCCTCAGTCCCAGGGCCCACCCTGCAGCCAATCAGAAAATTCCCTGGTTGCAAGGGAAAAATTAGTGGCCAATTCTTGCCCTTCAGAAGAAGGGCAAATCCAAGGTTTAGATTCTACAAATTATTCTAACTCTCCAGAAGATGAGAAAAATCAAGTTTCAAAAATTAAGAATTATTCAACTCCAAGCCAATGGGGTTCAGGGGAACAAATCACCTGGTTGAGTCCAGACCCCAG
This sequence comes from Entomophthora muscae, assembly GCA_014839935.2. NCBI lineage: Eukaryota > Fungi > Entomophthoromycota > Entomophthoromycetes > Entomophthorales > Entomophthoraceae > Entomophthora > Entomophthora muscae. The sequence continues at coordinate 767,982 of QTSX02000011.1, read as the reverse complement.
TCAACATAAGCCTCCCAATTTAAAAATAGAATTTGAAAATCCCAAGAGCCTTCAGCATCACCTGACTCCACTCCCAGGGAAAACCAATGGCTCCAGTCAAGAAGAGCCAAAACCCCAACAGATTGTCAAGGAACAATAATTTGCCCACCTGCTCAAAGCCCAATTCCCAATCACCTTGTCCAAACTTTTGGGCTCCCCAATCCCTTGCTTTCATTCCCACTTGCAAAACTTTGCAAGTGGGAAGCACTATAAATAGAGAAACCCCCCTCAGTAATAGCTTGTGCTATTATTGAGCTTAATACCCTCAATAAAGTGAAATTCTACTTAAAAACTTAAGTAAACTTTAATAGTTAATCCCCAGCCAACCTCCCTCTAATCCAAGGAAGATGAACCATCTCATCTTCACAGCTGTGCTCACAGCTTGCCTTGGGATTGGAGGCTACCAGCAGGGATCAGAGTTATTTGGGCCCTCTCCAGAAGGGCTAGGCCATAACCCTCATAACAACCCTGGCCAACTCAACTCCTTCCATACTGGACCTTGGCCTCCCCTGGTGTCTCCGCATTCCACGCTCTCCATTGCAGTGTACACCTATATGTACTACGTATTGACCTACTTTGCCGGGAGCTTTGGAAGATACAATGACCATGCTAAGGTCTTCTGCTGGTTGATGAACATATACCCAATAATCACTGCCCTGACTGGATTCCAATTTGCCAATCTACTTTCATAACTGTTGCAAGTGGTACCCACAGTTTTGGGGTATTACAGTTGTAGCCACTGCTGTCTCAAACAACCATGCTCAAAATATAGCATATCACAAATAGTCCCACAGCCTCTTTGCATGTATTTTGGATAATCAGCGTGACTTGCTAGCCTCCCAGAAGTACCTAACCTCATCACTAAATTCACTTTGCTCCTTTCTCCCTGGATATATCAAGGACCAACTGTGCAAATTGGATGAGCATCAAGCAATGTGGCATGGTCAAATTGAGGTCTCTCTTCTAAAGCATCATCAGGACTTTGAGTCTCTAGTTACCAAACTCAACCAATTTTGGGAGCATATTAGTTCCCAGCTAAAATTGGTTAGGACTCATGTCAATACCTGGGGCTGCCACCTACAGCATTGATATGGTCTGGATAAGGCTGCACTAGGCAACACTCTATACCAATTGCAAAGTTATGTGGATGATAGAGTAGCATCCATTGAGGTGACACCTCCTGCTTCTCCTATTGAGGTCCCGTCTGACTTTGAAGCCATGTTATGGGAAGCAATTTCAAACTCAAGGCTACCACTTGACGTCAAGCTTCTGTTTAGAACCCCCCTCCAGTCAAACCTATGCCTGACCCTTGTATTGCCTCCCTCACTGATCAAGTGGCTACTTTGCAAGGTGAAATTGAGTACTTAAGACAGCACCTCTCTAATTATGAGAACACATCATCTGAATCTGAAGGTAAAGAGGAGGCTGAAGTCACTAGTACTCCCGCTCATGGCAATCATGGTTGTTGCCCTGGCTTAGAAGGCCAACCCCAGGTCAACTGTGCTCTTGCCCTGGATCAGCTAGCGGAAGTAACAAATGATGTTGCTGATAGGCAGGACGCGTTGGAAAGAGAGGTACAAAACCTCTCTTGCTTGACCAATACAATGAATGGACAGGTTATCCCTTTGTTTGCTCAAACCACTTCCCTGACTACTTGCTTCAATGGTATTGCTGGCACTCTATTGGTGCAACAGATTAAGATTGATTGATTGGAGCTGCTGCCGCTACCGCTAGATATATTAGTGGACAGAAAAGCTCTACCTTATATACCCTATAAGAGAGCCTTTGACTCCTCTGGGCTAGACAACCTGCTGCTGAATCTTAGTTTGAGGACAATCCCCACATTAACGTCCTCAACCCAGGTGACAACAGCCAATCTACCTCATCAACCATTGACCCAAATTATAAGCCTTTGTTTAAACATATATTTGACCCTAAAACATCTACCATTGCTGCCTTTCTGACAATTTACAAGACTGCAATGTGTAGGGCCACCAACGAAATTAAGAAGAAACATATTCTTACCTGTCTGCATCCCACATGCCAAGAAGTTGTGATCCCCAAACTCCCTTCTATTATCACTTGGGAGGACATGAAGCAACTCTTAATTGAATAATTTGGAGGAGATCTCATTTTGGAAGTCAAGAAAGATGAGTTTATACACATTGCCTTCAAACCCAAAGAGATTCTGGCTGAATTTGCTGATTTTTTCTACATTGAAGGACAACAGTTGATCAACAGTCAACAGCTAACTCCCCAGGAAGCGTACACAGCATGTTCAAACGCTTTGAAGGTTAAAAACTCCTATGTCTGCACTTCAAGGCCCATAAAGCTTCCCTTACTTCAATGAAGAGTATCAAGACCCTCTTTCAAGACATGCACTTGACCCATGGGGGTACTTTAGTACGCAAAAATAAGGCCAAAAATTAAGTAATTATCTATACTCTGTGCATTATGACCTTAGACTCAAGTGGGCATTCTAAGAGACAAGGATATCATAACTGTGGTCAAATAGGACACCACTCACATACCTGCATCAACCCTCAGGTAGAGTGTTGTGACCCAAAAGATCCGGCGGGAAAAGAGAGGTCAGCTTAGAGGCAGAAACACTCTCTGCTGTCCCATCTCCCCCATCTCCTCCTGATCCCCCTTCTGACAAGGAATCTTTCTCCTTGGCTAGCCCAAATATCCTTCACTTGTTCCATAACCTCTCCAGTGATTCTGAACCCAAAAATTCTGACTGCAATGAGTCTAATGGTTATGGCTACTCTGTGCTGGCAGTCCCAGAGACAGTTTCTGTCCCTACAGACTATGTTCAGGGAAAACCACAACTACAACTTGCCCATCTTCAAGTGAAGCTAAGTCCATAGTGGCTTGTCCTTACTTAGCACAGGCTCATTGACCCCCTGTCTTGGTAGATTCCTCTGAAGAGGCTGATGAACTAGCAGAAGCTCTCTTTCAGAATGTGACCGTATCTCTTCCCTTGCCGACTGTGTATAAGGAAATTCCTGCCTTACAATGCATGTTGGCAAAATGGAAGAAGGGAAGCTGCTCAGGACGTTCTGGCTGTCTTACCCCCCCCTTTGGGAAAGATACTACCTGTGTGTAAGTATCAATCCAAAAACTTAAAATCAAGGCTATCTTGTACATGGGCTCTCCAGTCAATGTGGTATTGTCTAAGCTAATGAAGAAGCTTAAGCTGGCCCCTGACCTCAACTACACTCAATCATATTGTATAGGTGACATGGCTCAAACCTAAGCCATTGGTGCCTATTCTGCCCTGCCAATGAGGTTTGGGAAGCTTCTTATTGTATTTCCTGCTGTTGTCCTAGAAAACAAAAGCTATAATTTACTGGTTGGTACGTAATTCCTTCAAGAGTACAATGGGACTGTGAACCTTTGAGATGGGTACCTATCACTCTTAGGGTATGAGATCCCTCTAATCTTTGGAGAACCTCTGTGTCTTCCAGGTAAACATCTTAAGACTTGTGTGCTTGAGTACCCCACAGGTATCTCCTCACTCAAGTACAGAACTCATTCTTCTAATATGTGTTCCCCTCCTCCTTTCTGTCTTGTAGAGGAAGGTGTGCCTCTTCTTGCCCCTTCAGATTTCACTATCCCACCTGGCTCACAAGTGATTATAGACTCCCAGATATCCTACAAACTACCTGAAAAATCATTTCTGGAGCTATATTCACCTGATTCCTTAAGTTGTAGAGAGCCTCATTTATGCCCCGGGATTTGGACCAGACTAATAAGGAGCCTGTGCAGCTATTGTTGGCTAACCTGACTTCCTTGCTTATGCAGGTGACCAAGGGCCAGGTTGTTGGTCATGGTTGCATATTAGGCTCAGAGCAAGTGATGTTCCTCCACCATTTTAGAATTTTCAGTGATTTCAATTTGCCTGAAAGAGACCCTCAGGCTCTCTCCCTGTTCACTGCTGCAGACTTCCCTCAACTGTCACCCATTCAACAAAAAGATGTTCTGGAACTTCTAGACCAGTTTAAGGATATCTTTGTCTCTGGACCCACCAACTATGGTCTAGCAAAGGGGGTTATCCACCAGATAGATACTGGTGATGCCCTGCCCTTTTGTACCAAACCTTACTGCTGCAACAGATTAGAGGATGTTCAGGTCTCTAAGGAACTTAAAAGCTCATATATGCTGGGCTACTAGCTCCCTCTCAGAGCCCTTGGGCCTGCCCATTGTTGATCCTCAAAAGAAGGATGGAGACCACCACATTGTGATGGATTACCGCCACCTGAACTTTCTCACCAAAAAAGACTCATACCCTATGCCTAGAATTGATGATACTCTCAGAAAATTAGGAAAATCAAAGTTTTTCTCCACTATGGATCTAGCATCAGGATACTGGCAGGTGAACTTGTCTCCTGAAGATAGAGAAAAGGCTGTGCTCATCACTTCAGAAGGTCTTTATTAACCCACTTGAACACCCCAAGGACTCTGCAATGCCCTGGCTACATTTCAAAGGGCTATGAACTCCATTCTACGAGATCTGAAGCTCTCCTGTGTCCTTGTATATCTTGACAATATTACTGTGTTCAGCTCCACCTTTACCAACCATTTGGACCACCTCAAATCTGTCTTCAAAATTTGAGAGGCAGGCTTGAAACTCAAACCCTCTAAATGCTCCTTCTTCAAAGAAAAACTTGAATTATTGGGCTATGAGGTCACCCAAACTGGGATACACCCCATTAACAATAGGGTGGAAGCAATTGACAAGATGCTGTCGCCCATAAACCTACAGGAGGTCCAAGTGTTTCTTTGCATGATGGGGTACTATCAACAATTAATCCCTGATTTTGCTGAATTAAGCAAACCCCTTGTCCAGCTCCTTTGCAACGTCCCCTTTGAATGGACTGACAGTCAGCAGCAATTGTTTGAAGCGCTGAAGACCAAGTTCAAAGAGGCTCCCATCCTAGTATACCCTGATTATGATAAGGAGTTCATCTTGTACACCGACACTAGTGGAGTAGCTGTAGGTGCCATTTAAGCCCAGCTTGATGATGAAGGCGTTGATCAACTGGTGGCCTATTCTTCATGAGTCCTCAACAAACACAAGAAAAACTATAGTGTCACAGAAAAAGAATGCCTAGCTGTTCTGCATACAGTAAACAGTTCAGGCACTACATTTACGGGACTCACTTCATGGTAGTTACATACCACTCCTCCCTTAAGTGGCTGAAACAATTGAAGGAGCCTGAAGGTTGGCCATCCTGTTGGGCCCTAGGCTTACAAGGATAAAATTTCATGGTTGTACATTGTCCTGGTTCACAACATCAGAATGCTGATGGTTTTTTTTTGAGGATGCTTATACTAGCCATCCATCCTGCTATGTCAATTGCCTATACAAGCTGATAGGGTATCCTGACTCCTGGATCACTGAGCCAGAAGACATTTGTCTGGCACTGTGTGGTACTTTTCTACAGGGCCTCTAAGGTCAACTCAAGTGAGTCCTTACCAGAAGGACTTAGCAGGCAGTGAGAGAGAAGGTGCTAATCAATAGCACTTATGAGAGGAGGTAGACAGGGGGTCTGTCTCATAAACCTGATAGGAGGGTGGAGGATAGAGGCAGGAGGGTGTGATCTGGCAAGGAATACATATAGATTATAGCACTTACTGAAGTGCAACACTATCTTAGCAATACATTAATCTATATGTGTAAAGATATTGGTAGAGCATTTATAGTACATACCACAGTACAGATAACTCATAGCAATAATGGTATTCTATAAAATAAGTTATGGGGGAACAGACAGGACTGTCTGGACCTTACTCTTTCTATCAGAAGAATGGGAGGCAGTAGGTATACACCAGGGTTTCCTAAGTCCACAAGGGAGAAGGAGGGGATATCACTTGTGGTTAGGCCTGGGACAAAAGCCTGGTAGGGGTGCTAGTATAGCAGGGGGACCTTCCTGTCACATTTGGTCTCTGCAACAGGAATAGCAGGGGCTTCCAGAGGAAGAACCTGGTTAAAGGACACTATCTAAATAGTAGAAATGTCCAGTCAAGTGCAAAGCACAATTTATGTCAAAAGTGGGTCAAAGTGGTTAAAAGGGTCTTGTTTATTGTGAATGATGAGAACTTATATATGCATATATCATAATGTGCATGACTACATAGGGTTCATTTATGAAGGTAACATAGGCCTGAAATAGAACATCATGCCTTGTTTTTCTGGCATGACACATCCCCCCACAAGAATAGACTTATATTCTGACTAGGGCACTGATCCAGAAAATAATGTCAACCTAGTTAAGGAGAGAGTGATTTTTAACAGAACCAATGTGTTTGGGGAGCATCATAAGGTAGAGGCATTGGGTGTTGTTCTTGGTAGGTAGCAGGTAGGTAGGTAGACACCTTAGATAGGAATCAGATGTAGATACCATAGAAAATCTAGATAGGTACAACTTAGGTAGCTATCATACGTAGGTACCCTAGGTGGTTAGCTTACGTAGGTACCTTAGGTAAATGCCTTAGGTAGGTAACTTAGGTAAGCACAGGTTACCAACCAAGGTATACATTTACACAGACCTGGGAGTTTTCTTCAAGGTAGTAACATAGGAGTCCTCATCCTATCAAGGAGCAAAAATGCAACAACCAACAGAGCATTAGGGCGGTAAATGTTGAAGCCACCTATCTTTTTGACACCTCAAAGGAAACAACAAGAAAGAGCAGAAAAAGCACTTAATTCTGCAGTTGCTGAAGGAGAACACCTTCCTCAGAAGAGAGAACCAGAAGAATAAAGAGCCGGTGGATGAGGCTAATAAGATCTTCTCTTTTTTACAAGGTTGGCAAGGCCTAGGCACTGGAAGAGGCCCTGTCACCAACAGAGTCATAAATGGAGGCGCCCAAGAAGAATTGCCTAACCTGATGGATGAGGTGGTCCTGGAGCTAACAGATGATACTGGCACCAATCAGGAAAATATGACAGAAAACCATGAGCAGTCTCCAACTGGTACTTTGGGGGCAATCACACACCTATTTCTTTTTTTGACACCTGATGGAAAGCAACAGGAGGAAGCAAGAGGAGCTCTTAGTCCTGCAATCACCAGTGACTGGATGGTGGTTGCCAATCAGGCAAGAAAACAAGGTAACTGTGAGAGAGAGGGGCTAAACTAACTAAGTTTAGCTCCCATCCCGGTGCAACAAACCACCAGGATGCCATCCAGTGCGCAACTGAGATGGCTGCTCAGAGAGGGGACCACAGGGAGGACACCAGGGATAACTGGGGGAAGTAGGCAAACAACCCCATTAGAATCAGGCCAGTGAGCAACCAGGGAGTGCAAGTAGGAGTGGGAGAGGCCACCTTAGAGGACCTGGGGGGCACCACATTCTTCTGAACCATGGAGGGGAGAGGAGGTGTGGGGGGCACTACGTCTTCAGAACTAGGCAAAGCAAGCTCCATGATGTCCAGGTCCAGATTGTCATACGTCAGGCTCTTAACCACAGCCTCTCTGGAAAAGAGAAGACTGCTGGGGAGGTCCCAGAGACTGGCAGGGTTTCTACCTACCAGATGGGCTGATGAGGAGATTTTCCCCCACAGGTCAGGGGAGATGGACCACAGAAGCAAGAGAAACAGAGCCAGGGAAAAGACAACAAATTTAAGAGCCGGCAGTATCATAGAAAGAACCAGCACAAAATTTGGGGTAGGATGGTATAGTTTCTGGAGAAAAAGGAGCTAAAATGGCAAGACTAGGGCAGTCTTTGGCAAATCTTTGGGAAAACAGCAGAACAAGTTTGGGTAGCCTCGCTGTTGTCTTGGGGGCCTTGGATTATAACTGCAAGCAAAAGCGGGTTTGAAACAATGATTTTTAAAGAAAAATTCAAGATAATAATAGAAATTATAGGAAAACTCAATTGAAATTTTGAGCTTTGAACTTTAACTTTGAAGGCAAGGACAAAAGAGGCAACAACTAAGTGAAAGAACACTTGTACAAGGAGCCAGAAGAGAAGCCGGGTTTGAAACCGGCTGGCTAAAGGTAAGCTTAGGGCAGGGGCTACACTCTAATATTTTGAGCTTCAGGGACACAACTGGTTCCAGGCAACTCAAAATTAAGAAAATTAAAGTGCAGGTGACTCCAAACTTTAATGTAAGTGGAAAATAGACAAACAGGGGACTGAAAGTCCCCTTGCTTAGTTAAAAGGAATGGATTGCAAAAAAACTGGTCGCATGACAGTTGGGGGTGATCCTGATTGGCTAGGTACAAAACTTTGCTGGATGGGCTCAGGGGGACTGGAGAGTTTTACTCCAATTTCCAAAATCAAATCTGATTGGCTGGAAGGGATGCCAGACATTTGGGGGTCAACTGGGTTATCAAGCGTCAATGTGGCAACACCTGATTGGGTGGCTTTGATAGTTTTTAAAAACGGATGACACCAGGCTAATAGGTAGTCCAAATTAACCAGGGTTTCTTCCCAGGAAGGAGCAACCAAAGGCACGGATTCCACAGGATAAGCCAGCATAAATCTCTCATCAACTGTGTGAGCTAAATCATTCAACAAATAGAGGGGTTTGGCGGGCGTTTTGGGACCTTTCTTGGTACAACAGGGAAAGATTGAGTGGTCCAAAGCCAGAGGTGGCAGTGAATTTACAGTAACCAACCAGGAAAGAACAACAGTCACCAACCAGCAGAAAAGGAACAAACCCAACCAGGAAAAAGCTAATCAACAAAGAAAAAAACCATCCAACCAAAGAAAAACAAAGCTGGAACAAGAAACAACCCAGGGGAACAACCTGCAACACCCAGGGCAAGCAAGCGCAGCGCTGGTGCGTAATGGCTTGCTTTCACTAGCAGAGCTGTTACATAGCAACAATGTGCTATGCAGCAATCAATTGCTGTGTAGCACATCTATGCAACAAAGCAATCCACTCCCTGGGAGCAGATCAATTCATTGTGTACCATTGCTTTGTAGTGATCTGCTGCATAAGAGCGGATTGTTACAAAGCAATGACACACATTGCAACAATTGTACCGCTGGTTTAATTGAGGGCTGCATAAGTAGCCCTTTGGTACACACCATACCAACAGTACCCAAAGGTAAGCAAAAATCAATTTTATATTTTATACTAATTAATTTCTCTTTCTTTTTAGGTACATGGCACATAGAAGTAGTCAACCAGCGCCCCAGAGGGGTAACCAACCAACTGATAATTTTGATGTATTGCTTAGTGTAGGCTTGCTTTTTTTAACCAGCAGTACGCTGATGTGGATGAGGACTACTTAACCAGTTGTAAACCCAAGGCGCTTTAATTGTCAAGTTAGGCAAGAAAAGGTATGTTATTTTTCTAACTCCTTTTTTCTTCCTATAATTAAATCAAAGGATAGTTTCACCAGCAATAGGGTAGTGGAAGCTGATACCTAAGATACAGTAGCTGACACTATGAAGGATATGAATAATTGAGTTGGTAGTGAATACAGCATTAAGAATTTATCACCCCTAGTCCAAGAGGATTAACAGCTGAACAGGTGCTCAAGCTATAATGACTTTCAATCAATTTATAATCAAATCAAATGGAAATCAGTAATAAACCCAATGATTTTCCATGTTGTTTGGAACCGCTTAGTGTAAATCAACATAGCCAAAGAGCAGAACCAAGGATCAAACCAGGAGGAAGCAAAAGTGCAGCCATAATTTTAAGCCAATCAGAAATTCACAAGCAAAAATGAAGACAGAGCTAGAACCAGAACCAAGAAGGCAAAACCAACCATAGAGCCATCTGAAACAGGCACATTGGTTATTTTCTGACGTCATTTGATACACATCAGACAAAAGCTTGCTACTTTATAACAGATTGTTGTGTGGCAGCATTTTCAGTGTAATAATCTGCTTGGAGGTGTGGATTTTTACGCTGTGTGGCAACATTTTCAGCGTAACAATTTCATTGCGTAGCAAGGAATGGCTGCACAGCAAGCAGGCTGCTGGTGCAGCAGGGGCTACTTAATCAGTCTCATCCTGACGCTGTATCATAGCACTCTTAGTTAAAAATCATTAGAAATGAGACCCACAGGTTATGATGCTCCAGCTCAAATGATTGTTATGATTAAGTTTCCAGAGTTTCCCAAACAAGGTAAGCAACATAAAAATTATTTCATCAGGCAAGGAAAGATCCTCAGTCTAAGGTGTGCATAATGCTGCTAACACCAGATCATTACTATGTAACAAACCAAAACCACACAATAACAGGGTAGCAAGACTATACTATGTAATAATTTAAACCACACAACAGCAGAATAGCAAGGCTACACTCCATAAGGAATCAAAACTGAACAACAACTAGGTAACCAGGCTACACTAATGTAGGGAGTATACATAGTGGTCTACTACATAAATGAGCACATAGCCAACACTACATAAGAGTTATGTGGTATACACTATGTAGCATGATTACATAGCATAGAACTACATAAGGGGTATGTAGTAGGTGTTACATAGGGTGGTTACATAGCATAGAACTACATAAGGGGCATGTAGTAGGCGCTACATAGGATAGTTACATAGCAAGATTGGAGGCTACTTAGCATAGTGTGGGCTCATCTCTTCATGGCATGCATCCAAGAAGAGGCAGTGAAGAATTATAAGGAGACTGCAACCTCTTCCCCCAAAGAAAATATCATGGGGAAATTCTTTACTTCATGTTCTTCTGGAAATCTTCATACAGCAGACGGTAGAAGACAGGACCAATAGGATCATAGACTACCATCCTCATTCATGGTCAACAAACTTTATGGAGGGCTACTACCCATTCAAATGTCTCCAAGCTTTTGTAAGCCTCAGGAAACAGGGATTGTAGCTCAGTAAGAGTTCACTTAGCAACCTCTGAGCAATATCCTTAGGGGGAACCAGCATTATAAGTGGATAAAGGCTGATTTATCTCCATGAGGTGATGTTCAGAAGTAGATTTCTGGAGTGAAGTACCCTACAGCAATTTTATAGGTTGCCACTCTACCAGCTGGAGATAGATTACATAAGATGTTCTGAACATGGTTCCTCATAACAAGGTTGTGCTATGGGATAATCTATCCAGTTCCTGATCCCGGTTAGGTTCCTCCAGATCAGGTCTTGCAGCCAGGGTAGACAGGAAACTTAAGGTGATCATCCTAGGGGAGTATCTGTACTTTATCTTTGGGGGAGATGAAGTGCAAGTGAACACCAGTTGCAACTCCACTCACCTGGAAGGTGTGTAACAGAATTGTACTCCAGTTAGGAATCCTGACACTGAACAAGTTCTCTATCAGGAGTAGCACTGTTGTTGCTACTGGGGAGCTTCTGGATAATAACCTGGAGTATTTCACACAGGTCTCTTGCAAGGGACAGAACACAACCATTGGTGTAAAGCAGCTCTGTTAGACTGAGATCCTGTACTAGAAAGTTGGCTCCAGTTGACTTACTCAGAGCTCAAGTATCCTGAGTAATGGTAACCTCAGGTGCCTGTTCCTGGATGGGGTTCTCCAGGTCAGGTCTTTCATCCAGTAGATTAGGGGAACTGAGTCATTTCTCTTCCACTGGTTTGTGTGAAACTAAGAGCTAGGTTAAGGAAATACCAGATCTCACGGTTCCATGGTGTATTGATCAGACAGGGAGACAATGGTCTAATAAGATACCAGCATCAGGGCTTGAACGGATGTTCAGCTAAGGTAGACTACACCTGAGGGGATGCAATACCTCAGGGGACCCAGGGAAAGGGAGGGAGGGAGGGAGGGTACAGGGCACACTTATCCTGAGGAGGTTATTCAGGATGAGCCTCTCTACCAGAAGAGGCCTTAGGTGCAGGGGGATTTCAGTACCACTGAGAAGTCTGGCTGTAGGGTGAGTCACTGGGTAGCCAGATCAAGTGTGCTTCTGTACCAAGTATGGTGCTGAAGGGGAGTAGGTTTGACCCACTAACGGAGGCTAGATTGGCATTAACGAAGGGTCAGCAACCTGGCCCCCTGCAGTGAACACCAATGTTTGGTACTTTTCTACAGGGCCTCTAAGGTCAACTCAGGTGAGTCCTTACCAGAAGTACTTAGCAGGCGGTGAGAGGGGAGGTGCTAATCAATAGCACTTATGAAAGGAGGCAGACAGGGGGTCTGTCTTGTATACCTGATATGAGGGTGGAGGATAGAGGCAGAAAGGTGTGTTCTGGCAAGGAACACAGATAGGTTATAGCACTTACTGCAGTGCAACACTATCTTAGCAATACAGTAATCTATATCTGTAAAGATATTGATAGATAATCTATAGTACATACCACAGTACAGATAACTCATTGCAATAATGGTATTCTATAACATAAGTTATGGGGTAACAGACAGGACTGTCTGGTCCTTACTCTTTCTATCAGAAGAATGGTAGGCAGCAGGTATACACCAGGGTTTTCTAAGTCCACAAGGGAGAAGGAGGGGATGGCACTTGTGGTTGGGCCTGGGACACTAGCCTGGTAGGGGTGCTAGTATAGCAGGGGGACCTTCCTGTCACCTTTGGTCTCTGCAACAGGAACAGCAGGGTCTGCCAGAGGAAGAACATGGTTAAAGGACACTATCTAAACAGTAGAAATGTTCAGCCAAGTGCAAAGCGCAATGTATGTCAAAAGTGGGTCAAAGTGGTAAAAAGGGTCTTGTTTATTGTAAATGATGAGAACTTAATATGTATATACCATAATGTGCATTACTACATAGGGTTCATTTATGCAGGTAACATAGGCCTGAAATAGAGCAGCATGCCTTGTTTTTCTGGCATCACACACTACAAGCCCTATCAAGTGATACTGTGATTCAAGATTGTTGTAAATTAGGTGCATATTAGAATGGTCAAGGCTATTAGTGGAATTAATCCTGGTAGTCAAGGCTAATTGATTTGCATCCAAATCCTTTGGATCTGACAGATTTGAAATTCCAATTGTATCTTGAATGTTACAATGATTTGGCTGACCTGTTACATCCAGTTGGATCAAGTTCAGGAACTGAAGGCAGCTTTTGTAATGGGCAGCTGCAAGCTGCAGCCACTCTGGGGTAATGCACATCCAATCTTCTCCATCAGATTGTCTGGATCATCCCAAGATGGAAAGAACATGGATGCAAGAGCCTGGTGGACACCAAAAGATCCTGTAATGTTCCTGACAATAGTGCAGGTGTTAATAACACTCCTGCATCCATTGTGCAGCCAGTATAGTATATAAACTTCCCTTCTTTCTAAATAAAATATGTACTTTTATAATTTTACACATTACTCACTTGATTTTACACTCTACTTAGTTGTTACCTTAGATTTAAGGGTAAAGACTTCAGAGTCTTTAAGACTTGTATTAATTTGTTTATAGGCCTGAAACCATACTCTCCAAAGCTAGCACTATAGAAGTTAACCTCCAAGATGTCCAAGGCCAAATTCACGACAAAGATAGACAACTCTTCAAAAGAGTCAAACATGCTTATCTAACATATGTCTGTCCTAGAATGAGGTTTGCCATCATCCTACAAGCCCACATTGACACAGGACACGGAGGCATAGCAAAAACTCATGACTGGTTGTTCAAAAACTTCTATTGGAATAATATTTGCCTCCTAATCCCTGAAGCCCTTACCTCATGTCATTCTTGTCAGCTCCAATGCCCCTGACCTTGACAGCATCAGTTCAAGCTCATCCCCCCTAAGCATGCCTTCCACACTGTGAGTATTGACACTGTTGAGCCTCTCCCTTGTTCTAGGTCTTGGTGTTGATTCATCTTGGTAGCCGTAGATCACTTTAGAAAATGGATTGAAGCCAGAGCAACCAAGGATATAACTGCAGAGGCTGCTGCTAATTTCTTGTTGCAAGATATCTTCTACTGTCATGGTTTCCCTCAAGTCCTGCTTTCTGACAATGGGACCAACTTTAATGCTTGCCTCATAACGTCCATTGTAGAAGCTATGGGCACACATCAATCCTTCTCTGCAACATATAACCTGTCAACCAACAGGACCGTGGAGCAAGCAAATTCCACCCTTATGTCCATTATGAGGAAGCTTATTCTCTCTGATGCCACTAACTGGGACATGTTCCTCCCTGCTGCTCTCTTTGTGTATAGACTCAGCAGACATCAAGTGACTGGCCAGTCCCCCTTTGCCATGCTGTATAGATGGAAAGCCACTACCCCCTTAATCTTGGGACCCTTTTTGATTGAGGTTGACGCCTCAGCCAATCCTGACGCTCATGTCAAAGACTTGACTAATTTTATCATCAACATCCAAGCTACCACATATTCTACTGCTTACAAGGTCAAAACCTTAGAACCCTCGCCCTCTAATGCTTCCAGAGCCCCCCTCCCTGAGTATCAAGTGAGTGACCTAGTCCTCTATTATCAAAATTGTACTGGAGGTTGTGCTTATAAGCTAGACTCCCTCTGGGTTGGACTTTGTGAAGTCACCTACAAGAAGGGTGTCAAGTATACTGTGAAGCAGCTGTCCTCTGGCTGTCCTTTTGCCCAAGTTCACTCCACAAATATCAACTCCCTGTGTCAATCTTGAGGGGAGAGATGTTGTTAATTGCGCCATTAATGCTATTTTGATGTGGCCTTCAAATAATGATATGTGCAAAGATTTAGTTGGTTTTGCTTTCAATTTTGGGAATTCTTCCCCTTCTGCAAATGGGTCTGGCTCAATATCCACCCATTTCAGAATATCATACCTGCCCTTGATTGATCCTGGTATGACATCATCCCAACGTGACCCCCTCTGCCACTCTGTCTACCTAATTAGTGATCACCAACCCTTGTCTACTATTTAAGTAGAATCATTTCTTCTAATAAAGACAAGTTTATCCACATTTGTGTTGGCTTTAATATTCTTCAAGCTTTTTCCTTTCCTTTTTGCCAAAAGGACTTTCACATCTTGTATTCCAGTAAATTAAGGTACATGCCCTTAATTTTGCCCTGAAGGCTAACCCAAGGCTAGCTTTGAACCTCAAATCTTTTGTTATAAAGATTCTCCGCTGTGTCCTCCTGGATGTTGTCCCCAGGAGTCAAACACAACAATAAGGTAGTAGCTGTGTAAGCCAAAATAACATAACCTTTATTCAAAAACAGCAATAAGTTTGGAGCACAAATTCCTTTGATCTATATAGCACCCCACTTCTAAACTTAATATTTTACATGGGGGTTCATCAGGGCATTGGTAAAGATGGGCCTGGGGAATCTGGGTGCTTGGATTCAAAGGTGGTAAAATGGCACTTGGGCTGGGAGTTCTTTCATTGATCAAAAATCTTAAATTGGCTACTTAATTATCTTGCTCTAGAGTTGTGGTCATGGGGCCAGGCTGCGGGCCTGTTCCTCCTTATGAGAATGGCTCTTGATTGGCCACTAGTGTAGACTTTAAGCTTATGAAGCTAATAGTTGAAATTTTTTCCTCCATTAGGCGCTTTGATTATTCCTCCATTTGGTGTGCTGATTTCCTTGGTTTGGCTTGTTTTATCATTTGGGTCAACATTCTTGGTATCAGCTTGTGGGGGCTCAACTTCAAGAAAATGCGGGCAGGTGGCCCTTTGGTCCATAGGGCTGGCAGCCCAATGGAATCTAGGGTCAGGGTTCAAATCCTGCTCCCAGGCCTGGGTTTTCAGGGAAAAAGAATTGTCAATCCTGACATTAGGTATAATACCCTCCCTATTTCCCTAATAAAGACAATTTCAATTTAAAGATTTCTTAATTCTATCACCTTTTGACTTTATTTCTGATTCACTTGAATAGACTTAGCTTAACACTATACAATTAATAGTGCTACATGATGATTCTGGACCCACTTGGAATTAAAGATGGAAAAGGTTTGAATGAAACTCCCAGTAGTGCCTTTTGTGAAAGACTAGTGAGATACTACTAATTTCTAGTATTCTATCATGTTGTTCCTGGTTCCTTTGTCTTTATCAGAGTTTCTCCATCCTGTTTCTTTTATAATATTGTCAGGTTGTACATGAACATCTTGTTAGTCATTCAGAGGACTCAAGGAGAGAGTCAGGTTAGTATTCTTTAATATGATGTTTGTGATCCTGTTTGTTTTGTAAAAGCTTCATGTCTGTATGTGTTTGTTGAAACAGTTGCTCTATCTTTAGCCAAGTCAAAGATCTCAAGTTATTTTATCTCTGGTATCCTTTGGATAAACCTGATTTAACTAGGGAAATGTAATGAAGTTAAATATCAGTTGATAAAAATTGATGGCTAAAACTTGCAATACTTAGTGTCAGGGCCCATAATACCCAAGACAATCAACTAGCCTACATGGAGATGAAACAACCAATAGTGTGAAAAGTACTGCCAACTGTCTTTCCAGAAGGAAACCCCCTTTTGATTGCAAATGGCCAGGGGTTTGAAAGACCCACATGCTGAAAACCCCTGGAATCAAGATTAAATACAAAGTTAGGTCCCCTTACTATCAGGAAATGGTAAATTGTACTAGCAATTGCTTGATTGGACAACTGAATGCTCATGGGCTCTATTAATAGTTGTGGTACCTTGGCATGCTGCAGTCAAACCCATGACCATGAGAAAGCAGCCAATGTTCACCAATTCCTAGGCCCCAGAATGCAATTTCCTAAGCATTTTGCAAGTACCACTGAAGATGATGCCACCAGTCCTCTGATGGCATAAAAGACTGAGTCATTAACAGTAAGTATAATTATTGAGGAAGGGAAGCCTTCCTCACTGTTGACATCATCCTAATAAACGTCTTTTATGCACAGGACTCATTATTTGATTGCAGGAATTGCTTATTTTTGCACCAGTATAATTATTCTGTTTACATCTCTAAGTGAATCAACAGCACAATATTCATGTGCCTTCCCCTACCTGCCTGGTCCTGCTCTCATCCCCTTGGTTACACCAGCTTGCGCCCTTGACTTGGAGTTCTACCACTCCCACCACCTGGATCTCTGTCACAGGTGACAAACTTCTGTTGACCATGCTCATAAGAACACCTCAACTATGGGATTTGAACCCTGATACCCAGCGGGCCGCCAGCCTGCAGATTTTTGGGCTCAAACCAGAGCAGGATTTGACTTCAGGGAATCCCCTAGAGCATGATGAACCAAAACCACCTACATTGACACTCCCCACACTAAAGGTTCCTGTTAAATCAACCTATCAGTGGGTGGGCCAAGCCATAGATCCCAAAATAACTCGGGCCACTGCAGAATGGTAAATAAAGAAGCTTCCTACAGAATGCAGGCCGCCCAGAGATGACCAACCCCACAACCTGACAAGGAAATTTGAGTATTCTAAGTTTGAATCAGCTAATGAATTAACTCCTGCAAAGGATGCCACCAAGGACTGTAAAAACCTGGTAGACAGCAGCACCCAGGCCAAAGAAATTTGTAAAAGTTTACCCATGGCAGATGGAAATACTTATACCCTGGACCGCCAGGAAGTTGCCCATTGCCATTCTTACAATAAAGTGACATGAACCTCTGGTTTAACTAGGTTATTACAATTTGTTTTTAGTTCTATTTCATTTTCAGTCTACCTCCTGCAGCTCTGCACCTCATACTCACCAACCCCAAGAAACTGCGGACCAGCCGCCCAAATTCTATTGTTCACCAGGAGCTTCCTTTGGCCCAGTACAGTTCACTGAATACCCACCCAACCCTGCGTATTTGGAGTTCACCCTAGAGGAAATCCTAATCTACAACCTGGAGTCTAGAAATAGAAAGACAGAAACCGTTTACAGAGAGGGCATAAAAGTCACCATACCTCCTCTGCTATTCTGGGACAAGTACAACTACTTCCCTGCCTATTTAGTTTCAATGAGACCATCTCTCATCCTGCGGCCTGACTGCCCGCAAGAATCTGTTGCGGCCAATGAATCCACTTCCACTCAGATATTTGGAGTAATTTATATCACTCTTACTGGCTTGATTGATTCAATGGTGCCTGCAAGCAGACCTTGGACCCTCCTGGGCAAATTGTTATCTTATATTTTAAAGTTAGCACCAATCTTATAGTGGTCCCTTCTTGCTGCGCCCGCAGGCTATCTGCCCACAAGTTCCCTAGAACCCCCCACTGGTTTGATCCCTGAAAATCTCCCTCCTGACCATTATAGAGGCCAGATTCCAACAATTATGAAGAAGAATCCAGCCATTCCTCCCCTGCCAGATATTCTTCCTGCCCAAGATTTCAGCAAACTAGGGGTTGTCTATATTACAGTGTTGAGACTAGCCAATCAGGCTGTGCCCCAGACTGGAATTTGGTGTCCTTGGGCCACTTCTGTGAACTATCTTATTATAATTGCACATATTGTGTACATGGCCTTCCAGGCCCAGCCTGCATCTCCTGTGGGAGTCCAGCCGGACTCTGGTATGGGCTGTGATACTTAAAAGAAATATAGATTGTGTTTCATTCAGGAAAATGATGAATTTAGTTCACTATCTAATGTGGGTTTATTTTGTGACCTAAACCTTGCAGCTATGCAAATGCAAGAAACTTCACCTCAATTATCAGGCTTGTATTTGAGCAACTAAATAGAATAGTTTTAAAAAGCTATGGCAATAAGCAAAAATACTTCAGATTTAAACAAAATGATTTCAGATTTAAACAAAATCCAACTCCCAGGTTAAAATATACACTCTGTTAACAGGGTTTATTGGTGTTAATGGGCAAAATGGGTCAACACAGCAACAAAGTACTCACGCGCAAAGCAAAACCATTCAAAATATAATCCAAAATACATGGATTCACAAACAAAATGGTGTGAGTTGACTTTTGATGTATATATGTTTACTATGTGAATCAGTGACAAAATAAACCCAAGAGTGGTGTGTCAAAACTCAATCCAAAATTGAAACACAATAGCAACTCACTATGTGAACAAAATCACTCAACCAGTTTGTGCAATGGGTTATAATCAAGAATGATACCAAGGTATCTAAAATAAGACATGAGATCTGAAACAAAAATTTTAAAAATATTGTGTTGGGTGCTTAATTTGGTGTAAAATATGGAAAAATGGGTGTAAATTATTTTGGGTATTATAAATGGGTGTGTTCAAACCAAAAACAACTAACAAAGAAATAAAAAATCTATAATTGGGATATTGGGTGGGGAAACCTTTAATTGAATAATCATATTCATATAAAAGCAAAAATTAAAAATAGGGAATAACATAATTGAAATTTATTTAATATTTTGTTAAATTTAAAATGGAAGGAACACAATACCAGAGTACCAATACACCTGTTGTGTGCCATGGTTGCAGTTGCCCCCGCAGGTCAAAGAATAGAGTTAGTGCAACCCAAGTGCCTACTCAAGGAGACAGTAGAGGAGAGTTCCATAGTGATGCTGCACTGACACAGCCGGTTCAAGGAGCACAAGCTGATAGGGTGCATAGCATAAACCCTTGGGTCCCAAAACTGACCCAGAAGCCCACCAAGATTACCACTACCAAAACATTTAGAAAGAAGGAGGTAGAACTTACTTTGTATGTGTTTGATGTTGTGTACAAGCAAGAGTCAGTCCTGTTAGCTGTGCTGAAGAAGGTGAAGCCTGTACTTGATACTAGCTACAAGCCCTACGTCAGTGATGGCAATCAGGAGGAGGACAAGGAGCCCAAGCTCTACCAAACCAATGAGGAACAGTTAGTGCTAAAGAAAGTTGCTGCGTTTTACAGCAAGGTGCCCATGCCCTGTGTTGTGCCCAACACCAACAAGCCAATCCCCACCGCTAAAAAGCCCGCTCACAAGCGCATTCCTGACATTAAGTGCATCATCCTTCTCCAGCTCATGTGGGAATCTGGTGATTACAAGGCAGCTGCGGCTCTTGTTGGGGTGGATCCCAAGTACGCCTTGAAGACCTTCAACAAGTTCATTGATACTGGCCAAGTCCTTGCCGCAGAGAAATCCTTGCGTGTTTAAACCATGCTCACCAAGGAGCACAAATGGGCAATCTGCCAGTGGACAACCCAAGATTGCCATCTTGAACTGACAAATATATAGGCCATGGTCAAGTCTGCTTTTGGGATTGAGGCCTCAATTTCCTTCTATTATCATCTGCTCAAGGGGATGCGCTTTTCCTGGAAAAAGCTTGGGGCATCTCCCTACAACAGAAACAGCCCAGCCAATATCAAGACCTGAGAAAATTACGCTGAGGCATACACTGCCCTCAAAGCCAAGGAGACGGTGAAATTCTATTATATTGACAAATTGACATTTGCCTCGTCAATGCGCAATGGGTATGTCTATGTCCCCAAAGGCTCCAATGACGGAATGGCTTGGCGTGCTGCAGTCTGCGCCACAGTAAACTCAATGGTGGCTCTCCTTGGTCCAAAGGGGGTCGAGCTGTACCAAATGATACTAGGCTCCCACAATAGCCAGACCTTCCTATCATTTTTCCAATTGGTCCAGGAGCACCTGAGGCATACAAGCCCTGGCTTCACCAACGTAATTGTATTGGACAATTTTGGTCTCCACAAGGTGGCAGATATTCTTGAAGAATTTCCATCAATTGACACCAGCATTGAAGTGGGCCCCCAGCAATTGGCCACGGCAAATTTGCGCCTTCTCTTCCTCCCTGCCTATTTGCCCTTCCTAAATCCCATTGAGGAAGTCTTTGGGTGGCTCAAGCAAGTCATCAAGCAAGGAACCCCAACAGGGACCGAGGACCTGTTTGATTTGCCGCAGGCCAGGATCCATACCCTCCCAGCTGAGACTGTGGCCAAATTCTATGGCCATGCTGATTTGTTCATCCCCGCATGCCTAGCCAAACAGCCAATCAATTAAAGGCTTAGTGTGTCCAACTTTTTTATATTCTCTAATTTACTATTCAAGATTTATTGATTATCATTTTATATTTAGATGGTTCCACACCTGCAATCACATTCAGAAGGACCATCAATAGATGTAAGTAATTTATTTATTTTATTATATATTATTTAATATGTCATCTGAGGTTATCCCAAACGCTTGATACTGGATTATGTGAAGATATTTATATCACTTTTGTCAAATAAATATAAAATAGTCTTATAAAAATTAAACGTAATTTGTAAGGTTGAAATTTATTTTATTACTGTATTATTTTATACTTTTATGAAACCCATTTCTGCAATATATTTTGCAAATCTTGTTTGCTAAATTATTATTTGAAAAGTTATTTATAATATCAAAATATAGTAGAGTATAAATATATTTATTGATATAGAGATAAAATTAAGTGTGCCTATAATGGGTTTGGCTTTATGTACCCACCCTGCAATGGAGTTGGCGCACAACCTCCACTGCCACACCGTGGACAGTGGATACATCCTTATTAAAGTATTTGCGCCTGCTGGTAAAAGGAAGGATGATGAGGTGGGAATGGAGGAGCAGCTTTTATGGCGGGGCTGCAAACCCGAAGATGCCAGCCAGGACCAGGGCATCCTGGATGACGTGATTCACCGAGTCATACCCAGGGGGGACCTTCTTCCCGTCCAGTGAGAGCCTGGCCTTTTTGACCCCAAGAAGGACCCTGTCTAGGTCCTCTACACTGGCGCTCATCCCAAAGAAGAAAAGATACCCAAGATAAACAACAATGTGAAGCCTTTGTCCAGCAAAGGCTTCTGTAAACTTGCACAATTTGCTGTATACAGCGCTAATCTTCTTCTTGTGCTTAGTTTTGGCAAAGTTCAGCTTCATAGCTGCAGGGACCCCCGTCTTGTTGGGACTCCAGGCCAGCCCAAAGTCTGCCAGGAGGATTTTTGTCTTCTTTACGGCTGTTGCGTCTGCAACAGCCAATTTCAACACCACGCGCCCAAAGTTCTCCAACAGGTAAGAGATGGTATGCTCCAAGGGGTAGCAGAAGCAAGCAGCCGCATGAGCCTGGCCCATTTCTGGTATATTCTTGAATGGGAGCATTGCCAGGACGTCCCTAAAAAGCTTAATGGAGTTTACACAGTAAACTCCATTGAGGACCACTGGGTCAATGCGGACCAATTGGGCATCCTTGTAGGCAGTAACTGCCCACTCAGATGCCCTCTCACCAAGAAAAAGTCTAGCCAATGCCTCCCTGGACATTGGGAATGTACCATGGATCCTGTCTTCAAGCTCCCGCAAGACAGGGGGGGACAGGAAAAGCTGTTTGGCCGTATGAGTGGCTTAGTTGGAGTAGAAGGTGGGGGGACAAAAGGAACCAGGACCCGGTGGAGTTCACCATCACCATCAACATCTTCTAAAAAAAGGTAAGTATTTAAGAATTTTTATTAATTATAATTTTTTTAGATTACCTTCTTGGGTTTCTTCCTTGCCAGCGGCTTCAGCCGGCTTTGCCATTCTTGGCGCAAGTAGTTGTGCGGGCAATTTGGTATCCTCTGCCCTGGCACGCTTGGCAGATTTGAGATGTTCATACATCTCTGGGTCATCAACCCAGACAGACAGCGCAGAAAGATTGTATGCCTTGAACTGGAGGCCCTCAACCACAGTTTTTTGAATATTTAGTAAGCGCTCAATTATCTTCTCTGGGGTGTCTGGCATTTTTGACATAAGTGCCTTTGCGGACACTTTGTCAATTTTGTCCCCAGTGAGGACAGCAGACTTCATTTTGGCTTTGACCTTGCAGTCAATGTCCTTTATTTTGACAATTGCCAAGTCAAGATCCTTCAGAAGCTTCTCTAATTCTCTCGTTGATTTTTTACTAACCTTTCTATATGTTTTTATAGCTTTTGCCCCAATAAATTCTGTATTACTTTGATACTGTTACCTCTTTTTTATTCCTTTTTGTTTTCCCATCTACTACATTATCCCATCTTTTTACCCATTTTTTATATGTTTTATGCTCATCTCAATATGTGTTGTTTGCTTTGTGTTGGCCCTGTTCCTTGATTATCATATTATTTTTAGCGCTTGACATAGCCCCTTGTAAAAATATTAACAACAATTTGGTGATCAGCTAAATTTGAATTAGAAAATTATAGTGTGACTGTTTGTAGATAAAGTTGTTACTGATCCAAATTCAAAACCTTAATTATAAACTTTAAACCAATCAGGAGCCAAGTGATAAAGTGATTGTTGTGACATAAAGGGTCATTCAATAATTCTTTGATGCATGTGCGCTAATTAATATGATTGGCTGGATGTTTTGCCATTGTATGCCATTGCCGCTGTGGCAAGTTGTTGGTGGACTAGTGCTAACCCAGCAGCTGATTGGTCACTAGTCCATCAACAACTTGCCACAGCGGCAATGGTGTACAATGGCAAAACATCCAGCCAATCATATTAATTAGCGCACATGCATCAAAGAACTATTGAATGACCCTTTATGTCACAACAATCACTTTATCACTTGGCTCCTGATTGGCTTAAAGTTTATCATTAAGGTTTTGAATTTGGATCAGTAATAACTTTATCTAAAAACAGTTAACACTATAATTTTCTAATTCAAATTTAGCTGATCACCAAATTGTTGTTAATATTTTCACAAGGGGCTATGTTTAAGTGCTAAAAATAACGGTGTTCTGGATCAGATACATGACATAGTAAAAATATGATTTTATAGAAATAAGCTGAACATAAAGAATAAAACCAACTATAAACAAAGAGAACATGAACATTTGAAACTCAAAAAAGATAATATAAATAGAAAATGTTTGGTGACAGGGGTTTATTGGGGTGGGGGAGAGTGATGCCTAGGAGGCATAATAACGCGGAAAGGAAGGTGTAGAGGCAGTGCTGTCCTGGGGGGTCTGGGATTGGGTGGGTTGGGCTTGCGGGTTAGGGGTGTTGGTGGCAGGGGTGGAGGCAGGAGGATCTTGTGTGATAGCCGCCATATAACGCTTGTCATATTCCTCATCAGTCATTGGCTAAATGGGCTGGTAAGTGGCAGTGGCCTGAGGTGGAAGGCGCTTATCCTTACGTAATTGGTTACCCATGTTCACATGGAAAACCATTTGTGCAAACAAGTCAGCCACCATCTGGCAGCCAAAGAGAAAATTGTGGTCAAGGACCCCATGATAGAGGTTGTTGAAAGCCTGAGGGCAGCACTCCTGTAATGTGGATCCCATGTTGAAGAAGATGACATCTGCCTGATGGACGTCTGCATGGCCAGCAGGGTAGACTGAGGCCTGGTGCCTGCGTCCCTGGATGGCCTCAAGGGCAGTGGAGCTACCCTCCATCTAGTGGCTCAAGAAAATCTGGTACTTGGAATTTGAGCCATCCCAGGAGTTGAGTAATCCACCAAGGATGTGGCTGTATGAGTAGCCATTGATGAAATCTTGGTTTGTTTAATAGTAGAAAAAACCCTTGGCTGAAACAGCCAGAAACGCACCAATGAACGTCCCCTTCTTGACCTTCTTCCTTCTATTCTTGGTGGCGGCTTTTCCTTGCTTGCCAAAATCATCAAAAGCTATTGGTAGCTTGTAATAGGAGATGGACATGACATCATCAGTTAGACTATTCAGGTATTGGACCAGGGTTGATTTGATGGCGGTGTCATATGGGGAATCCTCAGTGCCATCCCATTAGTTGCCAGCAAAATTGGTAAGAACCTGTATGGAAGCCACCTTCCCATACATCCAGAGCTGCACCATGCGCTCAGAGACCCATATGTTATGGTGCGCAAGCTGCTTCCAGACCTGTGTCAAGGGAAGCTTGGGATCCCGCTGGAGGAGGTCAATCATGATTGGGTATGCCTCATATATTTGTAACTTGGGAGCCTTCTTGGGCTTCTTGGCTATCCTGATCAGATTCCCCCTGTTCATCAGGTTGTTGAATTCCTGCATGATAGTAGCTTGGGTAAATTGCAACTGGGTGGCAATCTGTTCCCAGGACAGATCCTGTAGATTCAGTGCCACAAATTCCTGAAGAATTTGAGTGGTGATGATTTGTTGGTTGGGGTGCTGGGCTAGGGGGAGCTGAAGCCTGATTGGCTGTAGGGGGCAGGTTTACTGGTGGCAGGAAGTTGTTCTGAATCAAGGTTGCCATCCTGATTGGTTGGTTGGTGGGCAGCTTGTGCAGGGGTGAGTACAAGAGCAGGGGCAGAGCTAGACACTATGTGACTACTGAACAAGTCAAAGCCATAGGGGTTAGTGGTCAGGTACAGGTCAGCTTCCTTGTTACCTGCCTCAAAGGCTTGGTTGTAAACAGGTGCCTCCACGTTCTGAGCCTCACCTCCATTGAAGCTGGTCTGGCTGCTGCTGGCTTGGCTGCTGGCACCGTCAAAGATATTGCTTGTAAAAACCATTGTAAAAAACCTAGGATAAAATCACTAAAAGTAGAAATTTTAAAATTTAATGATTTATTTTTATTCTAATCTTGAGTCCATATTTGGAACGTTCTCAAAACCTTTTCATACAAATCTGGAGCCATTAAAATGGATAAAATGCCTCTGTTCCTAAATTGGATAGCTGTTGATTGGCTGTTAAACTGTTATTTTTCTATTTTAGGCTGCTCATACTACACATCTTGTGTGAGTTCATTTTGTTTTGTGCTTGTGGAATCTTGCTTCTAGATTGATCAAGTTTTGTTTTGTTTTAGTTCTTCTGTTGGTGCCTCATATGAATCCTGATTGGATTATAATATACTCTGGAACAGCATCCATCCATTTCACTTGTTGTTTCAGTTCATTTTGTTTGTGGTTTAAACTACACCGCTCAATGTTTGATATAATTTTGTATAATGGGCTAGTGAAATTTCGTTTTTCTGTTTGACAGTCCATTTATCAGCTGAAATTTTATAAATTAATTGAATCCTGAATCTTGCGCAACTTGGATTTTGTTTAAATCTGAAATCATTTTGTTTAAATCTGAGGTATTTTCAGTTGTTGTCATAGCTTTTAAAACTACTGTATTAAAAAAAATTTAATTAAAATTTAAATATTAAAATATTTAAAATTAAAATTTTACTATTGAAATTATAATATTACATATTTCAATATTAAAATTTTAATAATTAAAATAAAAAAATTTAAAAAATAAAATTTAAGTTGCAAGGGAAGATGATTTATTAGGGGGATGCAAATTGCTAAGGGGGATGCAATTATTCCAGGGTATTATTCCCCAAAATTATATTTTCTGCTAATGTGTCCAATTGGGACCACATACTCTTCTGTATGTGGTGGACAACTCTGGCGCCAATTGCTAGAGGGGTGGCGCTCAACACCCCGGTGGTGGCTGAGCGTCTTATAAAAGGAAATATAAAAAGAAAATTAACAAGGAGTTGGTTCTCTGGAGGTACTGTGTACCTGTACAACAAATCTAACGTAAAACAGTTGTATAGGACATGCTCTACAGTTTGGTAGCCCTGCAGTGTCTTCATTTTATCCAGTGCCAGCCGGCAGACGTCCATTTAAAGGGGGACGTCCTCCAGCTTCTTTGTGTTGGCCTTCATAATGCAGTGTAGTACTACCCCAAGGTAAACAGCAAGATGCAGTTGCTGTGAGGTATAGATTTCCACAAATAAGCAGAATTTCCTGTAGATTATAACTAATTGATTTGTATAGGCTGTGTTTGAAAAATTGAGTAAAGGAGAGTTGGGCATTTTGGAGGCATCCACTACCCATGCCTCTGCAAACAATATGAATAAAGGTTTCATCTTATTGACTAAAAATGCATTGCCTGTTTGATTTGATATTGATTTTATTAAATTATTGAATATTGCGGCTTTGATTTTTTATTGTGGAACGCAAATTGACTTTTTTCAGGTTTATTTCATATGTGTTTTTAGTTGAAAATGGAAAATGTTCAAGGCATTCAAATATATATTTGTCAAAATTCATGTTGACATTTATTTGGATATCCATCATTCCTTTGAAGTCAATACTTGTGCCTACTCCATAGGCTTCTTTGACCCAGGTTGATCTTCCTTATGGCGCTTTGAATTCCCTATTCATTGTGTCTTTTGTTACATATCAATTGGTGTTATCTTGTATTGTTTTATTTATTTGATTTTTATTTATTTGTTTTACAGGAGCTACCAGTGATTGGTAACCCCTGTAGAACCAACTCAGCGTAAAAGCTGCCACTTCTGCGACCTTGTCCCCATCCCTAGTTAAAACTAAAGTAAATATAATTAAAACATAAAAAGACTTACTGATTGTTTCCCCTGTGGCCCCCTCAGCCACAGGCGCCCCTTCAGCAAACTTCATGAGTGTTGGCTGCTCTTAATTTGTTTTTCTGGGTTTGTGTCAGTAATTTTCCTGATACTTATAGTTGTGTAATCAATAAACTGTCACTTGCTGCCAATGTGAAGGCACCCGCCGCCACCAAGCAGACATCTGCCACCAACGTGCAGACATCTACCGCCATAAAGCAGATACACCCTGCCACCATGAGGAAGCCTGCCACAACCAAGCTGTCACCTGCTATCAACATGCAGGCATCTGTTGCCACCAAGAAGACATCCACTGACACCACACAGGCCCCCGCCACCACCAAGCAGATACATGCTGCCACCATGTGGAAGCCTGTCACAACCAAGCTGTTGCCTGCTGTCAATGCACAGGCGCTTGCTGCCACCAAGCAGACGTCCACCGCCACCACACGGGCCCCTGCCGCCACCACTCAGAAGCCTGTCACAACCAAGCTGTTGCCCGCTGTCAACTTGCAGGCACCCACTGCCATCAAGCAGACGCCTGCCACCACTGCGCAGGCACCAGCCGCCACCAAGCAGATGTCCACTGCCACCACACAGAAGCCTGTCACAACCAAGCTGTTGCCCGCCTTAACGTGCAGGCACCTGCTGCCACCAAGCAGATGTCCACCACTGCCAAGCAGATACACACCACCACCACACAGAAGCCTGCCGCCAACATGCAGAGGCTTGTTGCCATTAAGCAGATGCCCACTGCCACTGCACAGGCACCCACCACTCTTGCCAGCCCCACCCGCAAGCCATCCTCAAACCAGGCACCCATGAGCCAGCCTGCCACCTGCCAGCTTTTGCCCTCCCATGCCAGCAGGCCAGTCCCCATCCACTCCTTTGGGAAATAGCCAGATCAGGAAATCAGAAAAGGCAATTTCCCCAAAGCCAAACTTGGGAGGAACTGCTGCCCAATTTGGGAGCCTACCAAATGGGGAATGGACTGACAGGCTATTCAACAATGTAAATCATGCACCAAATTCAGTAAAGGAATTTGGATGCATAAAGAAGACCAAACTTGCACTATGTCAATGCAAAATTGGATCCAGCCAAACCTTCTCAATTACCAGTCACCCAAGCCAATCCAGAAAAGGGAATAACAGATGCAACTCAGACTCTTGGTTCCCCAATGCTTTGCCTTCCAATAATCATGCCTTTCAGGTCCACTAGTATAAATAAAGAAAAAACCCTCAATGATAGTTTGTGCTATCATTGAGTGAATATCCTCTTCAATATTATCATATTAATCAATCCTTTACCCAGGCTAAGCAAGTAACCTTACTAAACCCATTACCCCTCCCCAAGTCAGAAGATGAATTACATCATCTTCACAGCTGTCTTGACAGCTTACCTTGGGATAGGGGGCCACCAGCCAACCAATGTTCAGTTTGGTCCTAAACCACAGGGACCAAAAGAGATATTGTACAATGAGCCAACTCACCTCAACTCAATGGTTTTGAACCCATGGATACCTCTGGTGTCATCTTGCCCAACTCCCAACTTGGCTACTTATGTGATCCCTGCAGCTACGCTACTTTACCTTGCTGTCAGCCTTAGACAATGCAACATCCTTATCAAAGCCTTTTGTCAGGCAGTAAACTTCTATCCAATTGTCTACTCCTTGAACATCTTTGAGCCTCCTAACCTGACATCTTATGTTACTAAAGTTTTACCCTCAATACTTGGGTATTACAGTTTGATTTTCCTTATTTTCTGTGTTACTTGTGTTTCCTCTTGATTTTAATTAGTTGAATTTTCTTTGTTTTTTGAGGTGCTCCTGCTTCTTGACTGTGTTTTTTCATCTGTTTCCATTTAATTATTTTCCTCTTTGTTGGTGTTTATTTCTTGTGGGATTTCAGTTCCTTTAATCAGTTTGATCTTCTTATTGTTTTCTTTGGCCCCCTGCCAGAACTCCCCCAAATTGTAGGCCATGTCATTAAACTTCAAACTTGATAGGATTGTTCCCTGTAGATTGAGCAATGCTTCTTTGTTCCTTTTTTCTATAATATTTCCTAGTTTATTCAGAGCATCTTCTTTTGACTGGATTAGTGGCTGGCCCTTGTTACCCAGCTTTCCTGTTACTATTTCCCTGATTTTTTTTCTATTTCAACAACCTTTTGCAGGTGTTCTTCCAATTTGTTTATCAAGTTATAGATATTTGACATTTTGTTTGAATCACATCAAAAAACTGATTTTTATAGTACTAACTTCAACATGTGAATATTTTTCATCATCATTAATAAATTAAAGACCATAAATTTAAATATTGCATTATAATATAGCAATTAGACGACAACTCTCAATATTTAGAAATTATCTGCATAACTATATGCATTTCAATTAATAAAATTCATTGTAAATGAGGCCTTTTTCATTGTAATTTATTTAAATTGTCTTTGTTTATATTAGAGAGCCATTAACACTTAGTACAAATATTGATACATAGTGCATTTTACAGTCTGTATATTTACCTATTGGTAATAATTCTGTAAAATACACTATGTATCAATATTTTTACTAAGTGTTAATGGCTCTCTAATATAAACACAATCTTTTTTAATAAACTACAATGAAAAAGGCCAAGTTTACAATGAATTGTATTAATCAAAATGCATTGAGTTATGCACATAATTTCTAAATATCAAGAGTTGACGTCTAATTGCTATATTCTAATGCAATATTTACATCTATGGTCTTTAATTTATTAATAATGATGAAAAATATGTATGCTAATAATTTGAAGTTATTTGTAAAATGTACAACATTGTATAATTATGGGAAATGTTGATAATGTAAAAAGAAAATATTATTAATTATGAATTGAAAGAGAGATATTAATTTTAATAAGTTGTCACAAAGAAAAGATTTATTTACTAATCAAAGGACGGGAAGGGGAGGGAATGGGCGGAATGAACATTGCTTTCATCTGAGCCTGTGAAAGGGACAGCATCAGTGATAGTGGGGGATTAGTAGTGGCTCGAGACTCAGGGTTGGAACGTAGGTGGCTTGATGGGGGGTTAGGGAGGCAGGGTTTGCTGACTGGGAAGGGGCAGCAAGAGCGGTTTGCTTCAATTGCTTGAATTCTTCTTCTGTCATGTATACTGGCTTGAAAAAAACAGATGGACTGGTGTGGGGGTCCTTTCTTGACTTATCACTATCACTTGCATAGAAGATGATGAGATCAAATAAGTCCTGGACAGACACAGAAGGGAAAAGCTCATAATCCTTATCAATTTGGGTGCACAGTTTGTTGTAGGTATCAGGCTTTATGTCAGGGATCCAGTCTTGGGCAGCCAGCCCATTGTTTCCAGGGGTGACCTGGGCCATGTTTTTTGCGGGCAATGCCCACCACAAGAGAGGATCTAACTTAAAAAGGTAGGAGACAGACTTTCCCACCCAGAACCATGAGCCAGCAGCCGGGATTATAGTGTCAACCACCCCTGTGAGGGTGATGTACACAATCCCAAACAGCTTGCCAGTATAGTTGGTTGGAAAGTCAGGTGAGGAAGCGTACATAGGTTTTAGGGCCACAGGCGGTTCCATGGGCAGGTTGTAAGCAGGGAGATAGTTGAATTTTTCCCTGAACAACTTGGGTGTTGAAAATATCTACAGGCCTTGCTGGTTGGCGCAGATCCTGAATGGATTAGACGTAAAGTTATCCACTTAGGGATTAAGCAATGGAGCAATTGCATGATTGCGCTATTGCATCCTCATTCTACTAGTGATAAAGACGTTTAAAACTCCTCTAAAACAGATGTTTGATTTGTCTTTTGAATTGGCATCAGGCATGGGCTTCACTTCTGGGATTATAAATAGAACAACAAAGTTATTTATATCTACCTCCTTAAGGAAAGCTGCAAAGAAGCGGCTGTTCTCTTGCGCGGGACTTTTAGCTGCGTCAATCCACTCTCCTCCATTAGGGAAATCCTTCTGTCTGTGCTTCCCTGCCTCTGGTGGAAATTCCCCCACCTCACACTATATAAGTGCACTACTATCTCAATAAACACCAGTTTTTTCTTATTATATTATTATATTCTTCTGTCCTTACCCAGGCTGTCACTATACCACAACAGGTATAGTATTAAGATAAAGAAGTAGTAGACTAACTATTTGTAGAAATCAGCACCCAGGCTGCATATTTTACAACATTGGCGCTCATGACTTCTTCAAACCACAGCTTCCTCTCTTCCTACCCCCGTGGCCTTGTTTTTGTGGAGGGAGAGATATCCTTGCCTATACCTGCGGCTCCTTCTTCCCAACCCACTCCAGGATTAACCTTCACTGCTTCTGGCTCTCTATCTGGTAGATTCCATGTCTCTTCCTATGGTCAACCAGGACTAATCCAGTGGTTGCCTAACTGCCAACAACTTTTGGAAATTGCCAGCTCCCAATCAAGTATGATCTCCTGGATGAACTCCATTGAAAAAGCCCTTACCTCCTTGATATCAATCCAGCCTGACCCCATGGCTGAAGCAACTGGCATAAACCACGTCTCCTTCTCCTTGGAGACTGCCTTAATGAAGGAAGTGAGCTTTCAATATTTTCCTCCTTCTCCTTCTGGTTGTCCTCCCAATGGAATCTCCCTTAATTCTGGAACCCTCCAAACTGATGGCTGCTCTGGCCCCCCAAACCTTGCTCAAAATATATCAGAAGCTGTTCACTCCCACTCTGGAATGACTTTGTGGATGAGCAAGATAGAACATGTACTTTCTTCCTTGGTACCCACTCAGATGAATCAGCATGTTGCCCTGGAGTTCTATGATCATCAACAGAAAACTCCTAAGCCAGAAGACATCCATAACAGCTGCACCATGGGATTCTCTGCTCTTCAGGATACTATAAAGGCTCAAGAGAGACAGATGGGGTTTCTGGAAGAGGAATTAGTTCTGGCCTTTCAGGAAAAGAAAGAGTGGCTAGATGAGTTGAATGCTCAACATGCTCTCCCTGACTCCCATCAGGACCAACTAAGCAAGCACCTTGAAGGTGCCTCAGCAATTAATACCCCTGATACTCTAATGGGACTACATGGGAATGCTAAAGCTGATAGTTCTCCCTCTCAGAAGATCCTTACTACATTACTCCTTCCTGACTCCCACCACTGTCACAGAAGCAATGAATAGGATGTCTCCTTCATTGAACCTTCAGCAGGTACCCTGGAGTCTCCCTGGGAACCTGATAGCAATCCCTTCATCACTCCTGATGGTTCTGAAGCAACTAAACCTCAGTCTAGTCAGAGCAAGGAAGAATTCACTGATAATTCTGGCATTGAGGAGTACAATGAGGATCACTCAAAAATCTACTAAGCAGCCAGGACAAGGAGAAATCTTTGACTGCATTTGTGGTTTCACCTCCCTCCTCTCTCCCCATTCCTCTCCCCCCTGACAAGTCTGTGCCTGACCATGGCACTTGTTGTTCCTTTACAACAGAGCCTTCTGATGCCCTCTGCTGGTTGACTTTGCCTCTCAATCAGAAACGTTGGATTCTGGCACTGTGAGAATGCAAGAAGATCTTGCCTACTGGGTCCCCACATCCAAGTTCTTCTTGGCCATGGACCTGATACCTGGCTACTGGCAGATTGATCTCCCTCCAGATGACCCAGAGAATTGTTCCATCCTTGCTAACCAAAGGCTGTTCCAACCTACCAGGATGCCTCAGGGTCTCTCTAATGCCCCAGCCACCTTCCAACAAGCTATAGACGCTGTGATGGGAGACCTCAGGCCCTCATGTGCCCTGGTCTATCTGGATGACATTAAAGTCTTCTCTTTCATCTATAACAAACACCTGGAACCCCTGGAAGAAGTGTTCTAACTTCTGCACTACATCAATCTGGAGTACGCCAATGGAGAGCTTCCAGTTGCTTATACACTGCGTAGTAATAAGGTCAAGGTACTACCTCTCTCAATTGGGGAAGCCAAGGGTATCCCAGTCTACGCCTCCTGTAATGTGACTATCCCACCTGGCATCTAGGTGATCCACAATACAGGCCTCTTGCTGGCTCTACCAGCTGGCACTCATGGAGAAATCTTTGGCATCCCTAATGCCTCCAGACTAGAACCATGGGTTGCACCAGGCATCCTCATGCCAAGTGAGAAGGAGTTACTCATACTCTTGGCCAACATGAGTTGTGAAGCTATGGTTGTCTCCAAACACCAACTTCTGGCTTATATACAACTGAAAGAACATGACAACCTGCAGGAGACTTCCCACTTTGCAGACTTCTCTGAGTTGGGTCTACCCTGTGAGCAACCACTGGTGCTATCAGTCATAAACTGTGACTCCCTATCTGGCCTCTCCAAAGAGCAGAAAGATCAAGCTATTGATCTCTTTGCCAAGTATAAGTATGTGTTTGCCAAGGATGATTATGACCTGGGCAAGGCTGCATATGTTGCTCGTCATATTGACACCCAAGGCAGTCCACCTATCTGTTCCAGACCTATACAGCGCAGTCAAGCCAATCATGTTGTGGCTAATAAGGAGCTTCAGAAGCTATTGGGATCCGGCTTACTAGTCCCCAGTAAAAGCCCTTGGGCTTCCCCTCTCCTGATTGTCAAAAAGAAGAATGGCAGCAACTGTGTGGTGATTGACTACTGTTGACTGAATGCTGTTACCAAGAAGGATTTATATCCCCTCCCTTGTGTTGACAATACCTTGGACCAACTGGGTGGCGCCAAGTTCTTCAGCGCCATGGACTTTATCAGTGGGCATTGCAGATTGATCTACTCCCTGTTGATCAAGAAAAATGTGCAATCATCAATGACTAAGGGCTATTCCAACCCACAAGGATGCCTCAAGGTCTTCCCAATGCCCCAGCTACCTTCCAGCGGGCCATGGATGCAGTGATGGGCAACCTCAAACTCACCAGTGTCTTGATCTACCTGTATGACATTAATGTGTTCTCCCAAACCTTTAATGATCACCTACAAAACTTGGAGGAAGTCTTCCAGAGGTTACTTGCAGCCAATCTCAAGCTCAAGCCACACAGGTGCAACTTCTTTAGGGAGCACCTTGAGTTCTTGGGGTTCATTATTAGCCAAGATGGACTCTGCCTTGTACCCTTGAAGGTGGAAGCCATTGAGAAAATGCAGATCCTGGCCAATAAGCGGAATGTGCAGGTCTTCCTGGGGATGATTGGGTACTTTTTTTGCTTTAACCCCAACTTTGCATCCCTGGGCAACCCCCTTTTTCAGCTTCTCTGAGCTGATAAGAAATTCTTCTGGAGCCTGGCGTGCCAATCTGCCTTCAATGCTCTCAAGAAAACACTGACTGCAGGCCCTGTACTAGCCTACCCTGACTTTTCCAAGCTGTTTTTGGTTCATACAGATGCTAGTCTGACTGCAATTGGGGGTGTTCTCTCCCAAATGGACTCCAAAGGACTTTAACACCCTGTTAGATACTGCTTGTGTACGCTTAACGTTCACAAGAGGACCTACACTATCACCAAGCGAGAGTGTCTGGCTGTGATATACTCCTACCAACAATTCAGAGTCTATCTTCATGGGGTACATTTCACGGTTGTAACAGATCATGCCTCCTTGCAATGGCTGAAGACCCTCAAGAACCCTGAAGAACGTCTGGTGCGTTGGGCCATTAAACTTCAGGCTTATGACTACAAAATCATTCATTGAGCCAGAGCAGTCCACCAGAATGCTGACTGTCTCTCCTGCCTTCCTACTGTTGCCTTAGTATCCCCCATGGCTGACATTCTCTATGACAAGCTTATAGAGGATTCTTCTTTGTGGGGGGAGGAGCTGGTAGAGATACAGAGAGCTCTCAGGAAGCTAACTGTTGATACCAAGGTCTCTAAGGGACAACTCCTGAAGCTTTGTGGAGACTCTTGGCTACCCTACATACGCCCATCCCTACGCATGGACTCAGTGATGACCACTCACAAGACTACTGGCCATGATGGCATACAGAAGACGTTAGCTATGCTACAGCAGCACTGCTTCTGGGAAGGAATGCACACTGACGTAGTGGATACGCTAGCCAACTATCATGACTACAACATTGAGAGACCTAAGGTTGCCAAGTTTCAACACAGACTTGTACGCCCTGGGTTTGCCTTTCACACTGTAGCCATTGATGTAGTGGGCCCCCTGCCAGCTACCAACAGTTGCAACAAGTTCATCATTGTGGCATTTGACCATCTGACTAAATGGGTAGAGGCCAAGGCAATTCCTAACCAATCTGCACTGGTGACAGCCACATTCATCCTGGGGAATATCATATACAAACATGGTTGCCCCCAGATTCTGCTGATAGACAATGGTACCAACTTCACCAGTTATATCATCCCCCGCCTCAACCAACTGATGGGAGTTTTTGGGACACTATCCACTCCTTATCACCCAAAGACAAATGGCATGGTAGAGCGCACTAATGGGAGCCTGGTTCAGATACTCCAGAAGCCCAGTCACCAGCATGAGACTGAATGGGATACCTTCCTGCCTGCGACCACCTTTGCAATAACATTGGGTACCATCATGCCACTGGCAAGCCGCCCTTCCAACTGCTCTACAGCTGGCAACCAGGACTTCCCCCTTTACTATATTCCTTGGTAAAGACCAGCCTGACTGTGTCCCCAGAGGTGTACCTCAACAAGCTGGTTCAAACCCTTAATTGCTTGCAATTAGAGGCCTACACCATAAACTTAAACCATAAGTTGCAGAACCTAGAACAAGCTGCATCCAAATGCCCCGCCTTACCCACTTACCTGGTAGGAGACTCAGTCTACTTCTTCAGCAATAGAGGGTACAGCCGCAAATCCAAACTTGCCTCCCTTTGGCAAGGCCCAGTTCAAGTTATCCAGAAGACTGGCCCCAACTCCTACACCCTTAAGGAGCCCCATTCTGGACAATTGATCACTAGAGTACACGCTCAGTATATGTGTGCTGCTCCTAGTGACCAAGAGTAAGCCCCAATGAGGACAACAACCCAAAAAACAAAAGTCTAATTAAAAAACTCCATGGGTTGTTGTCCTGTTTGCAATAGTGTTGCACCAAAGTATGAGGAATAAGAATAAAAGAGTAAGGTGTTTATTAGAGACCAACAAGACTCTTCCTGTACCACACCAACTGTTCTACCACCTGAATGGCAGCCAGGAAACACAACTGGTTGCCTACTGATCCACAAAGCCGAT
The DNA here is from genome assembly GCA_014839935.2 of Entomophthora muscae. Taxonomy (NCBI): domain Eukaryota; kingdom Fungi; phylum Entomophthoromycota; class Entomophthoromycetes; order Entomophthorales; family Entomophthoraceae; genus Entomophthora; species Entomophthora muscae. The sequence continues at coordinate 731,744 of QTSX02000011.1, read as the reverse complement.
GATCAAGGATTGGGTAACAAACCCCCACCAAGCAAGACACACAATTGACCCCAATGTCCCCAGGAAAGGCGACCCCCAAGAAGATACAGCCCCACAGAAGACTCTCATAAAGGGCATACTCTACTGGGACCTGACCACCCATCCCGTAGAAAACAGATAAGGCCCACTCAAGGAAGACCCCCATGTTATCCTCCCACTTGGTATCACAGTGGTTGGTTCCTCAAAGAACAAGGTTACCAGCCATCACCATTGATACCAGATGAGCAGTCCTCTCCACTGTATATGATTTCAACACTTTCTGGAAGGCTTGCCAAAGACGTTGCTCAACGTTGTCAGAGATTTTCCAACTGACTGGTTGAGCCTCAGTAACCCCAGGTGTTGCCCAAGCGCAAAGGACTGACTTCACTATGTTGGATACTGTCCCCTGTTGCAAGACTGAGAGCCCTTGACCCTCAAATTGGAATTCCTTCAGCTGAGCCTCCAAGTATTCTTCTGCCACCTGCATGTAGAACTGCCAATGGATACTGTTACCCTTTTGCAACCCAGTTCCTATCACCTCCCTGGGCTCACTCAAAGCTAGGAACAGCGCAGCAAACAATGGGTTTGTCCTCCCTAAGGCCAGCTGAGGCACTAGTAGCTGATCTAGGTGAACCCCCAAGTCCAGATAGCTGCCGTCCACATCATGCAGGACTACCTGCTTCTCTGCTGCCTTCACCACCTCCAATGGCCTGGTATGCTTGCACCTCTTTGGAATTACCACTTGCACTTTATTCAAGACTCTTCTTGTGCCTCTTCTAGAGGGACTGTTTACCATAGCTGTCACCTTGAGACGCCAGTCATTTTTAAACCTGTTGTCTAATCTAGTGGAGGGAAATGTTGCAGATCCTGAATGGATTAGACGTAAAGTTATCCACTTAGGGATTAAGCAACAGAACAATTGTGCTATTGCATCCTGATTCTACTAGTGATAAAGATTTTTAACACGCCTCTAAAACAGGTGTTTGATTTTCCTTTCAAATGGGCATCAGGCATGGGCTTCACTTCTGGGATTATAAATAAAACAACAAAGTTATTTATATCTGCCTCCTTAAGGAAAGCCGCAAGGAAGCGGTTGTTCTCTTGCGCGGGACTTTTAGCTGTGCCAATCCACTCTCCTCCATTAGGGAAGTCCTTCTGTCTGTGCTTCCCTGCCTCTGGTGGCAATTCCCCCACCTCACTCTATATAAGTGCACTACTATCTCAATAAACACCAGTTTTGTCTTATTATCTTCTTATATTCTTCTGTCCTTACCCAGGCTGTCACTATACTACAACAGGTATAGTATTAAGATAAAGAAGTAGTAGACTAACTATTTGTAGAAATCAGCACCCAGGTTGCATATTTTATGACACTGGTTGTATCTAACTGCAGATTGAATGCGGGCCAAAGGGTTGAGTTTGAGTATCTTTTCCAGGTGTAGTCCTTGTATTCAGATTTCAGAGAGTAGCTAGTAAAATTAACAGGTCCAAAGGGTACACCAGGAGGACAGAAAACTGTGAGCAGTGGGGCAGGAGAGCCAGGAGATCTTAAACTGAATTGGTAGATAGCAAATACAAAATAAGGCAATAGCTGTGTGAGCCAAAATAACATAATCTTTATTCAAAAATGGCAATAAGGTTTGAGCGCAGAATCTATAGGCATATATAACATCCTGCCTCCAAATTTAGTATTTTCCATAAGGGCTTCATCAAAATATTGGGGGAAATTTGGACAGGTGGCCAGGAGGCCTGGGTGCAGGAGCGACAAAATGGCAACTTGGCTGGATGTTCTCTCATTGGTCAGAACGTCCAAATTGGTCACTTGATTTTCTTGATTTTTGGCTGTGGTCACAGGGTCAGGCCCAAAGCCTGGGTTTTTCCTTGGAAGTTGAGTCTTATTGATTACTTGAGAGGACTTCAAGCTCATGAAGTTCACAGGGCATCTTCTCTGCCTCCATTAGGTAATTCAAGAAACTCCTCCTTGGGAACCATCATAATTGAACCTGTACTGGTATTCTGACTTCAGGACTTAGCAGGGGCTTCAGCTTGCAGGGGCTCAATCTCAGAAGAACACAGGCAGGTTCTTGGTCCATGGGGTCAGCAGCCCGCAGGAATTTGGGTTCAGGATTTGAATCCTGCCTTGGGCCTGGGTTTTGAGGGGTAACAAATTGTCAATCCTGACACTTTAAGCGCCTGAGGGTGGAACCAAAATTGTATAGATATACATCTGCAAGATGCATGTTGGCGTGGTTGATGAGATAGGACCAACAGGTATGCCCTGCAGCCATGATTCCTTGGGTTGCCCATTCCTGCTGCTCCATCTCTGCACTCAGTACAACTGTGTGCACAGCGTTTTGTGTGACCCACTCCTCCAGCATGGCCTTGAGCTCTGTCTGGTAGGCATACTCATCTGTGGTGTTTGATATTGTGGAGTAATGATTGATGTCTAATGGGGAAACTTCCAACAAAACCCTGACAAAACAATACAAGATTGGGCCACGCTTGTACACGTCAGACTGGATACGCTTCTCTCCAAAGTCTTGGATACTGGCCAAGATCTTAGTATATGATAGGAAGATGACGTCATTATGGGCCCTCATTGCCCTTCCTTTGATGAAATTGACAACAGTACAATCATAGGGGTCAGTGTCCACCAAAATGGGGCCACTGAGAACCTGATTGGATAGGATTTGGGCTGCAACCACAATTCTAGCATCCACCAATTCACTGTTATTTTGTTGGTGAAGATGCTGTGGGGTCCTAGCTGGAGACAGACCTGGACCAGGGGCATCTGCAGGTCACGCTCCAGGATGGCCATCATGAGGGGGGTGTCATGAATGACATTTCAACACTTGTGTTAAAAACCTGGGAATTGAAACCCAGGTCTCAGGGAAAGCCTTATGTTGACCAGAGTGGACATGAAACCGCCCAACTGCTAGTTGGGACAAACCCTGGACCACCAGAGATAGATGACCCCAAACAGGGGGAACAGAAATCTGCCAACCTACCAAGCATCAATACTGGAGGTTTGAAATCAACATTGGAAACCCTGGAATCAAACCCCAACCCCCCAAAGACTTCTTGAGTCACACAAAGTGGACAGGAATCCGCCAACTTGTTAAATTGCAAACCCAAGTTGACAAGTTACTCCAAGACCCGCCAGTCTCCCACAGACAATTCCCCAAATGGTCACCAGATTGCTGCCAACCTTGCGCCACCAAAAATCCAGACCTATGCAGAGGTTGTAGCTTGCCTTAAGGAGATTAAAACAAAACCTACTTTTAACTCTGCCAATGGCCACCAGTATCTGCCAGTTTTCATCCAGAATGGGTAGTACAATTAAACTACTCAGGTGACGTGGTGAACAGTAGCAGTGGAACAAAGCATTGCCACTTCCATTCCCCAGAGCAGCCACAACCTGGATCTGCCACCCTCACGACTCTAAGCCAAGATCCATGCCCTGCCAGTGCCTTGTCTGCAAACCTGAACCCTGAAAAAATCAAAGAAGCAAAAACCCATGGTATAAAAGCCCTGGTGGTATGGTGATGACCATATTGTCATTTTTGATAATAAAGTTTTATGAACCTTTGGTTTGAACAAATCTTACCTTATCTAGTCTTAGTGATCTTCTATCTTAACTCCACCAAGTAGACCATCAGGCAATCACCCCCTCTGGAGACTAACCTGCCAACCCTCCCCAGGCACTATACTGTCCCCCAAAAACCCCCTTTAGACCTGTGCATTTTACCAAATACCCACCCAACCCTGCCTATGCAGAGTACAACTTAGAGACCATCCTCATTGCCAATTCCTTGGCAAGGACTAAAGAAACTGAATACATAGGACGTGAAGGAAAGAGGATTTAGGTGCCGCCCTTATTGTTCAAAGACAAGTACAATTATCTGCCTGCCTACTTTGTTCCCATGACTCCACCCTTAACCCTGCAACCCAACCGCCCAATGGAGACCCCCACTGCGGCTGATACTACGTCCACCCAACTGTTTGGAGTACTCTACATTACTTTGACAGGAATGGTAGACACTATGGTGCCCAATTCAGGGCCCTGGTCTTTGCTCGGGCAATCTGTATCCTATATTATCAAGTTAGCACCCATCCTATGTTGGGCATTACCCTCTGGCCCAGCCGTACTCTGTCCCAAGTCACCCAATGCCTCTATCTATGCCTGGCTTCCTGAAAGGGTGGGCTTTTTCACCTTTGGTTGAAGAACAGGCACCAGTTGGGGTCTTCTTGGTAGAGGGCTACAGTTGGCATGGGCTTGCAGGGTTGCATCCATAGTAGATTTTGCAAAACCCATTGTGGCTGCAATTTCCCCAAAAGACATAAGCATCCCTTGTTTTTTGACCATTTTGAAAACAACCTCCTGGGTGATTAGCTTTCTTCTGTGCCTTGTAGGCTGATTGACTGGGGGTGAGATATGTCCATCTTGGGAACCAGATTGTGTCATCTGATTGGCTATTTTGGGATTTGGGGCTCTCTGGGTGACCCCATGGCTTAAATGGCTGGCTCTGGATGCCATTATTGATATGTGATTTGGGTTAGCAGCTGCCTGTGTGTGATGAGCAAACAGGGCCATGCTTGAGGATGTGGGAGAAAGAACACACTCCTGGGTAGCGCTTGGGGAGGGGCCTGCGGGTTGGGAGTGGCCATAGACAGAGGCTTCACCGTTTAGAGACCCAGTGTAGCCCTGCATGATTTTGTCAAGGCCAGGAAACAGCTCGTTGACTTGGTTGTTATTGAAAGAAGACATAATAAAATTTTATTAAAATTTTAAACTCAAGAAAAGGAATGTATATTTTAGTCAATTCTATTGTTATATATGGTAAGTTGGTGATCATTATGATCTAAACTTTAGCCGTCCTAAACTGGAATAGAGTGATTTTTGATAATGCCAGTGCTTTCTAAAAGAATCAGCACAAATCCACTCTATATCATTTACCATCCTTTTTGAGACACCCATAAATTATATTTATTTAAAATTCCTCGCAATTATGATTTGAAACTTGGTTCTTGGATTTGACAATCCCGCATTTTTACGTTTGTTGAGTTTATACTTCTGGGAAGTATAATAAAAAATAAGGGGAAGATTTAAGAAGATAATGATACTTTATTGGATATAATATAGGATATTATATAGTATTATGATAAGCCACTTGTTGTCTATGTATTTCATGGAGGTTATGGGGCTTATCTGAGTAATGTTCCTCTTGAGTCACAAGGCTTAATTAAGTTGTGTTCCATTTAGGACCTGGATTGAGAGATCCCTGTCATAGATGGTTAACTGATAATGGTGCCACCAGTCTATTGACTGGGCAATGAACCACTCATTGAGCCGCTCAGTGATTTACTTGGGATGTTAATTCCCCAAGAGGGAGTAATCAAAGATGTTGCAACATCTCCCCCTGGGGTGCTGGAAGGCGGAGCCTTGGGAATCTTTTTGAGGGTATCTGGTATACGGGCTTGGTACTGATCCAGTTTGGCGTTAGGCACAGGGAGTCTTGAATTTTGTTGGGCTGCTCTTGCCTTACACAAACAAAGTCAATCATAATTCATATGTTTTAGTTTGGTTTGGGCTCCAATCCCTTTGATGAGGTAGGTTTTATTGGGCTTCACTTCCATGACAATGCCTGGTCCACGTAACCCTGGGTCTAATTTGTGTTGGTTGTGGTTGACAACCCAGATCTTGTCTCCGACTTGGAACCTTTCTTGTTGTAATGGGATTACTTCTTGCTGAACCCTTTATTGTTCCATTGTCTCTTGGTCCTTTCTGGCTTGTAGTGCTTTTGGGTCATTGCTGTCTGGTATCTTCTTTGGAAGTGGCAGCCGTGGCCCCATAGTTGTACTGACAAGTGAAGGTTTTTGATCATAGACAAGTGCATAAGGGCTTTTGCCTGTATTGTGGTTGACTTGTGTTCTGCAGACCATAAGGGCGGTTGGTAGCATATTAACCCAGGCTTTTGGATTGTTGACAGACAACTTACTGAGGGCTTCCACTAGAGAGCCGTTTAGTTGTTCTACGCATCCATTTGCTTGTGGGTGATATGGGCTGGCTGTGACGTGCTTTATTCCATTTTTGGCAAGATAGATATTGGTGTCAATAGCTTTAAGTTCAGTGCCTCCATCTGTGATTAAGAGGTCAGGCTTTCCAAACTTAGCTATTATTTCTTTGCCAATGAATTGTCTTACATCATTGCCTTTGTGCTCTTTTGTGGCTTGTGCCACAGGCCACCTGGTTGCATAATCAATGGCTGTGATGATGTACTTCTTGCCTTTGCTTTCACCATGCATAGGTCCCACAATATCTAACAACCATACCTTGAAGGGCTGTGTGATGGATACAGGTACTACTGACTTAGGTGGAGCTTTGTTTTGGGTGTACTTCTCAAAGATCTTGCATTGTTCCAGTACTTCTCTGATATCATCTAGCATATTGGGCCACCAGTAGCAGGTCTTTAGATATTCATGCAAGTTTCTGCTACGGGTGTATCCCAAGTCTCTGTGATAACGGAGGATTGTGTCAATCTTTTGTGTTGATGGAACGTAGGGTACAGTGTCATTATTTGGAAGGATTTGGTGAAGGGTACCATATATATTTTTGAGCAAGTGTTTGTTCTTGAGGACTTTCTCTTGTATGTCTGTTGGTGTGCCAGGTAGGAATCCTTCCTGGAGATTCCCCATGATTAACATGGGCCAGTCAGGGTCACCATCAGTGCAGAGGATGTGTTTATTGTATAGCCTTGTCAGGGCGTCTGCAGTAAGCATCTCCTTGCCTGTCTTGTATTTGATTTGCATGTGGTATCTCTGTATGAGACTCATCTATTTGGCTTGTCTTCTTGACAGGTGTTGTTGTGTTTTGAAGAATACTAACAACTTGTGGTCAGTGAGTACCTTGAACGTCTGGGCTCCTTCTAGATAGCATTGTCATTTCATGAGGCAGTGTATGATTGCAACCAGCTCCTTGTTGTGTATAGGGTATCTTTGTTTGCTGTCTGATAGCTTCCTGGATTCATATGCCATGGGGAGGAAGTCTTTCTGGCCTGTTTGGATACAGAGGATTCCTCCTATAGCATAATCAGAGGCGTCGGTTTCCAGCTCATAGATGTCCTTACGGTTTGGGTATTGTAAGATGGGGGCGGTGACCATGTGTTCCTTCAGTTGGCAGAAATGTTGATCTTGTAAAGGTGTCCAGACAAACTTGGTTGTTTTCCCAGTGATGGCTGATAGGGGAGCTGTTAGGGTGCCCCAGTCAGGGATAACCTGCGTACATAGGCTACCATTTCCAGGAAAGTGTGGAGTTTGCTCTTGTTCCTTGGGGCTGGCATTTCTGTTATGGCGCGTATTTTGTCTGGATCAAGCTTGATGCCGTCTTTGCTAATTATATGACCAAGGAAGGGGAGTTCAGTTGAGAAGAACTCACATTTGGACGGTTTGGTGATTAGTTGGTTTTCCTGCAGGGTACAGAGGACTGCGCGGACGTCTTCCCAGTGTTGCTGTAGGTTGAGACTGTAAATGCTGATGCTGTCCAGGTAGATGATTGCTCTTTTCCCAATGTATTCCTTGAATACTTCGTTCATAAAGGTTAAAAAGGTACTGGGAGCATTTGTCATGCCAAAATTGAGAACAACACATTCAAAGGACCCATATCTAGTTCAAAATGCAGTCTTTGGAATGTCTTCAGGTTTCACGTGAATTTGGTGATATCCTGCTGTCAAATCAATTTTTGTGAAGATTTGGGACCCCCCAGGGCATCAAAAAGGTCATCAATTAGGGGCAGGGGATACCTGTTCTTTATTGTGACCTTGTTGAGGGCCCTGTAGTCTGTGACCAGGTGGAGGCCTCCATCTTTCTTTGCTACAAAGAAAACAGCAGCACCAAAGGGTGACTTTGAAGGTCTGATGAGGCCTTTCTTGAGTGCTTTGTCAAGGTAAGCTTTCAGGACGTTGTCTTCTTGTGGTGTGAGGCAGTAGATGGGTTGTGCTTTGGGCACGCTACCTTTCTGTCAGGGATTCCTTCCCTGACTCCTTTAATTATATGGATTACAGCAACAACATAGCACAGACACCACAACACAGACACCAAGTTTCAAGCACCAGTTTGTATAAAATTATGGACTGGAACGAGATTCAAACCCAAAACCTTCAAAAAAACACCAATTGTTAGTTTAAAATTAGCTAGACAACTTACTTTAGCTATTTATAAACCTTACATTGAATTAATTTTTGCTTTCAAACCTTAAATCAATTTTGAAAAGGTTAGTAAATCCAGCAATAGCACCACTTACCGCTCAGCAGCTGATTGGCTGTGTTGGCTCATCCTGACGCCCTTGGATCTATCAGATGAAGATGAAACCAAGGCTCTGTTCTGCAATTTACTTGATGTTCTCTATGCAAACTGCTTTAATTTCCAAGATCTTGCAGTTTATCTCTACTCTGCCTCTGTTAGAAATATGATTATATTACATATACAGTCAAGAATTCATGCCCATCTGATCTAGGTATTAGGTTCAGCCATCATATCTATGCAAATTATTAGAAAATCCCTCTCATCTCTCCCAATATCCCCTTAAATTACCCAGCCTCTATTTTTAGGCTATTTAAGTGTAACAACTTTACCAAACTTAGTTGTTCCAACAATAAAGAATATTTCTATCCTATCTTGACACATCTATCTCTTAGTAACTTATTTGAAGCCATGAAGGGAATTTATTTCCTGTGGTGGTTTCTAGTCTCCCTTTTACAACGGTAAAAGGTCTTGAGAATCCTACTCTCACTATCAACTGGCAAAACTTCTCACCCAATGATGCCCATCAGAAGGAGTCCTTGGCCAATGGATGGTTCAAGTATCCTTCCGGTCATTGGGGACAAAAGTTTCACTATGGCCACCATTCCACTCCTCCACCTGCCAAACCCTTGTTAGTACAACCTCACGCTTCATTCTATCTGTTGTTTTACATGGTAGGATACTACCTTTTGGGTTTCTTCAGTTTCCTGATGGGTAGATTTGTGTATTTAGGCCACTTGGGCCATCTTGCCATAGTTACTGTGCCCATCAGTTCAGCCATTGCAGGGCTTAATTTAGGGGCCTTGGCTCACCAACTTGGGGGCTTGTTCCCCTCAAAGTGGGTCCCTGACACTTTCAGGTCTATCTCATGTTGTATACTCTGGTCAGGGGGCAGCCTGGGTAGTGATTCTTGAAATACAGAGGGAAATTCATTGACCAGCTGGTCCCTAATTGGGTTCTGTTTGTGTTGGATTTCTGTGTTTTTGAAGTGAATGACTTCATATGTATATGTGCTCCAATTGATTTTGCTGATGTCAGTTTCTTTCTCTGTTTCCATGATCTTTACAAATATGTGATCCCTCATGAGAGTGTTGAGATGTGTTGGGTACACATGATGGTGGACTTCTCCTCTCTGGATAGTGAGGGTGGCACTGTCCCAGTCTATATGAGGCTTTGTCTTTTGCATCCAATCTAATCCAAGTATGACATTGTATTTGGGGATTGGGATGATGGGACCACTAATTATTGTTTGGATGTCTCCAATTTGGGCCTGGAAAGGTCTGGTCTTGTGGGTAGCTGGTGTGCTGTGGTTGTCCACCATAATGACCCTTTTGATGTTACTTCAAATGGTAGGTAACTTCATGAGGTCTGCAAAACTCTTGTTGATAAGGGATTAGTTGGCTCCAGTGTCAAATAGTGCTATGCCTTGGTATCTGCAAAAACAGAAAGGATATATAAGGAGTTTATTTCCAGATTGGGTGGCAAACAGTAGAGGATTGCTGGAGGGAACCTGGATCATGGTGATTGGGTCCACATCATGTTCTCTGTACAAGTCTTTTGAAGAGGGGGGTGGCTTGCCTAAGCACTCCCCTGAGCTTTTCCCTCCTTATTGGTATCTTTGGTGCTAGCCTGATTGGCTTGTGCAGTGTGATTCCTGTGTTGAGGTTGGGTACTGGTGGCTTGGTTGTTTTGTTTATTAGGGCAAGGCTCTCTCTTAACAGCGGGGTTTTCCTTGCATTTGTTGGAGACGTGTAGATTGTCAGACTTCTGAGCTGCGTGTTTTCCCTCTAAGAATACATCCTCAAGGTTCTTGCAGCAAGTCATGTCAAATTGGCGTCTAATATGGGTAGGGAGGCCATTATAGAAGTCCAGGTGTGGCCCAGGTTCATCAAAGTTGATGGTGTTGGGTGCACAGTCATGTAGTCCTTCGTATGCAGTGATGTATTCCTTGATGGTTCCTATCATTTTGAAGGTTCAGAGTTTGGTCATAATCATCATGTCTGAATCCTTCATGGAGAATTTCTTGAGAAATGCGGCTTTGAACATTTCCCAGTTTTCCTTCTGGTCAGGATGTTGAGCCAGCCATTTGGTAACAAAACGCAAGGCAGTCCCTGTGACGTGGAGGGCAATTTTGCTAACCAAAAGTCTTTGGGGGTACTCCACTTGTTTGAACTTGCTCTCAGTGCTGTTGATCCAAAGCAAGGCGTTCTCACGGCGTAGTCCTGCAAAGGCGCCAATCTCAGTGGTACGTAAACGCTGAAACACTATATTGGGTACCTCAGGTTGTGTAGGTGCTGTTATGGCTGGTGTGGTAGGGAACAGTTTGTGGGTTTTAAGAGTGTTGTACTGGTCAATGGGTACAAGGAGATTATTGTGGATGACAAGGCCTGGGGGATGTCTTGTCCTACTTTTTAATCTCTCCAACCGTTAGGGAGTGACATTGGTTGGGTTCTTTTCTTGGGAGGAATTTTTCCTTTGAGTTGGGTAGGTATGGATAACCTACCTGTGCTACCACTGTTGAGTTTATACTTCTGGGAAGTATAATAAACAAAATAAAGGGGAAGATTAAGAAGAGAATGATACTTTACTAAATATGAATATAGGTTAATATATAGTATCATGATAAGCCACATGTTGTCCATGTACGTCATGGAGGTCATGGGGATTATCTGAGTAATGTTCCTCTTGAGTCACAAGGCTTAATCAAGTTATGTTAAATTTAGGACCTGGATTAAGTGATCCCTGTAATAGATGACTGTCTGATAGTGGTGCCACCAATTCACTGGCTGGTTGGTGAACCACTCAGTGAGCCGCTTGTTGATTTACTCAGGGCGTTAATTCCCCAAGAGGGAGTAATCAAAGATGTTGCAACATGTTTAGGTTCTGAATTTACAGTATCTGATACTAGGTGGTTGCCCTATCCAAGGACAGAATTAAAGTTGAATTTAATAAATCAATTAAATATATTTTATTGTGTTTTTAGGCTTGGAGTATTTATCACATATTTAATTAAAATTTATTTAATTGCTTTATTAAAATGTAATTTCAATTATATTTATTTAAATTTAAAATTAAAATTGTATACTCCAAGTATAAATAAAAACTAAACCTAAATAAGTATAGTATCACTATTAAGTTTAGTAAGGCTAAACTAATTATTTTAAAATTTAGAAATTGCTTTTTTAATTCCTTCACAATGTAGAGCTGATCTGCAGCTTTTAAATAAGCTATTGGACATCAAAACTGGCTTAGTATTCACTGAGATACATTGATCTTGGTTTTTTAGTGTGCATTAAAAGTAAATTTAGATAATTTCAAATCGAGTCCGAGCCTTTGATTACGACGCGAACCCGATTCCAGCACTTAACTATATATCTCAGCATCTAGAGCAGCTAGAGCTATCATGTTTGGTACCATTTTGATTGGAATCGTCTGAAAAATTGATCTACGTCCTCTGAATTTCATGAAAATCATTATATTGAATCATAATTTTATCATAGCTAGTTTACTCCGCTGATGTTCTTTTGGGATGAAGCTGTCAAGCAAGGTTTACTCTGAACAATATACAGCCACTTGGATCAGGTGGCATTGAATTGGAATGTTCTATTATCTCACTTGAAGAATAAGAATTTCGAAATGTCCAAGCCAACCATCTCCTTCTTTAAACTAATATTTATATTTATAATTTAAACTGTATTGTGTAAAGCCGAATTCGATTCGTCATCGAATATCAAATATTGAATGCATTTCCAAAACCGCTATATAAACCCCAATCTATCGCAATAAAGCCCACTTGATTACTTCTAAATTATTCTCAAATATCATGTATCTGTAATTTGGCATTACAGAAAATTGGAGGTCATACCTAAAGTCAAACTTGAATTGTATTGTTGATTGATTGTATTGTGTTGAAATGTCTACTCCTTTGCGTCAAGCAGTGACGCCCAAACCCCCACCTGAACCTTCTTCCTCAGTTGTGGCCACACCTGTCAATGACTCCTCCGCAGCCATTAAGTTCTGGGCCTCCCAGTCAGTAGGCACTTTTAGTGGCAAAGGGTTTAGAGCTTGGCTCTATTCCTTTGAAGACTACTGTGACACCTTCAACCTCCCAGACTCGGCCAGATTAAGAGAATTTGGCTCCAAACTACGCAACAATGCACATATTTGGCACCATGACATGCTCTTCAAAACCTGGGAGGAGTGGAAAACTGAAGCTAGAAAGCGCTTCATTGGGTATGAACCAGACCCACGCCACCTCTTGAACCAAGTTAAGATTAGTCAGTTTACCTCCCTCCAGCCCTTTATTGTGAAATTACAAACGTACACAAACAAGGTTTTGACCCAGCAAACCAAGGGGTCATCTGGGATTGAACGGAACATCATCTCTGATAACTTCCATAGTTTGGTAGGCATACCCACCTTTGAAAACGCCCTCACTCATGCCTACGCTGGACTCATCTGGAAAGCCAACCCAGCCACCCTGGAAGAAGCATATAACATAGTTTGTGAAAACTATGCCATATACGTGGAGCGTGAGCTTGACAAGGATGTTAAAGCAACATCCAAGTGGAACCCATTCTCCTCCAGCAGCAAAAAGAAGGAACCTTCAATTGCTGAAACAATTGAACTAAATTCAAAGACATGCAATCTCGGTTTGAAGCTATCTACCTAGCACATGAACATCCTAGTTGTGGCCCCAGACCCATGCAAGGACCTTATGTGTTTACAGGCAATTGCTACAATTGCGGCAACCAGGGACACAAGTCTGAGAGACACACCAAACCTTGCTCAATATGTAAGAGTACTGACCACACCAATTTTAGTTACAATTAACACATGCGCAACACCACCCAGTGCCCCATCGCAGTCATGATGGCAGACCAGTACTATCAGAACTAGAAGCACCCTCTCACCACACCCAAGAGTGTTTCCTCTTTGAATAAAAAGAATAGTTATGATTACATTATTGACCACTCTGGCCCTGTAATCTCTCCATTGATCAAACCTAGACACATAAGATCTCAAGCCCCATCCACCGGCCAAGATTACACACCCCCACCCCTGAAAAGACATGAAAGAGAGGCCAATCCTTCTCCTGAAGAGCAGCCAGCTGAGAGTGACACCCCAGCAACACCAGAAACCCAAAGCACAGTTAAATTGTATTATGAAACCTTTGAAGAAAAAAACATGCACCCCCCACCTCTCTCAAGTTACACACACCACCACCCACTGTCTGCAACAGCAGATGGAACCCTGAACACCCCAACCTGTTTGCAGCCTTGGAAAAGCAACTGGACTTTGACAACCCAGCACTAGCAGAAGACAACCCTATGTACAACATGGTAACTGTGGAAACAGCACCAGAATCCCCATCCAATCAGAACAATGCAACCAATAGTATTGAACTTGATTTAGAAATTCATAATGGATTTCCCACCAGCAACAATGTACCTAAGGATGCAACGTCAGCTGAGGATAAGGTTATTGGTGACATACCTCAATTAAACAATGTGTATGAGGGAGAAACAACAGGCGTGTATGCAAATATACCAATAGAAACATCATCTTTGATCAAGGAAGAGTCTGTAGTCAATCCACCAATAGAAAATTCACCATTGATCTAGTCAGACTCCACTGCAAACAACCCAATGAAGACAACACTGGTAGAAGCAGTAGATGCAATACTCAACTCTCCAATGGATATGTTCAACACCCCTGCAGAAATGGGATTAGTGGATAATAATAAATTGCACTTACCAAATGGGGGCAATCATCAACTATGAACAAAGATTGTAAACATGCTATCCCTGATATCCAGAGACATCCACTGGATGCATCAAATCTAAAAGAGGAAAGATTAGTGGAAGGGATCTTGGTTGACAAACTGTTTGCAGAAACAGCAATAACAATCTCATTGGCAGATTTACTTTGAGAAAGTCCAAAATTGCGACAAAAAGCTCACAGAGCAGTCTAAGCCCTACAGCTGCATCAGAAGGAGGAACTCTTCTTGGCAGGCACCAGAGCCCCAAAAACAGAAGCAGCTGTAAACAAACAAATGACCCACATCATTCTAGATGGAGGCGCCTATATTAATTTAATAACTATTAAATTCCTTGAATCCTTACCTAAAGTTTTTATCACACCATCTGACATCACCTTTATAATGGCTGACAGAAGCAAGAAATTCTTTCTTGGAATTGCAAAGGGATTGAACCTATGGATTGGTGGCGCAGAAATACAGATCAATTCAGCAATCTTTGATCACCACAAATTACACTCTTATTAGGGCAACAAGCAATGACTGATTTGGGCATTACAACTCAATATGTGGGGGAAATGGACAATAGAGTACAACAACTTGAAGGTTCAATTAAATGTCACCTTTGACACCCCCAGATCACTGAATTCATGTGTGAACCTATTGAAACAAATATTAGTAAAAATGAATGGTTGACAAATAATCAAAAAAACCCAAATAGTTGAAGTCATATAGCCATATGACTCCAATATAGTGGGTGGTTCTGATGACTTACCAGAAGCTTTGGGCTTCAAGCACAAAATCAATACGGGAAATGTGTGTCCCATCATGTCCAGATTATATCTTCTTCCACAACCTAAAGAAGAATTTGTTAAAAAAGATATTAATAGATTGCTCAAAAAAGGACTAATCAGACCTAGTTCCTCACCTTGGGCTTCTCTGTTGGTGGTTGTCCCCAATAAAGGAGGCAAGCAAAGGATGTGTGTCAACTATATCCCTTTAAACAAGGTTACTATATGCAATAATTATCCATTACCTCATATATCTGATATCCTGGCCTCCTTTGGAGGAGCCAAATGGCTCTCCAATATTGATCTCTTCAGTATCTTCCATCAAATTCTGGTACGCAAAGAAGACCAACCTAAAACTGCATTCATTAGTAAGTGGGGACAATTTGAATATACCAGAATTCCTTTTGGACTTAAGGGCGCTCCACGCACATTCCAGAGGATCATGAACAACATGTTTGCAGGCCTCATAGATGATTTTGTCACTGTCTACTTGGATGACATTACCATCTATTTGAAGACCTTTGAGGAAAACTTGGAACATCTAAAAATTTGTTTAGATAGGATTAAGAAGGCTAACCTTAGTGTTAATGCGGAGAAATCAATTCTTGCAGTTCAAGAACTCAAACTCATTGGACACATTGTGGACGTGGAAGGCAAGCACCCAGACCCAGATAAAACCAAAGCAATCAGTGAATGTCCCAACCCCACAAATGCAAGTCAGGTTAGATTGTTCCTAGGAGTTTTCAGATATTACCATCAGTTTATATCAAACTATAGTAATATTTTGGCCCCGCTATTCAACCAAACGCACAAGGACAAGGGTTTCAACTGGGACCTAGAGAAAGACAATGCTTTTAACCAACTAAAAGAAATCATTACCTCTGAGGCTGTGCTCATCTATTCAGACTTCTCAAAGAAGTTTCACATCTTCTCAGATTTCTGTAAAGACGCCATAGGAGCCATCCTATGCCAGGAGGTGAAAGGGAAGTTCAAACCCATAGAGTACATGTCCAAGAAATTCATTGAAGCATAATACAACTACTGCATCTACAATAAGTAAGTACTAGCTTTTGTCAGAGCCCTAGAAAAATTCTGTTATTACGTGCTAAAACACCTGCTTATCATTCACACAGACAACATTGTATTACACTTCATAGCTGACAACCTAGGCACCAACTCAAGGAGAATCTGCTGGTTTACTGTCATAATTGATTATAAATTTGACATACAACATGTACCTGGGAAACAGAATGCAGTGGCTGATGGACTGTCCAGACAGTTTTCACTACTCACCAAGATGGCAGACTACAAAACTAACTTGCAGAAGTATGTGGATGTTGCCACATGGAAAGTACATCCAGGGTCCAGAGAAGACAAATCAGAATTCATAGCAAACTCCCTAAAATTTACATTAGTAAACAGGGAATTGTTTAGAAAGACAGATGATGGGTTAAAAATAGTACCTACCAAAGGCAAAAGAGTAGCAATACTCAAGGAAGCCCACAACAAGAACGGACATTTTGGCCAACACGCAATAGTAGAAAGGCTCAAATCAATGTACTGGTGGCTGTCACAAGTGCAAACTCTTATCAACTATGCTTATTGAAAAGCCTCAACTACGGGATTTGAACCCTGGCACCCCGCGAGCCAGCCGCCCGGCTGCCTGCAGTTTTTTGGGCTCAAACCAGAGCAGGATTTGACTTCAGAAAATCCTTTGAAGCTTGATGAATCAAATTCACCTACATCAATACTTCCCACACTAAAGGTTCCTGTTAACTCAATCAATCAGCGGGCGGGTCCAGCCACAGATCCCAAAATAACTTGGGCCCACATGGAAGGGGAAACAGAGAACCTTCCCATAGAATGTGGGCCACCCAGAGACAACCAATCCCACAACCTGACTAGGGAATTCAAGCATTCTCAGTTCAAGCCAGCCAATGGAATAACCCCTGCAATTGATGCCACCAAAGACTGGGAAGTCCTGGTAAATGGGAAAACCTGGGCCAAGGGAATTTTTGAAAGTTTTACCATGACAGATGAGCATACTTATACCCTGGACCGCCAGGAAGATGCCCATTGCCATTCTTGCAATAAAGTGACATGAACTTTTGGTTCAACCAGATCATACCTTATTTGTTATTAATTCTGCTTCATTTACAGCCTATGTCTTGCGGTTCCGCACCCCACACTCACCTACCCCAAGAAACTGCAGACCAGCCGCCCGACCTTTACTGTCCACCAGGAGCTCCCTTTGGCCCAGTACATTTCACCGAGTACCCACCCAACCCGGCGTATTTGGAGTTTACTCTGGAGGAAATCCTAATCCACAACCCCAAAGCTAGAACTAGAGAGATGGAAGTCCTTTACAGAGAAGGCACCAAAATTATCCAGCCCCTCTGCTATTCCAAGACAAGTATAATTTCCTGCCCGCATATTTGGTTCCAATGACACCACCCCCTCATCCTGCAACCTGACCGCCTGCAAGAATCCATTAATACTACTGAATCCACTTCCGCCCATATATTTGGGGTGATGTATATCACCCTCACTGGATTGATTGATTCTATGGTGCCTGTAAGCGGACCTTGGGCAGTCCTTGGAAAATTGTTATCTTATATTGTAAAGTTAGCCCCAATCTTGTGGTGGGCCCTCCCTGCTGGGCCCGTGGGCCAACTGTCCGCAAGTTCTCAGGAACCCCCCACTGGTTGGATCCCTGACATTATGGCAATCTACCTCAAACATGTTAACCTGGGCCCCAAGATGTTGTTAACTCTTGGGGCATCTTGTATGCTATTTTTATTGATTTCAGCTTACTATGTGTACAAGTTAGCTACCAACCTGATCACCTCAGCAATCCAACACCAAACCAGCCCTGAACAGAAAGACACCCTGCTTGGCAATGAGAAGACCAAGACCCCAAACTTGCAAGTGCAGAACGTCATAGTAAACCAGACCACAACCAGAGTAGACATGCCCCAGATGGGGAAGCTTGCCCTAGAAGAAGCCAGAAGAGCAATGCCAGTCCTCTGCCTCCATTTTCAAGCCAACGCAAACTCATACTCCAATGACACCAAGAAAGTCCTTGGGGTAGCCTCCATGCTCTCTGGTGATGCCATGGACTGGTTTGGGAAAGCAACTGCCAAGGATGTCAAGTTCTGCCTAGAATACTCCCAATTTGAGAGCAAATTGATGGCCACAGGCAACAACCAAGACACCCGCCACCACGCCCTAATCAGCTTACTGGACATCTTACAAGGACCGCGCTCTCTGTAAGCTTACACTGACAAGTTCCTGAAATTGAAAGCCAGAACCCAACTCAAGGACAAGCTATTGGCCATCTTGTACCGCTGAGGAGCCTGCCCTGCCCCAAAGGAGCTCCTCAAGCACCACCACCCTACAATTGGCCTGGATGAATTACTCCTCTTGTGCAGAGGGTTGAGCCTCAACCAAGAAGGCACCCCCTCTTCCACCCAGCGCGCAAACCAAGCCCCAACGCCTGGCAGACCAGGGATGTCCCCCAATGAACTACAGCGCCACTACTGTGAAGGCTTGTATTTCTATTGCCACAAACCCAGGCGTCTCACCAAGGCTTGCCCCAAGAAGAGTAACTCCTCAGTTTCCTTGGCGCAAATAAACACCTCTACTCAATCATACAAATTTATCCAAGTCAAAGCAAAAACATCCACAACATCCCAGACTGTTGGAGCTTTCATTGATATCAGAGAAGAGGAGAGTTTTGTCAATTCCACCCTTGCCAAGGACCTTTGACTGGAGGCTACCAACAAAAGCGTCAAAGTAATCATGGGAAACAGCTCCCACAACTTAGGTTTCAGGTGTGCAACCAAATTGCCCCTGAAAATTGGGTGAAACTTGTACCCAGCATTTCCCATCATCCTGAAAGGGCTTCCACACCCCCTGATCCTAGGGGACTCCTGGTCCCAAAGACATGGCACTATTCTGAACTTCTGTAATCAAACGGTTGCCTTGAAGGGAGACAATTTGTTTGATGTGTTGCTGTTCCAGTTGGGCCCAACCAGTAAGGAACCCAACACACTCCTGACCCTGAGAATGGAACCCAGTGTGTGAAGCCTACCTGCCCCCTTGGAGAAGTGGAGCCACGTCTTCAGTGAGGAAGCAGCAACCTAGCTCCCCAGTCACTCAATCTACGGCCATACCATTGACCTGTTACCTGAAACCCAACCACACCACAGCCCCATATACAGCTGCAATCACCGCAAACAAGCAGCACTGAAGACATACCTGGAGGATATGACAAAAAAAGGGTTCATCTGGGTGTCAAAAGTCCCCTGCTTGTTGCTCATGCTGTTTGTAGGGAAGAAAGATGGTGGGATGTTTCCCTGCGTAAACTACCAGAAACTGAACAACATCACTGTAAAGAACCGCTATCCCATCCCCAACGCTGACAACCTTTGTGACGTATTGACTGGAGCCCAGGTGTACTCAAAAATTGACCTGAGAGACGCCTTCAACCAGATCAGAATCAAAAAAGGGGACAAATACAAGACAGCCTTCAAAACTAGATATGGTTTGTACAAGTACTTGGTCATGCTGTTTGGCTTGTGTAACACTCCCAGCACTTTCCAAAGGATGATCAACTCTGTCCTTGGCAAGTACCTTGACCATTTCTGCATGGCATATTTGGATGACATCCTCATATACAGCAAGTCACATAAGGAACACCTCCAACACCTTGACCAAATACTGGAGAAACTCTCACAGGCCAACCTACACGCCAAGCTGAAGAAATATGAATTCTTTCAATATGAAGTCAAATTTCTGGGATATGTGGTGAAGACTGGCAGGTTTGCCATGGCGCAGGACAAAGTGGAAGCTTTAACAGCCTGGCCAGTACCCAAATGCAGAAAAGACGTGAGAAGCTTTTTGGGCCTGGCAAATTATTGCAGGGATTTTATCCAAAAAATTTCTCAGATTACATTGCTCCTGACCCGTCTCTGCTCTGACAAGGTCCAATTTGTCTGGACTGACGAGTGCACCTCCGTGCTTGTGACCCTGAAGGAAGCCTTCACGTCTGCCCTGGTCCTTGCCATGCCTGACCCTGCTAAACCTTTTGTGCTGGAGACAGATGTGTCCAACTTTGTGGTGGGTGGGATGCTTCTTCAGGAAGGAGGGGATGGTATGCTACATCCTGTAGCATATTACTCCAAGAAGATGCTACCAGCTGAAGGGAACTACCCAAATTATGACAAGGAGATTTTAGCTATAATGAAGGCATTGAAGCACTGGCGCAGGTATTTGTGCAGTGCTGAACATCCAGTAAAAGTTCTGACAGACCACAAGAACTTAGTCTACTTCTTCAAACCACGTCAGCTGAACCAACAACAAGCAAGATGGGCCTTGGAACTAGCTGACTACACCTTGACCATAGACTACAAGCCAGGAAAGGTTAATGTGGTACCAGACGCCTTGAGCAGGAAAGCTGACCTAACCCCCTCCTCTACAGAAATCAAGGACTGCAACACCCACACACTATTAGACCCCGCCAGCCTAGGGATACATCTGAAGTACTTAAAGATTGCTGCCAGCAAACCCAATGTGATAAAAGCCCAGAAACAGGACACCTACTCAACTGAGCTAGTTGAAGCCCTGACAAAGGACTCGGATTGCCATCACTCAAAGAAAGGATATTCCCTGAAAGGTGTTACCCTGCTGCTCCACAACAGGATCTATGTACCTGAAGGCCCAACCTGAACAAATTTATTGATTGACCACCACAATTCAGTGATGGACGGCCACCCAGGTAGACACAAATCCCTCTCAAGTATCAAGCGGAACTATGCATGGCTGGGCATGGACAAAGAAGTAGCTCCCTACATCAATGGTTGTGAAACCTGCGGAAAAACCAAGACATGTTGTTCTAAGCCAGAAGGATTACTGAGACCTCTGGACATCCCTGCTGGCCCCTGGAAGTCAGTGTCAATGGACTACATAGTAGAGTTCCCTCCTTCAAAATCCTTTGAAGCAATCCTGGTCATGGTCAACTGTTTCACAAAAATGGCATATTTTTTCCTGACCACTACCCACTGCACAGCAGCTGAGACCGCCAGACACTTCCACAACCGCATCTTGACACAACACGGCACCCCAGAAGAAATTGTCACTGATAGAGGACCCCAGTTTACTTCCCACTACTGGACCTAAGTGATGAAGGACCTTGGAATAAATGTTGTGTGTCAACCTCCTACCACCCGCAGATGGATGGACAAACTAAACGGGTCAACCAAATCCTGGAACAATACCCCCAATGCTATGCCAACGCCAACCAGGACAATTGGGCCAACATGCTTCCCATGGCCCAGTTTGCATACAATAGTAAAGACCACACCTCCACTGGGATGTCTCCGTTCAAGGCCAAGTATGGGGTCAATCCATCATGGGACCCTAGCATTGGCAGCAAGGAACAGAATACATCAGGACAAACTTGGATTGAACAAATACATACTACCCAGGAAACCTGTCTAAGGAACTTGACCCGCGCCGTTAAGACCTACAAAGTGTTTGCCGACAAGAAAAGAGTCCCCAGGAAACCTCTGGAAATTGGCAATAAAGTTTACCTCAACTCACAGAACGTTCCCCTACACGTACCCAGTAGGAAGCTAGCCCACCGCCACTGTGGCCCTTACAAGATCATAAAGCAAATAGGAGAAGTGGCATACAAACTAGAGCTGCTGCCTACTTGGAAAATCCACAATGTCTTCCATTGATCACTGCTATTCAAGAAAGAAGGAACCTCCCTCCCTCACCAGAAGATCAAGACCAACCCTCCACCCATCCAGGGGGGACGCTCAACCAAATACAAAGTAGAGTACATCCATGGACACCGCCTCCACTACAAGACCCCACAGTACTACATCAAATGGGTAGGTTACCCCCCCTCAAAGAAAGCACCTGGGAACCGGTCTCCAACCTACCTAACGCACAAGGAGCCATACAGCAATACCTGGGAAAAGGGACCGGAAAGGAGGAGGGCAATGGGAGAGAAGGGGATAATGTCACAAGTGACAAGCTCTTATCAACTATGCTTATTGAAAATCCTCAACTACGGGATTTGAACCCCGCAGGCTGCCAGCCCGCAGGGCCAGCTGCCCAGCTGCCCGCAGTTTTTTGGGCTCAAACCAGAGCAGGATTTGACTTCAGAAAATCCTTTGAAGCTTGATGAATCAAATTCACCTACATCAGTAATTTTCACACTAAAGGTTCCTTTTAACTCAACCAATCAGCGGGCGGGTCCAGCCACAGATCCCAAAATAACTTGGGCCCACATGGAAGGGGAAACAGATAACCTTCCCATAGAACACGGGCCACCCAGAGACAACCAATCCCACAACCTGACTAGGGAATTTGAGCATTCTCAGTTTGAGCCAGCCAGTGGAATAACCTCTGTAATTGATGCCACCAAAGACTGGGAAGACCTGGTAAACGGGAAAACCCAGGCCAAGGGAATTTGTGAAAGTTTTACCATGACAGATGAGCATACTTATACCCTGGACCGCCAGGAAGATGCCCATTGCCATTCTTGCAATAAAGTGACATGAACCTTTGGTTCAACCAGATCATACCTTATTTGTTATTAATTCTGCTTCATTTACAGCCTACGTCTTGTGGTTCCGCACCCCACACTCACCTACCCCAAGAAACTGCGGACCAGCCGCCCGACCTTTACTGTCCACCAGGAGCTCCCTTTGGCCCAGTACATTTCACTGAGTACCCACCCAACCCGGCGTATTTGGAGTTTACTCTGGAGTAAATCCTAATCCATGACCCTGAAGCTAGAACTAGAGAGACAGAAGTCCTTTACAGAGAAGGCACCAAAATTATCTAGCCCCTCTGCTATTCCAAGACAAGTATAATTTCCTGCCCGCATATTTGGTTCCAATGACATCACCCCTCACCCTGCAGCCCAACCGCCTGCAAGAATCTGTTGCCACTACTGAATCCACTTCCACCCAGATATTTGGGGTGATGTATATCACCCTCACCGGATTGATTGATTATATGGTGCCTGTAAGCGGACCTTGGGCAGTCCTTGGAAAATTGTTATCTTATATTGTAAAGTTAGCCCCAATCTTGTGGTAGGCTCTCTCTGCTGGGCCCGTGGGCCAACTGTCCACAAGTTCTCAGGAACCCCCCACTGGTTGGATCCCTGACAGTGGCCAAGAATGTACAGTGAAGCCATTGAACACGTCAAGAAATGCCAACCCTGTCAAAGATTTAGTAAAAGAACAGAGCATGCAAAACCAATAGTGCCTATTGTAGTGGCCAAAATGTTTGACCTTTGGAGGATTGACTTTGTGGGACCCTTGCCAACATCAAAACATGGGAACAGGTATGTGTTAGTAGCAACTGAATACTATTCAAGATGGACAGTAGCAGCTGCTTACCCGGACAACACAGCACTTACCGCTGCAAAATTTCTATATGAGGAAATTATGTTGCAATTTGGACCACCAACAACAATACTGACAGACCAAGGAACACAATTCCAAAACCAGATGATTGTGGACCTAACCAAAATTGTTAGTATCAAACATAGATTTGCAACAGCATACAACCCACACTGCAACAGTCTTACCAAAAGATTCAACAAAACATTGGTACAGACCTTGGAGAAATCAACCAAATACCAGCCAAGCACATGGGAAGACGCCTTACCTGCGGCATTATGGCATTACAGAACCAAGGTTCACGCAACAACACAACTGACACCATTTGAAGTAATGTACGGCGTGAAACCACCAACAATCAGACCTGATGTCTTACCTGAAATAAAAAACATAGTCAACCACAGACAGGTAGCCAGGACTAAGGCCATGGAAGCCATCAAAGAAAAGGCCAAGAAGATAGAAAGAACACAAGAAGAAATCATATTCAACTTATTTATATTCAAAATAGGTCAACACATGTTAAAATTAAAGAAAAGCTTAGCAAACAGCCATTCAGGGAAGTTTAGCACCAAGTGGACAGGACCCTTCACCATCTATTGACTAAGCAGAAACAATAATTACTATCTTGAAAATCAAGAAGGCGTTCAATTTATGCAACCAGTCAACAGCGCCCATCTGAAACACTACTACACTTAGTTTAGTGGTGAAGTGTGATGCTGAATTCAATTTGTCACTGAATATTAAATATTAAATGTATTTCCAAAACTGCTATATAAACCCCAATCTATTGCAATAAAGCCCACTTGATTACTTCTAAACTATTATCAAATATCATATATCTGTAATTCAGCATTACAATTGCTTTAAATTGACCAAGCTCTCTTTTTGTCATCAATTCAATCCTCAGCATAGAGCATAACCATCCAATTATATAAAAGGATCTCAAACAATTGCTGTTTCTTTTCTAATTTTAATCCACCCATTCTAAAGTCAGGTAATCTAGAAAGATAAGCCACTTTGATATGGTTGAATAGGATTAGCCACTAATTTAAAAGTTCAAGTAATCAAATACAAATATATTAAAGTTCGAGTGGCTTATATTCCAGCTCAACATAATTTAGACCACAATCCACTGAATTCAACCTGAGTACTTTCAAAGATGCATGTAAGGGATTGAATGTAAGGATGAGCAAAATTGAGCTTTTGGCTTAACAATCAACTTTTAAAATCAAATTTAACCTAAAATCAATTCAGTCAAATCCCTTACGGCTTGAGCCCACTTGAGGCGATATTTCAGACAGACAGACTCACTTTTATATATATTAATTGGTCAATTTAAAGTGTTACAGTTTAAATTATAAATATAAATATTAGTTTAAAGAAGGAGATGGTTGGCTTGGACATTTCGAAATTCTTATTCTTCAAGTGAGATAATAGAACATTCCAATTCAATGCCACCTGATCCAAGTGGCTGTATATTGTTCAGAGTAAACCTTGCTTGACACAGCTTCATCCCAAAAGAACATCAGCGGAGTAAACTAGCTATGATAAAATTATGATTCAATATAATGATTTTCATGAAATTCAGAGGACGTAGATCAATTTTTCAGACGATTCCAATCAAAATGGTACCAAACATGATAGCTCTAGCTGCTCTAGATGCTGAGATATATAGTTAAGTGCTGGAATCGGGTTCGCGTCGTAATCAAAGGCTCGGACTCGATTTGAAATTATCTAAATTTACTTTTAATGCACACTAAAAAACCAAGATCAATGTATCTCAGTGAATACTAAGCCAGTTTTGATGTCCAATAGCTTATTTAAAAGCTGCAGATCAGCTCTACATTTTTAGACATTAAAAATCAATTACTAAATTTTTAAAATAATTAGTTTAGCCTTACTAAACTTAAAAGTGATACTATACTTATTTAGGTTTAGTTTTTATTTATACTTGGAGTATACAATTTTAATTTTAAATTTAAATAAATATAATTGAAATTACCTTTTAATAAAGCAATTATATAAAAAATTTAATTAAACATTCAATAAGTGATACAAGCCTAAAAACACAATAAAATAAATTTAATTGATTTATTAAATTCCCTTTAATTCCGTCCTTGGACGGGGCAACCACCTAGTATATATTAATAATTGTAAATCACCATTACAAAGTCAGTTACAAAAATTTGATTCGAGCTGACTGGAATGGATTCTAAATATTTGTAGCCAATTAGAATTCACTACAACAATGGACCATCTTGTTCTGTAGCTGAACTGTTGGAGTTTCAGTCCTGTTCACGTGCTTGGAATATGAAGTTTTGGATAACTTTTTGTTCTTGAATCTCGATTGGAATAAACTCTTAAACGATTCTCACTTTTCTCAAATGGCCATATTTAATACGAGTTAAGTAGCCTTGTTTTCCAACAATATGACAGAAACCACAATCAAAGAGCGTGTGTCAGGGGCGACATCAGGAGCTTATATCAAGAATGATATCGGAATTGAATTGTTTTATAGGGTTTGGGAGGTAATTCTTACCCTCTATCATTAAACATATGTTTTGTAGCCAACTGAATTCCCAAAAGCACATCTTGTTTTTGTCCATAGCCACGGCGAACATATTTCTCGGTACATTGATGTTTTTGATCAGTTTTCCAAGGTTGGGATCAAAGTTCTCGCCTTCGATCAGGTTGGCTGTGGCGAAACTGGTCGAAGGGCTAATGATATTGGTGGGGCTATGGGTTTAAAGCGCGTTCTCCTGGATATCTCCTTGATGATCGAGCAAATTTATCGGCCTGATATACCTTTATTCCTAATGGGCCACTCTTTTGTAATTAATTGTTACTTTTTGGATCTCATAGTTTAGGGTGGTGCTGCCATATTGAACTATCTTGAACGTGGCTCGATGAGAGAGCTGCTTTATGGTGCTATTGCCTCAGGTAACAGTTTTATAGGAAATAAAGTAATTTGTAGCCCCATGTATTGAGGTGTACAAGGATTCAATTCCTCCAAATATTGTCAAACATAGCTTAACTTTCCTTGCTTCTTATTTCCCCAGATTAAAAGTCTCGGTTGGAGTAGGTAAGAAAAGTAAGTGATGAGTTTTGATTTATGTTAGACATCTCACTGCTTTCTCGTAAAAAATCGGTCATTGAGCTCTACAAAAAAGATCCTTTTGTTTTTAGTAAATGTGCTTTAGTCCAGCGTAAGTTTAATTTCTAAATTCTCTCTTACGCCTTAGTGCAGGATGTTCTGATTGGGTGCCAAAACCTTTTAAAAGAAGGTTACAAAAAGATATGCGTGCCTAGACTTTTGCTTGCACATGGAACTGGCGACAGGATCACTTCTTACGAAGCAACATACTCCCTTGCAACCAAGCTCGAGGGAACTGGAAATATCAAACAACTGGAAATGAAGACTTATGATGGATTTTATCATGAACGTAAGAGCACTTCCATCCTTTAACTAAGTTTCCCTAGTTCATTTTGAGCCTGAAAGCGATGAGGTATTCAAGCCTTAATTTTTCTTTTCTTACATTTAGGTCCTAGCCAATTACATCAAATGGATTTTTGATCAACTTCCAAAAGATTCCAGTCTACAACCCACCACAAAGTAACCTTACCGTCTTGAATTATATAGTCAAGCTAATTACTTGAATTTATCGCCAATTTAAATGAATACATGATTTTCTAAAATATTGATATCAAGGTGATGAACTACACTTGTTATTTTCTTTGTTTAATTCTATTGTTCAAAAGTATCTGTTGCACCTTAGATATTAGGGCAACACATAGTGTAGTTGGGTGGACACAAGACACTTGTCTTGTGCACTAAGGTATGTGAAGACATGGTTAATATCACACATGAAGGAAAATAGGGAATACGAGATAGAGCAATTTTACATATATTATATAAACAACATTCTATTTGAGTAGGGTATCCTTGTTTCTGAAAAGACTTCCACACTTCTCTTGGTCCTGGGGTATACACTACCCTTTTCCTGGGAATCAGGCTGTTTAGTGCCATAACTGTGCCATATTAGCAGAGTTACAAGGGGGAAATGTTTAGAAACTAGATAGTAATCTTTATTGCAATACTGGGATTATATAGCTTTAGTGATTGCTTAGGAGGAGCAGAATCCCATGGATCACTCATTTGGATGGCAAGGATGCTACTTGTTCCTACTAGTGGCTGAAGCGCTGAACTGAGTTGTCACTGGATTGATATTGGTATTGGTTCTTGTTTTCTGGTTTGGTAATTAGAGTTGACTTCCACATTTGGCTTCAAGTGCCAGGATAGTCAAGTTGGATGGTACAGGCCTTTTATGTGGAACCTTGTCAGAGGTTGACACTGCTGTTTTGACAACCTCTATATTATAAAAGATTATATGGTTTATTAAATCAAGGTAATGAATGGCAAAGAGGAATATTTTATTAAACTGAAAAAAGTAGTAATTTAAATTTGGTTGCTAATGGTTTTAATCTTAGACACCAAAATCAGGATAAATTGAATTAATATATATAAGTCTGTCTGTAATATTGCTTCAAGTGAGTTCAAGCTGTAAGGGATTTAACTGAATTAATTTTTCAATAATACTTCAATTTAAAGTCAATTACCAAGTCAAAAGCTTGATTTGACTCATCCTTACATACAATTTCTTACATGTGTCTTTGAAAGTATGAAGGTTGAATTCAGTAGAGTGTGGTCTAAATTATGTAAAGTGAGAATATAGGCCACTCAGACTTTGATAAATATTTATCTAGTTACTTGATTTTTAAATTGTGGTTTTGCCCATGCAATCATATCAAAGAGTCTTAACTGTGTAGCTTGCCTAACTTTATAATGTGTGATTAAAATTGGAAGAGAAACAATATATTGTTTAACATACTTTCATGTTATTGGGTTTTTAAACTCTTTGCTGAGGATTGATGTCAGGAACCCATCTGCTAGGAAACATACCACCAAGATGATGTGTTGCAACATCTTTGATTACTCCTTCTCAGGGAATTGACACCCCAAGTAGTTCACCAAATGAGTCACTAAATGGCCCACCAACTAATCATTAAGATGGTGGCACCACTATCATTTGACCATCTATTACAAGGATCACACAATCCAGCTCCTAAGCGGAACACAACTTGAGTAAGCCTTGTGACTTAAGAGGAACATTACTCAGATAAGCCCCATGACCATCACAACATACATGAACGACATGTGGCTTTCCATGATACTATATAGCATTCTATATTCATATCCAATAAAGTATCATTCTCTTCTTAATATTCCCCTTTATTTTGTTTATTATACTTCCCAGAAGTATATACTCAACAGATATATGGCCGCAGAGAGATTCAAACTGGTAACCAATGTGCCAATGAGAACAGAGACTTTTATCATGTGGGAAATATCCCCAAGTAAGTGATATCTCCCCAAGAGGGGATTGAGTCTACCAAAGAAGAAGTAGGCTCCCAGGTAGCTGAGCAAGAAGGCTGAAGCCAAGGGATGAAATAGAGAGGGCTTTGGAGCCTTGTTGTTGTCCATGAACACACATGGTTTCTCTGTAATAGGAGAGACTGGGGATAAGGGTGTGGCAGTGTACCAGACGCCTGGTATCACACAACACCAAAACTTATCAAGATACTGAGAGGGAGTGGAAGAACTAGAATTCACTCTAGTTCCTAGCAATAAGCTGGCCACAAAGGTCTGCACCAGGAGTAACCAAACAAACCATTTTTACCCAAATGGCTCTCATTGGGAGTGTTGCAACTGAACCAATGAGGATTCAGTATTTGAGTTGGGGAAGACAACAGTCCAATAGAAAGGACAAGAATGAATAGAATAAGGTATTGTTTATTGTAGAATATTGTGATTAATATACTATATGAGGAAAGCCACAAGGCCACAAGGGGGTGGCATAGTAGCGTGTTCCATGTAAGGTTCAAAGTTGAGGAATAACTTGTGAAGGGATCAATAGGTCAAATTGGTAGTGCTCCTAATTAGGAGGAAGTGCCTGCCATTTGACATTGCCATCAGATTGGCTCATGTTGTTAGACACGTCAAGGGGTGACTCATCAAGCGCTCCCTGTGTATTGTAAGATATGTTAGCAGGCAAGTCTGGAAACTTGGTTGCAACACCCCCCTTGCCCCCTGTTTGTTGTCAGACACCAGGATTGGAGTCTGCAGAAGATCTGGGAAGGTATGCACAAATAACCTTTGTGTGGGGATGGCGCAGCAGGGGCGCAAGCAATCATGGTGGAGCTTCTTAGTATTCCCTTGGGCATCTTTGAGTTGATAGGTGTGATTGTCATAGACCACGGCTATCTTGAAGGGCCCTAGGTGGTTGGGTTCTAATTTGGCTGAATTGGGGTTGAGGGTGTAGACAGGGTCACCTAAAGCGTATCAGGCCTCAAGGTGCTTCATCCCTCCTTCAATTTGTTTGTGTTCAATCTCTCAGGCCTTGACACATCATTGGTTCAGGGATGGAGTTGTCAACAGGGGAGGTTTCCCAGAAACTGTAGACTGTAACTTCCCTTGTTCAACTCCTGTCAAACTGTCAGGCGTTCCAAAGACCAGGGCACTGGGGCTGAACCTGGTGCCTCTGTTAATCCTTGCTCGTAAAATAAGTAGAGTGGTAGGCAGGTGTTCAGTCCATGTGGTATTGGGGTGTTCCTGTGAGAGCTTGGCAATCAATTAAACCAGTGAGTCATTTAACTGCTC
Organism: Entomophthora muscae; assembly: GCA_014839935.2. Taxonomy (NCBI): domain Eukaryota; kingdom Fungi; phylum Entomophthoromycota; class Entomophthoromycetes; order Entomophthorales; family Entomophthoraceae; genus Entomophthora; species Entomophthora muscae. Next base: position 701,738 of record QTSX02000011.1, on the reverse strand, counting down.
CACGCGTCCATTGGCTTGTGGATGGTATGGGGTTGTGACTATCCGTTGGAGTGCATTCTTGGTGCAGTACACCTTCATGACATGCCCAACAAGTTTGGGGCCACCATCTGTGATGAGGTGTTTGGGCCACCCAAAGTGGGCCAAAATTTCCTTGCCAATGAAGCAGGTGATGGTGGTGGCGGTGTGGTTAGTTGTTGCCCAGGCCACTGGCCAACAGGTGAAGTAGTCAATGGCAGTTATGATGTATTTCTTTCCTAGTCTGTCTTTGGGGAGGGGTCCCACAATGTCAAGGGCCCACTGTTCAAAGGGCTCCATTGCTTTGATGGGTAGGACAGACTTTGGGGGTGCAGGTTTAGATGTATTCTTTTTGCACAGCACACATGTTTTGAGGAGATCCAAGATGTCTTGATGCATACACAACTACCAAACCTTCCGTTTCATGATATCAAAGAGTTTACGTCCTCTTATGTGACCCAGGGTTTGATGGTAATATAGTATGATATCACCTCGTTGTGTGGTGGGGATGTAAGGCGTCTTCTCACCTGTCTCCGTCCTGCAGCAGACGTTGCCAGCATCTGTGGTGAACTGACTTTTGTTGTCCTTCATCTTGGAGATGGTTACTGAGTTAAGGCCTTCATAACAAGTTACTTCAGGGCGGAGGTACAACATTGGCCAATCTGGGTCCAAGCTGTCATCCCTGGTGATGGATGCTACATAGAGACATGAGAGTGCGTCACCTGTGATAAGTTCCTTCCCAGGCTGGTACTTGATGTGCAGCTGATAGGGGGATAGGCGCTTGACCCAGCCTGCTTGGCGGTGTGTCAAGTGGGACTGCATGTTGAAGTACTGGAGTGACTTGTGGTCTGTCAGGACACAGGGTGGAAAGGTGGCCCCTTCCAGGTAACAGCACCACTTCTTGATGCAGTGCACAATTGCTGCTAACTCTTGGTCATGGATTGGATAACGTTGCTCTGAGTCAGTGAGCTTCCTGGACTCATATGCCACAGGGAGGAAGGCGCCATTGTCAGTTTCTACTCGTAGCACACCCCCTATGGCCCTGTCAGAGGTGTCAGTTTCAAGTTTGTACTGGCAGTTTTGGTTGGGAAACTGCAGTACAGGTGCTGTTATAAGTCTCTGCTTCAACGTCTCAAAGGCTTGATCTCTGGCAGGGGTCCAGTGGAAGCACTGCTTAGTGTTTAGGAGTTTGGTGAGAGGTACAATTAGTTCTCTGCAATTGGGAATGAAATTGTGCACATAGGCAACCATGCCTAAGAAGGTACACACCTGGCCCACATCAGTGGGAGGCAGCATGCTGGTGATTGCCTTGATTTTGGCAGGGTCAGGCTTTATCCCTTGGGCAGAGATAGTGTTTCCAAGGAACAACAACTCTGACTTGAGGAACTCACATTTGGAGGGTTTAGCTTTTAGCTGATTTTTCTGAAGGGTGTTGAGGACGGCACAGAGGTGTTGGAGGTGCGTGGTTTGATCTTGACTGAAGACAATAATGTTGTCAAGGTACACAACCACACATTCTCCAATCAGTTCCTCAAAAGCTTTGTTCATCAACATGTCAAAGGTGGAAGGAGTGTTGGTCATTCTGAAGTTCATGACCCAACACTCAAACAACCTGTAGTGTGTGTGAAAGGCATTTTTTACCTCATCCCCTGGTGCAATGCAACCTGGTTGTACCCTGCAGTGAGATCAATCTTGCTAAAGACCTTTGCACTGGCAAGTGTGTCAAACAGGTTGTCAATCAGCAGCAGGGGGTACTTATTATTAACAGTCACCTCATTTAAGGCGCAATAATCTGTGGCCAGGTGAAGGGATCCGTCCTTCTTGGCTACAAAGAAGATAGCTTCCCCATATGGAGAGAGAAAGGGGCAAATGAAGCCCTTGTCAAGCGCGTCCACAAGGTGCTGGTGGAGGGTCTCATCTTCTTTGGGTGTAAAACAATTCAAGGGGTGTGCCTTAGGTAGTAACCCTTGGAGTTGTATAGTGTGCTGGATCTCTCAAGGGGGAGGTAATTGGTCCAGTGTTTTGCTGAAGATGTCCTTGTACTCCTCAAGGAGTGCAGCAAGTACTAGTGGGGGTGAAGTGGTCAAGGGGAGGGCCACAGGTGGTTCTGTGCAGATAACTTTGACTGAACATTGGTTGAAGTCTAGTTTTCCCCCCTCAAAGTTGTATGAGCCTGTCTCTGTTATTCTAAAAAACACAGTATTGTGAAGTAGCTTGCTCATTTTGACAGGATAGATCTGGAAGCCCACCCCATTTCTATTGAGGATGATGACAGAGGTATCCCAGTTAATGTAGGGACGGTTGTGCCAAAGCCAGTTGAGGCCAGCAATTATGTTGTGGCTGAGTTCTGCCATGATTGGCCCAGAGAGCTTAACCTGGACGTTCCTCATTCTCACAGAGAATGGTACCGTCTCATGGGTAATTGCAATTCTACGGAAGTCAGCTACTTGTACTGCCTTGAACCTGTTAGGCACTTGGTCTAATTGTTGGGAGTCAACAAACGCATGGTCCACCATAGTGTAGTTGGCCCCAGTATCTACCAATAGTTTGTGGGTATTCCCACAAAAACAGAAGAGATAGGCTAAGCGGGGGACTTTATTTGAAGAGTGGCTTGCTTGAAGTACGGGGTTGTCAAAATGGACCTGGAAGACGTCAAGGGTTTTGACCTCATGTACACTGTAGTTGCAGGGGTTCTTTGCAAGCAGAGATTGAGAGGATAGGTCAGGTGGGGTTGTAGAACCTCTCATAGCTACAACCCCCAGGCTTTTCCCTGATCTTTGATTTGTGCTAGCTGGAGTTCCCCCTTACAGGGGTGTTTGATTCCATTTTCCTGCTGGTGTGGCTGGTGGCAGCTCACTTGGTTGTGGCCACTGCCAGGTGTTGCACGAGGTTGAGGCAGAGCGTCACTAGTGCGGCAGAAGCCCATTGAAGCCTGATTGTTGGCCTTCACAATGGCCTTGTAACAGTCATTGATGAAGGTACAACAACCCACAGGGACCTACTTACAAATATGGGGCTTGAGACCATTGACAATTAGGGTCAGAATCATGGCATTCCCGTCAGTTACAGCTTTGGGGGCAGCGGCAAGAGCTTGTTGCCAGGTGGCAAGGTACTCAAGAACGGACCCAGTCTGTTTAATTGCTAACAGGGGAGTTCCCACCACAATAGGTGAGAAGGTTTTGCTGTAGCAGGATCTTGCGGCATCCCAGAATGCCGCCCAGGTGACTTCAATTTCCTGACTGGCCCATTTGGTAAACCATACAGCAGCGGGCCCTGTGAGGCGCCCCAATGCAGTGGCAACCCACATGGGCTCTGGGACCTGGCAGATAAAGAGGCGGGTTTTGGTAGATTGAAGCCAACTGACAATTTTGGCTCCTTTGACTCCATCTGCAAAGGATTCCAGCAGGAGATTGAGCATACATTGTGAAAGGTCTGACTGGGGAGGGGTGACGCTGGCGTCATGCTGCCCAAGGCAAAACCAATTATAAGCACTCATAAGGACTAGCTGGTCTTGGTAAATAACATACCTGTTGGGGATGTCCCCCTTGGGGATTGGAAGGAAAGTTTCTTGATGGGGAGTAGTCATACAGCCCGTACTCCATCCTTTCTTAGGGGGAATTTTATTTTAGGTAGGTTGTGAACCTACTGCTGCTACCACTGTTGCAACTGAACCAATGAGGATTCAGTATTTGAGTTGGGGAAGACAAAAGTCCAATAGAAAGGATAAGAATGAATAGAATAAGGTATTGTTTATTGTAGAATATTGTGATTAATATACTATATGGGGAAAGCCACAAGGCCACAAGGGGGTGGCATAGTAGTGTGTTCCATTTAAGGTTCAAAGCCAAGGAATAACTTGTGCAGGGATCAGCAGGTCAAATTGGTAGCGCTCCTAATTAGGAGAAAGTGCCTGCCATTTGAAATTACCATCAGATTGGCTCATGTTGTTAGACACGTCAAGGGGTGACTCATCAAGCGCCCCCTGTGTATTGTAAGATATGTTAGCGGCCAAGTCTGGAAACTTGGTTGCAACAGAAGGGCTTGGGTAATCTCATGGCTATTAGAGTGAAAGGGGAAGCAAAAACAAGTGAGTGTCAAGTTGGTTTAGGAAAGGGCTTTTTTAACTGAATAATAATAAATAATGGTTATAACAGGGCTATATAGGCTCTGAATAAGATTGTTGTTAGGGAATAAGAGGGAAAGATGGGATTTGAGGAGTTTGAGATGGCTTTTGCCAAGAAAAGAAACCAAGCTATTTTCAACTCCATAAAAACCTTACAGTAGTTTTAAAACCCATGGCAAAAAGTGAAAATAGTTCAAATTTAAACAAAATGAACTCATATTTAAATGAAAATAGCTAATCTTTAAACAAAATTAGAGCACAATGAGCTTATATTAATTTACAATAGATTTGGGTTAATTTTAATTTTGTTTAAAAATCAGCTATTTTTGTTTAAATCTGAGTTCATTTTGTTTAAATCTGAATTATTTTTTCTTGTTGCCATGGGTTTTAAAACTACTGTAATGGCTGTTAAGTAGCCCCTGTTATTTCCCAAAGCTGTTGCCAACCCTTGGGGATTATTACCACTGGCCCCACATATTATGAGGCCAGGGCTGGGGCCACCCAAGCCACCAGAAGAGGGAAATTCAGGAAGTATGGAGCCTTGACTGCACGGTTTGTGTGTAACATTATCTAACATTATTTTGCAATTTTGAAATGAAACCACAGCCTCTGATTGGCTGTGTAACTCAAAAGGTAATCCCTGGTTCAAATTCAAATTAAATCTGATTTTTTTTGGCAGCTTTTGACCTCAAGAGATGTCTTGGGTTTGATTCCTGTCCCTCTTAGTAGGGGTTGACATTGTTAATCAAAGCCATCAAATTCAGGTAATTTGTAGAAAGTACTACAAACTAATATTTCATTTTTAGGGGTAAGATTAATATCAGAAGCAGCATTAGGGATCAAGCCTGGAGTGCTGAATTCAGAGTTGACAATAAGCATCAAATTGATGTTTCTGACAATTTAATTGACTGGCAAAAATGGTGATTGGTCCAATTAAAGAGATGCAGTTCAAATTATATATATGTTTAAATAAATATAAATTTTGGCTCTCATATGAGAATTGACTCCTCAATATCATAGTTCTGGATACCCCTTCATGAACTGTCCCCAGATCAACACTCACTCATGCAGAAACTGAATAAGTAAAGTAGAGTATACTGGTTTTAATTCTACTTCTTTATGTAGTATAAAAGCTCTCCAATTTCCCCAATAAAAACAGTTCCTATGTCAAATCCTTCTTTTTTCCATCTCTATATTATTGGTGATCAGTTTTCACTTGTTTAGATGTCATAATGATATTGTTCAAAATATTGTTACACAGTGACTACTAAGCCAATCTTAATGTTCAATAGCTTATTTACAGCTTCAGAGAAGCTCTATATTTTAATTAAAATAATTAAATCTGTTGCAACATCTACAATTACTTCCTCTCAGGAAAGTAAGTTTCTGAGTGATTCTCTGAATAATCATTAAGTCAGTGGCACTCTTATAAGCTGTCCATCTAATGCAGGAATCAAAACTTTTGAATCTTAAATAGAACATTACTTGGATAAGCCCCATAACAACCATGACATACATGGACAGTATGTGGCTTTTCATATTACTATATAATATCCCTCTTTTTTATTAAATAAATTATTATTCTCTTCTTAATTTTCCTTTTTTTGTTTTATATACTTTCCAGAAGTATATACTTGACAAATAAAAATATTAAATTTTAATTACAGTAGTTTTCAAACCTGTTGAGATAAACATATCAAATTCAGTTTATAACACATGAACTCAGTCACAAAACAAATTTCAACTGGAACCAGTTGAAGGTTACTTTACTCAATAAAGCTTCCCTTTATCTAGGCCAGAAAACAAAAATTTGTCAATCACAAAAACAAAAAATAGTTAAATACTGAATTATGAAAATGAGATAGTAAACACATGGAATAAAGTCACTTTCTGAAGAATTCTACATCAAATTTGATTATGAGTGTGTGGCAAATATTATACAAACAGAGAATGTATGAGGTTCAGTCACAAAAGTGATGAACTCAAACATGAAACAACTCATTTTTTGAAAATATTGATTATTTTTGGGACTCAAATTGGAAATAGTGGATTTCAGGAGTGATCCCCCAAAATCTATTCAGGAAACTAAATCATTATTTTCAATATACATACATCTAAATTTGGACATTTATGTCTACAAGACTGTAACAAATCCAACTGATAAAGTTGGATTCCAAAAACCCTCTATTGGATAACATATATTCTTTTTTCTGTTTTTTATCCAATCATTGTCACAGTAGGTTCCATCTTGCCGGGAATTATCCGCCCAAGCAAGAAGGCTCAAAAAGCCGGGAAACCTTTATCAAAATTGACCAAGTTAACAGATTTAAATCAAACAGTTGATTGGAAATGGGTTACATCTGCTCCAGTCTGTCAGCTGAAACTGGTTCCTCCTTGCAAATTGACATTGATAAATTGGCGTAATTTGAGGGTCACCCAATATGAGCTTGTTAATCAGCATGATTGTCAGAAATTGATCACACAAGGGTTCTTTGCAACCTGGACCAGATACTTACTTGACAATGTGGAAGGAATAGGAGGCCAAGAATCAGGTGATATTACTTAGTCAATTTTCTGATATATATTGAATAATTTTCACTGTTTCAACTCTAAGAGTTGAGTCCTCCCAAAATTTTACTCAATAAAAATCATTTATCCCCAGTTCTAATTTAATTTTCAAAATGCATCCTGTGGTTGGGTTGTTACAATATATTCTGTACAATCTAATTCTCAACCAAATCATTTCTGGAAGATGGGGTCCTGCAGTTGGAACTTTGTTGTTGGTGCCGCACAATGTTAATTTTACGCTAGCCAATTTTGAAGCTCCCCCATTCTGGAAACTGAAAATTGTGTTGCCTTCCAATGTCCAGAATTTTATTCTGAAGATTTGTTGATGTTGTCTCAGGCCATTTATCTTGGGCTACTTTGGTTAGGATTAATTGTTCTGCTTAATCCTGGTATTACAATTGGAAATTTTACAAAAAGATATCTGAAGCCACATTGGTGGTTAATCATTAATTCTATGTGGATTTAGGTGGTAATTCCCCATCACTTAGAAATGGCTTCATACTATCCTGCAATTTCTTTCACAATAATCTCCCTCATTCCATATTCATTATGGACTTTTTAAAATTTTCCCTAAATACCTACCATGATAGCTCCCTAAAGTTATCTTGGTTTCCTAAAAAACTATAATAAAAGAGTAAAAAGTGACAAAAAACTTCAGTTTGGCATAAAAATCTGCATTTTGAAATTTGATTTTAAATTTTGAAAAAAATAAATTTTTATACATAATTTTTTTCTCTTGTTGTTTGAGGATTTGCTTAAGCTAATCTTTTCCCAGATTATTTTACTCTCATTTGCAATTCTTCTGACCTTATGCAATAGTTACCAGATTCTCCTGCCCATAACTGGTTCCTGTCGGCTATGGTCTCCGTGGTTTGGGGCCTGACCTGGTCTACCTTGCCAAATGCCTTTGTAGCAATGTGGAGCACAGGCCCCATTTGTCATAGAGACTGACTCAAAAAAAGCACAAATTTAAATAAAATTAATTCCCTAGAATTTTTTTTGCGTTTCTGTTTTAAAAGAATTTTTATTGCTTTTTATTAGTATGAGTTTTTCAAGTGAAAGTAACACTTAATGAAATAAGCCTGTTGAAAATAGAAAATATCTTTGCTTGCAAATCAGCATGTCAACTTTTGGTCAATCTAGCACCAGACCACTGGGTTATCTGGTGCTAGATTGCTCACAAGTTGTTACCAAAGTAACAATTTTAATGCCCTGGGCGGGAATCAAACCCGCCCCTAGCCGCCAGGCGGGGCTAGTGGGCAGGGGAGATTTGCCTGCGCCTGGATTTTTGCTTTTTGAAGCAAATCCAGGTGCAGGAACCATTTCTGCCCTGGAAGTAGCTGCAGGGCCCATTCTGGGCCCCAAAAGCTACACCCAAGCCTTGGTGGGTTTGGTTGGGCCTGGGCAGGCTATTTTTAGCTGCCCAGTAACCCCAGTATAAGCCCACCCTCCATTAAGTAATTTGGGGTCCCCAATTGGGGACCCCTTTTTGAAGCAAGTTCCTTGGCCTCAGGAAAGCCTGTCAAGCCAGCCCAAAAAAGGTGATAAAATTGGGAAAACCCCCATAACCCCAGAAGCCAAACCTGCTAGAACCAATGGCCAGCCAAGCCAAGATGGACCACCAAAAAGACAAACAACTGTTCCTTAAAACCCCAAAAATGACCATGAAGCAGCCAACCAAACAGCAGAACCTGAGATGTCAAGCCTTGCCACACAGATAGCACCATAAGAATTCCCAGAGGCACTTGAATGTGAGTAAGTATATAAACCAGAAGCACCTGAAAAAGTTCTGTATCATCATCCTTACCAATTAAAGTTGTTATGAACCTTTGGTTCACCAATCTGTTTCCATACATATTTTTGATACTCTTCCACCTGCATACATCCAAGTGTAAGTATCCACCCACTGGGATAGATAGCCAGACTCCAGTTGACAAAACCAAAGCCTTTGACTACTACTGTCTGCCCAACGCTCCATTTGGCCCTGTGCATTTCACTGAGTACCCCCAAATCCTGACCACAAACCCTGGACATTGGAAGACTTGCAGTGGTACACCCACCCAAACACACCCAAGGAACCCTATAAAATTGTCTGTGATGGCAAAGCAATCACCATCTACCCTTTGATCTTCAATAGGAAGTACAAAAATACTGCTGCCTACCTGGTCCCCATGGAGCAACCCCTGACTCCCAAACCAACCATCTCAACCCCACCCATCTCTGATGCCACTGGCCAGAACAGTCAATTCCTGAGGGTTCTTTACCTGGCGCTCACAGGATTGATTGACTCTGCCTTGCCAGCAGCCAGGCCTTAGGCTGTGGCTGGGAAGGCCCTTTCCTACCTGGTAAAGTTAGGTCCCATCATCTGGTGAGCCATGCCAGTACCTGCTTTGACTCCTCCCTCATCTACTGGAGCCCCACAGTACTCTTGGTATCCTGACACAAGTTGGTGTGCCAATTTGCAAACAAAGACATGCCCTATTTTAATAGGCTTATTTCATTGAGTTAAACTGGATGCAATAGCTGAGGCGTGTCTGGTCTGAGCCAAGCACAAAGACACCAAATGTACACCCTTTTTGATTAGCTCTATTGTTGGGATGCGTCCATTTTTGTTATAAAAATAAAACTAAATTAAAACAGTTTATCTATATAGTTTATTTATTTTAATTTTTATCACTCCATATATAGTAGCATGAAACCTTTTAGTAACTACTGTTTATTTTGAATTAGATTTTTAGATTTATATATTAATTATTTTTGGTTGTAAATGTGCACTGTTGATCATGAGTTTGGATAAATTTGGTATTTTTATTGATTTTAATCCCAAAACAGACACTCAGAATATTTATTTCCTTTTGTTGAGTTTATACTTCTGGGAAGTATAATAAAAAATAAGGGGAAGATTTAAGAAGATAATGATACTTTATTGGATATGAATATAATGATATTTATAGTATCATAATAAGACACATACTGTCCATGTACGTCATGGGGCTTATCTGAGTAGTGTTCCTCTTAGGTCACAAGGCTTATTTGAGTTGCATTCCATTTGGGATCTGAATTAGGTAATCCCCGTAATAGATGGCTGTCTGATAGTGGTGCCACCAATTCACTGGCTGGTTGGTGAACCACTTGGTGAGGCATTTGGGGATTTACTTGGGGCTCCAATTCCCCAAGAAGGAGTAATCAAAGATGTTGCAACATCTCCCCCTGGGGTGCTGGAAGGCGGAGCCTTGGGAATTTTCTTGAGAGTATCTGATATGCGGGCTTGGTATTGATCCAGTTTGGTGTTGGGTACAGGGAGCCTTGAATTTTGCTGGGCTTTTCTTGCCTTACACAAGAGGAGTTGGTTCTGGTGCATAAATTTCAGTTTGGCTTGAGCTCCAATTTCTTTGATCATGTAGGTATTGTTGGGTTTAACTTTCATGACAATGCCTGGTCCGCGTAGTCCTGGGTCTAGTTTGTGTTGATTGTGATTGACAGCCCAGATCTTGTCCCCAACTTGGAACTTTTCTTGTTGTAATGGGATTGCTTCCTGCTGGACCCTTTGGTGTTCCATCCTCTCTTGGTCTTTTATGGTGTGTAGTACGTTGGGAGTATTATTGTCTGGTATCTCCTTTGGGAGTGGCAGTTGTGGTCCCGTGGCTGTGCTGACAAGTGAGGGTTTCTGACTATAGACAAGTTCATAAGGGCTTTTGCCTGTATTGCAGTTGACTTGTGTTCTGAAGACCATGAGTGCTGCTGGTAGCATGTTGACCCAGGCTTTTGGATTGTTGGCAGATAACTTACTGAGGGCTTCTATCAGAGAGCCGTTTAGTTGTTCTACACGTCCATTTGCTTGTGGGTGATATGGGCTGGCTGTGTCGTGCTTTATTCCGTTCTTGGCAAGGTAGATATTGGTGTCAATAGCTTTAAGTTCAGTGCCTCCATCTGTGATCAGGAGGTCAGGTTTCCCAAACTTTTCTATGATCTCTTTGCCAATGAATTGTCTCACGTTGTTGCCTTTGTGCTCTTTTGTAGCTTGTGCTATGGGCCATCTGGTTGCATAGTAAATAGATGTTCTGATTACTTCTTGCCTTTACTTTCACCGGGCATAGGTCCCACAATATCCAACAACCATACCTTGAAGAGTTGTGTGATGGATACAGGTACTACTGACTTGGGTGGCACTTTGGTTTGGGCGTACTTCTCACAGACTTTGCATTGTTGCAGTACCTCTCTGATATCATCTAGCATATTGGGCCACCATTAGTGTGTCTTGAGGTATTAATGCAAGTTTCTGCTACAGGTGTGTCCAAGGTCTCTGTGATATTGGAGGATTGTGTCAATCTTTTGTGTTGACAGGACGTAGGGTACAGTGTCACCATTTGGAAGGATTTGGTGAAGGATACCATATACGTTTTTGAACAGGTGTTTGTTCTTGAGGACTTTCTCTTGGCTGTCTGTTGATGTGCTAGGTAGGAATCCTTCCTGGAGATTTCCCATGATTAACATGGGCCAGTTGGGGTCACCATCAGTGCAGAGGATGTGTTTATTGTATAGCCTTGTCAGGGTGTCTTCAGTAAGCATCTCCTTGCCTTGCCTGGCTTGTATTTGATTTGCATGTGGTATCTCTGTATGAGACTCATCCATTTGGCTTGTCTTATTGACAGGTGTTGTTGTGTTTTGAAGAATATCAACAACTTGTGGTTGGTGAGTACTTTGAACGCCTGGGCTCCTTTCAGATAGCATCGCCATTTCATGAGGCAGTGTATGATGGTAACCAATTCCTTGTCGTGTATGGGGTATCTTTGTTTGATGTCTGATAGCTTCCTTGACTCATATGCCACAGGAAGAAAGTCCTTTTGAGCCATTTGGATTCAGAGGAGGAGGACTCCTATGGCATAGTCCAAGGTGTCAGTTTCTAGCTCATAGATACCTTCACAGTTTGGGTATTGCAGGATGGGGACAGTAACCATGCATTCCTTTAGTTGGCAGAAATGTTGATCTCGTAAGGGTGTCCAGAAAAATTTGGTTGTTTTCCTGGTGATGGCTGACAAGGGAGCTGTTAGGGCGCCCCAGTCAGGAATAAACCTGCATACATAGGCTACCATTCCAAGGGAAGTGCAGAGTTTGCTCTTGTTTCTTGGGGCTGGCATCTCTGTTATAGCACATATCTTATCTGGGTATGGTTTAATACCGTCCTTGCTGATGATATGGCCAAGAAATGGAAGTTCAGTTGAGAAGAACTTGCATTTAGACAGCTTAACAATCAATTGGTTTTCTTCAAGGGTACAGAGAACTGAGCAGACGTCTTCCCAGTGTTGTTGCAGGTTGGGACTATAAATGATGATGTTGTCCAGGTAGATAACTGCTCTTTTTCCAATGTGTTCCTTGAAGACTTTATTAATGAAGATTACAAAAGTACTGGGAGCACTTTTCATGCCAAAATTGAGGAAAAAACATTCAAAGGATCTATACTTTGTTTGAAATGAGGTCTTTGGAATGTCTTCAGGTTTGACGCAAATTTGGTGGTAACCTGCTGTCAAATCAATTTTTGTGAAGATTTGTGACTCACCTAGGGCATCAAAAAGGTCATTAATGAGGGGCAGGAGATATCTGTTCTCAATTGTGACCTTTTTGAGGGCCCTGTAGTCTGTGACCAGGCAGAGTCTTCCGTCTTTCTTTGCCACAAAGAAGACAGCGGCACCAAAGGGTGATTTTGAGGGTCTGATGAGGCCTTTCTCAAGTGCTTTGTCAAGGTAAGCTTTCAGGGCGTTGTCTTCCTGTGGTGTGAGGCGGTAGATGGGTTGTGCCTTAGGCATGCTAACTTTTGGGTTAATCTTGTTTTGTATGCCCTAATCAGGGGGCAACTCAGGTAGTGTCTCTTTGAATACAGAGGGGAATTCACTGACTAGCTGGTCTCTAATAGGGGCCTGTTTGTGTCAAGTTTCTGTGTTTTTGAAGTGGATAACCTCGTACATACAGGTGCTCCAATTGATTTTGCTAGGGTCAGTTTCTTCTTCTGTTTCCATGATTTTCACAAATACATGGTCCCTCATGAGTGTGTCAAGGTGTGTTGGGTATACATGGTGGTGGACTTCTCCTTGCTGTATGGTGAGGGTGGCACTATCCTAGTCAATATGAGGTTTTGTCTTTCTCATCCAGTCCAGACCAAATATGACACCATACTTGGGGATTGGTATGATTGGGTCACTGAGCGTAGTTTGTACATCTCCAATTTGGACGCAAAAAGGTTTTGCCTCTTGGGTGACTGGTGTGCTTTGGTTGTCTGCCATGATGACCCTCTTGACGCTACTTCAAGTGGTAGGCAACTTCATGAGGTCTGCAAAGCTCTTGTTGATGAGGGACTGGCCTGTTCCAGTGTCAAATAGTGCTGCACCTGGATATCTGCAAAAGCGGAAGGGATAAGTGAGGGGTTTATTTTTAGTTTGGGAGGCAAACAGTACAGGATTGCTGGATGGTACTTGGACCATGATAATTGAGTCCATGTATTGGTCCCTGTAAAAGTCTTGTAAATTGGGGAAGGATGACTTGCCTAAGCACTCCCAAGAGCCTTTCCTCTTCAGATGAGTTTTCAGAGCTCATCCAGACAACCTGAGTTGTACAGTTTCCCCTCAAGGGTGAGGATTACTGGCTTGGTTGGGTTGTCTGTTGGGCCAAGTATCTGTCTTTGCTGAGGGACTCTCTTTCCACTTGCTGGTTAAATGCAAGCTGTATAATTTCTGGGCGGCCTGTTTCCCATCCAGGAATACGTCCTCAAGGTTCTTGCAGCAAGTCATGTCAAACTGACGTCTAATGTGTGTGGGAAGGCCATTGTAGAAATCTAGACATGGCCCAGGTGCATCAAAGTTGATGGTGTTGGGTGCACAGTTGCGTAGTCCTTCATATGCCGCAATGTATTCTTTGATAGTTCCTGTCATCTTGAAGGTTTGAAGATTGGTCATGATCACTATGTCTGAGTCCTTCATGGAGAACTTTTTGAGGAATGTAGCCTTGAACACTTCCCAATTTTCCTTCTGGTCAGGGTGTTGGGACAGCCATTTGGTTACAAAACGCGAGGCGGTCCCTGTGACGCGGAGGGCAATCTTGCTGACCCAGAGTCTTTGGGGGTACTCTACTTCTTCAAACTTACTCTTGGTGCTGTTGATCTAAAGCAAGGCGTTTTCACAGCGTAGTCCTGCAAAGGCGCTAATTTCAGCGGTACATAAGTGTTAGAACACAATATTGGGTATCTCAGGTTGCGTAGGCTCTGTTGTAGTTGATGTGGTGGGCAACTGTCTAAGGGCTTTAAGAGTGTTGTATTGATTGATGGGCACAAGGATGTTATAGTAGATGAAAAGGCCTGTAGGAACGTCTTGTCCTACTTTGTAATCTCTCCAGCTGTTAGGAAGTATCATTGTTTGGGTTCTTTTCTTGGGAGGAATTTTTCCTTTGAGTTGGGTAGGTATGGATAACATACCTGTGCTACCACTATAAAGTTTATACTTCTGGGAAGTATAATAAAAAATAAGGGGAAGATTTAAGAAGATAATGATACTTTATTGGATATGAATATAAGGATATGTATAGTATCATAATAAGCCACATACTGTTCATGTACATCATGGGGGTCATGGGGCTTATCTGAGTAGTTTTCCTCTTAGGTCACGAGGTTTATTTGAGTTGCGTTCCATTTGGGATCTGGATTAGGTGATCCCTGTAATAGATGACTGTCTGATAGTGGTGCCACCAATTCACTGGCTGGTTGGTGAACCACTCAGTGAGGCATTTGGGGATTTAATTGGGGCTCCAATTCCCCAAGAGGGAGTAATTAAAGATGTTGCAACACTTTTCATATTCTAGATTGCATTCTTAATTAGGATAAGTTGGTAACAGCATTATAGATTCATTCATGTGTTTTGATATTTGATATTTACGTTGTCTATTTCAGCTGCTATTAAGGCTTGTTGTTGGATCAAGTTTGTAACTTTTGTGACTGAGTTTCATGCATTCACCAAAAACACAGTAAACATAGTAGATGTGTTCTGTGACTGAACCCATGTGTTCTAGTGTTTGGTACACTTGTTGTTGAATTGTTAAGCATTCATCCCCAGTTTGAATAGGGTGTTGCATGACTTGACATTTTTGCCAAATAACACTCATTTTCTATGAAATTATCTTTTATTTAGATCTATCAAGTTGAAATACGTTTTGTGACTGAGTTCAAGCGTTCAAAATTGAATAATATACATTTATCTCAACAGGTTTGAAAACTACTGTATCTTTTTAAAATTACTAAAATTAAAAGCAACAAACTATTTAATGGCATGTATGAGAATTATTTTCTTATGCAACATCAACACTCTGAAAAAGAATTAAGCCCTGATAAACCCAACCCACAGGTTGTCAGCCCCAAGGTGTCAGGAATATTTCTGATACTAATCAAATATCTATAATTATTCCAGCTTGGAACAAGAATGTGAAATTTCATGCTAAGGAATCTCAGTACCAACAGAAAAAGCATCCCTGAATCAAGGCAAAAATGGAGTCATTAAAGTCCAAACAGAATTTAATCTGATCTGGAATAATTTTTAATCCAGGCAGGTGGTCGCCACATCTGTCAACTCCTCCTGCTAGTTGCCTGCGGCCCAGGAAGTCACAAGCCAGCCTCCCAGCATCCAGCCAGCTACCAGTGGGCTTCCTGCCAGCCTAATTGCCTCTCAGGTCCCAGGTCTCACTCCCCTTCAGCCAATCAGATTCCACTCAAGAAATAAACTAATCAAATCTGTTCTAGCAATTGGGGACAGAAATAAAGGACAGGGCATGTTGCCCTGAACAGTTCAAGAATAATCCCCAAACCTTGGCCATTAATCCTGGACCCAACCAATGGAAATCTGGGACCCAGACCACATGGTTGGGGCCAGACTCTTGACAAACCCAAAAACCCAGTTGTCAGGATTGAAAATTTTCTTCCCCTGGAAACCTGGGCCCAAGGGTGGGATTCAAACCCTGGCCCTGATTTTCTACGGGCTACTAGCCTGCGTTTTTCTAGAACTAAACCCCCAAAGCCAAAGCCAAGGATGATTCTCTAAAAGATAAAATCCAGCCAAACCAAAGGAATTGTTATGAGTGCTGCCATTCACCATGTTTTGATTTTGTCTTTGTTGGGTTATTTCAAGAACAAATCCCTCTCTTTTGCTTTTGCCCTTCAAAATGAGGCTGGTTCCAAATTGTGAAATACAATTGTTTAGTTTCCTGATTCTGTGCAACTCACTTGCCCCACTCATGCTTGTGGCAAGTGATCCTACTGTCCATGTACTGTTTTGTGTTAAAGATACACAGTATATAATCCCAATCTTTATACTCAATAAAATTTAAGTTCTATTCAAATTTTTATCTTTGTGTCTCCACGTACTTTGGCGCCTCTCTAGCCACATCTAGCAGATATTATCCATTCAGGGCCATAAGGTAATCACATAGCCTTCCATGCCATTCTAACCAAGACTTAGTAAAAATCCAATCCTAAGGTTAGGATTTACCATTGTGACTCTGTGCCGCGCCTCAGATCACAACAAAAATGTTGCTCACTACAGGGGCTGTAAGCCCCTTGCTTATCCCTTTCACAACAACGTTTTCAGGTCCTTTGCCTCCTCCCATACAAGAGCTGACTTTGCCTGAAATTACCAGTCCTCCTATTGAGGAAGACATTGCCAACCTGCCTATTGTCCCTACTGTACTGAACCTCAGGAGTGGTCCCCATCTAGCAACCTACCATTTGGGTACCTCTGATTTAGAACAAGTCATGACAGTAGCCCTTGGGATAGACCGTGACAGAGCCATCCCTCACCTCCAGCTTCAGTTCAGCCAAGAAGAATACTACAAATTGATTGTAGATCCACAATTTCCACAGCATCTCCTCTCAGCAGCTGGCTCCACTGAAAACTTGTCATCCTTTGTACAACCCATCTTAGCCCATCATCAAATGGTATTAGAGCTCCACGTTCAGGAGATTTCATCTCTACAAGCCGCTGTCACTCATCACTGGGATCAGTTTGCAGCCTACCAGTAGTGGATCCACTCCCTGTTTTACTTAGTATCAGACAATCAGCGCGGCTCTGTCACCTCTCAATCCCGCTTGATCAATTCCATCAAACAAATGTGCCAGTCTATCCCTGAGTATGTCAGAGAGCGTCTACATGAGTTTCACCAGTTGGAACAGCCTTGGCGCGCCCAAGTAGATTCCACTCTAAACACCTACCTCACCAATTTTGAACAACTTGTGCAGCAACTCAACAAGTTTAGTGCTTACTCCTTCAATCAATTACAGCAAGTAGCAGTCCATTATGCAAAAGGCCTCCATGAACTTGGCAAGGAATTTGATCAAGAGAGGGCTTCTGCTGCTGCTACCATTGCCAAACTCCAGACTCAAGTAAATGAACTATCTACCTCTAAATCAGATGCCCTGCCTTCTCCTCCATCTGATGAGTTAGCAGATAGGGAACAGAGACTATGGGATGTCATTCAAGAGCTAAGAGCATCCAACCACAGTCAGGATTGCCCTACTGAAGCCCCTCAGCCTGATCCTCAAGTGCTTGCTCTGATGACTCAGGTTGCTGACTTACAACAAGAGGTTGCTACCTTGCGTGAGGTGAAGGCGTCTGTTGTTAGTCCAACTGGGGTTGCTGGTGAAGATGGCTGTTGCCCTGGCTTGTCTGGAGCCCCCCACATTCACTTTGCTAGAGAGTTGATAGCTCTAGCCAATGAGATGGACCATTTGAAACAAGACCATTCTCAGCTTGATAAAGATGTACAAGAAATGAGTGAGTTAATTGATTCAGTTAATGACAGGTTCACCACCTGCCTTTTGGTGGGTCTGTCCCTTACATCCCAACTGGCTGAACTGTCCTTGGTAGTAACAGCACAGGGTCAGCGCCTGGATGTTACTGAGCGGCAGACCACCCTAGCTAATAATATGGGCTCCTACACTCCTGAAACCTTGACTACCCTTGAGGAAAGTGTTTGCCAGCTGTGGGCCAGACAGTCCCCCACCAAATACAAAGCAGAATTCTCCCCACATATAAATATACTTGATAGCAACAATGGTGGCTCAACTCCAGAAGCACACTTCAAGCCTACATTTAAGCAAGTCTTTGACCCCAAAACCTTGATAATTGTAGCTTTCCTAACTCTATGAAACTGCTATGAGAATAGCCTTGGATGAGGTCAAGAAGGAACACATTCTAACCTGTCTGCACCTGAACTTTCAAGAGGTATTAGTGCCAGAGCTGCCCACCATTGAGACCTGGGAAAATATGAAGCAACTTCTAATTGAAAAATTTGGTGGTGACCTTAGTTTGAAAGTGAAGAAAGACAGCTTCATGCACATTGTTTTCAAACCAAAGGAGACCCTAGCTGAATTTGCAGATAGATTCTACATGGAAGGACAACAACTGATCAAAAGCTGCCAGTTGACTGCACATGAAGCATACATGGCTTGCGCTCAATCCCTCAAGGTTAACCAGCTCCTGTGTCTTCACTTCAAGGCTCATAGAGCTATGCTTTCTTCCATGAAGAGCATAAAGACACTGTTGCAGGATATGCACCTTACCCATTTTGGGGCAGTTTTGCAGGAGAATTGTACTGCCTCTACCTCTGGTTTGTCTTCACGTGGCCCGCATATGCTTATCATGAACTTGCAGAATCCTCCTTGACGCCAGGGTTGCCATAACTGTGAACAGATAGGTCATCATTCCTGAGTCTGCACCAATCCATGAGCTAAAGAGCTGATCCCAAAGAGCAGGCAGGAAAAGAACAGTCAACCTAGAGGCAGAGATGCTATTGGTTGACAATTCATCTCAGTCTCCTTTGATTCCCCCCTCCATTGCTGATTCTGAGCCTACTGACACTGAGTCTCCTCCAATTCTACTACTATTCCACAGCATCTCTGATGACTCTGACATGGACAATTATGATATGGAAGATCCTAACGCCTATGGGTATTCAGTCCTAGCTGTCCCTGAAACTATTGTAGTCCCTTATAAGCTATGTTCTGGGAAGACTACTACAACAGCCAAGCCTCTGCCTGAAGCCAAGGAGGTTGTCTCTTGCCCATACCTCACCCAAGTCAAGAGGTCTTCTGTGCTTGTCAAATCTTCTGAGGAAGCTGCTGACGCTGTGTTCAAAAATTTCTCAGTATTGCTTCCTCTCCAGACAGTCTACTATAAATTCCTGGGCCTAAGATGCATGATAAAAAAGTGGGACAAAGAACTAAAAAAAGCCCAAGACATTCTGGCTGTCCTCCCTCCCTTTGGTTGTAATATCACTAGTATGGAAATAATCATCCAAAAGGTGAAGATTAAGGCTGTCTTAGACACAGGGTCTCCTGTTAGTGTTGTCTCCTCAAAGCTTGTCAAGAAGCTCAAACTTGCCCCCAACCTTAACTATCACCAGTTGTATGGCACAGCTGGGCTATCCATAACTTGCGCTATAGGAGCTTATTCTGCTCTTTCCATGCATTTTGGCAAACTACTCTTGGTCGCGCCTGCTGTTGTCTTGGAAAATGAGAGCTACAACCTTCTAGTTGGTACTCAATTCCTTAGGGAATATAATGGGATCATCAAATTAAAGGACGGCTACCTCTCTATCTCAGGGTAAAAGGTCCCTCTGATCTTTGAAGAGCCAGTTAAAGTTCCTGGGAAACTCCTCAAGCTATGTGCCTTGGAATATCCCACTGGTGTTTTTACTCTAAAATAACGTACCCATTCCTCCAACATAAATTGTCCTCCTATGGCTTGTCTGGCGTCTGAAGGGATTCCTCTCTTGTCCACTTCTGCTGTGACCATTCCCCCTGGGTCTCAGGCTATCCTAGAGTCCCAAATATTGTATGAGCTACCTAAGCGTACATTCCTGGAGTTATACTCTCCTCCCTTGCTAGGACGCAACAAATCTTATCTCTGTCTAAGAATCTTGGATTTCTCTCATAAAGACCCTGTTTAATTGCTGATAGCCAACTTAACCGCTCTCCCCATACATGTGTCTAGAGGACAGGTTGTTGGCTATGGCAGGCTGTTGAATGCTCCTGACATCCTATCACTGCATCCCTTTGGTACATTCCAGGACTTTAACCTACCTGAGGACAAGCCCCAAGTCCTATCATTGTTCACTGCTCAAGACTTCCTGCAGCTATCTCCATTTCAACAGAAAGAGGTGTTTGATCTACTGGATCAGTTTTCAGATATCTTTGCTAAAGATAGCACTGATTATGGTCTATCCAAAGGCAGCATTCACTAGATTGATACTGGTGATGCTCTCCCCTTTTGCGCTAAACCCTATTGCTGCAGTTGTGCAGAAGATGATCTGGTGTCTAAAGAGGTCAAACAACTTCTAGTGCTGGACTTCTTGCTCATTCACAAAGTCCATGGGCCTTCCTCTTACTCATACTGAAAAAAAAGGATGTAGGTCATTGTATTGTGATGGACTACCAACACTTGAATTCCTTAACCAAAAATGATTCCTATCCTTTACCACACATTAATGATGCTCTCTGCCGCCTTGGAGGCTCCAAGTTTTTCTCTCCCATGGACCTAGACTCTGGATACTGACAAGTTGATCTCTCTCCCAAGGATAGACATAAGGCTGCCATCATCACTTCTGAGGGGTTGTTTGAGCCTACACAAATGCCGCAAGGACTCTGCAATGCTCCAGCTACTTTTCAACGGGCCATGGACTCCATCCTCCATGATTTAAAGCTCTTGTGTGTCCTAGTGTACTTAGATGATATAACTGTCTTTAGTGCTACCGTCACCAATCACCTGAACCATCTTAAAGAGGTGTTCATAAAGATTTGTGAAGCTCAAATTAAGTTAAAACCATCTAAGTGTGCCTTCTTCAAGGAATGCCTTGAGTTCTTGAGGCATGAGGTGACTCAGACTGGAATTTTCCCCATGACTAAGAAAGTTGAAGCCATTGACAAAATGCTTCTGCCCACCAACCTGCAAGAAGTCCAAGTCTTTCTGGGCATGATGGAATACTATAGACAATTCATCCCTGATTTTTTTGATACTAGTGAACCCTTGGTCCAGCTGCAGCGTAAAATTCCCTTTGAATGGACCGCCAGCCAACAAAAAGACTTTGAAACCCTCAAACAAAAACTCAAAGAGGCTCCCATCTTAGTATATCCTGATTATAATAAGGAATTTATCCTATATACTGATGCTAGTGACATGGCTATTGGGGCTATCTTGGCTCAACTGGACAATGAAGGTATGGATCACCCTGTATCCTATACCTCTTGTGTCCTGAATAAGCATGAGAAGAACTAAAGTGTGACCAAGAAGGAGTGCCTTGCTGTGCTGCATGCTGTCAAGAAGTTCTGCCATTACGTGTACGGCACCCATTTCACTGTGGTTACTGACCACGCTTTGCTCAAGTGGCTACAAAAATTCAAGGAACCAGAAGGACAACTAGCTAGATGGGCTCTCCTCCTGCAAGGATACAACTTCACTTTGCTGAATTGCCCCAGGATTCAACATAAGAATGCTGATGGACTGTCCAGAATGCCCATCCTTGCTCTACACCCTGCTGAGGCTGACAGGTTGTACAAACTAATTTGATATCCATCTTTGTGGGAAAACAAGACGGAAGAAGTCCATGTCACCCTTTCTAAATTATAAGAAGATACACTCATTTGTGATAATCAGATCTTCAAGAAAGTACAGGACCACTACTTGTCTTATGTAAGGCCTAGTCTTTGCCTTTTGGTGGTGCTTCAAGCTCATAAGGAGACAGGACATGGAGGCGTTGCCAAGACTTATGCCTGGCTCCAGAAGAACTACTTCTGGGAAAATCTTTGCCTGCTGATCCCAGATGTTATTGCTAGTTGCCATGATTGCTAACTCCAACAACCTAAAGCTGCCACTCATGAGTTCAAGCTAGTTCCCATCAACACAAATTTCACACTGTCAGTATCAACGCTGCAGGACCTCTCCCTTGCTCCTGATCTGGTTATTGCTTTATCCTAATTGCAGTTGATCATTTTAGCAAGTGGGGAGAAGCTTGCCCTACTAAAGACATCACTGACAAGACAACCGCCGCCTTTCTGCTACAGGATGTATTGTTTTGCCACAGTTGCACTAAGGTGTTGTTATCTGAAAATGGGACTAACTTCAATGCCAAGCTGGTAACCTCTGTTGTCAAAGCTTTGGGGTCCCACCAGTCCTTCTCTGCCCCCTACAACCCTTCTACTAATGGGGCCGTCAAGCATGCAGATTAAACACTGGTCTCCATCATGAGAAAGCTCACCTACTCTGACGCTGTCAACTGGGATCTATACTTACCTGCTGCTCTCTTTGCCTATTGCCTTAGCAAACATTGTGTCACTGGGTATTCTTCTTTTGCTATGTTGTATGGTTGTAAAGCCACCACTCCATCACTCTTGGGGCCCCCTATTCTCCTCTGATAAGGCCATGAACCCTGATGAGCATATCAAAGATCTAGCCAATCAAATCATTGATATCCAGGCCTCTGCCTACACGTCTGCCTATAAGACCAAGATGCTAGAGCTCTTTCATGACAATGCTGGGAGATCCCCCCTGCCTGAGTTCAACATTGGGGACCACATTCTTTACTATCAACATAGAGTAGGAGGACAGGCTCATAAACTAGACTTGTTGTGGATTGGGCCCTTGGAAGTAACTTTCAAATGATGGTCAGAGTATACTGTAAAACTCCTCTCTAGTGGTTGACCATTTCCTTGTGTGCATGCCAAGTTTCTCTGCAAGTACAACCCCCCTAAGGCCAATCTAGAGGGGGGCAATGTTGTGAATGCTGCCATTCACCATGTTTCAATTTTGCATTTGTTGGATTATTTCAAGGACAAATCCCTCTCTTTTGCTTTTGCCCTTCAAAATGAGGCTGGCTCCAAATTGGGAAATACAATTGTTTGGTTTTCTGATTCTGCGCAACTCACTTGCCCCACTCATGCTTGTGGCAAGTGATCCTACCGCCCATGTACTGTTTTGTGGTAAAGCTACACAGTATATAATCCCAATCTTTATAACCAATAAAATTTAAGTTTTATTCAAATTTTTTCTTTGTGTCTCCATGTACTTTGGCGCCTCTCTAGCCACATCTAGCAGATATTATTCATTCAGGGCCACAAGGTAATCTCATAACCTTCTCTGCCATTCTAACCAAGAGTTAGTACAAATCCAATCCTAAGGTTAGGATTTCCTGTTATGACTCTGTGCCGTGCCTCATATCATAACAGGAATCATCACACCAAATGAAGGAGCAATCAAGACACCTAAAGAAGGCAACAAAATTCCTAATTTCTGCTTCATGGGCTTGAAGACCACCCCAGTGGCCAATCAGAATGCTCCATCTGAAGTAAGCGCGGGACCATGGCCTGGCCTTATTATCATAACCCAAGAACAAGAGAATAAGGCAATCAATTTAGTGATTCTGGACAATAAGAGAGCACCCAGCCAAGGTACCATTTTAATGACTTTGAACCCAAGCGTCCAGATCACCTGGACCCACATTTACCAATGCCCTGATGAATTCCCCATGGAAAATATTAAGTTAGAGGTGGGGTGCTATATAGACCTAAGGACCTCACGCTCCAAACTTATCACCATTCTTGAATAAAGGTTATGTTATTTTGGCTTCCACATCTATTGCCTTATTTTTATTTATGCCATCTATCAATTCAGTGTAAGACATTATAGCCCTCCTGCCCTCCCTCCCGCAGATTTACATCCAACATGTGTTTATTTTGGTCCCGTTCATTTTTGTGGAGTACCTATCAAAGCCTGAGTGTAAGGACTACACCCCGGAAAAGATTCTCAAATCATATTCCTTGGCCTATATAAAATCCACAACTAGATACAACCAACAAGGTCCCTGGTACTGTAAATTCAGAGCCTAAACGTAAAAATGCAGGATTGTCAAATCCTTGGTCCAAATTTTGAATCACTTTTGCAGGATGGCCTTTTTTAATTAAATTTAATTCTTTGTGTTTTTATTTGGATTTTTAAAAATGCAGGAACTCATAGACACTTTGCAAAGTGCAAGTCAAACTGCATATTTCCAATGGACAAAATGAATTAACTGGAATCAATTTTGAAGCGTTCAAATCCATCAACCATTTTCATTAAGTTTACTATGTTTTTTGAAATTGCGGGATTGTCAAATTCATAAACCAAATTTCAAATCACTTTTAAATGCCACTAGTAAACTCAAATAATAATTTCAGGAACTGGAATCCAAATTTAATGTACAGTAAGAAACTAGGACAAATCAATCCAAATCAAGAAGCTCCACTCTGGATAAAATCAAATGAAAAATCCAATCTCAAAAACCATGTTTAGACATGAAATTAAGTGAAATGTAAAGTTGTCTAAACTGGAAATAATGCAATATTCTGCACTCTAAATCACTATTATAGCAACCACAAAACCATATAATGATTCATGAGCTGCCCTCCTGATGATGCAGAATTTTTTAAAAGTTTTTTGGCCCCCGGCGTAGCCAAGAGGCACACAAAACTTATTTTTAATAAAGGAAGAGAGGGGATGGGAAAGATAAACCATAAGTTTACTACACTATGTATTTATGTATTGCTATTAAGGATACTTGATCACAATAGATTTTAGAAACCACTAATGATAAAATAGAGTTATATATTACAATCTATTTTTATCATGTTGCCTTTTCCTTGGTGTGTTTATAGTTCATTTGCTGTTGATAATGTTCTTGCATTTAATTGGATAGTTTCACCTCCAGTTGCCTTGGCAATAAGAAATCAAGTTGCAAAGGCAACCAAAGCTGTGGTCACAGAGGCAACTTGATTTCCTATTACCAAGGCAACTGGAGGCAAAACTGTCCAATTAAATATAAGAACATTATCAACAGCAAATGAACTATAAACAAACCAAGGAAAAAAACATGATAAAAATAGATTGTAATATATAATTCTATTTTATGATTAGCATTTTTAAAAATCTACTGTAATCAAGCATCCAAATTTTAGCTGTCCTAAAATAGAATAGGGTGCTTTTTGAGAATGCCTATGATTCTTAAAAGAATTAGCACAAATCCACTATAGATCCTTTATCATCCTTTTTGAGACACCAATAAATTATATTTATTTCAAATTCATCTCATTTTTTATTTGAAATTTGGTTCTTGGATTTGACAGTCCTGCAATTTCAGATCTGTTAAGTTTTACATGATGTCTATGGTTTGTTTGAAATTCAGGAAATCTCAAATTGTACATTAGAATCCCGCATTTCTGATTCATGTATCCCACATTTGTTTGCTGAGTTTTGTCTTTTATTGGTTGAGTTATTTGTACAAGAGATTCAAAATTTGCCAATTTAAATAAATCAAAAAAAGTCAAATTAAATGTTTGATTTTATTAAATATTTTATTTTTCACTCAGCTGAGTTGCCTTAAAAGTGATTCAAAATTTGAACCAAGGGTTTGACAATCCTGCATTTTTACGTTTAGGTTCTGAATTTACAGTATCTAATCAAGCCCAAACTGTTTAGAGACAAGTTCAACTTCTTGCCTGCATACCAGCTCAATATGAAGCCCCCTATGACCCCCAAGCCAATGCCTGCCTCCTTACCCAACCTGTTACAGTAGAAAACCAAATGGAGAGAATAGTATGTCCCTGTAAGACCAGAAAACAGCAAAGAACTGCCACTAAACCATTAAGAGAAATAGACAATTTAAATGCTGTTATTGACAAAAAAATGGGTCAAAGCTGTGGTTGCTCAAATAGCCCCAGAAAATCTGGACTTGCCATATTTTTGTCAAAATAATTATGACAAGAAAATATAAAATTATACATTATTTGGTGATGGCAGCGCTTGACCCACTGGTTGCCCTAATTTTTTGAATTATGACAACATTGACTCAAATTCCAATGCAGGTCTTCCCACTGCTGAAAATATTATTGCCAGCCAATCAGAGGCTCCAGAATCCCCTCCTCCCCCATCCTGAACTCCCTTAAGACTTTCCCCTATCCCCTCTAGAAACTTGTCTCTAGATATCTTACTCTCCTTGGGAATAAAAGAAAGTTAACCTCATGCTTGGTATTTGGGCCTCTTGGCCCCTGTCTTTGACAACTTTGCTGGGGCAATGGTCCAGTTAGCTTTGGACTCCTTTGTTGTCCCTTGGCCCGCGTTTTACGTCACATCTACTTCTAGCTACTATTCTAATTTTCTGCTCCAAATGATCTTCTTGACTTCAATTTTAACATCAGTTTTATGTTCTACAGGTTGCAGTTCCAAAATGGCAACAGCGCTCATGTCAACACTAAAAATGTCAACAGTGGCCATGTCAACACTTTGTTGACATGGTCATTGTTGACTCAAAACTCTAAATCTCCTCTGTTTTTTGCTAGTCACACTAGCTTAATTCTTTTTAAAGTGTTCAGGGGTGCAAACCCAGAAAACACAAAAAAATTGTGGCTTTTTGACACAATTTAATATTAAGCTTGATCAAAAACTCAATTTAACCATATTTTTCCTTTAACTTTACTAATAAAAATTAGTTTTTTTATATTTGTTTTCACAACGTAAAAGTGTCAATATTGACACTTTTTAAGCCAAACTTATTTTTAATAACAAAACTGAAACATCTAAAAGATGAAATTAAGCGCGTATTTAAAAATATTTTTTATTAAATTAATATAAGGAAAAAGACATTGCGCATACAGTAGATTGCTAAAATGTTCATCTTATAAATATATGTGGCACTTATTCTGGCTTTAATATCATAAATGGATTGGTGGCTAACAACAATCCAATAATTTAAGCATAAGTTAATATGTAAGTTACTATGTAAGTTACTATAGAATTTATTACTGGAAATTGTGTTGACACTCAGAAATGTTGTCTATTTGCTTGTGTTCATCTGCCGGGGTGGAGTTAAGCAAATTAAAGTGGCACAATTAAGCTTAAATTAATATGCCACCCAATATAAAGAATGTTGTAAGTGACGTTGTTGACACTTTACCCTTTTCATTACTGAATACAACTTTCTTTTGAACTTTCAATATATGCAATGATAAAAATATCATATTACCACTACCCAAATATTATTTTTAATAAAGAAATAAATAACTTTGATACTTTTTTTATACTTATTCTCATGTTTTTTTAAATTTCATTATGTGAACAAAAACACACAGAAAAGAGTTAATATTTACTAGACTGCGTAAATTTAATTAAGCGTACTATGTTTTTTCATAGTAAATTTTCAAAAAAATGTTGACAGTGACAATGTTGTCAAAAATAATGTCTACAATTTTTCTAATCAACAGTGAGAATTCAGCTTTTTTTACTAATTGTCACTCATAATGTCAACACTTTTCATTTCTCACATAAAACTTTATGTTTTACATAATAAAATCATCTGATTTTTTGATATGTTGTATTTTTAACTTTTCTCTATTATATTTTATAAATTTAAAATAAAATTTATATCTAACTATAGTAATTTCACATAAATCTCTTAACTTTTAACTTGTTATTTATAACTTTAATAAAATAAAAACTATATAAGTATTCTTTACCTTTTAAATTCCAATAAAAGCCATATAAAGTTTCCTTTTTATATATTATGTTTTTTAAATAAATTGCTTTATTTTAAACTCTTTTAATTATTATTTTAGGAAAAGAACACCTATAAGCAGCCCAAAGGAACCCAAGCGCCCCTCTAAGACCACCAAAGCCACCAAGAAGAAGCCTGTCTAATCAAAGAAGGCCACTCCCAAGCCCTCTCCTGAGCCCTTCTCACTCCACTGGGGGAGAGGAATCTGATGGCTCCCTTACAAACCACAGTTTTTACAACTTGGCTTCTGATGAGGAGCCAACCAAGAAGAAGCACTTAGCCCAAAAGTCCCCACCCAAGGATAAGTCTCCTGCACGTGAGGAGCACCACAATAAGCCCCAGTCTTCTTCCCCACCACCACCAAACTCCCCCATTAAAGCCCATCTGGGGATGATTCAAAGCCCCGCCCTGATTATTTCCCTGGCTTCCATCATGCTCCTGCTGACCCTGGGTTCCTCTGTTGGCCCACAACATCTGCAACGTTGACAGCAAATTTAAGGTTCCCTCTTCCTTGCCCAAATACTTCCCAATAATGAGTGTAAAGGGTGGGCCAGCCATGGTAGCCAATGGGTATAATTTCTCTTGCAACAATGCCAACTGGGGCTTCAAGAGCCACCATTAAACCTGCAAGGACTGCTCCTGCCCAGTGTAGCTCAACACTGAGCACTGGGAATTGGTACAAACCATCAAAGATGAGAACACTTGTGTGATGCCCAACACAACCATTGTCCGCCTTCTCAAATGATATCTGGTGCAGGTCATGCCCACCTCAAAGGAACTTTCCCCAACCCAGCTGGCCGTGCTTGTGTGCAAGTACCTTTCCCCCACCAACCTCAAGAGGGTGCCAACCCACACCCAGTTGGTCAAGTTCTTGAGTGATAGGCACCAAGTCTCATACCCCCTGGCCAAGAGTGCCACCACCATTGAAGACCTGGTCCTTTCCAATGCCCTCAAGACAACCAAGAATGGAAAGATGCTCTGGCTCCATCACAATGGACAGGAAGTGGAGGATAGGATCATTGTCTACGCCATAACCCAAAACCTGGAGCAGCTCAATACTGCTACTGCCTGGCTGTGCAACGGCACATTTTCAACCTGTCCAACCATCTTCAAGAAGCTTTGGGTTCTGTATGGGAAGTTCAATGACCAGGTCATCCCTCTTGTGTTCTTCCTCCTGCCTGGTGCCAAGACAGAAGTCTACACCAGAGCATTCAAAATTGTCCAGGATGCTTTGAGCTCCCTTCCCACCAACCAGCTCCCTCCTCCCACCCACGCAACCAGAGCAAACCCTTCCTCTGCCAAGAAGGATAAGTCCACCCTAGCTGCAGAGCAGCTAGCTCATGCACGCTCAATTGGGCCAAAGGTGATCATAATGGATTTCAAGCAAGCTCAGTTCAGAGCCTTTGAGGCCACCTTCAATGAAAAATTCCAGGGCTACTTCTTCCATTTTTAGGCAGGCCCTCATCAATAATCTCAAGAGTGAGAAGGAGATTTTCAACAAGTATCTTAATGATGGTTAAGGGAAGTGCCGCTTTGCCATCACCCTTTTGCTGCCTTGGTTTTTGTGCGGCCAGAGAATACTGGGCTTGGCTTTGATGCCCTCCTGGAGAATGCTTACGTGAAGAAGCACTCCACCATTTTCAAGGGTTACCTTGAGTACTTTGAAAAGCAATGGGTAGGCAAGAAGGTGACTGTCTGGAGAGAAAAGAGCAAGGTCACTGCCCCTTGGAATTGCCAGAGCACCTGCCTCAGGAGAGAGATGAAGACCACCTCCAGCCTTGAGGTTTGACACAAGCACCTGAAGGTGAAGTTTGGGGCCAGCTCCAAATACAACAAGTTTCTCTCTAAGCTGCAGGAGGAGCAAGCAAGAACTGTCTTGAAGTTTTACAACCTGGCCAACCAAGTGGCCCCCAAGAAGCAAAAGTCCAAGGAGCAGAACTACCAGGAGAACGTTCAGAAGGTAGTGAAGAAAAAATACAAGGTGGCAGAGATAAAAAATACCTTGAAGATGTTGCAACTGCTCTTGCTGGTGGGTTTAATTAGCCTAATAAACTTTGCTTTGCTTTGCTTTGACTGGATTGTTTTTACTTTTGGTTTTTTATATTTTTTAATTTATTTATATAGTACTAATCTTTTTAGGTATAAATGGCAAGTTTCAGATACAGTTTCAATATGGTTTTGTAAGAAATATCTTATATTTTGCTAATTTATCTTTAAAGCATAAGATTTTTTCAGTTGTGCTTATATAAAGTATAATAAATTTAATTAGAAAGTTCTTATATTTTTTAGTTATTATGATATACAAAATATCTTTATTAATGGTTCATTGGAATTTTAATTTTTATGGGAATAAAAAATAGTTTTATAATAAAGAGTGTAATTTACATTGTAAATTGAAAAATAGATGCTTATATCTCCTTATTCTTATCACTCATAGTTTTTTTTATTGCATTTTTGAACTCTCTGGGGTCATTTATTATAATTAAGTATTTAAAAATATATTTTTTAAATTTAAAAATGTTCAGGGTAAAGTGTGTTGTTACTTAAAAAAGTGTTGACATCCAGGAGACAACATTATGTAAAACCAGGTTGTCACTTTACTATAGTGTTGACATTAAAAGTGTTGACATGGCCACTGTCAACATTTTTAGTGTCAACATGGGCGCTGTTGCCTCTAAAATTGTCAAGCCCTCCTCCCAATTTGGCTTACTGTTGCGCAAACAATTAACTCTGTGTTTATTATATCCACATAGCTTTGCCTTGAATAGTGCAGCATGCCATCTTGCTCTAACACAACTTCTCAATTGACCACATAAGCAAGTTGCTCTTGATTGAGAACATTATCCTCACTGGAGTGATTGACACAATAATTCTGGCTGCTGGCCCATGGTCTTGGGTAGGGAAGTCTATGTTCCACCTCATAAAGTTAGCCCTGATATTATGGTGGGCCCTGTCTGCTAAGCCCACAGCCTGTGTGTTCCCTGAAAGCAATAGGCCAGCTGCCCTAGGTTGAATCCCTGGCACCAGTCTAAAATTAGACCTTGAGAAAAACCTGGGCTCATCCGCCCTCCTGGCAGTGCTCCAACCAAAACCCATTAGCCACAACCAGGAAGTGTAAACCCAGCCACAGATAGTAGGAGAACAAGAGTGGTCCTTATTGTCAGGAAGCCAGGCATAGGTAGAGGCATTGGTTGACTCAGGACAGAGTACAGCTGGGCCAGAGGGTAATGCCCACCATAGGATGGGTGCTAACTTGATAGTATAGAATAAAGATTGCCTAAGCAAAGACCAGGGCCCTGAGTTGAGCACCATAGTGTCTACCATTCTTGTCAAAGTAATGTAGAGTACTCCAAACAGTTGGGTGGACGTAGTCTTGGCTGCAGTGGGGGGATTTCATTGGGCGGTCAGGTTGTGGGGTTAAGGGCAGAGTAATGGGAACAAAGTAGGCAGACAGATAATTGTACTTGTCTTTGAACAATCTTGTTGGCCTCTTGTACCACTTTCCTTCACATCCTATGTATTCAGTTTCTCTAGTCCTTGCCAAGGGATCAACAATGAGGATAGTCTCTAAGTTGTACTCTGTGTAGGCAGGATTGGGCAGGTATTTGGTAAAATGCACAGGTCCAAAGGGGGCTCCAGGGGGGACAGTATAATGCCTGGGGCAGTTTGGCAGGTTGGTCTCTGGAGGGGGTGGTAGCCTGGTTGTCTACTTGGCTGGAATTAAGATGGAAGATCACTAAGACTAGATAGGGTAGAATTTGTTTGAACCAAAGGTTCATAAACTTTATTATCAAAAATGACAATATGGTCATCACCATACTGCCAGGGCTTTTATACCATGGGTTTTTGCTTCTTTGATTTTTGCAAGGTTCAGGTTTGCAGACCAGGCACTGGCGGGCATGTATCTTGGCTTAGAGTTTTGAGGGCAGCAGATCCAGGTTGTGCTTGCCCTTCTGAACAGAAGTGGTGATGCTTTGTTCCGCCGCTACTGTTCACCACATCACCTAAGCAGTTCAATTGTACTACCCATTATGGATGGAAGACTGGCAGCTGCTGGTGGTCATTGGCAGAGTTAATAGTAGGTTTTGTTTTAACCTCCTTAAGGCAAGCTACAACCACTGCATATGTCTAGATCTTTGGTGGTGCAAGGTTGGCAGCAATCTGGTGACCATTTGGGGAATTGTCTGTGGGAGACTGGCGGGTCTTGGAGTAACTTGTCAACTCAGTTTTGCAATTTAACAAGTTGGCGGGTTTCTGTCCACTTTTTGTGACTCAAGTAGTCTTTGGAGGGTTGGGGTTTGATTCCAGGGTCTACAATGTTGATTTTGAACCTCCAGTATTGAAACTTGGTAGGTTGGCAGGTTTCTGTTCCTCTTGGTTAGGGTCAGCTATCTCTGGCAGTCCAGGAGTTGACCCAACTGGCAGTTGGGTGGACTCCTGTCCACTCTTGTCAACATAAGGCTTTCTCTGAGACCTGGGTTTCAATTCCCAGGTTTTCAATACAAGTATTGAAATGTCATTCATGACATCATCCCCTTCCTTCCCGGGGTTCCCCCTTCCTAGCCTTCTTTGCAAGGTATTGTTGGATGGCCAGCTGGGTGTTGGGTAGGCTGCTTAACAGTTCCCAGGTGCTTTCCTTGGACAGGTATCCCTTCCATTTGATGTATTACTGTGGCATTTTGTAGTGGGTGTGGTCTCCATGATTATATTAAACTTTGTATTCTTCAGAGCGTCCTAATTGGATGGGAGGAGGGTCAGTATTGAGTTTCTGGTGGGGTAGGGAGTTATCCTCTTTTTTTAATAGCTGCACACAGTGCAAGACATTATGTATTTTCCACAAGGGGAAGCTCTAGTTTGAATGCTACTTTGCCCACTAGCTTGGTGATCTTGTAGGGGCCGCTCCTTTGGTGGGCTAACTTCCAGCAGGGAACTGTCAGAGGCACATTTTGTAAATCCAAGTATACCTAATCCCCTATCTTTAATGGTTTTACAGGGATCCTTTTTTTGTCAAAAAAAGCCTTGTAAGTTTGGACAGCTCAGATCAAATTCTTAAGACAGGTTTCTTGGATGTTGTGTATCTGTTTAATCCAGGTTTTCCCTGACGTTTTTGTCTCTTTACTACTAATGCTGGGGTCCCAAGATGGGTCAAACCCATAATTGGCTTTAAAGGGAGACATTCTGGAAGGTGTGTGATCTTTGCTATTGTAGGCATACTGTGCCATGGGTAGCATCTTGGCCCAGTTATCTTGATTGGCATTGGCGTAGCATTGTAGGTATTGATCAAGTATTTGATTCACTTGTTCAGTCTGGCCGTTAGTCTGTGGGTGGTAGGAAGTGGATACATAGCACTTTAATCCTAAGTCTTTTATCACCTGATTCTAGTAGTTGGAGGTGAATTGGGGGCCTCTATCAGTGATGCTTTCAGGCAGGGTGCCATGTTGGGTCATGTCATGCCCTGCCCCAAAGGGCAGGCTCTTTGAATTTATCATATTTGTTGTTTACAATTGATTTAAATCTTTCAGTATTTTTTTAATATTGAAATTTTGAATTGGGAGTTAATATTTAAGTATTTTAAAGTTAATTACCTTGTTTTTTTCACTATTTGCGTTTGAATTGTTGTTGTTGATCTGTCTTCTACTCTAATCTATCCTATTATATATTTCTACTTAAAAAGTTTGAATACTTTACCTATTCTTACCTGTCAAAACTCCCGCTTATGTTGTTGCCGCTCTCCAGTTTCACATTGCTGATCTGCAACTTCTGTTGGGCTTTGCAGCTCTCTTTTCTCCAGGTTCTTTTTAGGTTTTCTCCAGTTTATCCTTTTCTTGGCTGTTTCCCTCCCTGCTGATCTTCACAATTCTGAGAAAAACAAGCCTATATAATAAAGAACTCGTGAAGAGTAGGCTTTAAGCCAAAATTCTAAGTGATTTATACCCTTCAATTCTGTTACTAAATTTAAACTTTGAGATCTTAATTTCTAGAGATTTATACATTTATATTAAATTTATTTTAAAGTTTAGCCTTTTCTTTTCTTGAACAAATGGAACTAATAAAACAACAAGCCTTAGGCTTGTTGTATCCATTGTTTTCCCTTAAGGAATCTTTCAATGGTTATATGTATCAATTTGCTGATGGAGAATATCCAAATATTGACATTCCTTTAGCTACCAATTGTTCACTATTAAACACCTTATTTTATCTTCTTTGCTTAGGGTTCTTAAACTCAATCACTCCTTTTATAACTCAGTATAGGTTTTAGCAGGGTTCTGTAAGTTTGTTTTACAGACAGTTCCAACCTTTTTATGCCTTTTAAATCTGAATCCTAATGCCTTAAACATGCTGGCTTATAACCTTGCACCACTATGAGCAAGACCTTACAGGTCAGGATGTGGTTATGGAAGTGTCTAGCTGTCTTGGCAGCGGTGCAGTGGGTGGTGGTAAGGACAAAATAGGACATTTTAGTAAAACTATCTACTATGACTAAAATATCATTGAATAAATTAGAAGGTGGCAATTCTACAATATAGTACATTGAAACAGATTGCCAGGGTCCCATTGGTATGTCTAGTGGTCTTAGAGGCCTTCAGGTCTAGATCTACAGGGTTTGATCCTTCCACATGTCTCAAGCCCTCAATGTAGGCAGTCATGTATTTGTCTATTTGGGGCCAAGCATAATTCTCCTTGATTCCTTGGAGTGTCTTGAGTCTGCCAGGGTGACTGGCCATCTCTGAGTTGTAATAGTCTATGAGAACTTTGTTCCTTGTCTTGTCTTCTGGTACATAAATTTGGTTATGTAGTAACAGGGTAGATCCTTTCAACAAGAATCCTTTCTTGTGGTGGTAGCTCTTGGGGTCTGAGACAAGTTGGCAATGAGTTCTGTTGAGTATTTGTCTAATTTCTGCGCCTCAATTATGTCAGGTTTGCAAGCCATTATCTTCATGTACATCAGCTGGATACCTAGGCTGGCAGGGTTGAGAAGTACATGAGTTTTATAGTCTTTGGTCTCAGACTTGGAGGGAATCAAGTCTTCTCTTCTTCTTAGTGCATCAGGTACTATGTTGATCTTCCCAGGTTTATAGTCAATTTTCAGAGTGTATTCAGCCAGTTCTAGGGCCCATCTGGCTTGTCTCTGATTCATCTGTCTGGGTTTAAAGAAGTAAATCAAGCTCTTGTAGTTGGTTAGGACCATTACTGGGAATTCAGCATCACATGGGTACCAGCGCCAATGTTTCAGGGTCTTTGTTATTGTGAGCATCTCCTTATTGTAGATTGGGTAGTTTCCTTTGGCTGACAGCATTTTCTTGGAGTAATATGCTATAGGATGCAGCATACTATCCCCTCCTTCCTGAAGAAGGACCCCACCCACTGCAAAGTTGGACACATCAGTTTCCAGTACAAATGGTTTGGATGGATCCAGCATGGCCAGGACAGGGGCAGAGATGAAGGAAAGCTTCAAGGCTTCAAAGGCAGTGGTACATTCTGGGGTCCAGAAAAACAGGACCTTGTCAGAGCAAAGACAGGTCAGGGGTAGCATAATTTGAGAAAATTTTTGGATTAAATCCCTGCAATAATTTTCCAGGCCCAAAATTTTTTCACATTGTTTCTGCATTTGGGCACCGGTCAGGAAGTTACTGCTTCTACTTTGTCCTGCGTCATGGCAAACCTGCTGGTCTTCACTACATATCCTAGGAATTTGACATTGGACTGAAAAAATTCACATTTTTTCAGCTTGGTGTGTAAGTTGGCCTGGGAGAGTTTTTCCAGTATAAGGTCAAGTTGTTGGAGGGGTTCTTTGTGCAACTTGCTGTATATGAGAATATTGTCCAAATATGCAACACAAAATTGGTCAAGGTACTTTTCTAGAACAGTGTTGATCATCCTTTGGAAAGTGCTGGGGGCGTTGCACAGGCCAAATGACATTACTAGGTATTCATATAACCCATATTGGGTTTTTAAAGCAGTCTTGTATTTGTCTCTGTCTTTGATTTGGATCTGGCTGAAGGCATCTCTCAGGTCAATTTTTGAGTAACCTGGGCTCTAGTTAGTACATCACAGATGTAATCAGCGTTGGAGATGCAATATTGGTTCTTCACTGTAATATTGTTCAATTTCTGATAGTTTACACATGGACACATTCTCCCATCTTTATTTCCTACAAACAGCATGGGTAAAAGCAAGGTGCCTTCAACACTTGGATAAAACCCTTTTTGGTCATGTCCTCTAGATATGTTTAATGCTATCTGTTTGCAGTGATTAAAGCTGTAGATGGGGTTATGGTGTGGTTGGGTCCCTGGTAACAGGTTTATTGCATGGTTGTAGATTGTATGGATTGGTAGTTTTATGGCTGCTTCTTTGCTAAACATATGGTCCCATTTCTGTAGGGGGTAGGTAGTATCCCAACGCTAGGATATATCTTTATGGGTAAGAGTTTGTTGGACAGTGTTCTATCAGGGCTTATACATAAGGGAACAGTGTCACAAGATTCAGGTTGTTCCAACATAGCAGTCTGTTCACGGTAGTTCAGGATCAGATTGTGTTTGTCAGACCAGGAGTTGCCCAGTATTAGGGGATAGGGTAAACCTGGCAAGAGGATCAAGGGGGTTGGGTACATCTTCTGTCCAATTTTCAAGGGAAGTTCTTGTTTGCATCTGTAACCAGCATCCAGAGAACTGTTTCCCATGATTAATTTTAGGCTGTGTTCTGAGGCTTTCAAGCCTAGTTCCCTTTTCAGGCTGGCGTCAATGAAGCTTTCATCAGCTCCTGTATCAATGAGGGCTTCAATCTGGCGCTTGTTTCCCAATAGTTCCATGATCACTTGGATAAATTTTTAAGATTGCACAGAGGTGTTTATTTATGCCAAGGATACAGGAGAGGTATTCTTTTTTGGGGAAAGCTCTGGTAAGATTCCCTGCCTCATGGCAGTAGAAACACAACCCATCTCAATAGTGGTGTTGTAATTCTTTGGGGGACATTCCTGGTCAATTTGGCGTTACAGTTCTGCTAACACAGGTAGGGTACAGGTTTGGACCTTCTTGGTTTAAGCTCAGTCCTTTGCATAGGGGTAGTAGTTCCTCCAGGCTCAGTGTGGGTGGATTGTGCTTCAACAGGTCTTTAATGGCTAAATCAACTCCTTTTCTGAAGATAATGGCAGCTAATTCATCCTTGAGTTGGGTGCAAGTCTCCAGTTTTAGGAACTCATCCACATAGGCTTGGATGGGGAGGTTCCCTTGTTAGATCTCCAAAAGAGAGTTCAGCGCATAGTATCTGGTGTCTTGGTCATCTCCAGTGGTTATCAATTCACTTTAACATCTGGAGTAATCAAGGCAAAATTCGACATATTCAGTGGTGGCCTTTCCAAACTAATCCAGTGCGTCTCCTGACAGCATGTTGGCCACCCTCAGGACCTTCTCAGTGTTACTGGGGTAGGCGTTGGCATTGGCATTGGCATTGGCTTGGAAGTGGAAACAGAGAACAGGCATGGCTTGGCAAGCTTCTTCTAAGGTGATTTTGCCCATCTGGGGCATGTCCACCTTGGTTGTGGTCTGGTTTAGTATCACATTTTATACTTGTGACGTGGCTGGGTTCTGGGGTTCTGACCCAAATGCGGGGTCTTTTAATTCTTGGGCAGGTTGATTCTTCATCCATGAGAGTATCAGGGAGGTAATTGCCTTATGGGTGTAATAAGTGATTATCACAAAAAAGCATACAAGTTGCCCCAAGTGTTAACAACATCTTGGGCCCAGGTTATCATGTTTGTAAAAGATTGTCATAATTTTAGGAAGCCAGGCATAGGTAGAGGCATTGGTTGACTTGGGACAGAGTACATCCAGGCCAGAGGGTAATGCCCACCATAGGATGGGTGCTAACTTGATAATATAGGATACAGATTGACCAAGCAAAGACCAGGGCCCTGAGTTGGGCACCACAGTGTCTACCATTCCCGTCAAAGTAATGTAGAGTACTCCAAACAGTTGGGTGGATGTAGTCTTGGCTGCAGTGGGGGGTTTCATTGGGTGGTCAGGTTGCAGGGTTAAGGGCGGAGTCATGGGAAAAAAAGTAGGCAGAATGATAATTGTACTTGTCTTTGAACAATCCTGGCGGCCTCTTTTATCACTTTCCTATACATCATATGTATTCAGTTTATCTAGTCCTTGCCAAGGGATCAGCAATGAGGATGGTCTCCAAGTTGTACTCCGTGTAGGCGGGGTTGGGGGGGTATTTGGTAAAATGCATAGGTCCAAAGGGGGCTCCAGGGGGACAGTATAGTGCCTGGGGAGGGTCATCAGGTTGATCTCTAGAGGGTGAGGTTTCCTGATGGTCTACTTGACTGGAGTTAAGATGGAAGATCACTAAGACTAGATAAGGTAAGATTTGTTTGAATCAAAGGTTCATAAACTTTATTATCAAAAATGACAATATGGTCATCACCATACTGCCGGGGCTTTTATACCATGGGTTTTTGCTTCTTCCATTTTTGAAGGATTCAGGTTTGAAGACAAGGCACTGGCAAGGCATGGATCTTGGCTTAGAGTTTTGAGGGCAGCAGATCCAGGTTGTGCCTGCTCTTCTGAACAGAAGTGGTGATGCTTTGTTCTGCCGCTACTGTTCACCACATCACCTGAGCAGTTCAATTGTACTACCTATTCTGGACGGAAGACTGGCAGCTGCTGGTGGTCATTGACAGAGTTAGCAGTAGATTTTGTTTTAACCTCTTTAATGTAAAGTCACTCCCCCCTTTGGCCTTGTATAGGACAATCTTCTCACGTCGCACCAAGAAATCTCCTCAGAAGCCAGCCAAGCCCCTAAACTCCCTTGAAGATTTAGCCCACACGGTTGAAAAGAGATTTTTGTTGGCATACCCCTCCCAGGCGGCAAATTTTGATGTTGGGAACTCTGTTCCTACTTGAGAGGAATCCCTGATTAATTTGGACTATTTTTTGGCTTGGGCTTGACCGCATTTAAAATTAATTAGATCTAAACAATCAGGTTGCGCTACTGCCAAATCATTAAATCCCAACTTAACTGGATTGAATGGTGAGCTGCTCCATTCATTTGATCCCAGCAAATCAGAGTTGAAATTGGAAATTGGTTCAAAACCCTCCAGCTTGCTGGATCTTCCTGGCAAAATTTCTCCTGCAGCCAATCAAATCCGCGCTTCTGGGTCAGGTGATCTTGAATTTTGATTCCCATCCTTAAAGCAAGACAGGGGACTTTTTGGTCCCATGCTTGCTAATTCTTACAAATAAAGTCTGAAACTTTCAATCATAATATTCTGGTAGATTTTGGGCCCTCTT
Source organism: Entomophthora muscae (assembly GCA_014839935.2). NCBI lineage: Eukaryota > Fungi > Entomophthoromycota > Entomophthoromycetes > Entomophthorales > Entomophthoraceae > Entomophthora > Entomophthora muscae. Next base: position 663,134 of record QTSX02000011.1, on the reverse strand, counting down.
GCTTGGTCTTTCATTTCTCTAAAGTGTTATTAAAGGTTTTGTCTTCCCTTACCTTATCCCCTTTCTTTCAGGCCTTCTTGCAGCTTTCCAAAGTCCCTATAGACGTTGTTAACGTCAAACTTAAAGCTTACTTCTTTTGCTTTAAAGGAATTGACTCAATTTTAAAAATTAGTAGTAAATTTTATATATTTACCTATTTTAAGTTTGAATTTATTCTTGCTTTGATTTTGCTTTTGTTGGTGCTTCATATATGCTTTAATAAAGCTTTTCTATACACTCTTCAACCCTTTGGTCCACAGTTGCTGTTCCCTGTCCTTTCCTTGTGTTTGGGAGACTTTCTGCTTATCCCTGAGCCTTTTAGTATGTGTTTAAGGCAAAAACCTATAGAAAGCCATCTGTTTTTATTGGGATTTGCTTTCAGATTCAAAAATAAATGCTAGTACCTCTGATCAAGTTTGTGGTTTTTACTTTGGCGCCAGCCTTGGTAATGATATGGTCTACCTCCCCAGATATTTGGGGTTGTATTTTCAATTCCTTCCTCCACGTTGGTACCAACCCTGATCAGTTTGTGAATATTTTTGAGGATATCCCCTCATGCGCTCAGGACATTTACGCTACCAGTGAGAACGTTGTGAGGAGTCTTACCTGTGATGACCTTGAATTCCCTGCTGTTGAGACAGCCTACGCTACCCCCCTCAGGTTTTCCCTGGCCTATGCCCCTCCCCTCTGAGGACCCAATTGTCCTGGTCCCAGAAGAAGGCTTGGGTATCCCTGAGTCCACTCCCAAGTGTGCTCCCTAAATACTTGGTGGAATGATTCTGATGGGTTTGGACTCCTATTTTCCTGGTTATCTGCCATATCCTCTCTATGGACACCCCTTTGAGTGACCATACCAGTCCTGCACTGGATGGTGTCCTGGTGGATCCTTCCTCCAGGATGGGAGCCAAACTTAGTTAGTTTAGCCTCCCACTCTCACACTTAAGGCAAGCTACAACCTCTTCATAGGTCTGAATCTTTAGCAGCGCAAGGTTGGCAGCAATCTGATGACCATTTGGGGAATTGTTCCTGGGAGACTGGCAGGTCTCAGAGTAACTCATCAACTTGGGTTTGCAATTTAACAAGTTGACAGGTTTCTGTCTACTTTGTGCAACTCAAGTACTCTTTAGAGGGTCAGGGTTTGATTCTGGGGTCTCCAAGGTTGATTTTAAACCTCCAGTATTGACACTTGGCAGGTTGGCAGGTTTATGTTCCTCCTGGTTGGGGTCAGCTATCTCTGGCAGTCCAGGGTTTGACCCAACTGGCAGTTGGGCGGACTCCTGTCTACTATGGTCAATATAAGGCTTTTTCTGAGACCCGGGTTTCAATTCCCAGGTTTTCAATACAAGTATTAAAATGTCATTCATGACACTTATTCACAATTCCTAATTCCAATGTTTCACCATCCAAACTCTTGGGATCTATAATAACTGGTTTTACTCCTACTTGCAAAACTTTGCACAGTGAGAGCAACTATAAATAAAGGATCCCTCTCAGTGAGAGGTTGTGCTATCATTGAGAGAATACCTTTCAATAATATCTGTTTATTCTTAATCTCACTTAAAGCCACTAGAATAGTATTAATGAACCCTCAATCCCCAACCCAGTGAAGATGAATCATCTCATCTTCACAGCTGTGCTAATAGATTGCCTAGGGATTGAAGGGTACCAAACTGTTCCTGCCACCTTTGGGCCTTCATCATAAGGACTTGGCCAAACCTATTATGAAGAGATGGCACAACTTAACTCTTTCTATGCTGGATCCTGACCTCCTTTGGTTATACCCCACTCCACCCTGTCCATTGCAGCATAACCTCCATTGTCACAGCCCATACTAGAGTCCGGCTGGACTCCCACAGGGGAGGCAGGCTGGGCCTGAAAGGCCATGTACACAAGAGGTGCTATGCAGACCAGGTAGTTCAGAGCAGTGGCTAGGGGGCGCCAACTCCCAGTATGGGGCATAACTTGGTTGGCCAGCCCCAATACTGTTATGTAGACAAACCCCAGTTTGCTGAAGTCTTGGGTGGGAGGTGTGTCAGGGAGAGGAGGAGCAGTTGGTATATCCTTCATTACTGGTGGTAGATCCAGGTGATGGGGATGGAAGTACTCCAGGTCAAGGGCGCAGGGAGGTTTGGTAAGGACAACAGGAGTATGGCCAGGAGGATATGGGTATGCAAGCTTGTATTGAGTAGTGGATTTACAAATAGATGCAAAGAGAATAATTAAATTTGAGCAAAAATAGACAATTTCTGCAATAAGATAACAATTTCTAGGCATAAACTTGCTTTATGAAGATGTCAACAGTGAGGAGGGCTTCTCCCCCTCACTACTTATACTTACTGATGATTCTATGGCCTTTTGTGCCACCAGAGAACTGATGTCATCATTTGGAGGTGGATTTGCAATTTTACCTAGAATTTGCGTGTTTGGCCAAGAGGGTGAGCTCTCATTGGCTGCTATAACATGAAACCTTTGAATTTTGCAGCATGGCAAGTCACTACAGTTATTTTTAGCTCCCGGAATGAATTGATTGACCAATCACGCAATCAAACAGTTGCGCTCCCAATGTGCCATTTCCTGATAGGTAGAAGGCCCAGATTTTTTAACAGGCTTGATGCCAGGGATTTGAGGATTGTGTGCCTCTCAAATTCCAGGCCATTTGTTAGTTGAAGGGGGGGGAATTTTGCCCTGGAAAGTGCTTTGTGGGGGCTTCCAAACTGCATGTTTAATCACCTCTAAAGAGGCCAGCTGACTGTCCAGGGCACTCTGGGCCCTGACATTTATGTACTAAATCTTGATGTAGTTTCCAGAAGTTTTGGCTGGTACAACACCCCTGCCAAGGTGTTCTGATGGGTGATGACCATTTACCCCATTGCTACAGCCCTAACAGGTAATCAATTCTCCAATCTCCTGCCAAAGTTGTTTCAGCTAGTATCCACTACCCTTGGTTATTGCATAAAATTCTGCTGCTCAACTACCAGCCTTTTTTATGGCTGGAATTCAAAACTGCATATTTGAATTCACTCATTGACAATAAGAACCTGGCTGCCTTTCCATATAAGTCAACTCTCAAAGACTCTGGAAGAAGTGGAAACAAACCCAGAAAAAGCTGGGAAGTGATGACTTATGCCAAGACAGTAATTTTTATCAATCTATTAATTAAAAGCCCTAAAATTTAGTACATAGTAATAAGATTTCTATTCTGCAGGGACTTGGGCAGCTGCCTGCCTAAATATGGTGATATTTCCAAAAATAATTGGAAATATTTTTGACTGTTTTTCTTCAGATAAAACTCTGGTTTTCAATTCACCTTGAAGCTGCAGCATCCCAGATAAGACACTATATTTTTTTAGGCCAAGGGCCCAGAATATTTTCCATTTTAAAGATAGTATAAACCCTCCTTATTTAAAATGATTTATATACCAATTTTAAAACAAAAAGTTAATGATCTTTTGGTTTGATTAATTATTAATCTACTTTTTTCCATTTTTTTATCACCTAAATACCACTCTGTCAAGTCCAGCCATCCCTATAGATAGTCCAGCATCTAATTCAAGGAATTTTAGTATTGCAAACAAGTTTCCAGACTCACCTGCTAACATATCTTACAATACACAGGGGGCGCTCAATGAGTCACCCCTTGACGTATCTAACAGGATGAGCCAATCTGGTGGCAATGTCAAATGGCAGGCACTTCCTCCTAATTAGGAGTGCTACCAATTTGACCTGCTGATCCCTGCACAAGTTATTCCTCAGCTTCAAACCTTACATGGAACACACCACTATGCCACCCCTTGTGGTCTTCCCCATATAGTATATTAATCACAATATTCTATAATAAACAATACCTTATTCTTGTTATTCTGTCCTTTCTATTGGACTTTTGTATTCCCCAATTTCAAATACTGAATCCTCATTGGCTCAGTTGCAACAGTGGTACCAGCAGTAGGTTCACAACCTACCTAAAACAAAATCCCCCCTAAGAAAGGACAGAGTACGGTACGTATGGCTACTTTCCATCAAGAAATCTCCCTGCCAATCCCCAAGGGGGACATCCTCAACGGGTATGTTATTTACCAAGACCAACTAATCCTTACAAGTGTGTATAATTGGCTCTGCCTTGGGCAGTGTGACGCCAGCATCACCCCTCCCCAGTCAGACCTTTCACAATGTATGCTCAATCTCCAGCTGAAATCCTTTGCAGGTGGAGTTGAAGGAGCCAACATTATCAGTTGGTTTCAATTCACCAAGACCTGCCTTTGTATCTGCCAGGTACCTGAGCCCATGTGAGTTGCCACTGTTTCAGGGCGCCTCACGGGGCCTGCCGCTGTGTGGTTTGCCAACTGGGCCAGTCAGAAAATTGAAGTCACCTGGGCATCATTCCAGGACACCACAAGATCCCGCTACAGCAAAACCTTCTTGCCTATTGTGGTATAAACTCCCCTGTTAGCAATTAAACAGACTGGGTCTGTCCCCAAGTACCTTTCTGCCTGGCAAAAAGCTCTTGCTACCGCCCCCAAAGCCGTAACCAACAGGAATGTAAAGCTTCTGATCCTAATTGTCAATGGGCTCAAGTCCCATATCTGTAAGTGGGACCCAGTGGGTTGTTGCACCCCTATCAATGACTGTTACAAGGCCATTGTGGAGGCCAACAACCAGGCTTTGATGGGCTTCCACCATACTAGTGACGCTCTGCCTCAACCTTGTGTAACACCTGGCAGTGGCCACAGCCAAGTGGATTGCCGCCAGCTGCGCCAGCAGGAAAATGGAATCAAACGCCCCCACAAGGGGGAACTCCAGCTAGCACAAATTGAAGATCAGGGAAAAGCCTGTGGGTTGTAGCTAAAAGAGGTTCTATAACCCCACTTGACCCTTTCTCTCAATCCCTGCTTGCAAAGGACCCCTGCAATTACAGTATACACAAGGTCAAAACCCTTGACATCTTCCAGGTCCATAGTGACAACCCGTACTTCAAGCAAGCCACTCTTCAAATAAAGTAACCCACTTAGCCTATCCCTTCTGTTTTTGTGAGAATACCCACAAACTATTGGTAGATAATGGGGCCAACCACACTATGGTGGACCAGGCATTTGCTGCCTCCCAACAATTGGATCAAGTGCCTAGCAGGTTCAAGGCAATGCAAGTAGCTGACTCCTGTAGAATTGCAATTACCCATGAGATGGTACCCTTTTCTGTGAGAATGGGGAACGTCCAGGTAAGATTTATGGGCCAATCATGACAGGGCTCAGTCACAACATAACTGCTGGCCTGAACTAGCTTTGGCACAACTGTCTCTACATTGACTGGGATACCTCTGTCATCACCCTAAATAGAAATGGGGTGGGATTCCAGATCTATCCTGTCAAAATGAGCAAGCTACTTCACAATACTATGTTTGTTAGAATAACAGAGACAGGGTTGTACAACTTCAAGGGGGGAAACTAGACTTCAACCAATGTTCAGTTGAAGTTATCTGTGCTGAATCACCAGTGGTTCCTCCCTTGACCTCCTCACCACCACCGGCGCTTGCTGCACTCCTTGAGGAGTACAAGGACATCTTCAGCAAAACACTGGACCAACTACCTCCCCCTCAAGAGATCCAGCACAATGTACAACTCCAAGTGTTGCTACCTAAGGCACGTCCCTTGTATCATCTTACACCCAAAGAAGATGAGAACCTCTGCCAGCACCTTGTGGACGCGCTTGAAAAGGGCTCCATTTGCCCCTTGCTCTCTCCATACAAGGCAGTTGTCTTCTTTGAAAGAAGGACGGGTCCCTTTGCCTGGTCACAGATTATTGCGCCTTAAATGAAGTGACTGTTAATAATAAGTACCCCCTGCTGCTGATTGACAACCTGTTTGACACACTCGCAGGTACAAAGGTCTTTGTGCAAGATTGATTTCACTGCAGTATACAACCAGGTCCGCATTGCACCAGGGGATGAGGCAAAAACTGCCTTCTGCACACGCTATGGGCCGTTTGAGTGTTGGGCCATGTACTTCAAAATGACCTACACTCCTTCAACCTTTGCCATGTTGATAAACAAGGCATTTGAGGAAATTATTGGAAAATGTGTGGTTGTGTACCTTGAAAACATCATTGTCTTCAGTCAAGATCAAACCACTCACCTCCAACGCCTCTGTGCTGTCCTCAACACCCTTTGGAAAAATCAGCTAAAAGCTAAACCCTCCAAATGCAAGTTCCTCAAGTCAGAGTTGTTGTTCCTTAGGCACACCATCTCTGCCCAAGGAATAAAGCTAGACCCTACCAAAAGCAAGGCCATCACCAGCATGCCACTTTCCACCAATGTGGGCCAGGTGCGTACCTTCTTAGGCATGGTTGCCTACATGCACAAGTTCATTCCCAATTGCGGGAAACTAATTGCACCTCTCACTAAACTCCTAAACACTAAGCAGCGCTCTCACTGGACCCCTGCCAGAGATCAAGCCTTAGAAACTTTGAAGCAGAGACTTATAACAGCACCTGTACTGCATCTCCCCAACCAGAACTGCCAGTAGAAACTCAAGACTGACGCCTCTGACAGGGCCATAGGGGGTGTGCTACGGGTAGAAACTGACAATGGCGTCTTCCTCCCCATGGCATATGAGTCCAGGAAGCTTACCAACTTGGAACAACGTTACCCCATTCAATATAAAGAATTAGCGACAATTGTGCACTGGGTTGAGAAGTGGCACTGTTACCTGGAAGGGGACACCTTCTCACCCCACGTCCTGACAGACCACAAGTCACTCCAGTACTTCAACATGCAGTCCCACTTGACATGCCATCAAGCAGGCTGAGTCAAGCACCTATCCCCCTACTAGCTGTGCATCAAGTACAAGCCTGGGAAGGAACTTGTCATAGCTGATGCCTTCTCACGTCTCTATGTAGCATTCATCACCAGGGATGACAGCTTGGACCCAGATTGGCCAATGTTGTACCTCCGCCCTGAAGCAATTTGTTATGAAGGCCTTAACTCAGTAACCATCTCTAAGCTGAAGGACAACAAAATTCAGTTCATCACAGATGCTAGAAACGTCTGCCGCCAGACAGAGACAGGTGAGAAGACGCCTTACATCCAAACCACACAACAAGGTGACACTATACTGCATTGCCACCAAATCCTGGGTCACATCAGAGGACGTAACCTCTTCAAGATCATGAAACAAAAGGTTTTGTGGCCGCGTATGTGTCAAGACATCTTGGATCTCCTTGAAACATGTGTGCTGTGCAAAAAAATAGTCTAAACCTGCACCCCTAAAGTCTATCTTGCCCATCAAAGCAATAGAACCCTTCAAACAGTGGGCCCTTGACATTGTGGACCCCTCCCCAAAGACAGACTGGGAAAGAAATACATCATAACTGCCATTGACTACTTCACCTGTTAGCCAGTGACCTGGGCAACAACTAACCACACTGCCACCACCATCTTCCACTTCATTGGCAAGGAAATTGTGGCCCACTTTGGGCAGCCCAAACGCCTCATTACAGATGGTGGCCCCAAACTTGTTGGGCATGTCATGAAGGTGTACTGCGCCAAAAATGCACTCCAACAGATAGTCACAACCCCATACCATCCACAAGCCAATGGACGCGTGAAGCAGTTAAATGACTCACTGGTTCAATTGATTGCAAAGCTCTCACAGGAACACCCCAATACCACATGGACTGAACACCTGCCTACTGCTCTACTTATTTTACGAGCAAGGATTAACAGAGGCACCAGGTTCAGCCCCAGCGCCCTGGTCTTTGGAACGCCTGACAGTTTGACAGGAGTTGAACAAGGGAAGTTACAGTCTACAGTTTCTGGGAAACCTCCCCTGTTGACAACTACATCCCTGAACCAATGGCGTGTCAAGGCCTGAGAGATTGAACATAAACAAATTGAAGGAGGGATGAAGCACATTGAGGCCTGATACGCTTTAGGTGACCCCGTCTACACCCTCAACCCCAATTCAGCCAAATTAGAACCCAACCACCTAGGGCCCTTCAAGATAGCCGCGGTCTATGACAATCACACCTATCAACTCAAAGATGCCCAAGGGAATACCAAGAAGCTCCACCATTATTGCTTGTGCCCCTGCTGCGCCATCCCCACACAAAGGTTGTTTGTGCGGACCTTCCCAGATCTTCAGCAGACTCCAATCCTGGTGTCTGATAACAAACAGGGGGCAAGGGGAGGTGTTGCAACTGAGTTTCCAGACTTGCCTGCTAACATATCTAACAATATGAGACAATTTGATGGCAATGTTTGATGGCAGGCACTTACTCCTAATTAGGAGTGCTACCAATTCAACCCGCTGATCCCTGCACAAGTTATTCCTTGGCTTCAAACCTTACATGGAACACGCCACTATGCCACCCCTTGTGGCCTTGTGGCTTTCCCTATATTGTATATTAATCACAATATTCTACAAAAAAAATACCTTATTCTTGTCATTCTGTCCTTTCTATTGGACTGTTGATTATCTCAATTTCAAATACTGAATCCTTATTGGTTCAGTTGCAACATTAGCCCAATTATTTTGGTTCTCTGGTTCAACTTACAAGTTTATACATGTCAGTGATCCAGTCTTGGGCTTCTGGCCTGTTGTTTTCAGGGGTAACATGGGCCAGGTTTTTTGTGGGCAATGTCCACAACAAGAGGGGAGCTAACTTCAAAAGATAGGAGGAAGACTTCCCCACCCAAGACCACAAGCCGGCAGCCAGGATTATAGTGTCAATCATCCCAGTGAGGATGATGTACACAATCCCAAACAGCTTGCCAGTAAGGTCAGTTGAGAGGTTGGGTGTGGAGCAGGCATGGGTTTTGGGGTCACAGGTGGCTCCATGGACAGGTTGTAAGCAGGGAGATAATTGAATTTTCCTCTGAACAGCTTGGGTGTTGAAATATCCACTTGCCTTGTTGGTTGTATCTAACTGCAGATTGTATGCAGGCCAGGGGATTGAGTTTGAGCATCTTTTCCGGGATGTATATCTTGTATTCAGACTTCAGAGGGTAGTTGGTAAAGAAGACAGGTCTAAAGAGTACACCAGGAGAACAGAAAACAGCAGGCAGTGGGGCAGACAGGCCAGAAAATCTCTAACTGAATTGGTAGACAGCAAATACAAATTAAGGTAATAGCTGTATGAGCCAAATTAACATAACCTTTATTCAAAAATGGCAATAAGTTTGAAGCACGGGGTCCTTGGGTCTATATAGCACCCCCCTCCAAACTTAACACTTTCCATGGGGGGTTCATCAGGGAATTGGGAAGGCCAGAGCTGGGGGAATCAGGTGCTTGGGTCTAAAAGCAGCAAAATGGCACTTGGTCTGGGAGTTCTTTCATTGGTCAGGATTTTTATTTGGATATCTGATTATCTTGCTTTAGTGTTGAGGTCATGGTACCAGGTTGCAGGCCTGTGCCTCTTTCCTGGGTTGGCTCTTGATTGGTTGTTGGTGTAGACTTCAAGTTTATGCTATTAGTTGCCAAATCAGTACCTCCATTAGGCGCTGTGATTAATCCTCCATTTGGTGCAATAATTTCTTTGGTTTGTCTCTTTTTATTGCATGGGTCAATACACTTGGTATCAGCTTGTGTGGGCTCAATCCCAGAAAAATGCAGGCAGGCAGTCCTGCGGTCCACAGGCCCAGCAGCCCAAAGGAATCCAGGTTTGGGGTTTGATCCCTGCTCCCGGGCCCAGGTTTCTAGGGAGGAAGAATTGTCAATCCTGACAATACACTTCACCAAGTATTTTCCAGGGTCCATAATGGGCCAGACAAATCCCTAGGTTATATAAGTTTGTTGCCTGCAATTGAGCAATTGTGCAACCAATCAATTTCATTGTCAACTTCATTGACTAACCTAAAGAAAACTTCAATGCTAAGTGAGGAATTGAACCTTGGTAAAAGCCAAACCTGGGGGTGATCAGAAACTGTTCCAACACCAAGAAAAAAGGTTTTTAATTGGCTCATCACCTCTGAGACTAAGAATTTGGGACTTGGGTTGCCAAATGACCTCAAAATCTCCTGCCATCTTCCCCAGGACAAAAATAGTTAATTCACCCCCTTAAATGACATATTAGGGCCTGCCATTGGGACCCAGCTTTAAGAATAACCCTTCAACAGCCAATAAGGAGTTTACAGTAAGTAAAATTTCAGTTTTTCAGCACAATATAGCTGGGAACACCGTAAAAAATTCTCTTGTTGGCATTTTTACCTAATAAAAATATCAGTTTATGCCATTTGACTGTTGGAAAATTGAAGGACTTTATTATACTTTTATCACTTTAAACTTGCTGTTCTCCTCCCACAGAGAAGAGCCCTAGACCCAAATGATCCAAAGGAGTGTCAGGAAAGATACACTTGCCCTTTCTCAGACAGAAACAGAATCTCCTCCTGCCAGGGCTTTTGATCAAATCATAGTATTTACCTGCCTTCTTCTCTTGAGTCAAAGTTTCCTCTGTGCTGGCCAGCCTGTCAACCAGATGAGCAATCCTATTGAGGATTCTTCCTATTACTCATATGATTACAGTAAGCTTGGGTTTGCCTATGCCACCCTATTGGGTTTTGCTGACCAAGTGATTTCCCATATGAGTGCTTGGCAACCCTGGGCCTCTGCTGTGAACTATATGTTGAGATTGCCCAGTTTTGTACTGGGCATTCCAGGCTTACTGTCTGTTCCTGTTTACAGAAAAGCCTAATACCACACCCAGCTATGGCAGTATTTGACCAACCCAGACTATAAAGATTTAACCTTATAAATTATTCTTCTGTATGATTCTTTAGCCCTAATCAAAAAACCTGAACTTGTAAATGTATAAGGAATTTGGTATACAATCCAACCCCAAGTTTTCAATAGGAAGTGCAAATGCTTATTAGTGTGCTTGATACTCCTGGAGTCTTTCTCTACTCCTAAGACAAACTACCTGTGTTTTATTGCATCTTTTGTGAGGCTTTTCTTAATAAATTTTATGAAATCATATTTATTACCATCAAATGTCTTATTGAATCTATGGTGCCAAATGCAGGCCCTTGATCCATGATAAGACAATTGAGATCTACCCTTGACAGGAATGTAATTTTTTTCCCTTCAGAAGCTCAAGAGTTGTTATGAAATTTAACCCATGGCCAAATTAGACTGCAAGTTACTAGCCCTGAAGGCCAGAGGTCCACTTGTCTTCATTTTTCAAGACTGAATCTCCCAGGATTTGGCCTGCAGGTGTCTTTGAATGCATTATACCTTGTGCAAAGATATCAGAAGTGGCCTCAACAGAGCACCACAACCACTTTCCAAATGAAGGTGAATAGGTCTCTGCTATTAGTCTAATGAGCTTGCAACTGTCTTAATAACCAGTCAAAATCTTGACCCATGAAAAGGACACTGATCACCAGACTACCCCTAAATTTACTGTTCTAGAACAAAAAGGTCACAAAAATCTTCTGGAGAACTTTGCTAATAAGCACCTGTCCTGGCCTGTGTCATTTTGCCACCCTTAAACCTGGGCCTCCTACCCAATTTTTTATTTACCAGTTGTTAGAACCTCAATCATTGGAGCTAATTCTTGTAGCAGAGTACTATACGAGCCTATAGACTCTGCACCAGAATTTATTACCATTCTGAAATAAAGGTTATGAGACATTGATTTCCCAATTATCCCCTATTTGATCTTAGGTATCTTTCAGTTTAACACTAGTCCTTTCAGCCCACATGCCTCACCACCAACAGTTTTCTATCCACAAGATGCTTCTTATGGGCCTGATCACTTTACCAAGTACCTCCTAAAGCCTAAGTATAAAGAACACACCAATTGTTAGGATACTGCATCCCAGTTGGGGTTCTGTTTTACTAGGCTTCCAACTTTTTTTTCTGGGAGGAGGAAAGAGCCCACCATAGAAGGGGTGCTAACTTGATGAGATAAGATGCTGATTGGCCTACCAAGGCCCAAGGTCCAGTGGAGGGCACAATGGTATCAACTAACCCAGCTAAGGTAATGTAGGCTATACCAGCATATTGACTGACTGTGAAAGGGGACAGATCTGGGCTGGGAGGCAAGCAGGCAGTTAGGTTTGGGAGTTGGTGGCACTTTCATATCTTTCTGATAGGCAGACAAATAATTGTACTTCTCACAGAATATAGTGGCTGGGTGCTTGTAACAGGCTCCTTGTGATAGACTGTTTTTGGAGTTATCTATTGGGCCAGGAAGCCAAAAGCGCAGAATATTGTCCAAGGTAAAGTACTTGTATTCCAGATTAAGTTGGTAGTCAGATAAATGCAGTGAGTCAAAGGGCGCTCCAGGCGGACAATAAAACATGGGCCAGATTTTGGGAACTTTATTGGGAAGCAGTATGTCAGGCCAGGATTTTCTGTTAGAAAAGTAGTGGTGAGGATAACAACCAATATTAAATAAGGAATGAAATGGTGGAATCAAGGTCCCATAATCTTATTTATTTCATAATGGCAATATCTTTTTAACAAGTCTTCACAGAGTTTAAATATCATTCAAAATGCTAATTTTGGATTAAACTATCACCTGGTGGCTGAGTTTGCTCAGTTCATCCCACTCAAGAGTTCCAGGCCCATCATGTACTGTCTTGCCCAAAATTTCTTCTGTTGATACTAACTCATCCTGACAAACCACTGGTCTCTCCTTAATAGCCTTTTCATTTCTACTAGTGTTCCCATCATCCTGGATCAAGAGACCTTCAGAAACTATAAGCCAGGCCAAACTTTGCCCTATAAACTGTGCATCTTCTGGTGTAACTTCTGGGTCACTGTCTGGCCATAGATCACATGGCCAGGCGGCCAAAACTTCTAGCTAATCATCTGAATGCTTTTGGACTTTGACTCTTCATGCTGAGCAGTAATCTTCTTTTCAGACAGCCTGTCAGTTATGACAGGAGTGACACCATGTTGGTTAAATGCTTCCAGAAATCTAGATTGCTCTGATTAATCACAGTCTATGACACTTTTCTGCACACTTCAAATTTCTGGCCAGACAGGCCTGTGAATTCCCCTGATTAATCAGATTTGAATTGATTTCTGTTCCAGCTCTCTCATTGACTAGCTGAAAAAAACACAGGCAGCCGGCCCAAGGGTCTACAGGATCTCTAAACACATCAGAGCCTGATTCTGAGTTTAATTCTTTTAGTTGGAGCCTATCGCTTCTTTTGGGAGAAATGTCATTCATGACACCACTGATAACATATTAGAAAGAAATTCTGGCCTGTACTAAGGAATTGACCAGATTTAACAGAAAGAGTTCTTGGCATATTTCCAAGCCCTGCCTGTCTTGATACAAATATAACTTCATTCCTGCCTATCAAATAAGTATGGACCCCCTAACTTCTAAAACTATGCTTGTATTCACCACTGCTCTTTCTATGTACAATGCTAATCATCTATTTATAATAGTTTTGAGCCCCATACATCATAAGAAATTTTGAGAGCATGAGTTTTAGCAGCTGGCTGAAAAATAAGCCTGTCAGTTGAACTATCACAGGTCACACTATAATCTTCAATCTAGTGAACTTGGCAATTGAATTAAGCTGGCCAAAAGAAAATTTCATATATTTCAGTATGTAGTAATTAATAGTAAAAAACAGTAGTGCAGTCTTGGGGTAAGGATTCAAACTGGGGCTTTTATAGTAAAACTGGTTCAGGTTGAGAGAAGAAAAATGTCATTGTCTAGGTTAAGCTCATGTTGCAACTGCACCAATGAGGATTCAGTATTTGGAATTGGGGAAGACAACAGTCCAATAGAAAGGACAGAATAATAAGAACAAGGTATTGTTTATTATATAATATAATGGTTAATATACTATATGGGGAAAGCCACAAGGCCACAAGGGGGTGGCATAGTGGCGTATTCCATGTAAGGTTTGGAGCCAAGGGATAACTTGTGCAGGGATCAGCAAGTTGAATTGGTAGCGCTCCTAATTAGGATGAAGTACCTGCCATTTGATATTGCCATCAGATTAATCCATAATGTTAGACACGTCAAGGGGCAACTTGTTGAGTGCCCCCTGTGTATTGTATAATACGTTAGCAGGCAAGACTGGAAACTCAGTTGAAACACACATGATATTTTTTTTAAGTAAGGTAGTGCAGGGTCTCCCATCAAAAAGGAAAAGAAGGCTAGGATCATTAAATAATTAATCACTCTGGTGTGGTGGTATTTTAAAATAATATCTTAAAGTATGAATTTTGGGCTCAATAATAGCACAAGGCCACCACTAAATTTTATTGTTTATTTATACCTGGGTAATGAAGCAAGCAATTAGATGGCCTCAATTAGATATTTTTCTGAAACCTTGTTTTGAATAATGCTTGGGGTGAGAGTGAAACTTGAATTCAGATTCCTGTTTCTGGCTTTTTGGGAATAAAATATGGTACTTGGTTTGGTACAGAGTTGTTTTCTGAATTCTTAGGTACCTGGTCTGAATTTCTGGGCTTTAGTTCTGTTAATTTGTCAGTTGGGGCAATTTGATGTGAATTAAAGTTGTTTTCAGTGTTGGGATCATCTTTTTAAATGCTTAGATTTTAGAGCTGCTGTGTAAATAGTCTGGGCTGTTTTAAGCTTAATATTATTCTTGTTATTGGAACAAAATTTAATTCTAGATCAATTTAATTTTTTAGCGGGATGTGAGTCATTTGAGTCATTAGCCACTGAACATTTAAAATGTATGTTTTTTAAGTTTTGTTATAGCTTTTATTCCCTTGGATGAGCTTCAGTTGAAATAGAGGCAGCTAATCTTAGGTTCAAAGCTTTGGACAGCTGAAATAAGGGAGGTAAGATATTCTGGACTTCTACTAATTTCTCCTCTTCCACTGAATCTCAGGGATTGGCATAGAAGTTGTGATATCAAATAGTATAGACTATAATTTTTCCTATTTTTTGTTTCTATTTTAAAGTAGTTTTCAAACCTGTTGAGATAAATGTATATTATGTTGCAACCAAGTTCCCACCTTGCCTGCTAATGTATCCTACAATACACAGGGGGCGCTTGATGAGCCGCCCCTTGATGTATCTAACAGCATGGGCCAATCTGATGGCAATATTGAACTGCAGGCCTTTTCTCCTTTTGGTGCTCAAGGGTTCTAAGAGTGGATTTTATGTAGCTGAGAAGAAAATGAGAACCCAACAAGACTAGTATCTTTTTACTCAACAGAATATCTAGTTTTGGGCTCTGCAAGTAATATAAGAATTTTAAGTTGTTTGTTAGGTTTATATGATAAATGGTTCTCTTTATTGAGGGTTTTCTGAGAGCCTTTTATAGATGGCAAGGGGAGGAGGGAAAGGAAAGGGTGATTCATACTGACTAAGGTCTAGACTGACAGGCACCAAGCTATTCTTGAAAAGCTGAAACATATTGGGGAATATTCAGAGGGAAATGGCTTAGATTGGGTGGGAAGTGAACACCTGAACATTTGATCTGGAAGTCAGGTGATTGCAGCAAAAGTAGGACTGTCTTTGGGAATTGGGTGTAGAATAGGGTTTCAGACTACTTTCCTTGGGGTCCATGCTTGGCAAAAGGAGCAGAAGGGCAGTAGGCCAATCTAAATAGTGGGCGCAAGCAATGGGTTGATCATTGATGCATCTGCGGCTAGCTGCAGATACCTCAATGGGTTGATAATCACCATATGTAAATCCTCTTCCAATGGGTCATCAATTGGAACATCTGTGGCTAGCTGCAGATGCATTAATTGGTCACTAATTGCCATATTAAACATCATTCCAATGGGTCACTCTCTAGCGCATCTGCAGCTAGCCACAGATGCATCAATTAATCTCTAATTGGAAATGTCCTTATGTAATTTGGAGGGTTATCCTCCGATGTAAAACAAAAAAAGGGCAGCAGTTCCCCTTATAATTTTCCAAATAAAAAAGTCCAAAAATGGTAATAATGAGGAGTGGCACCCTGCACCACATACCCTTGGATCAGGATGTGGCTCCATCCTAAGAAGGAAATTTAAGGCCTTAATAATGGCAAGTGGATGTTCATCTGGAACAAATTTAAAGCAGCCAATCAATGTTAAGTGGCCTAATGATAATTGGGGGATAAGCTTAGAGGGGTAAGTCATGATAAATCACCCAATTATCATCAAGCCAAGTTAATTGGGTAAAATTAAGTATAAATAGAGGTGTCCTGAATGATTTCCCATAGTTAAAAATGTTGTTATCTTCTGCTGCCTGCCGCGTTTGTGAATTGTTCACCTCCCTGAAGGCCGCATTAGCTGCTCTTTGTCAAGCCAAGCTTGAGGCCCTTGAACAGGG
The DNA here is from genome assembly GCA_014839935.2 of Entomophthora muscae. Classification (NCBI taxonomy): domain Eukaryota; kingdom Fungi; phylum Entomophthoromycota; class Entomophthoromycetes; order Entomophthorales; family Entomophthoraceae; genus Entomophthora; species Entomophthora muscae. Next base: position 646,841 of record QTSX02000011.1, on the reverse strand, counting down.
GGTGGGCTCATCAGTAGAAAGGGAGGAGCATCTCTTGGAGGACCTCCCAGAGGAGGACTGCAAGATAGTACAAGCCACATTGACTTCTGTTGCCTTTGCTATTGCGCCCAGTTGGGTTCACACTACCGAGGGGTGTTAGTACCTCCAGCTAGATGAAGAGGTTGAGGGGTTTGAGGCCTCCCAGTCTAACGCGTCCAAGTCTTCAGGTGCCCAAGGACCTGATGCCAATGAAGATTCTGATTCCAAACCCAATACCAAAGATTGCAGCCCACCAAGTTGCCCTGCTTCCCCAGCTACTCAGCGCCAGAGTCTTTGTGACCTGGCCCGCGGGGCAGAGGCAGCCCTGCCAACCAATAATGAGCAGGCTTTACGGGAGGTGATGGCCCAGGCTGCTTGTGATGCAGCTGCATGTAGGCGGTTTATGAGGCTTTTGTTGACAAGCAGCAACACACAGCTCTGGAGGCAGAATATTGTTTGGGTGCAGATAATCCCACTGAGGACACCCTGGTTCCTTGTGTGGCCATAGAGGAGACCTTTGCCAACATGGGGATGGACAACATGATCATAACCCATAATGCACCTGATCACTCCAAGCAAGTTGTTGATCCCTATAACCAGATGGCTATCAACGCAGTCCGTCTCAATGAACAATCTGAGAACAACTATTGGGAGGTTAGGGCCGTTCTTCAGGTCAAGCCAATGGCTCAAATTCTGGAGCTGGTCCAAAATGAAGACTCAGCTTGGTTCATAAACTCATCTGTTAATGTTTACACATGTGTGCCTCCTGTGGGGCAGCTCCCTTCATCTTTCAATCTTATTGACATCACACAGCTTGAGCTGGTATGTCAGGTAGCCAGGCCAGTTACTTCTTGGGCAGGACACTTGGTGGAGAACGCCATGGCTATTGACACCCACCATGCCCTCTTGTTTACCTTATCAGAATTCACCTTAATGATTGCAACTTGTCCTTGCAAAATGGCTGATATCACTTTTTCCCAAAACACCTTGATCTCAGTGGTGGAGACTAGGGGGTAGAGCAGGACATCTTTCTTGTTCTTTCATATATGGGTTTGATGGGGTGTCACAGAGCTGTTGGTACTGTCTCTTTTCCAAATGGGTTAGGGAATTGGACCCTAACTTGTACCACCAGTGGGTGAAAGCCCTCATTACTCTGGGTCTCTCCTTCAATCTGGCTAATTGTGCCAATCTATCCCGCAAGAAGGTAGCTACTGCTATTGACAATATGCGGGCTCAGTTGTCCACAGGTTGTCCCGCCAAGGGGTTTGAGTCATACAAGTACATGATTCAGGACGCCCTCATCCTAGCTATCATTTATACCAGCTACCATCCTCTGGAGAAATGTTGCATGTAAAATTGGATGCTTCAGGCTCCCATTAGCAATTGTAGCTGCATACAACAATGATTGTATGTTACCTTTCTTTGTGGCCGCCAAAGTCACTAACTGTTATATGGGGTTCATGACTCCTCATCAACTTCAAGAACAAATTTTTGTGCTTTCACCATAATAATTTTTTAATCAATTTATATATATTTTTATGAGGTGAATCTCTTTTTTATTTATGCAGGCTATACCAACAATTGGTCTCTTCAGCCTGATCCTATAAAGGGGTAGTAGAATACCTTGCTTCATCAACTTTCTATATTATTACGTAGTGTTTCCTCTACTGCCCTATATAGAAGAGATAATAGAGAGGCCAGCAGAGGTTTTGTAAAGCTGCATAGCCCTACTGAGGGTTGCCCATGTAGGCAGAGGTTGGCAAGGGATTAGGAAGTTCCTTGTCAACTGCAGGCACTGCTTTCATTAACTTGGAATGTACTCTCTGATAATTTTGACCAGAGGCAATATGTCAAACTATATTTGCATCAAAGCTACTTTTCTCAATTACACAAATGGACCTGAAAATATTGGGATGAGCTTGTTGGGACGTCCCAAAGTCCAAGCCCTGGAGACAAGTACATGTTGGCCAATCTCAAAAGAGGCTAGCTTGGGACAATGCTTTATGTTGCAAGCAAAAACAGCACACATAATTGTTCCCATAGAGTTATATGCTTTGTGGTGCAGAGTTATTACCCTTTGGTGAGGGCTCTTTGGTGATTGTTGTGGATCTGTCTGTGTCCAATCAATAGGTTGCTAGAAGCCCGGGTAGGGAAGGTTGTTGTCCATAAATCATATGGAAAGAGGAGCGTCCAGTAGCAGTATGATTAGTTACCTGGTAGACCATGAGTGCCAGGGAGACTAAGGTATCCCAAGATGAGCCCAAATCTAGCATGAGCTTTTTGAAGATAGTCTTGAGGGTGCCATTAACTTGTTCAACAGAGCCATTTGTCTCTAGGTGATACAAAGTGAATTTTGCATCCTTGATTCCCACAACCTTGTTTAAATCAACTAAAAGTTTGCTAGTGAAATTAGGTCCATTGTCTGTCAAGATGGTGTGTGGGTAGCCATGATTGGCAATGATATGCAACAGAAAAAATGGGTAGTGTGCTTGGCCATAGGGGCAGGGATAGATTTACCCTCAAACCATTTTCTAAAATGTTTGATGGCTACAAAAAGGTATTGGTTTCTGCAACTAGTCTTATTTGGGACTACTGGTCCTAACACATTGATGCTAAGAGTGTGAAACACATGAGAAGGGGGGTGTAGTCTGTAGCTAGTAGCCTTGGGTAGGGGGTAATACTTGGAGCAAGTCATGCAACTTTGACAAAATTCTAAAATGTCAGTGTACATATCTTCCCAATAACAGTGAGATGCAAGTGTTGCCATCATACGTTTTTCACCTGCATGCCTGGTGGCTAGGTTATGGAATTGTTATAGTATGGCTAGCTGTCAAGAGGGGCGGATGTATGGCAGCTTATGTCCCTTGACTTCCTTATATAAATAGCCATCTCTAATTGTAGTGTTATGAGCAAGTTTGACTAGAGTTTTCTGGGCCTCAGGTGAGATACTATCCCACTTGGAGAGAAAATGTATGAGGTTAAACAGGGCGTCTTCTTCTGGGTCAAGAGCTGCTACTAGTGGGAGTCTAGATAATCCATTGGCGTTGGTGTGCTTGGATCTCATATGGTGTATAAGTTCATAATTGTATACCTGCAATATCACTGCCTAACAAGCCAATCTCCCTTTGGGGTCCTTTAGTTTAGCTAGCCACTTCAGGGAGGAGTGATCAGTCACAAATTTGAAGGGGGATCCATATAGGTAGGACAACACTCTTTGATACCATATATGACTGCTAGAAATTCTTGCTTGGTTACTGAGTGGTTTTTTTATGGACATTCAGGGTTCTGGAGAAGTATCCAACAGGGTGATTGTGACCTTCATCATCCAATTGCACAAGGACCACTCCTACTGCTACTAAACTGGCATCTGTATACAAGATGAACTCTTTGGAGAATTCAGGGTACGCCAGGACTGGAGATTCTACTAAGGCTTGCTTGAGCGCCTCAAAACCAATTTGACAATCACAATCCCATAAAAATTCTACATTCTTTTTTAAAAGGCGGAAGAGGGGTTGGGATAGGTTGGCAAATGCTTCTATAAAGCGGCAATAGTAACCAATCATACCAGGGAAACATTACAAGTCCTTGACAGTAGTGGGGACAGCAAGTTTGAAAATAGCTGCTACCTTGGCCAGGATAGGAGCAATGCCTTTTTTTTGATGATATGACCTAGGAACTCAAGGTTTTCCTTAAAGAATTGACACTTATTTGGCTTAAGTTTCATCCCTATCTTGTCTAGCCTAATGAAGACCTGCTCTAGGTCTCTAAGGTGATCTTCAAAGCTTTTTGAGTACACATTGATGTTGTCTAGATATACGAGGACACATATGGACTTTAGGTTGAAAAATGTGGTGTCCATTAGTCTTTGAAAAGTGGCCAGGGCGTTGATCAGTCCTTGTGGCATATGGGTTGATATAGACCATCAGCCATCACAATGGCACATTTCTCCTGGTCTTCAAATTCCATAGGTATCTGCCAATAGCCTTCTGCAAGATCCATAGCCAAGAAGAATTGTGCGCCTCCCAGCTTGTCTAGGGTGTCATTGATCTGGGGTAGGGGGTACCTATCTTTCTTGGAGATGGTGTTCAGCTTCCTGTAGTCAATTACCACCCAATTGGTTCCATCTTTCTTCTTTACCAGGAGCAAAGGGCTGGCCCAGAGACTATTGGATGGTACTAAAAGCCCTCCTTATAATAGTTTATCCACCTCTTTCTGTATTATCTAATTAGCCATGGGAGAACAACGGTACATGGTTTGAAATAGGGGCTGCGCCTCCCTGTGTTGACTTTATGGAAGCAGTTATTAGCGCAGCCCAGCTTGGCATTGGAGTTGGCAAAAATATGCTCATACTTCTTAATGATTCCAGGAACTGTTTCTTCTGTCGCAGGTCTATTTCCCCAATTTGTTTGACTTGTAGGATAGGTGCTATTAGGTTGTGGCTAGGGTTTGGTAATCCCAGTTCATATAGCAATCTAATAGTATAGGCAGAGGAAATAGATTTATTGGAGACAATTTTTAACAAGGCTATCCCAGAATTGCATCCTATTTTGAGGGTAGAGGAGTGAGGGTTGGCTATCAGGATAGTGAGTTCATTGGTGGTTTCCCCTGGGATGAGGTGAGTTGCAACTGTGGGCAGCCCAGGGCATGGAAAGCCTAGTGCTGATATTTGACCGTGCAACCCCTTTGGTATGCAAAGCTTGATACATGTTCCTATAATAGCTTGGGATTTGGGGGGATAATTACACTGTCCTTTGATCAGATCAGGATAGGATTGTTTTAGCTAACTGTTGTTGATAGTTTGCTTATCTGAGTTGACATGGTTACATAGGGGATCCCAATCATCTCAGAGGGACAGGCAAGCAAGATGCACCCTCTAGGGTTCATGCCTTCAGGAGGGACTCTGGGCCGGCCATCAGGTGTTAGGAGCGGGAATTCCTGGCCCAGGAGGTGAAACATGCCAGTCTTGAGGTTTATGGTGGTCCCAAACTGGTCCATAAAAGAAGATCCAATCAATATATCATAGTTCTTGGCTTCCAGGACTATGGCCAGTCAGGTGACCACAGTATCCCTGAACTTCAAGGGAACCAACAGGTTTGCGCCTTTGAATCTGGCAGGATTGTTGCCTGCTGTACCAAAGGTTCTGCTGCACTCAATTTCTGGTGGGAAACAGAGCCTACAGAAAAATTGGGAGGACAGGATTAGGAAGGGGGTGCTACTATCCAAGACAGCACAAATTGGGATGCCAAATACCTCAGTTTGTACCCATGTACTTGACCCAACCAAGAGGCAATTTACTCCTTCTACTTGGCAGACAAGAGGGGTTCCTTTCTCTAGTTCCCCAATTGCTTTTCTTAGGGTTGGGAGGATGTGGAAAATGTCTCCCAATGGAGTAATGATCATGGTTTTAGAAAGAGCTTTGGTTATGTTGCTGACAATATTGTGGGTTTTCTGGAGGTTCTGGGCCTGGATGATGTAAGGCAGGGCAGGGTCAGTCTCCAAGGGAGCTATTTTGTGAGGGGGTACTTCCTTCTGGTATGGGGCTTTTGCTTCTGTATGGTCAGCCACAGCCATTATTAGAGAGTCTGGGCTCTGGAGATATGGGGACCTTTTTACTAGGCGGAGACACACTGGTCCTGTGTGTTCCACTTAGTAGTTTTTTGGTCCCTCCAAAACACTATCCTCTTGGATTGCGTTGAATAGAGTGTGTACACTGGGTTTTGTGTCAACAGGCTCTTCTTTCACATCCAGTTGGCAGTGTGGGCAGTTTCTTTCAAAGTGTCCTTTCCAACCACACTTAAAACATTATTGTTCTTCCATAGGCCGTCTTTCTGTATACAAAACTCCATCATCCTCTTCTTCATATTCCTCCACAACATTCATTACACAACAGGAGGGGTACACAGAACGTGGAGCCTGGCATAGAGTATGTTGTTGGAGGGAGGTGGCTATGAAAAGTACTGCTTGAGTTGAGATAGGTGTTAGCAGTTGTGAATGAAAGACAGATAAGTGTGGGAAGAGGCAGATTGCATGAAGGAGGGCTGTTGCTGCTTCTCTGGGATTCAGTAAGTTGATATACATTAAAGTCTGTGCCTCAACCCTGAATCTTCTGCCAAATTCCGGAAGTGACTCATCTTTTTTCAGAGTGATGGTCAAGAAATTGGCTTTTTCATCCTCCAGCTGTTCTGGGGACCCGTAGGTATCTTCAAGGATGTTTTTAATTTCCTTGTAAGACCCCCCCTCCCCTCCACTAAGAGAGGCAACCAAAGTGAAGAAGGCAGTTTCATCCAGGCTGTAGAGTAGTTTAGCGTGGGCAACTGGCTTGGGGCTGTCCCTAGTCATTAGTTCAAACCCTTTTAGGAACACATGGATGTTAATGGGACCTCCTGGTTTGAACTTTGTGTTCATCTTGAGACTAGGGAGGAGTTTAGATAAGCGTCCCAGGAGGGCAGACTGGGGTTGGAAGGAGTTGGCCCTGGAGGCCCATAGGGCGGTCCCAGGGGTCCAGGCGGTGGTCCTGATGGCCCTGAGGGACAGCCAGGTGGTGGTCCTGGTGGATCAGGGGGCCCTCCAGAGAAAGCTCTGGGATAACCACAAGGAGGGAGCAAAGGACCAGGAGGGGTGTAGCCCTACAGGGGTAATTTGGCTGGAAGAAAGACCCCTCTTGCAGGTATGACTGGGGATTGGGGCCTGGGTACCTGGAAGGAGGGAGCCATCACAGGTACTGTTAAGGGTATGGGTGTCCAGGGTTGGAAGGCGTCTCCCAGTGTGCTGTTGCAGGGTCTACCCTTGGTTTGTTAGCTTGGACTTGTGGTGGCGTGTTGGGGAGATGCTCTCCAGGTAGTTGGGTGGCAACAGTTGGTACTGAGGTTGGGCCTGGGGTTAAGATATCCGGGATAGGTGGGAAGGGGGTTGACATGGGGGTGGGAACTCCTTGTGTGGCCGGAGGAAAACTTCATTATGTTTCTCCAGCAAGGTGAGTACTGGATGAAGCCGTAGTAGTTTCTACCAACTCAAGGGCAGAACACACTACTCCTTCTGATGCAGAGGTGGATGCGGAGGTGGGACTTGATTGTGTACCACCTGATCCCCCTAAGTTCATTGAGTTGAGTCAATTGGTCAGGTTTGAGATCAGCAACTGCAGGCTGGTGTCCTTCTTCTTTGGGGTAGAGAGTTCTTTATTGTAAGTAGAGACATGGGCTTCCTGCTTCTGGGTTAGGGTAGTCAACTCCTGTTGGGCGCGCTTGAGCTGGGTTGTAAGTTGCTGGATGAGGCCCAGGTGTTTACCCTGATTGGCCTTTGTCCATGACTTGAATGCAACCTAGTCTGACTGGAGCGCTTCCAGCTTATAATAGGTTGCATTACTGTTGGTCCCTACAGTATCCAAGTCTTCCCAAGTCTGTGTAAGATTGTGATGGAGTAGGTCAAGGTCATTTTTCAGGGCCTCCACATCCTCTTGAGTCTGGTTTACTCTGGTTGTAGCATTTCCAGCCCATTGATCACAGGTTTCTTGGATGTCCTCTAGCTGGGTCTGAATGTCCCTAATATCCGCATCATGATGGGTTGAGTGGCCTTTAAGGTTGGCCACTTCTTCCACCAAGGGTTGGGTCACCCGCTGCTGGAGGGAGGAGTGATCCTCTGTTATCTGCTGTGTGATGGTTACTGTGTCCAAATGCAGGGCTCCAAGAACCTCATGCTCATCTTGTATCTAATGGAGTTGGTCTTGAAGGGAGTTTACTGCTGCCTCAGTATAATCCCTTAAATAATTCAGGGCCATAATGATCTTCTTGCTACTAATGTGTTGTTGCTCTAGTCAATTCAATAGAGCTGCTATCATAAGATAGTATACTGGATCAAGTAATCCTTAATTCTTCTGGTGTTGCCTATGGCAGTAGAGGTGAGAACATCCCCTTTCTCACTCAGAAATTTATAAACATGTTCCATATCAAATATAGTGGGGTCATCAGAGGGACCTGGATGGGCAACTTGATGCATTGGTGGGAGAGGGGCATCAGGGATTAATTGGTAGGATGGGGGAGCAGTAGGGACAGGTAGGGGCTCTATACAACAGACAAACAGAAAACAAGAGCTAGGTTGGTTGAGGATGCACGCCTTGGGGAGGGGGTGTGGGGTTCCCAGACAAGGTCCTAGGGTGATGGTGGTCTCCACTTGAAGTAGAGGATTGAGACAAGGTCCAAGGGAGCTTGGCATGAGATTCCTTTTCTACCTCAAAGAAATCCTCTGCAGGTCTTCATCAGAGGCAGGAGAGGGGCTTTGCAAATGGAACAAAGTGGAGCACTGTCTTTGGGGCTCAAAGCTTGGGAGGCTGTATGGGCAGAGGCTAGTGACCAAGCTTTAGCCTGGGTGCATGGGAGGAGGTCAGAAGTTGGAGCAATGGGTTCCTCAACCTCTATAGTTAGCTGAGGAACTTCTGCATAGGGGACAACTTAACCCTCACAGTGGGGGACTTTGGTGAGAGCTGGGACTCAATCAGCATTACAGGTCAGCCACAGCCTCTACAAGCAGGTGTTGGGCGGGCAGGACACAGGGGCTGGCATTGCAACAAGTGGAATTGGCAGTGGAGCAGCGTGGGCAATCCATAATTTTGAGGTCACAGGTTTGGTCCCTGGATTAGAGGTCTCTGGCAGCGGTGCAAAGGGCAGTGGAAGATACCCCTGTAGTGAGCACCAGAAAATGTGGTGCTCAAGGGTTCTAAGGGTGGATTTTATGTAGCTGAGCAGCAACTGGGAACACAACAAGACTAGTATCTTTTTATGCAACAGAACCTCTATTTTTAGCTCTGCAAGTAATATAAGAATTATAAGTTGTTTGTTATGTTTTATGTAAATGATTCTCTTTATTGGGGGTTTTCTGAGAGCCTTTTATAGTTGGCAAGGAGAGGAGGGAAAGGAAAGGGTGAGTCATACTGACTAAGGTCTATACTGACAGGCACCAAGCTATTCTTGAAAAGCTGAAACATTTTGGGGAATATTCAGAGGGAAATGGCTTAGATTGGGTGGGAAGTGAACACCTGAACATTTGATCTGGAAGTCAGGTGATTGCAGCAAAAGTAGGACCATCTTTGGGAATTGGGTGTAGAATAGGGTTTCAGACTAATTTCCTTGGGGTACATGCTTGGCAAAAGGAGCAGAAGGGCAATAGTTCAATCCAAATAGTGGGTGCAAGCAATGGGTTGATCATTGATGCATCTGCGGCTAGCTGCAGATGCCTCAATGGATTGATAATCACCATATGTAAATCCTCTTCCAATGGATCACCAATTAGAGCATCTGTGGCTAGCTGCAAATGCATTAATTGGTCACTAATTGCTATATTAAATGTCATTCCAATGGGTCACTCTCCAGCGCATCTGCAGCTAGCCACAGATGCATCAATTAGTCTCTAATTGGAAATGCCCTTATGTAATTTGGAGGGTTACCCTCCAACGTAAAACACAAAAAAAGGGCAGCAGTTCCCCTTATACTTTTCCAAATAAAGAAATAGTCCAAAAATGGTAATAATGAGGAGTGGCACCCTGCACCACACTCCTAATTAGGAGCACTGCCAATTTAACTTGCTGATCCCTGCACAAGTTATTACTCAGCTTCAAACCTTACATGGAACACGCCACTATGTCACCCCTTGCGGCCTTGTAGCTTTTCTCATATAGTATATTAATCATAATATCCTACAATAAAAAATATCTTATTCTATTCATTTCTGTCCTTTTTATTGGACTGTTGTCTTCCTCAATCAAATACTGGACTCTAATTAGTTCTGTTGCAACAGTGGTAGCAGCAGTAGGTTCACAACCTACCTAAAAGAGAAATTCCCCCAAGAAAGGACAGAGTACAGGCCGTATGGCTACCCCCATAAATAAACTTTCCTTCTAATCCCTGAAGGAGAGATTCCTTAGGGGTATTTTATCTACCAAGACCAGCTGGTGCTCACAAGCATGTACAATCAACTTTGCCTTGGGAAGCGCAACACAAGTGTCACCCCACCCCAGTCAGACCTTTCACAACGCATGCTCAACCTCCAGCTTGAATCATTTGCGGGTGGAGTCAAAGGAGCCAACATTGTCAGTTGGCTTCAATTCACCAAGACTTTCCTTTTTATCTGCCAGGTTCCTGAGCCCGTGTGGGTGCCACTGTGTTGGGGAGCCTCACAGGGCCCGCTGCTGTATGGTTTACCAACTGGGCCAGTCAGGAAATCAAAGTCATCTGGGCTTTTTTCAGGGACGCCACTAGATCCTGCTACAGAAAACCCTTCTTGCCTATTATAGTGGGAACTTCCATTTTAGCAATAAACCAGACTGAATCTGTTCCCTAGTATCTTACTGCCTGGCAGCAAGCTCTTGCCGCTGCCCCCAAAGCCGTAACCAACAGGAATGCCATGCTTCTAACCCTAATTGTCAATGGGCTCAAGCCCCCTATCTGTAAGTGGGTCCCGGTGGGTCATTGCATCCCCATCAATGACTGTTACAAGGCCATTGTGGAAGCCAACAATCAGGCTTTGATGGGCTTCTGCCGTACTAGTGACGCTCTGCCTCAACCTTGTGCATTGCCTGGCAGTGGCCACAGCTAAGTGGGTTGCCGCCAGCTGCGCCAGCAGGAAAATGGAACCAAACACCCCTTCAAGGGGGAACTCCAGCTAGCAAAAATTGAAGATCAGGGAAAAGCCTGGGGTTTTTAGCTAAAAGAGGTTCTATAACCCCATTTGACTCTTCCTCTCAATCCCTGCTTGCAAAGAACCCCTGCAATTACAGTATACACGGGGTTGAAACCCTTGACGTCTTCCAGGTCTATAGTGATGACCTCATACTCCAAGCAAGACGCTCTTCAAATAAAGTAACCCACTTGGCCAATTCTTCCATTTCTGTGGGAACACCCATAAAACTTTGGGATATACTGGGGCCAATTGTACTATATTTGACCAGGCGCTCACAGATTCTCAGTAGCTGGACCAAGCTCCCGGCTAATTCAAGTCAGTACAAGTAGCTGACTCCTGTAGAGTGGTAATTACCCATGAGACAGTACCCTTCTCTGTGAGAATGGGGAACATCCAGGTCAAGCTCTCTGGGCCAATCATGGCAGGGCTCAGCCAAGATGTCATTGCTGGCCTTGAATGACTGCAGCACAACCGTCCCTATATTGACTGTGATACCTCTGAAATCACCATTAACAGAAATGGGGTGAGTTTCCAGATCTACACTATAAAAATGAGCAAGTTACTTCATGGCACTGTATTTTCCAGAATCAAAGAGACAGGTACATATGAATTAAAGGGGGGAAATAGACTTTAATCAATGCTCAGTTGAAGTTATTTGTGCTGAACCACATATGGCCCCTCCCTTGACCACCACACCTCCACCAGCACTGGCCGCACTCCTCAAAGAATATAAGGACGTTTTCACTGAAACACTGGACCAACTACCCCCTCCTCAAGAGATCCAATTTTTTACAACTACAAGGGTCGCTGCCAAAAGCATGTCTTATTTATTGCCTGACACCAAAGGAAGATGAGACCCTCCACTAGCACCTTGTGGATGCGCTTGATAAGGGCTTTATCTGCCCCTCTCTTGCCATACAGGGCTGCTGTATTCTTTGGAGCTAAGGAAACAAGTCACTTTGTTTGGTCACAGACTACTGTGCCTTAAATGAGGTGACTGTTAAGAATAAATACCCCTGCTGTTTTTTGACGGCATGTTTGACACACTTGCAAGTGTGAAGGTCTTTAGCAAGATTGATCTCACTGCAGGGTACAACCAGAATCCATATTGCACCAGTAGATGAGGCAAATACTGCCTTCTGCAAATGCTACAGGTTGTTTGAGTGTCAGGTCATGAACTTTAGAATTACCTACGCTCCCTCCACCTTTGCCATGTTGATGAACAAAGCCTTTGAAGATCTAATTGAAAAATATGTTGTTGTGTACCTTGAAAACATTAAAGTCTTCAGTCAAGATCATACCACACACCTCTTTCAAAACAGCAGGCTTGACCTGCCAGCAAGGTTTCAAGTAAGTGGGTTTGTGACCTGCAATCCAATTATCTAGTCACTTGAAGCCAGTCTAGGAAGTCAACTCAAGTTTCCAAATCCAACAACATGAACAAATGATGATCCTTTCTGGTGGATACCTTGTTTTGGCGCTTGACTAATTACCAGGATCAAGCCACCTCCTTCATCATTCCACTGTGTGATCAACGCAATCATGTTCCTGTTATACATGACTCACACTAACTATATAATCATTATCTCTCAATAAAGAATATTATCTAGTTTCTAAACATTTCCCCCTTATAACTTTGCTAAAACAGCACAGTTACAACATTGGTAGCACAGGTAGGTTCTCCATCCTACCTTATCTTGAAAAATTCCACCTGTTGCTGGTACTTGCTGTGGCCAACAAATCCTTGGTAGAATCATGTCTGGCCTCCTGGTAGACTGGAAATTGTACACACCTGGTGCCAAGATACCTGATGGTTTTGTCCTCTACCAGAACATGGTGATCCCACTCCCTGAGTTCAATGCCTTGTCTGCCCAAGGGTTCTTCCAGGATCCCTCCATTATGTCTCAAGCAACTGACAAAAACACTATACCATCCTACGTAGCCCAGTGACTTCTAAGTGTGGCCCTGGAATCCTTTGCTGGGGCTGACAATGACAAAGCTGATGCATGGATCCAATCTGCCCAAAGCAAACCGGCCCAGATGGAATTCCTGCAACAATTCTGGATTGCAGAGATCTCCATCCAACTGACTCATGACGCTGTCACTTGGTGCAACAAGTGGCATTAAGATTACACAGAGAAGGACTGGGACATCTTTAAAAAAGACTTATTGGGAAGATTTGTGTAAAAGACACCGCACTTATGATCATACACCAAGTAAAGAACCTAACCCAGACTAGCACTGTGAAGGAGCTCACCTGCGCCTATAAGGAACTCCAACTATGTGCCCCCTTGGATATGGCCTTTGACACTCCAACTACCCACCTCATGTACTATGACACTCTCAAGCTGCACGTAATGAGACACGTAAACCTGGACCAAGTAACCAACCTAAAAAGTTTGTACTGCAAGGCAAAGAAAGCAGAACAAACGTTCAACGCTCTTCACAAGGCTCAAACTGGGAAAAGAGAGAGACCCAAAGACTCTCACTCAGCTGGGCGTTTGAGCTGACCACCCCCTTAGAAAAACAGCAGCAACGCAAATTATAAACCCGTGGGCGTCAATGGACACAGAAACAGGAACAACAGTCAGTCAAACTGTATCCATTTTTGTATCACTGCCACACAAGGCAACCAAGACAAGGAAAAAGCCTGGGGAGAGCATTAAGCAAGCCAAGCTCTCCTTGCACAACTCCTGACTTTCCCAACAATGAATACCAACCTGAGAAAGTGGACCAGTGTCCAATGATCTAAGTCCCTCAGAGGACCTTGTACTTTACACCATTGCCAGTCACCCAATTAAACTGATGTCTTACCCTTTCTGCTTTCACAGTTACACGGACTCAGCACTCCTGGACTCAAGCGCAGACCAAACCCTAGTCAACAGCAGCTTTGTAGACAAGTTCAAGCTAGCCACTAATCCTTTGCGGATTAAAAATGTGGCTTTAGCTGATGAACATCATATTGCTGTGACAAAGGAAACTGCCCCCTTCTCCGTCATGCTTGAGAACCTGTATTCCATTATCCAAGACCCTGTCATTGATTTTCCCAAGTTTGAAATTGTACTTGGTCTGAAATGGTTGCCAAAAAAAATCCCCACGTAGACTGGGCAACCTTGGTATTGATCATCAAATGCAAGGGCATCAAACACCATATCTACCCTGACTTGGTAGGCCAGCTCATATGTGGCCATGTCTTTGTGTGCATCACAAAGACCAAGAAAAAAAGAAAGCAAGCCTCAAGGCAATTGACTGGGACTCCTGCCAGTACAAGATCATACACTTCAAAGACCACCAGGACACCACTACACCTCAAGATTGTAAAATTGTACCCACCATACAGAAATCTTCAAGGAGGCCTTACCCAAGCTGCCTCCAGAAAAGCGTATCCAACACTTCATCCAACTCAAAGGAGCTGTATATAAGGCACAACCCATCTATTGCCTGACTCCAAAAAAAGGTGACACCTTATGTGCTTACCTCAAAGAGGCGTTGTAGAAGGGATTTATCTGCCTCTCACAGTCTCCTTTTGGGGCCGCTGTGTTCTTTGTGGCCAAGAAGGATGGTACCCTGCGCCTAGTCACAGATTTTGAGCCCTAAACAAAGTTACCATTAAGAATTGTTACCCACTGCCACTCATTGACAACCTCTTCAATGCCTTGGGCAGCGCAACAGTATTCTCCAAGATTGACTTAACCACAGGCTACAACCAGATCCATATCAAAGAGAAAGATATCCCCCAAACAGCCTTCCACACTAAATACAGCTCATACAAATGTGTGGTGCTAAATTTTGGCATGAGAAATGCCCTGTCAACTTTTGTGACCTCCATTAACAAGGTGTTTGCACCTCACATAGGCAAGCACACCTTAGTCTACCTAGACAATATTATTATCTTTAGCCCCTTGATAGAGCAGCACCACAAGGACTTAGAGGCAGTCTTAGCTACCTTTGCGTAACACAAGCTGCTAGCCAAGCCCTCCAAATGCCAGTTCTTCTGGGAGAAGCTGCCCTTCCTAGGCCACATAGTCTCAAAAGATGGAATTAAACCCAGAAGTCAGAAGATCCAGGCCATCTACAAAATGCTGCTGCCTAAAGACAAGTTGGAACTCCGCACGTTCTTAGGAATGGTTGCCTACGTACACTGTTTTATACCTGACTGCAGCGTTCTGACTGCACCCATGTCTGCCATAACTGGCGCCAAATTCAAGTTTGTATGAGCCCCTTCAACAAGACCTCTGCTTTAGACGTCTCAAAGAGAAATTCACAACAGCACCTATCTTACAGTATCCCAAACGTGATGTGGAATACCAAATGGAAACCAAAGCCTCAGAAACATCCATTGGGGGAGTACTAAAAATTAAAAAAATGATGGTGGCTTCCTTCCTGTATCCTACAAATCACGCAAACTAACAGACGGCAAGTGCCAATACCCTATACACAACAAGGAGTTGTTGGCAATTGTGCACTGCCTAGTCAAATGATGTTGCTACCTAGAACAACAGGAAGAATTCACAGTGTTGACCAACCAAAAGTTGCTTATATATTTCAAAACCCAAGCAAATTTGTCCCGCTGTCAGGCCCGCTGGATGAAACTCCTGGAGAGATTCAATATGCTCATACAGTACAAGCCTGATTCAGAGCTTGCCATGGCAGACACACTCTTGTGTCTGTGAATCAGAACCACAAGGGGAGAGATTGGGCTTGACCCAGACTGGCCTCTCTTGGTGCTACAAACAAAGGACAAGGGCTTCCCTCCGGGTACAACCAACATAACCAAGGAAACAGTCATTAAGAACAAACACTTATTTGCAGACGTGTATGGGACCTTACATCAAAAAATGTCCAATGGAACCACCATCTATTATGTTTCCACACATCAGCAAGTTGACACCATCCTACATTACCATAGAGACCTAGGGCACACAAAAAGCCGCAACCTCTACAAAATTCTTAAACACAAAGCTTGGTGGCCAACCCTGTACCAAGACGTTCAGGAAGTGTTGGACCAATGCAAAGTATGTGAGAAATTTTCAAAGAGCAAAACCTCACATAATTCAGTACTACCTATCTGCATGCAACTACCTTTAAAGGTGTAGGCCCTAGACATTGTGGTCCCCATGCCAGGAAAACATAATGAGAAGAAATACATCATTACCGCAATAGACTTTGCCACACAATGGCCAGTGGCACAAGCAGTAAAGACACATACAGGCAATGTCATGTGGCGGTTCATAGGGACAGAAATCATCAGCAAGTTTGGAAAGCCAGAACTCCTGATAACTGACAGAGGCAAAGAATTAACCTCTGAAGATACCAAAGTATACCTCACCAATAATGGGGTCAAGCACATGGTGACAACCCCTTATTGTCCTCAGGCCAATGGACAAGTGGAGTGGCTAAATGGCAGCCTTGTGCAAGCCTTGGCCAAGCTCACTGCCAGGAGACCTGAGGAATGATACAAGCAGCTATTGGCTGCATTGCTTGTATGCCAGACTTGTATAAACAGATCCACCGGGAAAAGCCCCTTCAAGTTATTATATGGCACACAGCCTAATATCATCCAAGCATTATCAGGACCCAAGCTGGAAACACCAAGCAAGGTTCCACCCTGTTCAGACCCCCAGGTCATACAAGCCAACATTGATCAATCAGAAAGAGAGGAAAAGTGTGAGCAAAAGACATTTATCCCCATCCAAAACAGACATGAAGTTGGCAACAAAGTTTGGGTCATGAACATCAACAAAAGGAAATTTGTAAGGTCTTGCCCATAATGGTGCAAGGTTATAGACTAAAGCGTGCAAGGCATTAGGATTAAAATTTAAAAGATATAAGAACATATGGACTGTCTGTAAGATAATCTTACAGAAACCTGCTAAAAACCTATATTGTGTCACAAATGGAGTAATATAGTGTAAAAACCCTAAAAAAATAAGATAAAATAAAGTGTTCAATAGTGAACAATTTGTAACTAAGGTAATATCAATATTAGTATATTAACCATTGGCAAATTGATACATATAACTATTGAAAGATTCTTTAAGGGAAAAATGGATACAACAAGCCTAAGGCTTGTTGTTTTACAAGTTTCATTGGATTTAAGAAAAGGGAAAGCTAAACTAAAAAATGAATTTAAAAAACAAAATTCCTAAAATTACAAATCTGAAGTTAAAAGTTGTAGAAGTTTGAAGGGAAGAAATCACTTAGAATTTTGTCTTAAAGCCTACTATTCACAAGCTCTTTATTTATACTTAATTCTCATTAAGTTAAAAATGATTTGCATAGGGGAACAACAGCCAAGGACTGGAGAAACTGGAGAAAGTTGAGCAAGAACCTGGAGAAAAAAGAGGAAACAGAAACCCAGTAAACCCGCAGATCAACAACGTAAACCTGGGGGAGCGGCAACAACGCAAGAAGGGTTTTTAAAAGGTAAGCAAGTGAAAATATTCTAACTTTAAAAGAAGATATATATATAGAATTAAGAGAAAACAGCAGAGCAAACAACAACGACAATAATTCAAATGCAAATGGCATAAAAAATAAGGTAATTAATTTAGAATACTTAAATATTAACTTTTGATTTAAAATTTCAAATATTAAAATAATGAAAGATTAAACAAACAAAAATAATAAATATTTAAAACCTAAAGAGCCTGCCCTTTGGGGCAGGGCATGACATTACCCCCTCCAGATTCAAGCTGAGGATGTGCTTGGATATAAGACTTGATGACCTTGGGACAGTTTTCAAGATTAGACAATGGCTCCCAAGAGCTCTCCTCAACAAAATATCCCTTCCAAAGAGCCAAGTATTAGAGTTTATCATAGTGGTAACAATGGTTGATAATGGAGTCAACCTCATATTCAGGGGTCCCTTGGACCATGTGAGGAGGAGGTGATTTGTTGTTCTGATGAGAAGGAGGAGGATAAGTCTGGAGTTTGAGGAGCAACACATGGAAGACGTCATGAATGTGATACCCTGGAGAAAGCTGGATACAATATGCAACCTTCCTAACTATTTCTGTTACAAGGAAAGGCTCTATGAACCAAGGGCCAAGTTTACGGGAAGGCCATCTGATAGGAAGATTTTTTGTATTTAAATATACAAGGTTGTTGACCTGGATGCCCTTTCCCTCCTGACAATGACAGTTGGCCTGGACCTTGTAAACCTTGATAGCCTTAGAGAGATTCTCTTTTAAGGGATTCAGGATGAGTTTTAGCTGGACAAGAAACTCCTTGGCTAACAGGGAATGGACAGAGGAGGTGACAGAAGGGACAAAGGAAGGAGTGTAGCCTAAATTTTCCATGAACAGAGTCATATTGGTAGAGGAATGGGGAGTAGCATTGTAGGAATACTGGGCCAAAGGTAGGTGAGAAGCCCAATTATCTTGTTGTTTGTTGGAAAAACAGCAAAGGAAACATTCTAGTGTCTGATTGGTACATTTGGTTTGCCCATTAGACTGGGGATAATAAGAGGAGCTAAGGAAAAGGTTAACACCTAGCTGAGTCATAAACTTGTTCCAGAACAGAGAAATGAATTGTGGTCCTTGGTCAGAGACAATATCTCTTGGAGTACCATGGTGGACAAAGATGTTCTTAACAAAGAGAGAAGCAGACTGCTTTGCAGTAATTTTTAGAATTGCAGGGAGCAAAAATAGCCTGATTTGAGAATCTGTCTACAATGACCAGTATGGCGTCAAAATCTTTGGACTGAGGAAGATGGGCAATATAATCCAAAGAGACAGACTACCAAGGACCTTCAGGGACTGGAAGGGGACATAAAAGACCCACGGGTTTCTGGGTGGAGTGTTTGCTTCTCTGGTAAACTAGGCAACTACTGACTTATTACTTGACAAAGGTGGACTTTTTGTCCACCAGAAGTGATCACAGAGTTTAGAAAGGGGTTTCTTATATCCAGTGTGGCCTGCAGCAAGGGAGTCATGGAACTTGATGGTTAGAAGCTGTTGAAGGTCTGGAGAAGGAACTACCAAAAGGTTGTTGAAGTATAACACACCTATAGCAGGGAGAAAGAAGGATTTGTGACTGTCTTATTGTTTGTAAGAGCGTCAATGATCTGAGAGGAGGCTTTATTGGAAAGCTGGGATTTGTGGATTTGCTTCACTATATTGGGGGTTGTAGTGCTGATGACATTAAGTTTCAGAAAGCTCTCAGGTGGGAGGACTGTCTTGGTGTTAAGGAGTTTGTAGTCTTTGTCAACATCAGATAATGAAGGATGACAACTAAGCGCGTCAGGTAGGGTATTAAGTACACCCTTCTTGTACACAAGCTTGAAGCAGAAATTTGTTAGCTCCAGTACCCATCTAGTGTGTCTTTGGGAAATGTGGCGTGACTTGGTGAAGTAAAGCAAGTTCTTATGGTCCATGTAAATGAGGAAAGTCTTGTCAAGTCCCTCAAGGTAGCAATGCCAATGCTTGAGTGTTTGGATGATGGCAAGAAGTTCCTTGTTGTGTACAGGGTAGTTTTGTTCAGCTGGAAGGTGTTTTTGAGAAAAGTATGCAACAGGGTGTTGCATTCCATCCCCCAAGCTGAAGGAAACACCGCCAACTGCATAGTTGCTGGCATCAGTCTCAACCAAGAAGGGTTTGGAAGGATCAGGCATCAGGAGGACAGGTGTGAAGACAAATACGGCCTTTATAGCCTCAAACGCAAGCTGGGCCTCAGGTGTCAAGACAAAAGGAACGGAAGGAGAAGTGAGGGTAGTGAGTGGCAAAACTAGAGAAGAAAAATTTTCCACAAACTTACGGCAATAGTTTGCCAATCCAAGGAAACCACAGAGTTGTGAGCAAGTCTTGGGAATAGGCCAGCCTTGGATAGCATCCACCTTGCTAGGTGAGACAGCAAAACCGTTTTGAGTGACAATGTAGCCAAGGAAATCAACCTCAGTGCAGAAGAATGAGCACTTGGAAGATTTTGCAAACAGGTTGTAATCTCAAAGTCTCTGGAGTACTTGGAGGACGTGGGCAACGTGGTTGTCAATTGAAGAGGAGTATATGAGGATATCATCAAGATAGAGGTAAACTCATTAAGGAAGGGCAGAAGTGCCTCATTCATTAAGGCCTGGAAGGTTGAAGGAGTGTTACATAATCCAAAGGGCATTACATTGTACTTGTATAACCCAAATGGGGTACAGAACACAGTCTCTCATTTGTGACCAGGAACAACTCTTATCTGGTTAAAAGTGCTTTGGAGATCAATCTTGGTGTATACAAACTACCAGCGAGGCAATTGGTCAAAGCCTCAGCAGAAGGAATAGAGCATCTATCCTTGATTGTGATCTCATTGAGAGCTCTATAGTCTACACAAGGGCGCTTAGAGCCATCAGATTTACTGACAAAGAAGATGGGAGAAGAACATGGAGACGTAGATTGTGAGATGAAACCCTTGGAGAGTTCCTCATTGATATAGTTCTTTAGTAGAGTGTTGTCTGAATCAGAGAGAGGAATCAGCCTTCCCCAGGGGGAAGTGGTGCCGGGCTTAAGGTTTATCTGAATATTGTAGGGCCTATGAGGAGGTAGCAGGTTACATTCCTCCTCACTAAAACAATCCTTGAAGTCAGAGTAACAATAAGGTAATTCATCTTTGTCCTTGGCAGAAAGAGTATCCGGGATTGTACTGGAGATAGCAGTTGGGTTTGGTTTGGAGGGAGTTGAGCCAAGAGTACCAGGTACAAGGGATAACAATTTGACAGCCTCATTGTGTCAAAACCGTAGGCTCAACCCGCCAGCAAGGTTCCAACCAAGTAGGTTTGTGACCCACAATCCAATTATCCGGTCACTTGGAGCCAGACTAAGAAGTCAACTCAAATTACCAAATCCAAAAACATGAACAGATGATGATCTTTCCTGGTGGATACCTTGTTTTGGCGCTTGACTCATTACCAGGATCAAGCCACCCCCTTCTTCCATCCAGCCGTTTGAGCACCAATCATGTTCCTGTTATCCTTAATTCACATGAACTATATAATCATTATCTCACAATAAATATTATCATCTATCTTCTTAATATGTTCCCGTATAACTCTGCTAAAACAGCACAGTTA
Organism: Entomophthora muscae; assembly: GCA_014839935.2. NCBI lineage: Eukaryota > Fungi > Entomophthoromycota > Entomophthoromycetes > Entomophthorales > Entomophthoraceae > Entomophthora > Entomophthora muscae. Next base: position 626,101 of record QTSX02000011.1, on the reverse strand, counting down.
CAACATTGATAGCACAGGTAGGCTCTCCATCTTACCTTATCTTGAAAAATTCTGCCTGCTGCCCGCATAGGCTGCAGCCAAAAAAACTCAACAGAATTATGTCTGGCCTCCCACCTAACTGGACTCTGTACACTCCTGGTGCTGATATACCCAATGGTTTTGTCTTATACCAAAACACGGTGATCCTGTTACCTGCCTTCAACTCCATGTCTGCACAAGGTTTCTTTCAGGCTCCATCCTTGATGCTGCAACCAGCTGACTCAACCCCCATGCCCGCCTATGTAGCTCAAAGACTAAAAAGCCCCACCTTGGAAGTTTTATGGGGGGGCCAACAACAACAACGCCGTTGCATGGATCCAGTCCGCCCAGAGCAAGCTGGCTCAGATGAAATGCCCACAGCGGTTTTGGATTGCAGAAATTTCCATTTGCCTGACCCATGACGCTAGCACCTGGTGCAACAAATGGCATGAAGAGCACACCAACAAGAACTGGGATACCTTTAAGCAAGACTTCCTGGCAAGATTTGTGCTTAAAGATACAGCGCTCATGAACATACGCCAAGTAAAAAACCTGACCCAGACAGGCACCGTAAAGGAACTCACCCACGCCTACAAGTAACTCTGTCTTTGTGCATCATCCAACATGGCCTTTGACACCCCAGCCACACAACTCATGTACTACAACGCTCTTAAGTTGCACGTGATAAGACATGTGAACCTGGATCAGGCGGCCAACCTGCAAAGTCTGTACTGTGAAGCGGAGAAAGTGGAGTAGACATCCAACACACTGCATAAGGCACAAAATGGGAAACAATAAAGACCCAAGGATTCCTATCCAAGCAGGCGCTCTTCCCAACCACCTCCTGGAGGCAATGGGAACACTGCCAACCACAAACCCACAGGTTTAAATGGGCATGGAAATGGAAACAATGGCAAGTCAAACTGTACCCATTTCTGTGTCACCGCCACACAAGGCAATAAAGACAAGGGAAAAGCCCAGGAAGAGCACTAAGCAAGCCAAGCTCTCCCCATGCAACTCCTTACTTGCCCAATGATGAATACCAACCTAAGAACCTAGACCAATGCCCAATAATCCAGGTGCCCTTGGAGGACCTGGTACTGTACACCATTGCACAACATCCCAATAAATTGATGTCCTATCCTTTCCGCTTTTGCAGTTACACAGGCTCAGCACTCCTGGACTTGGGCGCAGACCAAACCCTAGTCAACAGTAGCTTTGTAGACAAGTTCAAGCTGGCCACTAATCCTTTGTGGATTAAAAATGTGGTCCTGGCTGATGAACATCATATTGCTGTGACAAAGGACACTGCCCCCTTCTCCATCATGCTTGAGAACCTTCACTCTCACATTAAAGGTCCTGTCATTGACTTTCCCAAGTTTGACATTGTACTGGGACTAGACTGGTTACAGAAGAACAACCTCAAGTAGACTAGGCAACCTCAGTGTTGACCATCAAGCATGAAGGTGTCAATCACCAGATCTACCCTGACTCAGTGGATCAACTCCTACGCAACCATGTCTTTGTACATATCACAGAGACCCAGGACAAAAAGAAAAGCCTGAAGGCAATTGACTGGGACTCCTTCTAGTACAAGATCATACACTTCAAGGATCACCAGGATACCTCCACGCCTCAGGACCGCAACATTGTGGCCCGCCATCCAGAAATCTTTGAGGAAGTGTTACCTGGGCTGCCCCCTGAGAAGCATATTCAGAACTCCATCCAACTCAAGGGGGCTGTACCCAAGGCGCGCCCCATCTACAGGCTGACCCCAAATGAAGACAACACCTTAAGCGCCTATCTCAAGGAGGCATTGGAAAAAGGACTTATCCTCCTCTCACAGTCTCCCTTTGGGGCTGCCGTATTCTTTGTGGCTAAGAAGGACGGTACCTTACATCTGGTCACAGACTACTGCGCCCTAAACAAAGTTACCATTAAGAATTTTTACCCACTGCCCTTGATTGACAACCTCTTGTATGCCTTGGGAGGAGCCACTGTCTTCTCCAAGATTAATCTAACTGCAGGCTACAATCAGATTTGTATTAAGGAGAAAGACATTCCCAAAACGGCCTTCTGCACTAAATACGGCTCCTACAAATGTGTGGTGCTCAACTTTGGCATGATCAATGCCCCGTCCACCTTTGTAACCTTCATGAACAAAGTATTTACGCCCCACATAGGCAAACACGGCCTAGTGTATCTAGATAACATCATTGTCTACAGCCCCTTGGTGGAACAACACCACAAAGACCTAGAGGCCGTCTTTGCTACCTTGGCACGGCAAAAACTGTTGGTCAAGCCCTCCAAGTGCCAGTTCTTCCGTGAGCAACTACCCTTCTTGGGACATATAGTCTCAAAGGACGGCATCAAACCCAACAGTCAAAAGATACAAGCCATCTGCAAGATGCCACCACCCAAAGATAAGTTGGAGCTCCACACTTTCTTGGGAATGGTGGCCTATGTACAACAATTCATACCTGACTGTGGCGTTTTGACTGCCCCCTTATCCGCCATAACAGGCGCCAAGTCCAAGTTTGTGTGGACCCCCCAACGTGATATCTGTTTTAGAGCCTCAAGGAGAAGCTCACAACAGCTCCTATTGTGAAATACCCCAAATGTGACATGGAATACCAAATGGAAACTGATGCCTCAGATGCATCCATTGGGGGAGTACTAAGAGTTAAAAATAATGATGGTGACTTCCTCCTGTAGCTTATGAATCACAAAAGTTGACAGATGGCAAGTTTCAATATACTATCTATGACAAAGAGCTGCTGGCTATTGTGTACTGTCTAGTTAAATGGCGCTGCTACTTAGAACAACAGGAAGAATTCACAGCATTAACAAATCACAAGTTACTCATCTATTTCAAGACTCAAGCAAATCTGTTGCGCCGCCAAGCGCAGTGGATGGAACTATTGGAGAGACTTAACATGCTCATCCAGTACAAACCTGGGGTTGAGCTTGCCATGGCAGACGTCCTGTCCCGCCTGTATGTCCGTGCTTCAAGAGGAGAGAATGGGCTTGACCCAGACTGGCCTCTCTTAGTGCTCTGAACAAAGGACAAAGGGCTCCCCCTGGCACCACCAACGTAACAAAAGAAACAGTCATCAAGAATGAACACCTCTTTGCTGATGTATATGGGACTCTACACAGAAAGATGACTGACGGCACAATCATTCCCTACATTCCCACACATCAGCAAGTCAACACCATCCTACGCTATCACAGAGACCTTGGACATACCAAGAGCCAAAACCTATACAAGTTCCTTAAACATAAGGCCTTGTGGCCAACCTTATACTGCAATGTTCAAGAAGTTCCAGACCAATGTGAGGTACGCAAAAAGTTTGCCAAAAGCAAAACCCCGCCAAAGTTGGTACTTCCCATCTGCACACAGCTACCTTTTAAAGTATGGGCTCTTGACATTGTTGGTCTCATGCCAGGAAAACACAATGACAAGAAATACATCATCACTGCCATTGACTTTGCAATGAAATGGTCAGTAGCCCAAGCAGTGAAGGCACACACTGGCAACAATTTTTGACAATTTATTGGCAAGAAGATAATCAGCAAGTTCGGAAAGCCAGAACTCCTGATAACTGATGGAGGCAAAGAATTGGCCTCTGAAGACACCAATGTATACCTCACCAAAAACAGGTTCAAGCACACTGTGACAACACCATACCATCCCCAGGCCAATAGACGTGTGGAGCAGCTTAACAGTAACCTTGTGCAAGCCTTAGCCAAACTCACTGCCAGGAGACCTGAAGACTGGTATAAGCAGCTACCAACTGCACTACTTGTGTGTCAAACCCAAGTGAATAGATCTACCAGAAAAAGCCTTTTTGAACTGGTATACGGCACGCAGCCAAATATCATTCAAGCATTGACAGGACCTAAACTGGAAATTCCAAGTGAAGTCCCTCCACGCTCAGACCCTCAAGTAATAGAGGCTAACAGCAAGCAAACAGCAAAAAAGAATGAACTTCTGCAAAAGGCATTTGTCCCCATCCACAATAGACATGAAGTTGGGGACAAAGTATGGGTCATGAATGTTGACAAGAGCAAGCTACAACCTGAAAAAGTAGGGCCAGCAATCATTCTGAAGGTAAACAACAATAACACTTACCTTGTGCAAGGGCTTGGAAACGTAAGCAAGACAAGACCTACACCATGATTTCCTACAACCCTGCAAAGCAAGACAGAAACAACAAGAAACTGCCCTGCCTGCCACAAAACAGCAACTAGTTCAATAAAGCTCCTGGGCTCCAGACAAACTCCCTGAAAACCTGCCCCCAGAGGAGTCCAACCTTCAGTTAGGGGGGTGTCAAACCCGCAGGCTTGACCTGCCAGCAAGGTTCTAACCTAGCAGGTTCATGACCTGCAATCCAATTATCCAGTCACTTGAAGCCAGACTAAGAAGTCAACTTGAATTACAAAATCCAACAACATGAACAAATGATGATCTTTTACAATGGATACCTTGTTTTGGCGCTTGACTCATTACCAGGATCAAGCCACCCCCTTCACCATTCCACTGTGTGGTTAATGCAATTATGTTCCTGTTATCCTTGATTCACATGAACTATATAATCACTATCTCACAATAAAGATTATTATATATCTTCTAAATATTTTTCCTGTGTAACTCTTCTAAAACAGCACAGTTACAACAATTGCATGTAAATGATATGTTGTTGTTTGGGTGATCAAAGTTAAGCAAAGACACTCTCAACCATGGGAATCCAAGGATGAACAGGAAGGATAAGTTAGGGGAAGAATTACACTTGACATGAAATGAGGAGCCCTCCAAGTCAATAGTGATGGGTTGGAGGATAGGTGTGGTGCCAATGAGAGTGCTGTTTCCCCCTTAACATCAAGAGATCCAAAAGCGGGAAGTCCAAGTAGTTTAGCAAGTTTCTCCTCAATGAAGTTGGCATTAGCGCCAGTGTCAAGATGAGCAAGCACCTTTATCTTTCCTAAAGGACCATGAATGGTCACTAGGACGGTAGGTGACTTGGAAGTGTTGTTGAGGGAAAGCAAAGTGAGAGTGGAGGTCTTGTTGACAAAGGGGGGACATTTGGAGAGAGTGCAGGCTGGTAGAAGATGATCCTTTGATCCACAGTAAGAGCAGAGGTTGTTGTTCCTTCTTCTAAGGACTTCCTCAGAAGTAAGGAGAAAACCTCCCCCAGACTTTGGCTTGGTACCAGGTGGAGGGGTTGAAGAAAGCAGGGCCTTGTCTGGAAAAAACAACCGGGCTGCAGGGGATAGGTTAGAAGGAGAGTGTGTTTTCAAGGAAAGGTATTTCCAATTCCACTTAACCACTTCTCTGATAAGAGGTTCTAGTTTGTTGGGGAGGTTGTGGTGTATCAAAAATTCCTGGAGAATCTGTTGAGGCCTATCTTATAGAAGCTGCAAGCCTCAGCATCAGAGGCTTGTAGTCTTGACTGGAGGGAGCAGCAACAACGCAAGCAGAGGTTTTGAAAGTTAAGTGAGTGAAAATATTCTAACTTTAAAAGTAGATATATATAAGTAAGAGCAAACAACAGAGCAAACAACAACAGCAACAATTTAAACGCAAATGGCATAAAAAAACAAGGTAATTAATTTAGAATACTTAAATATTAACTTTAGATTTAAAATTTCAAATATTAAAATAATGAAAGATTAAACAAACAAAAATAAAAAATATGATAAACCTAAAGAGCCTGCCCTTTGGGGCAGGGCATGACAAAATTACAGCCAGAGAAAGTAGGCCTGGCAATCATCCTAAAGGTAAAAAAACAACACTTACCTTGTGCAAGGACTTGGAAAACATAAATAAGACAAGGTCTTCCACCATGATTGCCTGAGACCCTGCAAGGCAAGACAGAAACAATGTGAGACTGTCCTACCCACCACAGAACAACAGTTAGTCCAGTGTGGTGCCTGAGCTCCCAACAACTTCCCTGACAACCTGCCCCCAGATGTAATACTCAGAGATTGTAGGTACTACTTGGGTAAGGTATGGCAGGAGATTGGCAAACAGGAAGCCAGTCAAGGCGGTGACAATTGGGTAGACAGTCATTAACCACCAGAAGACCTTGGCGTGGATGTTATATCTCCTGAAGCTCCCCAAAAAGTAGGTCAGCACGTAGTACATAGATGTATACACCACAATGAACAGGGTGGAGTGTGGAGACACTAGGAGAGTCCAGGAACCAGTGTGAGAAGAGCTGAGCTGTCCTGGATCATAATGGTAGTCTTGTCCTAACCCTTTGGGTGAAAGCCCAAAGAATTCTGGTCCCTGTTGGTATCCTTCAATCCCAAGGCAAGCTGTGAGTACAGCTGTGAAGATGAGGTGATCCATAAGCCTTGGATTGGAGGTGATTGGCTGGGGCAAACTAATTAAAGTAGACTTAAAGGTGTAAGTAAGATTAGCTTTATTGAGGGTATTAAACTCAATGATAGCACAAGCTATTACTGAGGAGGGGTCCCTTATTTATAGTGCTTCCCACTGTGCAAAGTTTTGCAAGTGGGAATGAAAACAAGGGATTGGAGACCCCAAAAGTTTGGAGAATGGGATTGGGAATTGGGGTTTGAGAATGTGGCCAAACTCTTGTTCCTTGGCAATCTGTTGGGGGTTAGGCCATTATTGACTGGGGCCAATGAATTCTTGTGGCCCTGGGGTCATGTGGTAGGAAGGGCTCAAGGAATTCTAAGAATCTATTTTTGTCCTAGGGATCATGGTTTGGTTGATGTTTGGACCCAAGCATGTGATTTAGTCCTCTGAATCCCATTAGTTTTGAGTAAAATTGTTCTTAAAATCTGAGTCCTTAATTTTTCCTTCTTCTGAAAAGCAGGCATTATTATGAAATTACTGTCCTTTTATCAGGGATTTATTTGATTGGCTGTATTGGGTAGAATTTTCTGATTGGTTGGAGATTGGGAGCTGGGACCCAGGTGGGAGGCTGGCAGAGGGTGCTGGCGGGTGTGGTAAGTGCCTGCCTGGATGATAAATTATTCCGGCATTTATTAAGTTCTGTTTTTTCATTTGTTTGATTTCCCCCCCCCCCCCAATTAAAGGGGGGAAATCCTCATTTAATTGGGCATTTTTAACAGTAAATCCTTCTATTTTTTCCCAACATTGTACTCCAGTAAGAATCTGGTTTATGTCAGGAATATTTCTGACACCAGAGGAGGCTGACCTTCAGTTGGGGGGGGGTCAAAACAGCAGGCTCAACCCGCCAGCAAGGTTCTGAGTTAGCAGATTTGTGACCTGCAATCTGATTATCCAGTCACTCAAAGCCAGACTAGGAAGTCAACTTGAGTTTCCAAATCCAACAACATGAACAAATGATGATCCCTTACAATTGATACCTTGTTTTGGCACTTGACTCATTACCAGGATCAAGCCACCCCCTTCACCATTCCACTGTGTAATCAGTGCAATCATTTTACTGTTATCCATGACTCACACTAACTAAATATCATTATCTCTCAATAAAGAATATTATCTAATTTATAAATATTTTCCCCTTGTAACTTTGCTAAAAAATCACAGTTACATATCCCCCAACACTTTTTTGCTGTCCTTGACACCCTTTGTAAAAACCAGTTGAAGACCAAGCCTTTCAAATGCAAATTCCTCAGATCAGAGCTTCTATTCCTTGGGAACAACATCTCTGCCCAGGGGATAAAGCTCAACCCTGCCAAAATTCATACAATCACCAGTATGCCAACCCCCACTGATGTGGGCCAGGTGTGTACCTTCTTGGGCATGTTTGCCTATGTGCGCAAGTTTATTCCCAACTGTGGAGAACTAATTGCACCTCTCACAGAGCTCCTAAATACAAAACAGCGCTTCCATTGAACCCCTGCCAGAGATCAAACCTTCAAGACATTGAAGCAAAGGCTTAAAACTGTGCCTGTATTGCAGTTCCCCAATTGGAACTGCTAGTACAAACTTGAGACTGATGCCTCTGACAGAGCCATAGGGGGCGTGCTATGGGTGAAAACTGATGAAGTTATCTTCCTCCTTGTGGCCTATTAATCCAGGAAGCTCACAAAATCAGAGCAACACTACCCCATACATGATAAAGAGTTAGTGGCAATTGTGCTCTGTGTTGAGAAATGGCGTTATTACATGGAAGGTGCCACCTTTTCACCCTGCGTTCTGACATATCACAAGCCGCTCCAGTACTTCAATATGCAGTCTCATTTGACACAATGTCAGGCAGTCTGGGTCAAACGCCTGTTCCCCTACCAATTGCGCATCAAATACAAGCCTGGAAAGGAACTTATCACAGCCAATGCCCTTTTCAGGTTATATGTAGCATCCATCATGAGGGACAGCTGCCTAGATCTGGACTGGCCAATGCTCTACCTACGTCCTGAAGCAATCTGCTACAAAGGCCTCAATTATGCAACTATCTTACAGTTAAAGGACAACTAGAGTCAGTTCACCACTGATTCTGGAAATGTTACGGTAGAAAATCAGATGGAAGGGATAGTGCACCCTTGTAAAGCCAGAAATTAGCAAATAACTGCCGCCAAACCCTTGAGAGAAATAGATGATGTGAGATTAGGCTGATTGACTACAAATGATCAGGCTAATCATTGCACACAGATACTTATCAGTTACACACCATATTATCACTAGGTTAATATTTTATTAAGTGTAGTAATTATATGCTGTATATTCACCAGTTTATTATAATTGATAAGGCAGTTATACGCTGTATAGTTGTTAGTTTAATATATTAGATGCAACGTTATACGCCATATTATCACTCAATTATCATCCTAATATGTGAAAAATTATATGCTGTATAATCTACAGTTTAGTATAATTGATATGACTAGTATATGCCATATAGTTGTTAGCCATTATAATGATTATCACTGATTACACACTGTATAATCAATAGATCATCAATCATATATCTCTTATTCCATCCTCTGGAAGTTGTATCAACTCAGTCCCACCCAGCCTGAAGGGCGTATATGATCATATCAAACAATTGATGTGTGAATGGCAAGGAAATACTGAGTTTGGATCAGTATTACACAGTGTATAATTGGTTCCTTATTGGTTTGGGTCAGCATTACACAGCAAATAATTAACAAGTCAATATTGGATCAAGTCTGCTTTTATATGGTGTATAATCCTCAATATAAACCGTTGCATTAATAAGCAGAAGGCTTGCCATCCAGAAAAGGATCTCTGATTAAGACCTAATAATATAATACAGTAATATCATAATTCTACCTCCTAAAGTAGGAGGATAGAACTGGGACCATTTCTAAGTGTCAACCAAATACTGCATAGTTTTCTATTGCCATAATAAGCGTGTAAGGTACATCCAATCAATAATTATCAGTAGGCTAGCTCAAGAAGAGATTAGACTGTAGCTTAAGTGCCATGTACATCTTGCTAAGGCCAGTAGCAGAACACATGCCAAGGACAGCCAATAAGGATAGGCACAGCCAGCAAAGATGGACCTATTGCAAAGATAGCTACTGAGAACTGTCTGAAAAGACAAGAAAAGGATTGTTGCAGTATATATTGATACAGACGCCTGAAAGGATAACAACAAGTTCTTAGTTACACCTTAATAGATTGCAGCCGCTGGCTAGATTGTACTCCACTCCCAATAAACATAATTATCTTCAAAGTTCTATTATATTGTAGTCTGTAGTGCTCTTGTGTTACAACCAAGTTTCCATTCTCACCTGCTAACGTATCTTACAATACACAGGGGGCGCTTGACAAACCACCCCTTGATGTGTCTAATGTTATGGATTAATCTGATGGCAATATCAAATGGCAGGTACTTCATCCTAATTAGGAGTGCTACCAATTCAACTTGCTGATTCCCACACAAGTTATTCCTTGGCTCCAAACCTTACATGGAACTTCCCACCATGCCACCCCCTTGTGGCCTTGTGGCTTTCCCCATATAGTATACTAACCACAGTATTCTACAATAAACAATACCTTGTTCTTATTATTCTGTCCTTTCTATTGGACTATTGTCTTCCTCAATTCCAAATACTGAATCCTCATTGGTTCAGTTGCAACAGTGGTAGCAGCGGTAGGTTTACAACCTACCTAAAACAAAATCCCCCCCAGAAAGGACAGAGTACGGGCTGTATGGCTACTCCCCAACAAGAGACCTTCCTGCCAATTCCCAAGGGGGACATCCCTGACAGGTACGTCATCTATCAAGACCAGCTAGTTCTCACCAGCGTGTACAATTGGCTCCGCCTCAGGTAGCGTGACACCAGTGTCACCCTGCCCCAGTCAGATCTGTCCCAGTGCATGCTCAACCTTCAGCTAGAATCCTTTGCTGGTGGCGTAGAGGGGGCCAACATTGTCAGTTGGCTCCAATCTACTTAAACCTGCCTTTGCATCTGTCAGGTTCCTGAGCCCATGTGGGTTGCCACTGCGTCTGGCTGCCTCACAGGGCCTGCTGCTGTGTGGTTCACCAACTGGGCCAGCCAGGAACTTGATGTTACCTGGGCAGCATTCTGAGATGCTTTCAAGTCCCACTATAGCAAAACTTTCTCCCCATTGTTGTGGGAACTCCTCTTCTAGCAATCAAACAAACTGGTTCCGTTCTTGAATACCTTGCTGCCTGGCAACAAGCTCTTGCTGCCGCCCCCAAAGCTGTGACCAACAGAAATGCAATGCTACTCACTCTCATCATCAATGGGTTAAAACCTCATATCTGTAAGTGGGTCCCCATAGGTTGCTGCACCTCCATTAATGACTGCTATAAGGCCATTGTGGAGGCTAACAATCAGGCCTCAATGGGCTTCCACCGTACTAGTGATGCTTCATCCCAACCACATACCACACCTGGCAATGGCCACAATCAAGTAGGCTGCCGCCAGCCCTGTCAGCAGGATAATGGGACTAAAGGCCCCTGCAAGGGGGAGCTTCAGCTAGCGCAGATTGAGGATCAGGGAAAAGCCTGGGGGTTGTAGCAACAAGAGGCCTTGCACCCTACCTGACCCATCCTCTCAAGCCCTGCTTGCAAAAAATCCCTGTGACTACAACATTCACAAGGTTGAAACCCTGGACGTCTTACAGGTTCACAGTGACAACCCTGTATTGCAAGCAAGCCACTCCTCAAATAAAGTAACACACTTTTCCTATCCCTTCTGTTTCTGTGGGAACACCCACAAATTACTGGTAGATACCGGGGCTAACCACACTATAGTGGACCAGGCGTTTGCCAACTCTCAGCAATTAGACTGAGTGCCCAGAAGGTTCAAAGCAGTACGGGTAGCTGACTCCCGCAGAGTTGCCATCACCCACGAGACAGTACCCTTCTCTGTGAGAATGGGGAAATCCAGGTTAAGCTCTCTAGGCCCATCATGGCAGGGCTCAGCCACGACGTAATTGCTGGACTCAACTGGCTTTGGCAAACCCGTCCCTACATCAATTGGGATACTTCTGTCATCACCCTCAATAGAAATGGGGTGGGATTCCAGATCTACCCTGTAGAAATGAGCAAGTTACTCTACAATACTGTGTTTATCAGAATAACAGAGACAGCTAGTACAATTTTAAGGGGGGAAACTAGACTTTAACCAATGCTCAGTCTAAGTTATCTGAGCTGAACCATCTGCGGTCCCTCCCTTGACCTCCTCACCTCCACCAGCACTTGCTGCACTCCTCAAGGAGTACAAGGATGTATTCAGTGAGACACTTGAACAACTATCTCCTCCTTGGGAGATCCAGCACGCTGTACAACTTCAGGGGTTGTTACCTAAAGCACAACCATTATATTTTCTTACAACAAAGGAAGATGAAACCCTCCGCCAGCACCTCGTGGATGCACTCAATAAGGGCTTCATTTGCCCCTTGCTCTCTCCATACGGGGTGGCAGTCTTCTTTATAGCTAAGAAGGACGGGTCCCTTTGCCTGGTCACAGACTACTGCACCCTAAATTTAGTGACGGTTAAGAACAAGTACCCCCTGCCGCTGATTGACAACCTGTTTGATACACTCATGGGTGTGAAGGCCTTAGCAAGATTGATCTCACTGCAGGGTACAACCAGGTCTGCATTGCACCAGGGGAAAAGTAAAAATTACCTTCTGCACGCACTATGGGTTGTTTGAGCGTTGTGTCATGAACTTTGGAATGACCAACGCTGTAAGGTCTTGCCCATAATGGTGCAAGGTTATAAACTAAAGCGTGCAAAGCATTGAGATTCAAATTTAAAAGATATAAGAATGTAGGTACTGTCTGTAAGATGATCTTACAGAAACCCGCTAAAAACCTATACTGCGTCACAAATGGAGTAATAGAGTTTAAAAACCCTAAGCAAAGAAGATAGAATAAAGTGTTCAATAGTGAACAATTTGTAACTAAAGGAATATAAACATTAGGATATTCTCCATTGGCAAATTAATACATATAAAAATTGAAAGATCCCTTTAGGGAAAAAAATGGATAAAACAAGCCTAAGGCTTGTTGTTTTACAAGTTTCATTGGATTTAAGAAAAGGGAAAGCTAAACTAAAAAATGAATTTAAAAAAATAAAATTCTAAAAATTACAAATTTGAAGTTAAAATTGTAAAAGTTGAAGGGGAAAAAATCACTTAGAATTTTGGCTTAAAGCCTACTCTTCACAAGCTCTTTATTTATAGTTAAATTTTCTTCAGTTAGAAATGATTGGCATGGGGGAACAACAGCCAAGGACAGGAGAAACTGAAGAAGTTGGGAAGAGCCTGGAGGAAAAGTAGGAGAAAGAAACCCAGTAAGCTCGCAGATCAGCAACATAAAAGCTGGAGGAGTGGCAAGGACGTAGCAGGGAGGGTTTTAAAAAGTAAGTGAGTAAAAATATTCTAACTTTAAAGTAGATATATATGTAAAAGTTAAGGCAAGCAACAGAGCAAACAACAACGACAACAATTTGAAAGCAAATGGAATCAAAAAACAAGGTAATTAAATTAAAAATACTTAAATATTAACTTCCAATTTAAATTTCCACTATTAAAATAATGAAAAATCTAATCCAAACACAAACAATAAATATTAAAATTTCAAAGAGCCTGCCCTTTGGGGCAGGGCATGACAAACGCTCCCTCCACCTTTGCCATGTTGATGAACAAAGCCTTTGAGGAACTGATTGGAAAGTGTGTGGTTGTGTGCCTTGACGACATTATTGTCTTCAGTCAGGATCAAATCACACACCTCCAACACCTCTGTGCTGTCCTCAACACCCTTTGTAAAAACCAGCTAAAAGCTAAACCCTCCAAATGCAAGTTTCTCAAGTCAGAGCTGTTATTCCTTGGGCACACCATCTCTGCCCAAGGGATAAAGCCCAACCCTGCCAAAATCAAGGCAATCACCAGCATGCCGCCCCCCACTGATGTGGGCCAGGTGCGGAAATTCCTAGGCATGGTTGCCTACGTACACAAGTTCATTCCCAATTGTGGAGAACTAATTGCACCTCTCACTGAGCTCCTCAATACCAAACAGCGCTTCCATTGGACCCCCGTCAGAGATCAAGCCTTCAAGATGTTGAAGCAAAGGCTCACAACAGCACCAGTACTGCAGTTCCCTAATTGAAACCGACAGTACAAACTCAAGACCAATGCCTCTGACAGGGCCATAGGGGGCATGCTAAGGGTAAAAACTGACAATGACGTCTTCCTCCCTGTGGCAAATGAGTCCAGGAAACTTACCAACTCGGAACAACATTACCCCATTATGATAAAGAATTGGCAGCCATTGTACACTGCGTTGAGAAGTGGTGTTGTTACTTGGAAGGAGCTACCTTCCCACCCTGCGTTCTGACGGACCACAAGTTGCTCCAATACTTCAACATGCAGTCCCACTTGAAACGCCGCCAAGCAGGATGGGTTGAGTGTCTATCCCCTTACCAGTTGCACATCAATTACAAGCCTGGAAAGAAGCTTGTCACAGCTGACACCCCTTTCACAACTCTACGTAGTGTCCATCACTGAGGATGATGACTTGGACCCAGATTGGCCCATGCTCTACCTCCGCCCTGAGGCAACTTGCTATGAGGGCCTTAACTCGGTCACCATATCCAAGTTGAAGGATAACAAAAGTCAGTTCACCACTGATGCTGATCACTTCTGCTGCCAGGCAGAGACAGGTGAGAAGACGCCTTACATTCCCACCATGCAACAAGGGGACACAATATTGCACTATCACCAAACCCTGGGTCACATCAGAGGGCATAACCTCTTTGAGATTATGAAATGGAAGGTTTGGTGGTCGTGCATGCGTCAAGACATCTTGGACCTCCTCAAAATGTGTGTGTTGTGCAAAAAGAACACGTCCAAACCTGCACCCCCCAAGTATCTCCTGCCCATCAAGGCCATGGAACCCTTTGACCAGTGGGCCCTCAACATTGTGGGACCACTCCCTGAGGACAGACTGGGAAAGAAGTACATCATCATTGCCATCCACTACTTCACTTGCTGGCCAGTGGCTTGGGCAACAACCAACCACACCACCACCATCACCATCACCCACTTTATTGGCAAGGAATTTGTGGCTTGCTTTGGGCGACCCAAACGTCTCATCATGGATAGCAGGCCCAAACTCGTTGGGCATGTTATGAAGGCATACTGTGCCAAGAATGCACTCCAATGTATAGTTACGACCCCCTATCATCCTCAAGCCAATGGAGGCGTGGAACAGTTAAATGGCTCACTGGTTCAATTGATTGCCAAGCTCTCACAAGAACACCCTAACACCACATGGACTGAACACCTGCCCACTGCTCTACTTATCCTGTGAGCAAGAATCAACAGGGGCACTGGGTTCAGCCCTAGCACCCTGGCCTTTGGAACACCCGACAGTCTGACAGGGATTGGACAGGGAAAACTATGGTCCAAGGTTCCCGACAAACCTCCCCTAGTAACAACTCCATCCCTAGACCAATGGTGTGCCAAAGCCCGGAAAATCAAATGCAAGCGGATTGCAGGAGGGACAAAGCACCTTGAAGCTAGGTACGCCGTAGGTGACCCCATCTACACCCTCAATCCCAATTCTGCCAAGCTGGAACCCAACCACCTAGGGCCTTTCAAGATAGCTGCAGTCTATGACAATCACACTTATCAACTTGAAGATACCCAAGGAAGCACCAAGAAGCTTCTCCATGATTGCTTGTGCCCCTGCCGCGCCATCCCCACACAAAAGTTGTTTGTGCGGGCCTTCCCAGACCTTCCGCAGACTCTGGTCTTGGTGTCTGACAACAAGCAGGGGGAAAGGGGGGTGTTGCAACCGAGTTTCCAGCCTCGCCTGCTAATGTATCTTACAATACACAGGGGGCGCTTGACAAACCACCCCTTGATGTGTCTAATGTTATGGATTAATCTGATGGCAATATCAAATGGCGGGTACTTCATCCTAATTAGGAGCGCTACCAATTTGACTTGCTGATCCCCGCACAAGTTATTCCTTGGCTCCAAACCTTACATGGAACTCCCCACCATGCCACCCCCTTGTGGCCTTGTGACTTTCCCCATATAGTATACTAACCACTATATTCTACAATAAACAATACCTTGTTCTTATTATTATGTCCTTTCTATTGGACTGTTGTCTTCCCCAATTCCAAATACTGAATCCTCATTGGTTCAGTTGCAACACTGGTCCACCTTGCCAAACACCTTTGTAGCAAGATGGAGCACAGGCCCCATTTTTCACAGAGACTGACTCAAAAAGGAGCACGCACTTAAGCAAAAAAGTATTTCTAGAAAACTAGTTTTATTTTTCTGTTTTAATAGAATTTTTATTGCTTTTTATTAGTATGATTTTTTCAAGTGAAAGTAACACTTAATGAAATAAGCCTGTTGAAAATAGAAGATATCTTTGCTTGAAAATCAGCACACCAACTTGTGGTCAATCTAGCACCAGACCACTGGGTTTTCTGGTGCTAGATTGATCACAAGTTGACGTTCCAATTTGCAAACAAAGACATGTCCCATTTTAATAAGCTTATTTACATTAAGTTAAACTGGGTGCAATAACTGTCAGAAATATTTCTGACAACAAACTTTTTCAAGGCAAAAATTTGTGTTCTGTAAGACTAACAGAACAAAACAAAAAATTGCAGCAGTTCCCCCTGATTGGGGAAACTGCTGCAAAACAGCCGCACATTGAATCAGAAATTGAAAATTCAAAAAAATCAAATTTTGGAATTTATACCTCCGCCGCGGGCTGCACGGCCGGCCATCTGCAGACCTCACGACTAACCGCCGGCCGCACGCCCATCCTGGCGGCTCACTGGCAGGGGACGGCACACCTCCCACAGCGGGCCTGTCCACCCCTGCTGGATGGGGAAATTTCCCAATTGGGAAACCAAAAAAGGCAATTTCCACAAACCTAAAAATAAGGAAAAGTGCTGCCCAAATTTGGAATCTACCAAATTTGGGAGGGGTTGACAGTCTGCCATGTAACCCACATAATGCAGGAATTACTGAATTGGAATTTGGGTGCATGAAAGCACCTAAAGGGAACCAAAGGCAATGCAAGTCAGAGATCAACAATATATTGATGGCCAAACCTCTCCAATCCCAATCCCAAAAGGGAATTCCAGACAACTCCAAGTGTTTGGGGTTCCCTGTCCAATGTTTTGCACTATTCATGCCCCATCAAGGCTGATAGTATATAATAAAGCCCAATCACTTGATGATAGTTTGTGCTATTATTGAGTGAAATTAACCCTCAATAGTATCACATAAATCAATCTAAAGACTTACCCTACAAGAAGTTAAACAAGACACTAAGCTTTGTTTGCCCTTTCCCAGGACCAGAAGATGAATCACCTAATCTTCTCAGCTGTCCTCACAGCATGCCTAGGGATTGGGGGCCACCAACATAATCAACAGCATGGGCCATTCAACAATCCATCTGGCAAGTACTACTACAAGGAGCCGGCACAGCTCAACTCCTCCAAGCGGTACTCTTGGCCCACGCTGGTATCGCCCCACTCCACCCAGTCTGTAGCTATATACACCTGTGTATACTACATACTTACATATTTTGCTGGTAATTTTGGACGTTATAATGTACACGCCAAAGTCTTTTGATTGATGATGACGGTCTATCCAATCATGATGGCGCTCACAGGTTTCCAAGTCGCCAACTTGGTCCCTTATTTTGCTAAAATACTCCCCCAATTGTTAGGTCTTTACAGATTTGGAAGATAGATGTCATACCACTTCATGTTAGCACCAGTTCTATAGTATGCTATGCTCACTAATATGCTTGGCCACCCCAGCCCAGCTCACAATGCCTGATATCCTGGCACTTATTTACATTTATATTTTTTTATTTATACTTGCAATATGTAATTTTATTTAAAATATATAAAAATTGAACAAACATTTTAAGAAAGCCTGTGTAAATAATTTTTTATAATTAAATTGATTTTAAATAACCCCAATCTAAAAATCTAATAAAACATATTAAATTGATATATTAGATTCAGTTTTATATCTGTCCTTGGACAAAATAACCCCAGTGTTTAATATTTGGTCCGGATTTAAATCTGACACCATACCACTAGGTTTTTTGTCAAGTATCAGAGGTAGGGCTGCTTCGGCCAAGCCCTGGGCAGCCGGGCTAGCTTCTGGCTCTTGGTCACTCGCTTTAAGAATTTATTTAAACCTAGTTAAATAGAAAATAGTTCCGTCTTGGCTGTAGCAGCTCAGAGCCGAAAACTAGCCGAGGCTGAACCGAAGCATCCCTAGTCAGAGGTCGCTAAGCGACATGACCACACCACTAGGGATGCTTCGACCTGAGCCTGGCTGGCTTCCGGCTTTGGGCCGAACAGCCAAAACGGCAACTTTTATAGGGTCTAAATATTTAGAATAACTCTTTGAATGGGGTACCCCAAAGCTGGAAACTAGATGGAGCTGGGCCGAAGCAGCACTACACACCACCAAGCCCAGAAGAATAGCATGAATCGAAAAAAGGGATGGCTAAATTAATTCTCATATTTTGCAGCCTTCAGAGCAGATATTTTTAAAACTCAAATGAATCTATACTTTGATAAATTGCTGTGCAGCTTATCTCTTAGAATTTCGTCATGAGAGTTTCGGCAGCAATTTTATCACGCTTTAGCTTTAAAGCATCTATCAGCCCTTACAATGCTTCTAAATTTCTTTCTAAGACCAATCTTACAAAATCTTATTCTACGAGCAATGCCACTTCCAACAATGATTCTTTTGATTTCCGAGTAAATGAACCTGATTCAGCTACGGTAGAACCGGAAAGATCTGATTCGGTTCTTGAAGAAATAGATGTGTTTACTAATACAAAAGACTTTGCTGATTCAAGCAGTGATTGGTCTCGCTCTTTTTATGGAGTAGGTTCCAAGCCTTTTGACAAAGAAATTTCAGATATATTACTTGCTCCTCTAGATTCATCGGATATTGAGATAAAGCCTGGTATTTTTCTTAAGTAGCTATTAATAGTTAGACGGCCTTCTTTACCTCCCTGAAATTAAGTACAGACGAATTTTAAACAGAGCTTTCGGGCCAGGAGGTATTTAAACTTGAAAAACAAATATTGATATATGGCAGCTTGGGGGCTAGTACCAAGAGGACCAACTAGTGTTACTACTAAAAATCTTTCTCGTGAATATGCCCTTATTTGTCACGGCAGATTTGTTTCACAAGCCCGAGGAGAGCAAGATTACTTTGATCGAGCAGATATTTCTGTTGCTGCTGAAGGAGCGAAATCCAATGCTTTGACTCGCTGCTGCAAAGACCTTGGAATAGCCTCTGAGCTATGGTAATTTATAACCCAGACGGTCTTTGGGATTTATTTGTATTAACTTCTAAATCCTTAGGGATCCCTCTTTCATCCGCAAATTTAAAGCTGAGAAGGCTGAGCAAGTTTGGGCTGAACATCAGGGTACTAAGAAGCGCCGCTTGCTTTGGCGTCTCAAAGGAAATAGCCTTGAATATCCATACAGAGCTTAATTGATACTAATCTTTTAGATTAATATCTTCTAAAAGCCGGCTACTGCTAAAAATCTGTTCCTTTATTTTTATATTATTTGGTAGTTTTAACTGGTGTAGGATTTTTAGTAGTTTTACATTTTTTCTTTTGCTGCCCGTTTACGTTTTTAAGCCATCGCTTTAAAGTTTTAGGTTGGAAAGTCGTTATTATTGATCTTTGTATTTTCGTCCTTGACTTATTGCAATCAAAATAGAATATACGTTTCTAAGCTAAGTGGTTGCTCATGCTATTTTGAATTTTCTTGCATACCACTTTATTTAGATCGTAATATTCCTAAATAGCTCTTTTCCAAAGGCCACTGTATTTAAATGTACACTTATAATCTGACTTTAAATTTGAATATAAGCTCCCGGAGGATTTTTTGCTGGTTTAAATGTGCCTGAATTCCTCTAGCTAATTTTGAGGCAACCAAGGCTTATTCAAATTAGCTATACTCCCCGAAAAAAGGACAGCACTTTAAAGTTTATGAGCTTCACTCTGTATTGGATCACTGATCTTAGTTTATAAAGTAGCATTATATCTGCACTCTACTGCTATTTCAGAGGTAAAAATGTATACTTTCCTTCAACTATGAATCAGCCCTACTTGTCCTCCAGTGTTTTATTTTATGCTTGAGCTCTTATCTGCTCATTTGAAAGGCTAAAGAGTGATGTGGCATCTAAGCTATCAGCTATTATTTTATTTAGTTGATTTTAATGATTTTTCAGAGATCAATGATCATGGTTTGGGCTACTGATCTCTAATGGAATACTTTCAAATCATTTATCATTGTTTTCAAGCTTCTCGAAAATATCACATATGTCGCACTTTTTGCATAATAGCAACACAATTCTGTAGTAATGCAGGGCACCAGAGCAACCACTTGAGTACAGCCATGTGAGTATATGATTAATATCATATTAGAAGAGCTAGGATCACCAGAAAAATGTTTATTGTTAAAGAATAGCTCCTGATCAAGCAGAAGTACTTGCAGATTATAAGGTGATTTTATTGTAATTGATTGATTCTTCTTATAACTTCTCAAAGTTTAATCCCTGGGCTGCTAGCAATGTCTTCTAAGACATTTTAGCACGCTTCTATTTTGGATAATCAGTAATCTAGGTTTGGCGCTTATGACACATCAATCAATAAAATCATCTTTACCCAGCGCAGGTGGCCCTTGCTGGTGTGGGGCAGTTTGGTAGCTTCAGGATCACTGTCTTCTATTGTCAGGGATCCAGCCTGTGGGGGGGGGGGTTCCTGAGAACTCGCGGGCAGACAGCCCGCAGGTGCTGCAGGTAGGGCCCACCACAAGATTGGTGCTAACTTTACAATATAAAATAATGATTTACCCAGAAGGGCCCAAGGTCCGCTCGCAGGTACCATTGAATCAATCAGGCCAGTGAGAGTGATATGCGTCACCCCAAATTTCTGAGTGGAGGTGGATTCATTGGCTGCAACAGATTCCTGTGGGCAATTGGGCCGCAGGGTGAGAGGTGGTGTCACTGGAACTAAATAGGTGGGCAAGTAGTTATACTTGTCGTGGAATAGCAGAGGAGATCTGGTGATTTTGGTCTCTTCTCTGTAAATGGTCTCTGTCTCTCTAGTTCTAGCCTCTGGGTTGTAGATCAAGATTTCCTCTAGTGTGAACTCTGAATATGCCAGGTTTGGTGGATATGTCAGGAATCCAGTCATAGGTAGAGGCATTGGGCGGCTCAGGGTGAGGTGTGGTTGAGCCAGCGGGTAAGGCCCACCATTGAATGGGTGCTAACTTGATAATGTAAGATACAGATCATCCGAGCAAGGACCAGGGACCGGAGTTGGGGACCATGGAATCCACCAATCCTGTCAAAGTAATGTAGAGTACTCCAAACAGTTGGGTAGATGTGGCTTCGGCTGCGGCGGTAGGTTCCAGTGGGCGGTCTGGTCTTGGGGTTAATGGCAGAGTCATGGGAACGAAGTACGCTGGTAGGTAGTTGTACTTGTCCTTGAACAATAAGGGTGGTATCTTGATCCTCTTTCCTTCACGTCCTATGTATTTGGTACCTCTGGTCCTTGCCAACGGGTCGGCAATGAGGATGGTTTCCAAGTCGTACTCTGAAAAGCCGGGTTGGGCGGGTATTCAGTAAAGTGCACAGGTCCAAAGGGGGCTCTCAGGGGACGGTATAATGCCTGGGGCGGTTCAGCAGGTTGGTCTCTGGAGGGGGCGGCGGCCTGGTTGTCTACTTGGCCGGAATTAAGATAGAAGATCACTAAGACTAGATGGGGTAAGATTTGTCCAAACCAAAGGTTCATAAAACTTTATTATCAAAAATGACAATGTGGTCATCACCACACCGCCAGCATTTTTATACCATGTGAATTCACTTTTTCGCCTTTCGCAGGCTTTGGGTCCATGGGCGGTTCACTGGTAGGGCATGGATCTTGGCTTGGGGTCTGGAGGGCATCGAGTCCTGGTTGGGCACACTCTGGCAAACAGGAATGCTTAATTTTGCCGCTTTGGTTCACCATGTCACCTGAGCGGCCTAATTGCATTCCCCTTCCTGGACTAGGGACCGGCAGCAGTGGGTGCTTATTAGCAGGGCCAATAGTGGGTCTTGTCTAAGCCACGGCTTCTGCGTAGGTCTGGGCCCTCAGTGGCACCAGTTTGGCGGGTCTTGGCTGGACTGGCTCTGGGGAACAGAAGTGGCAATGTTTTGTTTCGCCATCATTGTTCACCACATCACCTGAGCTGGCCAATTGCAATACTTTTTTTGGACTGGCAACTGGCAACAGCTGGGGTTTGTTGGCAGGGCTAATGATGGGTCTTTCCCCAGCCTCCTTTAGGCAGACCATATCACCTGCATAAGCATGGGTCTTCAGTGGAGCTGGTTCGGTGGCAATCTGGCAACCATTCAGGGAATCTTCAGTATTAGACCGGCGGGTCGCGGAGTAATTCAACGATTCGAGTCTGTGACTTATCAGATTGGCAGGTCCTGGACCGTCCTGGGGTGTCCAATCCGCCTTCAGGGACTGGGGTTCAACTCTTGGGTTTTCAATACAAGTATTGAAATGTCATTCATGACAGGATATTCCGTGAAATGTACCAGGCCAAAGGGAGCTCCTAGAGGACGATATAGTTTGGGCTGCTGGTCCGCGGTTTCTTGGGGTTGTTGGGTGTGAGGTATGGAACCACAGGAGATAGACTGCAAATGAAATAGAACTAAAATCAAATATGTAATAACCTGGTTGAACCAAAGGTTCATGTCACTTTATTGCAAGAATGGCAATGGGCAACTTCTTGGCGGCCCAGGGTATAAGTATGCCCATCTGCCATGGAGAAACTTTTCCAAATTCCTTTGGGCCTGGTGCTACCGTCTACCAGGTTTTTACAGCCCTCAGCAGCATCCATCACGGGAAGTATTTCATTGGCTGGCTCGAACTGAGAAGACTCAAATTTTCCTTTTGGGGTGCAGGGTTGGTCATCCTTGGGTGGCCCGTGCTCCACAGGAAGTTTCTTTGCTTCCCCCGCTGTGGTGTGCAAGTTATTCCGGGATCTTTGGCTTGGCCTGCACTCTCATTGGTTGAGTTAACAGGAACCTTTAACAGGGGTGTCAATGTAGGTGATTTTGACTCATCAAGCTTTAAAGGGTTTTCTGAAGTTAAATCCTGTTCTGGTTCCTGCCCAAAATTCTGCGGGCGGTCGGGCGGCTGGTCCTGCGGGCTGGCGGCCCGCAGGGTGTTAGGGTTTGAATCCCGTAGTTGAGGTTTTCCAGTAAGCATGGTCAATAGGAGTTTGTCACTTGTGACATCTATTCTGAACATTCTTCAAATTTAATGCTTAGAAATATAGTTAATTAAGAAGTTCACATTTTTGGGGAGTCAAACCTCAGCCGTCGCGGCGTTTGTCGTAAAACTAGGGCGGTACTTTGGCACCTAAAATTACTGCTAGGCAGAGCTTGATGTATAATTAAGATAATGTTTTGATACCGGATTTAATTGTTAGATAATGTCATGACGCCTGCAACTTTTCCTAAGTGGTGCAGTGGCAAATTATGTAATAACTAATCACTGCAACAACATTTATCATTGGCTGATTTATGTACAAGTCAGCAGACTGCTGCTAATCTAATATGCATACATTTTATACTGTCAATTTATGGTGTTGGAGGTGAAATCCTAATCCGTAGGCTCAGTCATAATTGATAACATTGCTTGGTCAAAAATCCTAACATATCCCCCCCACTTGACCAAGTACACTTCCTTTCTTTTTCCCATGAATCCCACTGACAACTGTACCAATATGTGTTAAGCTTACAACATAATGTCAGCTTCTATAAACGAGGCAGATCGTAACACTTTCTGTAAAATAGCTCAGTCAGTGTGAATCACCTTCTTGAATCAACTTCAGGCAAATGATAGCCAACTTTGTGAACAGAACTACTTTACCACTGTAGCTAGCTCTGAGTGTGATTTCGCTCTTAACTTTGATGCTGGAGATTTTCCCAATGTAGATTTGATGAGTGAAGAAATCCCTTCTCACAATGATGCCCAAGGAAGTTGTGGCTATTCTGATGACCAACACCTCTTTTCTCAGTGCCTTTCTCCTACTGGCGCGGCTCCTACTTCTGTTTGCTATGCTTCACACCCACCACAACTCAAACAATGCCAGGATTATCCTGACATAAATTACCTGGCCAATAGAAATTAGGAATTATCCAATATCTAGACCAGGTAGCAGTAAAATTGTGATTTACTCAAAGATGGGTATTCATGTATTTTGCATGAATAGATTAATGTATAAATGTTCCTATTCATGCAAGCATAACTCATCAAGTATGAAATAAAAATTGATGTTTAAACTTGCATTTGAAAGGTCTTGCCAAGCCTGACAACTTTTTTTAAGTAATAGCGACTTGTTGAGAACCCCAATCACGAGCAAAATCAAGATAAAACAAACTTCCTGCATGAATAACGGGTTTCATGAAAATGATGTCATGTCATACATGCAACTGTATATTGCCAAATATGAATTGGATTTGTGAGAGAGGGGGGCTAAACTAACTAAGTTCGGCTCCCATCCTGGAGGGAGGATCCACCAGGACGCCATCCAGTACAGGACTGGCATGGCCACTTGAAGGGACGTCCATAGGGAGGATGCGACAGACATCCAGGGAAAGTAGGAGTCCAAACCTATCAAAACCATTCCGCTAAGCAACCAGGATGCATGTTTGGGAGTGAGCTCTGGGGTGCCCAAGCCTTCCTCTGAAACCAGGACAAGTAGGTTCTCAGAGGGGAGGAGCGTAGGGTAGGCCAGACTGGGGGGAGTAGTGGAGGCTGTCTTGACAGCAGGGAACTCTAGGTCATTGCAGGTTAGACTCCTCGCCACGTTCTCACTGGTGGCGTATATGTCTTGAGAGCGTGCAGGGATATCCTCAAAATATTTAAGAGCTGGTTAGGGTTGGTGCCAACATATAGGAAGGAATCAGAGATATGGCCCCAAAGGTCTGGAGAGGTAGACCAGATCATTACCAGGGCTGGTGCCAAGGTAAAAACTACAAATTTTATCAGAGGCACTAACATTTTGGAGTCTGAGGTTGAACCACAACAAAATTGCAGATATTTCTGCAAATTCTATGATAAAATTCAAACCAGGGGACTCTATTGCATGTGGAATAGGTAAGAAACAGCAACCGCGGACCAAAGGACTCAAAAGTGTTTTGAAAAGCTTTATTAAAGCGTGTAGTGAAGCTTGTTTAAAGCGTATATAAAGTCTAAGCGCAAGCAAAAGCAAAACAAACACAAAATCAAACTTAAATAGGTAATTATATTAAATTCACTACTAATTTCTAAAATTGAGTCGGTTTCTTCAAAGCAAAAGAGGTAAGCTTTAATCATGACGCTAACAACATATATAGGGGCTTCAGAAAGTGCCAAACAGGCCCAAAAGTGAGGGGAAAGGTAAGAGAAAAGAAAACCTTTACTAATAATCTTAGAGAAATGAAAAGGGTCAACAACAGACCCAAAGAAACAACTTAAGTTTGAAAAGAAAAGCCTAAACTTTATTTGTAAGAATGAGCAAGCAGGGGACCAGAAGTCCCCTGTCTTGCTTTAAGGAAAGGCCATTGAGATTAAAAGGTCAGGTGACCTCAGTCAGTCATTTGATTGGGTGAGATAGAATTTTTGCCAATAATTTCAGGGAGTTTGGATGGTTTCTGTGAGAATTGGGGAGCAGGTTAAGAAGAAATAAAACCAAGCTCTCAACCATAATAAAATCGCAGTTTCAGCAACAACCAAAAGATTGCTGCCAACAATTCCTGGGAGGCCAAAGGGGAGAAGGAATCAACTGAATACCAAAAGCAACAGGCAAAACCAGAAGGCCAAATTAAACTAACAAATTTTGAACTTTATTAGAGTAGAGAATGATGAAGCAAGGTCTTTTACAACACTTGCATTCATTAAAGTGATGTGATAGGATTAGGGTGGTAGATTGAATATCACAAACCAATTGACCAATGATATGAGCAGATACAAATGCATTTCTTGAGGCAGGAAGATCTTGAAAAATTTTGAATGGACATAGTTGAAAGGAAAACTGAACCAACTAACATCAGGAATATGCTTTGGATGCAATTACCACTGCTCCTGGCCGCTCTTGCACATGACATTTAACCAGAGGTGTCTCTTGGGTGAGTTAGGCGGGGGCATCTTCAGAATAATTCTAAAATATTAAATTGATGGCCTTTCTTGGGCTTTTTCAGTAACCTTTCAGATAAATATCCAACCATAATTTGGTAGAAATTCCCAAGCATTTGGCAGGAATTGAAGTGGAGGCCTAAGGGGGAGGCGTAACTTTACAGTTTCTCATTAATTTCTGACCCAACCTCTGATTGGCTAGTGCCTAAAGAACACTTCTGAATGCCATCAATTCCAGTTGAGTTGGGATTTAATGATTTGGCAGTAGCGCGACCTGATTGCTTAGACCTAATTAATTTTAAATGTGGTCGAGCCCAAGCCAGAAAATAGTCTAAATTAATCAGGGATTCCTCCCAAGTGGGGACAGAATCCAAAGCACCCTTATTTACCACTTAATAAGGGTATGTCAACACAAATCTCTCATCAATTGTGTGGACTAAATCTTCAAGGGAATTGAGGGGCTTGGCCAGCTTCTGAGCAGATTTTTTTGTGCGGCGCAAGAAGATTGTCCTATCCAGGGCTAAAGGGGGGAGTGACTTTACAGGATCTGCATGTCCAAACCCACATTCAAAAGCCCTTGTTATTTTGAATCTTTATTGTTAAGTAGTGAGCCCTTGTCAAGAACCCAGGTTGCAAGTAAATTCAAGTAGAGTACAGAACTCTAAAAGTAATAAGTGTCAACTTCATTTGACATGCATGTAATGCACTCTCTGCACCCACTATTCATACACAATGTCCCCTCACTACTTTTGCCTATAAATAAATGATTTTTGACTAGTTGATAGCTAAGCTATTATTAAAGTTCTACCTAATCTTGCTATCTATATTCCTTCAATAATTATACAAAGTAAGTTATGTTGTATCTATACAGTTGGGCTTTAAAATGATGTCCCAATCAATTATCTCAATCTACTAATCAAGTTCAGAGTCTGCCATCATAAAGAGACAATGTACAGTTTTGCACAGGCGCTGCATTCTGATGAGGATGCAATAACATCAATTCACGCTGGTGAACTCTATCATGGGCAAAATAAAGTGGCGCAACTAGCTTATGAGGTGGCTATTAGGTTGCACTCAGCAGTCTTAAACCCTAGTGAAATATCTGCCCAGCATGTTATACAGTTACTATTTGAAATAACTACATCAAGAAAGTGACTCAGCTTTAGTTCATAAGCTTGTTGCAGACCCCAACTTTTACAAGACCTTGGACTTGCTCATCCAAGCCAATACCATTTGTTGCTTCTTTGCAACTTTCAAGACATTCCTTCAGGCAATAAGTAGTGGTGACCCCAGTTTATATCTTTTCTTGGCTGTTGATACTTGTCACTTCATGTGATATTCTCCTGAAAACTGTCTTCCTGAGCAGCTTGGGTACACTGGTTGTTGCTTGAAGCATTACTGCCTCTTGGCTTATCAGCTCTGAGTCTCTCTTTCACTTTCATACTCTTATATGAAGGATGCATTGATAGACTGCTTCACCATAGGTGCTGTGTTCTCCACTCATGGTGGATGGGGTATAATAATAGCTGTTAGTCAGATCTGTCTTTCATTGTGCAACTGGTCTTCCTTATCATGTAACTTTCAGTTGGCCTGGTCTCAGATGTTGGTTATCCTGGCTTATGTAGACCAGTGTTTGGATGTCAATTGCTACTTGATGCCTACACATAAACAGCCTGTGATCACTATCTAGCGCCCCAGTAAGCATTCCTGTACTGCCAATTGCCAAGCAGCTCCTCTTGCTACATCTTCCTCCCAACAGCGTGAGGACACTCCAGAAGCAAGAGATGACTCACAATAAAACCATGTTTTGCAAAATACTTGCTGTGCTTATCCTTCTTTTTTGTTGTTACATAATTAGTTGTTATTTCTTATTTATTACCTTTTTATTATTCTTCCTATTTTATTTTATTATTGTCAGGGCCCAGATTGCCCTGGAAAGTCAGCTGGCCTGCCTAGAGGCAAAAAACTCCACAGCTTGGAAACCTGTACAAAGTATCTCTCAGAGCGAGAAAACCCCCTTTTGTTAACAAATGGCCTGGAATTTGAGAGGCACACAAGCCTCAAATCCCTGGATTTGCCTCTAATATCAAATTTGGGCCTCTCAACTATTGGGAAATAGCACATCAGGAGCACAATTGTTTGATTGCGCAATCAGGCACTTGATCTCTTGCGGGATCTATAAATAACTGTGGCACCTTGGCATGCTGCAGTTCAAGAAAGGATCATGTTATACCAACCAATGGACATTCATCCCCTGGTCCAGGTACGCAAATCCCAGTGAAAATTGTAAGTTCAACTGAAATTGATGTCATCAGTTCTCTGGTGGCACAAAAGGCCATAAAATTACCAGTAAGTATAAGTAGTGAAGAGGAGAAGACCTCCTCACTGTTGACATCTTAAAATAAAACAACTTTATTCTCAGGATTCCTTATTTTCTTGCAAGATCTATCTACTTTTGCACCAATATAATTACTCTGTTTGCATTTAATTGTATCTCCACTATACTTTACAACCTCTTGCATCTGCTCCTCCTGGCCACCAAGAGTGATCATTTTGCCCTCCATGCTGGAGATTCCTCCTACTCCCCCTGCCAACTGTGCCTCCTGCCCAGGACTTCAGCAAGTTGGGTTTTGTCTATATCACAGTATTGGGGCTGGCTGACCAGGTTGTGCTCCATACTGGTAGTTGGTGTTCCCTAGCTACTGCAGTAAACTATCTGGTCAGAATTGCGCCTATTGTGTACTTGCTCTTCCAGGCCCAGCCTGCCTCCCCTACAGGAGCCCAGCCAGGACTCTGGTATGGGCCATGTCAGTATGTCAACCATGACAAAACTAGTAACCCTGGGCCCCTATTCTTCTTTGATTATAGGGGCATCTTGTATGCTTTTATTTTTGACCTCAGCTTACTACCTAAGACAGTACATGACCAAGAAGCAAGAAATAAACAAATGCCAAGAAGAAATTGTTACCAAGCCATCCCAGGTCTAGACTGTGGCCATCTCCACCTCAAATCAAAATACTGCTGCCCCTACAACCTTTGCTGACCTTTCAAAAATGAACTTGGCTGGTTTCAGAAAAGAAATGATTATGATCAATGCCCTGTTTTGTGCCCACCCCAAGAGCTTCAGAGATGTCACTCATAAGGTTATGATGGTGGCCGCCCAACTGAAGGATGATGCCAGAAAAACTTTCTTGACCAGCCTAGAGAAAAACCCAGACCTCATACTCTCCTACAACAAATTACTGGAGAGAATGAACTCTTCAATCACCCCCGCTGGGGCCAAGATCCAAGCCTACACAGGGCTCATCCACTTGAAACAAGGAAGGGACAACCTAGAGACTTACATAGAACAATTCACACCACTGGCAGAGGCCGCTGAGATCCCTGACAACATATCAGGCCTGCATTTCAGAAACAGTCTGAACCCACACCACGCCAGCCTAATGAGACACCACCAATGCGACCTCCCCAAAGACAAGCTCCTAGTAATTGCCAGAGGCATGAACTTCAGCCAACCACAAGGATATCACACTGGGAAATCCCAGAACAACCAAACCCCTGGTGCAATTAGGCCCCATTTGAACATGACCCCCAAAGAGTATCAATATCACATCAGAAGTGGGCTATGCTTCTATTGCCACCAGAGTAGCCACTTATCCAAGGATTGCACTAGCTGCTCCAAAGAAACCAAGGAGCCATCATTTCAGCAATAAACAATGCTTCCCAGTCTTATCCTATCATCAATGCCACTTTGTGTTACCATAACCATGAGGTGAGCACTGTAGCCCTCCTAGACAGTGGGGCAACCCTCAACTACATGGAACATAGCCTAGCTTAGAAATTGGGTGTACCAATCCAAGGGAACTCCTGACTGGTAACTTTGGATAACAAGACAACAGACTGTCCCACAGATGCAAAGAGTCTGTCTCCCTGAAGCTAAATGAGAAACTCCTGCCCACCAGATTCCATGTCATGGAGAAGATTATAAAACCTGTAGTGATAGGGTTTGAATGGTGGGTTGACCACCAATTGAACTTGGACTATAAGAACCATCATGTCAGGTAACCAACCCTGATCAGCCGGCTTTCTAGTGTTTGGGAACTGGCGGGTTGCAGACTGGGTGGGCAGAGCCCACCAAAAGATTGGTGCTAACTTAATGAGGTAGGACATTGACTTGCCCACCCACAACCACGGACCAGCGGCTGGGACAATAGTATCTATTACTCCCGTGAGAGTAATATATACAATTCCAAAAAGCTTGTTGGTATGGTACAGTGGGAGCTCAGCAGCAGAGGCAGGTATTGGTTTGGGGGTGACAGGTGGTTCCATGTCCATTTGGTAGACGGGAAGGAAGTTGTATTTATCTCTGAACAGGCAGGGTTTGGTAACGTACCACGGGCCTTCTTGGTTGTATCTGGTTAACTCAGTAGTTCTGGCCAAGGGATCCCAGGCTAGTATGTTGTTGGTGGTGTAGTCCTTGTACTCAGGCTTTTAGGGGTACTCTGTGAAATGGAAAGGACCAAAGGGGGCACCTGGCGGGTGGTACGTAGCTGGCAGGCTGGCAGGGGGGGCAGACAATCTTGGGGTTAACTGGAAGATGGCAAGAATAAAATATGGCAATAGTTGGGGAAACCAATATCTCATAACCTTTATTTAAAAATGACAATGGGGGTTGATCTTGGCCTGGCAGGTATTTATACCACGCTGCCAGGCTTCACTACCTGGTTGGGTTTTCTGGGCTCAGGCAGGTTGGCATCAGGTGTCTCAGATGGCAGTGTGGCGCTTGGCACTGGCGGTTTGCCACTAGCCGCTTTGGGGTGAGAAGACTTTAAATCCTTCTGTTTATTGATTTGGGTATTGGGTGCCTCTTTGGGTTCAGTGCCTTCCCTGGGACTTTGGGGGAGTTTGGAATAACTTTCAGGGAGAAATTTGTCTATTTCACCAGGTAAACTGCTGGTGTCAGGCGTTGGCACGTCAGGGAAATTCCCAGCATCTTGCACTGGTGGTTTGCTTGCAGAATCCTGCGGGGCAGCTAAGGGTTTGGGTCCTGGCGGGCTGGCAGCAACTTCATCAATTAGTAGTGGGTTATTGCGTTCCCAGCCTATTAGTCTGGCAGTCTGCAAAGGGTTTTGTCCAGGTTTTGACCTTGATTCTGTATTTTGAGATTTAGCTGCATCCAAATTGTCATTCCTGACAGATCAGGTGACTGTCACTAATGAGAGCCAAACCTTAGAGGTTTCCTGCTTGAACCCTCAGAAGACCCCTGAACTAAACAACATTGCCATGTAATCTTGCAAAGCTGAGATCCCAAAATATTTGAAGCCTTGGGAGTCTGTCTTCTCAGAATAGGAAGCCACTGTCTTGCCTAAACACAGCCAGTTCAACCACACTATCAACCTCCTCCCCAAATCCAACCTAAGCATGGATCTGTCTACAGCTGTAACATGAAGGAACAAGCCGCCTTAAGAGAGTAATTGGACAAGATGTTGAAGAAGGGATATATATGTGTCACAAATATCCTTGTTGATTCCCTTTACTGTTTGTTAAAAAGAAGGGCGGCAACCTGCATTCTTGTGTCAAATACCAGAACCTAAACAGCATCACTATGAAAAACAGATACCCTGTACCCAATGCCAAAGACCTCTCAGATCATTTTTCAGGAGCCAACATCTTCTCAAAGGTTGGTTTGAGGGATGTCTTTAACCAGATCTGGATCAGGCCTGGTGACAAGTGGAAGACTGCTTTCAAGACTAAACAAGGTCTCTACAAATACTTGGTTATGCCATTTGGGTTGTGCAACACACCTAGCACTTTTTCAAACTATGATGGGCGTGGTCTTGGGAGGATTCAAGGATCAGTGTTTTTTAGCCTACTTAGATGACATCCTCATATACAGTCACACCCTGGAAGAACATGTTAAACACCTTCAAGCTGTCCTACAACGCTTCAAAGAACACAGAATCTTTGTTAAACTCCAGAAATGTGAGTTATTCCAAGAGGAAGTAGAGTTCTTGGGCTATAATATACTGAAAAGAGGTTTTGAAATGTCACCTTCCAAAATAGAGGCTGTGACATCATGGCCTGAACCTAAGAACTGCAAGGAGGTCAGAAGCTTCCTGAGCCTGGCAAACTTCTTCCAAGAATTTGTCCAAAATTTTTCTTCTATCTGCTTGCCCTTGACCCGCCTTAACTCTTGTTACAAAAGTAACAGATTTGAGGCCCCAGGAGGGAATTGAACCTGCTCCTAGCCACCAGGCGGGGCTAGCAGGAGGGGGAGATTTACCTGCACCTGGATTTTTGCTTTTAAAAGCAAATCCAGCTGCAGGAATCATTCCAGCCCTGGTGGCAGCTGAGGGGGCCTATTTTGGGCCCCAAAGGCTATGCACACGCCTGGGTTGGCTTGGCTGGGCCTGGGCAGGGTATTTTTAGCTGCCCAGTAAACCCAGATCAAGCCCACCCTCCATTAAGTAATTTGGGGTCCCTAATTGGGGACCCCTTTTTTAATTGAGTTCCTTGGGCTCAGGAAAGCCTATCAAGCCAGTCCAAAAATGGTGATTGAATTGAGAAAAACCCCATAACTCCAGAAGCTAATCTTGCCAGAAACAATGGCCAGCCAAGCCAAGATGGACCACCAAAAAGCCAAACAACTATTCCTGAAAACACCAAAAATGATCATGAAGCAGCCAACCAAACAGCAGAGCCTGAGATGACAAGCCTTGCCACACAGATAGCACCAGAAGAATTCTCAGAGGCACCTGCATATGAGTAAGTATATAAATCAAAAGCACTTGGAAAAGTTCTAAATCATTGTCCTTACCAAATAAAGTTGTTATGAACCTTTAGTTCACCAATTTGTTTCTATACATATTTTTGATACTCTTCCATCTGCACACATCCAAGCGTCAGTATCCACCCACTGGGATAGATAGCCAGACTCCAGTTGACAAGACCAAAACCTTTGACTACTACTGTCCATCCAACACACCATTTGGTCCTGTGCATTTCACTGAGTATCCCCCAAATCCTGACCACAAACCCTGGACCTTAGAAGACTTGAAGTGGTACACCTGCCCAAACGCCCCCAAGGAACCCTACCAAATTGTCTGTGACAGCAAAGCAATTACCATCTACCATTTGATCTTAAATGGGAAGTATAACAATCCTGCTGCCTACCTGGTCCCCATGGAACCACCCCTGACACCCAAACTGACCATCTTAACCCCACCCACCTCTGATGTCACTGGCCAGAGTAATCAATTCCTGGGAGTGCTTTACCTGGCGCTCACAGGATTGATTGACTCTGCCTTGCCAGCTGCTGGGCCTTGGGCTGTGGCTGGGAAGGCCCTTTCCTATCTGGTAAAGTTAGGTCCTATCATCTGGTGGGCCATGCTAGTACCTGGTTTGACTCCTCCCTCACTTGCTGGAGCTCTGCGGTACTCTTGGTATCCTGATAACAAGAGCCAACTTCACCTGAAATCACCAGTTCTCTTATTGAGGAAGACATTGCAGACCCACCTATTGTCCCTACTGTGCTGAACCTAAGAAATGGTCCCTGCCTAGTGACCTACCCTTTGGGCACCCCTGACTTGGAACAAGTCATGACAGTAGCCCTTGGGATAGCCTGTGAAGGAGCCATCCCTCGCCTTCAGTTGCAGTTAAGTCAGGCTGAATACTACAAATTAATTGTGGCTTGTCAATTTCCACAACATTTCCTCTCAGTGGCTGGCTCTGCTGAGCACTTACTATTGTCCTTTGTGCAGCCTGCCTTGGCCCACCATCAAATGGTGTTGGGGCTCCACGTCCAAGAAATCTCGTCTCTACAAGCAGCAGTTACTCATCACTGGGACCAGTTTGCTGCCTATCAACAGTGAATTCATTCCCTGTTTTCCTTGGTATCTGACAATCAACGCAACTCTGTTTCCTCCCAGACCTGTTTGGTTAATTCTATTGAACAAATGCGCCAGTTCAACCCAAATACGTGAGAGAATGTCTACACAAGTTTCACCAGCTAGAACAAACCTGGCAAACTCAAGTGGATTACACCTTAAACGCTTATTGCACTGACTTCAAACAACTTGTGCAACAGCTCAATGCATTCAGCACATATTTGTTTGAGCAGCTACAGCAAGTAGCAGACTTTGCTGCTAGCGGCCTTAATGAACTCAGTACAGAATATGAGCAAGAGAGAGCTGCCACTGCTGCTACTATAGCCAAACTCCAGAGTCAAGTGAATGAACTATCTATGCCCAAGCCAGATGTTCTGCCCTATCTCCCTTCTGATGACTTGGCTGATTAAGAGCAGAGAATATGGGACGCTATTCAAGAGCTACGTACAACTACTTGCAGTCAAGGACGTCCTACTGAGGCTCCTCAACTTGACCCCTAGGTGTTTGAGTTGACTGCTCAAGTTGCAGAGCTACAGCAAGAACTTGCCACCCTATGTGAAATGATGGCAACTGCTGCTAGTTCAGTTGGGGTTTTCAATGAAGATGGTTGCTGCCCTGGCTTATTAGGGGCTCCTCAAATCCAATGCACTAGGGAACTAATTGCTCTAGCTAACAAAGTGGATCAATTGAAGCAGGACCATACTGAACTGGATAGAGACATACAAGAGATGAATGATGTGATTGAATTTGTGAATGATAGGTTTGCCCCTTGCCTCTCAGTGGGGCCATCCCTTACTTCTTGACTGGCTGAGCTCTCCACAATAGTGACCACCCAAGGTCAACGCTTAGATGCTACTGCACAACAGACCACCCTAACCAATGATACAGGTGCCTGCACTTCTGAGACCTTGACTACTCTTGAAGAGAGTGTTTGCCAGCTGTGGGCTAGACAGCCCCCACCAAATCTGAGGCAGAATTCTCCCTGCATATAATGTGCTTGACAGTAACAACAGTGGTCCAACTCCTGAGGCCCACTTCAAACCAACCTTTAGGCAAGTCTTTGACCCCAAGACTTCTACTATTGCGGCTTTATTAACTATCTACAAAAATGCTATGAGGAGGGCCTCTGATGAGGTTAAGAAAGAAAACATTCTAACCTGTCTGCACCTGACCTGTCAGGAGGTAGTAGTGCCCAAGTTGCCCACCATTGAGACTTGGGAAGAGATTAAGCAGCTTCTGATCAACAAATTTGGTGGTGACCTTAGCTTGGAAGTAAAAAATGATGACTTCATACACATTGCTTTCAAACCTAAGGAGACTCTAACTGAATTTGCAGATATATTCTACATAGAAGGACAACAGCTGATCACAAG
This sequence comes from Entomophthora muscae, assembly GCA_014839935.2. Lineage (NCBI taxonomy): Eukaryota > Fungi > Entomophthoromycota > Entomophthoromycetes > Entomophthorales > Entomophthoraceae > Entomophthora > Entomophthora muscae. Next base: position 591,157 of record QTSX02000011.1, on the reverse strand, counting down.
CTTCCAGTTGACTGCAAATGAAGTGTACATGGGTTGCGCTCAAGCCCTCAAGGTTAACCAGCTCCTGTGTCTCAATTTTAAGGCTCAAAAAGCATAAAGACACTGTTGCAGGATATGCACCTTACCCATTCTGGAGCAGTTGTGCAGGAGAATTGTGCTGCTTCTACCTCTGGTTTGTCTTCACGTGGGCCACATATCCTTATCATGAATTTGCAGAATCCTCCTTGGCGCCAGGGTTGCCATAATTGTGGGCAAATAGGTCACCATTCCTGGGTCTGCACTAACCCTTGAGTTGAAGGAGCTGACCCCAAGGAACAGACAGGAAAAGAACAGTCAACCTAGAGGCAGAGACACTCTTGGTTGACAATTATTCCCTGTCTCCCCCTGTTCCCCTTTCCATTGCTGACTATGAGCCTGCCAACACTGGGGATCCTCTCATCCTGCTTCTATTCCACAACATCTCTGATGACTCTGACATGGACAATTCTGATATAGAAGATCACAACGCCTATGGGTATTCAGTCCTGGCTGTCCCCAAAACTATTGCTGTCCCTTATAAACTACGTTCTGGGAAATTTAAATGATTGCCAAGCCTCTGCCTGAAGCCAAGGAGGTTGTCTCTTGCCCTTACCTCACCCAAGACAAGAGATCTCCTGTGCTTGTTGAATCTTCCATTGAAGCTTTTTAGGTTGCTGACGCTGTATTCAATAGCCTTTTAGTTTTGCTTCTTCTTCAGACTGTCTATAAGAAGTTTCTAGGCTTGAGATGCATGATCAAAAAGTGGGACAAAAAGTTAGCAGAAGTCCAGGACATCCTGGTTGTTCTCTCACCCTTTGGTTGTACTACTACTAATTTAGAGATATCCATCCAAAAGGTTAAAATCAAGGCCCTCTTGGATACTGGATCTCCTGTTAATGTTGTCTCCTTGAAGCCTGTTAAGAAGCTCAAGCTTGCTCCTGACCTTAACTATCACCAGTATTATGGTACATCTGGGCTATCCATGACTTGCGCTATAGGAGCTTATTCTGATCTTCCCATGCAGTTTGGCAAGCTACTCTTGGCTGCGCCTGCCGTTGTCTTGGAGAATGAGAGCTACAACCTTCTAGTTGGTACTCAAATCCTTAGGGAATATAATGGGATCATCAACTTAAAGGAAGGCTACCTCTCCATCTTAGGAAACAAGGTCCCTTTGATCTTTTAAGAGGCTGTCAAAGTTCCCAAAAAGCACCTTAAGGTGTGTGCCTTAGAATACCCCACTGGTATCTTCACTCTAAAATACCATACCCACTCATCCAACATGAAGTGTCCTCCTATGTCTTGCCCTGAATTTGAAGGGATTCCTCTCCTGGCCACTTCTGCTGTGATCATTCCCCCTGGATCTCAAACCATCCTAGACTTTCAGATATCATATGAGCTATCTGAGTGCATGTTCCTGGAGCTGTACTCTCCTTCCTTGCTAGACCGCAACAAACCCTACCTCTGCCCAGGGAATTTAGATGTCTCTCATAAAGATCCTATTCAACTGCTGGTAGTCAACTTGACTGCTCTCCCCATACATGTGTCTAGAGGAAAGGCTGTTGGATATGGCAAGTTACTGAATTCACCTGATGTCATATTGCTACATTCCTTTGGTGCTTTCCAGGACTTTAACTTACTTGAAGATGATCCCCAGGTCCTATATTTGTTTACTGGACAAGATTTCCTAAAACTATCCCTGGTGCAACAGAAAGAGGTGCTTGACCTGCTGGATCAGTTTTCAGATATATTTGCTAAAGATAGCACAGATTATGAGTTAGTCAAAGGCATTATCCATCAGATTGACACTGGCGACGCTCCTCCCTTTTGAGCTAAACCTTACTGCCACAGTCAAGTAGAGGACGCTCAGGTATCTAAAGAGCTCAAACAACTGTTGGACGCTGGGCTGCTGGCACCTTCCAAAAGTCCTTGGGCATCCCTGCTACTCATCTTAAAGAAGAAAGATGGGGGTCATTGTATTGTGATGGACTACCGCCAATTGAATTCTTTGACCAAGAAGGACTCATACTCCTTGCCGCGTATTGATGATGCTCTCCAACGTCTTGAAGGTTCTATTTTTTTCTCTGCAATGGATCTGGTATCTGGATACTGGCAAGTTGACCTATTGTCCAAGGATTGCCAAAAAACCGCGCTCATTACCTCTGAAGGGCTTTTTGAGCCTACTCACATGCTGCAGGGACTCTACAACGCCCTGGCTACCTTCCAAAGGGCCATGGACTCCATCCTGTGACTTGAAGTTGTTGTGCGTCCTAGTATACTTGGATGATATAAAGGTTTGCAGTGCTACCTTCACTGATCACCTGGCTCATCTCAAAGAAGTATTTGTAAAAAATTGAGAGGCCAGCCTTAAATTGAAACCATCTTAGTGTGCTTTCTTCAAGGAACTTCTTGAATTCTTGGGCCATGAAGTAACCCAGACTGGGATTTGCCCAATGACCAAGAAATTTAAGGCCATTGAAAAAATGCTTCCACCCACCAACCTACAAGAGGTACAAGTCTTACTGGGCATGATGGGTTACTACAGACAGTTCATTCCTGACTTTTCCAGAACTAGTGAACCCTGGGTCCAACTGTTACACAATATTCCTTTTGAATGGACTGCTAGTCAGAAACAGGCCTTTGAGACCCTTAAGCAAAAACTCAAAGAGGCTCCCATACTGGTGTATCCTGACTAAAATAAAGAATCTATACTTTACACTGATGCTATCAACCTGGCTATTGAGGCTATCTTGGCTCAACTAGATGATGAAGGAGTGCATCACCCTGTGGCTTATAATTTTTGTGTCCTCAACAAGCATGAGAAAAACTACAGTGTCACAGAAAAAGAGTGCCTTGCAGTATTGTATGCAGTCAAATGATTCCGCCATTATGTGTATGGTACCCATTTCACTGTGGTCACTGACCACGCCTTGCTTAAGTTGCTACAATAGCTTAAAGAACTAGAGGGATGACTATCTAGATGAGCCTTCTGCCTGCAAGGCTACAACTTCACAGTACTACATTGTCCCAGGATCCAACACCAAAATGCTGATGGGTTGTCCATAATGCCCATCCTTGCTCTACACTCTGCTGAGGCTGATTGACTGTATGAAATAATTGTATATCCTTCCTCTTGGGAGAGCAAGACAGAAGAGTTTTGAACTGCCCTGCACAAGCTATCCAAGGACACTCTCATTTTCAACAACCAGCTCTTCAAAAAGGTGCAAGAACAATACCTGCCTTATGTACAGCCTAGTCTTTGCCTTTTGCTGGTGCTCCAAGCTCATAAAGAGACTGGACATGGAGGCATTGCCAAGACCCTGAATGGCTCCAGAAAAACTATTTCTGGGAGAACCTCTGCCTGCTGATTCTAGACGTCATTGCTAGTTACCACAACTGCCAACTCCAACAACCTTGAGCTGCATCTCATAAGTTCAAGCTTGTCTCTTTTCAACACGCCTTTCATACTATCAGCATTGACACTGTAGGGCCTCTCCCCTGCTCTTGCTCTGGTTGCCGCTTCATCATAATTGCTGTTGATTATTTCAGCAAGTGGGTGAAAGCTTTCCCTACCAAGGACATCACTGCCAAGACAACTGCTGCCTTTCTGTTGCAAGACGTATTCTACTGCTACGGCTGTCTCAAGTGTTGTTGTCTGACAATGGAACTAACTGCAATGATAAGTTGGTGACTTCTGTTGTCAAGGCCTTGGGGTCCCACCAATCTTTCTCTGCCTCCTATAACCCTTCTACCAATGGGGCAGTTGAGCGTGAAAATTTAACTTTGATTTCTATCATGAGAAAACTCACTTACTCCAATGCTGCAAACTGGGATCTGTAATACCCGCTGCTCTCTTTGCTTATTGTCTCAGAAAGAATTGTGTCACTGGATATTCCCCTTTTGATATGCTGTATGGGCGTGAGGTCACCGCCACTTTGCTCTTGGGGCCCCCTACTCTCCTCTGATAAGGCTATGGATCCTGATGCCCATATCAAAGATCTAGTCAACCGCATACTTGACATACAGGCCACAGCATATACCTCTATATATAAGATCAAGATGTTTGAGCTCTCTCCCAACAATGCTGGATGTTCCCCTTTGCCTGAGTTCAACATTTTATATCATGTTCTCTACTATCAGCATAGATTAGGAGGACGTGCCCAAAAGCTAGATACATTTTGGGTTGGACCTTTAGAAGTCATCTTCAAGCAAGGGTCAGAGTACACTGTGAAACTTCTCTCCAGTGGTTGCTTGTTTGCCCAAGTGCATGTCATATTCCTCCACAAATACTACCCCTTAAAGGCCAATATAGAGGGGGGCAATGTCATGAATTCTGCCATTCACCATGTTTTGATTTTGCCTTCAATGGGTTATTTTGAGACAAATCTCTTGCTTTTGCTTTTGCCTTGGCCTCTTGAAATGAGTCTGTATCCAAACTGGAAAATACAATTGTTTGGTTCCTGATTCTTTGCAGCTTGCTTGCCCCACTCATGCTTGTGATGAGTGATCCTAACGTCCATGTACTGTTTTGTGGTAAAACTACACAGTATATATTCCCAATCTTTATACCCAATAAAATTTAAGCTCTATTCACATTTTTGTCTTTGTGTTTCCCAGTAATTCAGTGTCTCTCTCTAGCCACAACTAGTAGAGATTATTCCTTCAGGGCCACAAGGTAATTTCATAACCTTCCCTGACATCTAACCAAGACAAAGTACAAATCCAATCCTAAGGTTAGAATTCATTGTTGTGACTCTGTGCCACGCCTCAGAACACAACACTCACTTATGACTCTATTCAAGTGAATGCTCTGTGCCCTACATTACTACATAATTGTGTCACTGTTATGCAAAAAGTGTGTTAATTATATCACTACAGAGGCACTAAACATTTGACTTTAAAAGAAGAAAATATTTGGAAACTTTCTGGTAACTGCAGACAACACAACAGAGCACCAATAAAGACCAGCAACATATGAAGAAATTAATGACGCCGCTCAAAAGATTAAGTTTATACCATATCAGATCAAATAATACAGAGGCATTTCTTTATGTGCAAATACTACTCTGGAGATTCTGTCCATCAGGTTTTAGCCTAAACAAGGTCAGATATTAAGGCCTATCAAGAACTCTATAAAGAGATACAGCCTCTTGAACTGCCTATTTGAAATCTTATATAACACCTGAATAATCCTTTGAATTTCAATCTGAGTTTTCCAGAATCGAGTGGTAGCACATCTTTACCTTGTGCCAGTAAACAAGTTCAAAGAAATACACAACTATGAAACTGTGGGTAAAAATTCTTCTTCTTGTAGGAAACTGGATATACTTTGCTACCAAACTGCAAGTTTTTACACTAACTTTGCTGTAATGCATGAATCAATAATTGAAGAAGATGTATGTGTGTTCTTGAGCGCAATTAAATGTTACAGTTGTTTTATAAAAGGATTTTCTAGTAAGAGGAAGGCCCACTTTCACTTCCTGAAGAATGAGAACTTATTGAAAAAGACACATGTGTGTCAAAATATCTTTGACGCCTCTTGCCTCATTGGCATGAGCCACAGTTCACAACACTAAAAGCAACTGTGGAGCTAATAAGTTGACCTTTGTTGAGGATAAAACCATAGAAGTTATCAACAAGACTTTATCAGATAGATACATTATCAAGGACGTTAAAAATGAGTATTTAGTCAATTTACTGAACACAATTATTAAGGAAATTTGAAAGAAGAAAATAAAAAATTAGAGAATAAGAAATTGAAAATAAAAAATTAAAATAATAATAAAAATAATAAATAAAAATATAATCGTCATGGCCCATACCAGAGTTTGGCTGGGCTCCTGTAGGGGAGGCGGGCTTGGCCTAGAAGGCCAAGTACACAATAGGCACAATTCTGACCAGATAGTTTACTGCAGTAGCTAGGGAACACCAACTACCAGTATGGAGCACAACCTGGTCAGCCAGCCCCAATACTTTGATATAGACAAAACCCAACTTGCTGAAGTCCTGAGCAGGAGGCACAGTTGGCAGGGGGAGTAGGAGGAATCTCCAGCATGGGGGGTAAAATGATCACTCTTGGTGGCCAGGAGGAGCAGATGCAAGAGGTTGTAAAGTATAGTGGAGATACAATTAAATGCAAACAGAATAATTATATTGGTGCAAAAGTAGATAGATCTTGCAAGAAAATAAGGAATCCTGAGAATAAAGTTGTTTTATTTTAAGATGTCAACAGTGAGGAGTGCTTCTCCTCCTCACTACTTATACTTACTGGTAATTTTATGGCCTTTTGTGCCACCAGAGAACTGATGACATCAATTTCAGTTGAACTTACAATTTTCACTGGAATTTGCGTACCTGGGCCAGGGGGTGAATGCCCATTGGTTGGTATAACATGATCCTTTCCTGAACTGCAGCATGCCAAGGTGCCACAGTTATTTAAGGATCCCACAAGTAATTGAGCGCCTGATTGCGCAATTGAATACTTGCGCTCCTGATGTGCCATTTCCCAATAGTTAAAAGGCCCAAATTTGATAGTAGAGTTGAAGCCAGGGATTTAAGGCATATGTGCCTCTCAAATACCAGGCCATTTTTTAACCAGAAGGGAGTTTTATTGCTCTGAGAGATACTTTGTACGGGTTTCCAAGCTGTGGAGTTTTTCACCTCTAGGCAGGCCAGCTGACTGTCCAGGAAAATCTGGGCACTGACATCATCTCATACCATAGTCAAGCTTGCAGAGCAAAACTCTTTATCCCAAGACTTTTATTCCTTCAGCAGGATGGCGACATTCTCCAGGTTAGATTCTGGTTCCCAAGTATTCTCTTTATTGGGGTACCCTTTCCATTTGATCAGGAAGTGAGTTTTTTGGTATCAGAGTTTGTGTCCTAGGATGGATTCCACCTTGTGTTCTGTGAAGCTTCCTGCTTTGATGGATGGGGGAGCAGTTCCCACTATCTGGTGCAGGAACAAAGGTCCTTTATTTTTTTGATAACAGGGAGCAGTGTGATACATTGTTAATCTTCCATCTGGGGGCAGTTCTAGTTGGTAGGCTATGGTACCAATGTGTTGTAAGACCTTGTAAGGACCTGTTTGTTGGGGGCTCAAGCTAGCGCAAGGGGCAGTGGTCTTGATGTTCTTTGCACTGAGGTACACAAGGTCTCCTACTTTAATTGGGGGGCTGGGGCTTTGTTTCTTGTCATCAAAGTCCTTCTATACTTGTACTGCTCTTCTCAGGCTATGGGCACATTCTTCTTGGAACGTATGAATATTGCTGATCCAGTATTGTCCTTCTGGGTTTTGGGCTTCCTCTGTGGGGGGGCATTCAATGTGGGGTTGAATCTGTAGTTGGCTTTGAAGGGGGACATACCGGTGGAGCTGTGGTATTGGTTGTTATACACAAACTGAGTCATTGGTAGGTGTGTTACCCAATTTTTCTGTTTGAGTTAACGTAGAATTGTAAGTACTGTTCAAGGACCTGGTTTATTCTCTTGGTCTGTCCATTGCTCTGGGGGTAATATGCAATAGACAACAATCTTTTTATTCCCAAGTCCTTTAGGATTTGGACCCAAAAATTGGAGGTTAATTTTAGGCCTCTGTCTGAAACCACTTCTTGTGGGAGTCCATGGTTCATGAATACTTGGTTTTGGAATAGGGTGGCAATTTCCTTGCTGTTACTTTGGTTGTAGTTGGAATGAAGTTAGACATCTTGGTGAAACAATTGGCAATTACAAGGATGGTGTTGAATCCTTTTGAATTGGGTAGCTCCACAATGTAGTCCATGAAAACTGACTTCCAAGAGCCTTCTACAATCTGAAGGGGTTTTAGTAATCCTTCTGGCTTTCCTTGCTTAGGCTTGGTACGTTTTCATGTCTTGAAACCGCTGAGCTATCCTTAAATTTCTAGTTTCATCCTGGGCCACATGTAGGTTCTCCTGATCCCATTTGAGAGTCTTTGTACTCTCAGGGTGTCCTGGCATGGGGGAGTTGTGGTATTCCTTCAGTATCTCTAAGTGCTGTGGACCTTCTCGTATGAGGGTGCGTTTGTGTAGCTGCAGGGTGTTTTCATGTAAGGAGTATCCTGTTTGGTAGTATTGACTGTTGATATCTTTCTTTAAGTCTTCCATGATGGAGATGCAGTGCTGGTCTACAGTCTGAGATAGTTGAATTTATTCTCTTCTACTGGCTAGTCCCAGGAATAGAAGCATTGGCTCAATCATGTTGGGAGACAGCAAGGACTTAGTGTTGAATTCTTCAATCTCTTTGGCGCTAGGAAAAAGGTCTGCTCTTTGGCTTAGGGCATCAGGTACAATGTTGATATTGCCAGCTTTGTAGCTGATTGATAAGTTGTAATCTTCTAGGAATAGGGCCCATCTAGCTTGGCGCTGATTCAGTTGTTGCGGTTTGAAGAAGTATGTCAGGTTCTTGTGATTGGCCATGATTCTCACTGGGTGGTTAGCGTCACGCAAGTATCTTCTCCAATGTTTCAAGGACTGGATGATAGCAAGTATCTCTTTGTCATAGATGGTGTTAGTGCTAGATGAAAAGCTGCACTATTCAAAGAAAAAATTATGTGGATATAATAAACATAGAGTTAATTGTTTGATTAGCAGTAAGCCAAATTGAGAGGAGGGCTTGATCATTTTGGAGCCGCAACCTGTGGAACATAAAATGGAGATAAAAATTGAGGTCAAGAAGATCTTTTGTAGAGCAAAATTAGAATAGTGACAAGAAGTCAAGGCAACTTAAAAGGCAGGCCAAGTGACAGCAAAGGAGTCTAAAGCCAACTGAACCATTGCCTTGGCAAAGTTATCAAAGACAGGGGCCAACAGGCCCAAATACGCAGACATGAGGTTAACTTTCTTTTTATTCCAAGGTGAGTAAGATATCTAGAAACAAGTTTCTATAGGGGAACAGGGAAAGTCTTAAGGTAGTTCAGGATGGGGGGAGGGGATTCCGCGGCTTCTGATTGGTTAGTCTGAGTATTTTCAGCAGTTGAAGGCCCTGCATTGGAATTTACGCTGATGACGTCATAATTTGAAAAATTTATCAACCAGCAGACCAAGCGCTTCCATCTCCAAACAACGTGTAACAGGTGATTTTCTTGTTGTAATTGTTTGGATAAAAATACAGTAGGACCAGATTTTCCAGGGAAATTTGGGTGGCCCCAGCTTTGACCCATTTTTTTCAATTACGGCATTTAAGATGTCAATTTCTCTTAAAAGTTTGGCAGCAGTTCTTTGTTTGTTTTGAGTCTTACAAGGAAGTATGATTCCTTCCATTTGGTTTTATACTGTAACAGATGGGGTAGTTCAACTCAGGTGGGGTAAACTTCCTCAAGTAGTAAGCTACAGGGTGCAGCTTACTATCATGCCCCTCCTGAAGCAACACTCCTCCCAACGCAAAGTCAGAGGCATCTGTTTCCACAATAAAGGGCTTATTGTAAACTGGCATTGCCAAGAAAGGGCAGAAACAAAGGCGTTATTCAGCAACTCAAAGGCAGATTTTGTGGTGTCATCCCACACAAAGGGGTGTTTCTTAGAGGTGTCAGGATATCAAGAGTATCACAGAGCTCCAGAAGGTGAGGGAGGAGTCAAAGCAGGTACTGGAATGGTCCACCAGATGATGGGACCTAACTTTACCAGTTAGGAAAGGGCCTTCCCAGCCACAGCCATAGCCCATGACCTGGCTGCTGGCAAGGCATAATCAATCAACCCTGTGAGTGCCAGATAAAGCACTCCCAGGAATTGATTACTCTGGCCAGTGACATCAGAGGTGGGTGGGGTTAAGATGGTCAGTTTGGGTATCAGGGGTGGTTCCATGGGGACCAGGTAGGTAGCAGGATTTTGTACTTCCCGTTGAAGATCAAAGGGTAGATGGTAGCTGCTTTGCCGTCAAGGACAATTTGGTAGGGTTCCTTGGGGGCGTTTGGGCAGGTGTTGCACTTCAAGTCTTCCAAGGTCCAGGGTTTGTGGTCAGGATTTGGGGGATAATCAGTGAAATGCACAGGACTAAATGGTGCGTTGAGTGGACAGTAGTAGTCAAAGGCTTTGGTCTTGTCAACTGGAGTCTGGCTATCTATCCCAGTGAATGGATACTGATGCTTGGGTGTATACAGATTAAAGATTATCAAAAATTGTATGGAAACAAATTGGTGAACCAAAGGTTCATAAAAACTTTATTTGGTAAGGACAACAATACAGAACTTTTCCAAGTGCTTTTGATTTATATACTTACTCATATGCAGGTGCCTCTGAGAAATTTTCTGGTGCTATCTGTGTGGCAAGGATTGGCATCTCAGGCTCTGCTGTTTGGTTGGCTGCTTCATGATCATTTTTGGGGTTTTCAGGAACAGTTGTTTGGCTTTTTTGTGGTCCATCTTGGCTTGCCATTGGTTCTGGCAGGATTAGTGTTGTGAATAACACTATTCACCATTTTTTGATTTTGCCTTTGGTGGGCCATTTCAAAGACAAATCAGTTGTTTTTGCTTTTGCCTTTCAAAATGAGTTGATGACTGAATCAGGAAGTTCAATTGTTTGGTTCCTTGATCCTGTGCAACTCACTTGCGCCACTCATGCTGGTGGGGAGTGATCCTACTGTCCTGGTAGTGTTTTGTGGTATTCTTAACCACTATATATTCCATTTCATATTCACTAATAAAAATTAAGTTCTATTCACATTTTTGTCTTTGTGTCTTCAGTACTTCCACGCCTCTCTCTAGCCACAACTAGTAGAGATTATTCTTCCAGGGCTGCAAGGTAAACACATAGCCATCCCTGTCATCTAACCAAGACTTAGTACAAATCCAATCCTAAGGTTAGGATTTCCTGTTGTGTGTCTGTGCCGCGCCTCAGAAAACAACAAAAATGGTGCTCACTACAGGGGCTGTAAGCCCCTTGGTTATCCCTTTTGCATCCACGTTTTCAGGTCCTTTGCCTCTGCCTATACAAGAGTCAACTTCACCTGAAATAACCAGTCCTCCTATTGAAGAAGATATTGTCAACCAGCCTATTACCCTCACTAAACTGAACCTTGGGAATGATCCCTGCCTAGTTGCTTACCCCATGGGTATCCCTGACTTGGAGCAAGTCATTTTGGTAGCCCTTGGGATAGCCTGTGAAGGAGCCATCCCTCGCCTTCAGTTGCAGTTCAGTCAGGCTGAATACTACAAATTAATTATGGCTCCTCAATTTCCACAACATCTCCTCTCAGCAGCTAGCTCCACTGAGCACTTACTATTGTACTTTGTGAAGCCTGCCTAAAGCCTACCATCAAATGTTGTTGGAGCTCCACGTCCAAGAAATCTTGTCTCTGCAAGCAGCTGTTACTCATCACTGGGATCATTTTGCTTCCTATCAACAATCAATTCACTCCCTGTTTTCCTTGGTATCTGACAATCAGCGCAACTCTGCCACCTCCCAGACCTGTTTGGTATATTCTATCAAACAAATGTGCCGGTACATACCTGAATACGTGAGAGAGCATCTACACAAGTTTCACCAGCTAGAACAACCCTGGCAAACTCAAGTGGATTACACCTTAAACGCTTATCTCACTGACTTCAAACAACTTGTGCAAAAACTCAATGCATTCAGCATGTATTGCTTCAAGCAACTACAGCAGATAGCGGACTTTGTTGTTAATGGTCTTAATGAACTCAGTGCAGTGTTTGATCAAGAGAAAGCTGCCACTGCTATTGCTATAGCCAAACTCCAGAGTCAAGTGAATGAATTATCCACACCCAAGCCAGATGTTCCGCCCTCTCCCCCTTCTGATGACTTGGTGGATAGAGAGCAGAAAATATGGGATGCCATTTGAGAGCTACATACAGTTACTTGCAGTCAGGGACGTCCTGCTGAAGCTCCTCAACCTGACCCCCAGGTGCTTGAATTGACTGCTCAAGTTGCGGAACTACAGCAAGAACTTGCCACCCTATGTGAAATGATGGAAACTGCTGCTAGTCCAGTTGTGGTTGTCAATGGAGATGGTTGCTTCCCTGGCTTATTATGAGCTCCTCAAATTCAAGACGCTAGGAAACCATTTCTCTAGCTAACAAAGTGGATCAATTGAAGCAGGATAATACTGAACTGGACAGAGACGTATAAGAGATGAATGACGTGATTGACTCGGTGAATGATAGGTTTGCCCCTTGCCTCTCAGTGGGGCCATCCCTCACATTGCAACTGGCTGAAATCTCCACAATAGTGACCACCCAAGGTCAACGCTTAGATACTACTGCACAACAGACCACTCAAGCTGTCAGTATGTGTGCCTGCGCTGTTGAGACCCTTACTACCCTTGAAGCAAGTGTTTGCCAACTATAGACTAGGCAGCCCCCCTCAGAATCCAAGGCAAAGTTTTCCCCACGTATAAACGTACTTGATAGCAACAATGGTGGCCCAACCCCTAAAGCACACTTCAAGCCTACCTTTAAGCAAGTCTTTGATCCTAAAACCTTAACCATTGCAGCTTTCCTAACTATCTACAAAACTGCCATGAGACAGGCTTCAGACAAAGTTAAGAAAGAACATATTATGACCTGTCTACATCCAACTTGCCAGGAGGTGGTGGTGCCTGAGCTGCCCTCCATTGAGATGTGGGAAGATATGAAGCAGCTTCTGATTAATGAGTTTGGTGGTGACCTTAGCCTGGAAGTAAAGAAGGACGCCTTCATGCATATTGCTTTCAAACCAAAGGAGACCCTAGCTGAGTTTTCAGACAGATTCTACATGGAAGGACAGCAACTGATGACGAGCAGACAGTTGACAGCCCATGTTGTCTACACAGATTGTGCTCACACCCTCAAGGTTAACCAACTTCTGTGCCTCACTTCAAAGCCCATAAGGCTATGCTTTCCTCCATGAAGAGCATAGAGATGTTGTTGCAGGATATGCACCTTACCCACTCTGGTGCAGTTGTTAGGGAAGGTCAATCTACTTCTAACTCTGGTTCATCTTCCCGTGGTCCTTGCATTCATACCATGAACTTGCAAATCCTCCTTGACGCCAAGGTTGCCACAACTGTGGTCAGATAGGTCATAATTCTTGAGTCTTCATTAACCTGCGGATTGAAGAGCTGATCTGCAAGAGCAGGCAGGAAAAGAGCAGTCAACCTAGAGGCAGAGACGCTCTCAGTTGACAATTCTTCCCAGTCTCTTTCAATCCTTCCCTCTATAGCTGACTCTGAGCCTGCTGTCACTGAGGCTCCTCCCATTCTGTTGCTATTCCATGACATCTCTGATGACTCTGACCTGGATGAATCTGATACTGACAACGCTAATGCATATGAGTACTCTGTTCTGGCTGTTTCTGAAACCATTACAGTCCACTATAAATTACGCTCTGGAAATACTACAACTACCGCTAAACCTTTGCCTAAACCAAAGAAAATGTCTCTTGCCCTTACCTCACTCAGGCTAAGAGGTCCCCTGTGCTAGTGGAGCCGTCAGAAGAAGCTGCCAAGGTTGCTGACGCTGTCTTCAAGAATGTATCTGTTTTGTTCCCTCTCCAGAATGTTTATAAGGAGCTCCCAGGTACAAGATGCATGATTGAGAAGTGCTATAAGGAACTAGCAGAGAATCAAGATATCTTGGCTGTCCTTCCCCCCTTTGGTTGCACTACCACTCAAGTAGAGATAACCATTCAAAAAGTGAAGATCAAGGATGTTCTAGATACTGGCTTGCCAGTCAAAGTTGTCTCCTCAAAGCTTGTAAAGAAACTCAAACTTGCCCCTGACCTTAACTATCACCAGTTGTATGGCACAGCTGGACTGCCTATGACCCGCGCCATAGGGGCTTACTCTGCTCTACCCATGCAGTTTGGCAAACTTCTCCTAGCTGCACCAGCAGTTATCTTGGAAAATGAGTGTTACAATCTCTTAGTTGGCGCCCAGTTCCTTAGGGAATATAATGGGATAATCAACTTAAAAGATGGTTACCTCTCTATTATGGGATACAAAGTCCCTCTGATCTTTGAAGAGCCGGTTAAAGTTCCCGGGAAACAGCTCAAGACCTGTGCCTTGGAGTATCCCACTGGGGTTTTCAACCTCAAATATTGCACTCATTCCTCAAACATGAAATGTTCACCCATGGCTTGTCCTGTGTCTGAGGGGATCCCTCTCTTAGCTACGTCTGCTGTCACCATCCCACCTAGCTACCAGGCCATCCTAGAATCCCATATATTATATGAACTACCTTAACAAATCTTCTTGGAGTTGTACTCTCCTCCCTTGCTAGGACGCAACAAACCTTATCTCTGTCCTGAAATCCTAGATGTCTCCCATAAGGACCCTGTTCAATTGTTGGTAGCCAACGTGACTTCACTCCCCATGACCATGTCTAGGGGGCAGGTTATTGGATATGGCAAGTTGTTGAGCACTCCTGATGTCCTGTCTCTTCATCCCTTTGGCACGTTTTAAGACTTTAATCTACCTGAGGATGAGCCTCAAGTCTTATCCTTGTTCACCGCACAAGACTTTCCATAGTTGTCCCCACTTCAACAGAAAGAGGTGCTAGACTTGCTAGACCAATTTTACGACATCTTTGCAAAGGACAGTACTGATTATGGGTTAGCCAAAGGCGTTATCTATCAGATTGACACTGGAAACGCTCCCCCCTTCTGTGCTAAACCTTATTGCTTCAGTTGTGTAGAGGACGCCCAGGTATCTAAAGAGCTCAAACAACTGTTAGACGCTGGGCCGTTAACACCATCCCAAAGTCCTTGGGCATCCCTGCTACTCATCTTAAAGAAGAAGGATGGGGGTCATTGTATTGTGATGGATTATTGCAAATTGAACTCTTTGATCAAGAAGGACTCATACCCCTTGCCGTGTATTTGATGATGGCTCCAACGTCTTGGAGGCTCTAAATTCTTCTCAGCAATAGATCTGGCATCTGTATACTGGCAAGTTGACCTATTGCGCAAGGATTGTCAGAAAGCTGCACTCATTACCTCTGAAGGGCTTTTTGAGCCTACTTGAATGCCACAGGGACTCTGCAAAGCCCTGGCCACCTTCCAAAGGGCCATGGACTCCATCATACGTGACTTGAAGTTGTTGTGCGTCCTAGTATACTTGGATGATATAACAGTTTTCAGCACTACCTTCACCAATCACCTGGATCATCTCAAAGAGGTGTTCATAAAGATTCAAGAAGCTGGCCTCAAACTAAAACCTTCCAAGTGTGCTTTCTTCAAAGAACATCTTGAATTCTTAGGCCATGAAGTAACCCAGACCAGGATTTGCCTAATGACTAAGAAGATTGAAGCCATTGACAAAATGCTTTTGCCCACCAACCTGCAAGAGGTACAAGTCTTTCTAGGGATGATGAGCTGCTATAGACAGTTTATCCCTGAATTTGCCAATACTAGTGAACCTTTAGTCCAGCTGTTACGTAATGTCCCTTTTTGAATGGACTGCCAGTCAGCAGCAAACCTTTGAGACCCTTAAGCAGAAACTCAAAAAGGCGCCAATCCTAGTGTATCCTGACTATGATAAGAAGTTCATCCTGTACACTGATGCTAGTGATCTTGCTATTGGAACTATTCTGGCCTAACTAGACAACAAGGGTGTAGACCATCCTGTGGCTTACACTTCCCGCGTGCTAAACAAACATGAGAAGAACTATAGTGTCACAGAGAAGGAGTGTCTTGTTGTGTTGCATGCAGTCAAGCAGCTTTTTTCACTATGTAGATGTTTACCACTTCACAGTTGTCACTGACCACACTTCTCTTAAGTGGTTACAAACGGCTTAAGGAGCCTGAAGGGCACCTAGCTAGATGAGCTCTACATCTGCAAGGATACACTTCACTGTGCTCTATTGCCCTGGGATTCAACACCAGAACACTGATGGGCTCTAGAATGCCCATTCTTGCTTTGCATCCTGCAGAGGCTGATTGGTTATACAAACTAATTAGGTACCCTTCTTCTTGGGAAAGTGAGACAGAAGAGGTACAGCTGGCCTTGTCCAAGCTATCTGGAGATACCCTCATATGCAACAATCAGCTCTTCAAGAAGGTACGAGACCAGTATCTGCCTTATGTAAAACCCAGTCTTTGCCTCTTGTTGGTGTTGCAAGCTCATAAAGAGACTGGGCATGGAGGCATTGTCAAGACCTTTGACTGGCTTCAAAAGAATTACTTCTGGGAGAACCTTTGCCTGCTGATCCCAGATGTCATAGCTAGCTGCCACAACTGCCAGCTGCAAAGGCCTTGAGCTGCTTCCCACAAGTTCAAATTAGTCCCCCCACAACATGCTTTCACACTGTCAGCATTGACGCGGTAGGTCCTCTACCCCGCTCACTTTCTGGGTGTTGCTTTATTCTGATTGAGGTTGATCACATCAGCAAGTGGATAGAGGCTTGCCCTACAAAATACATCACGGCTAAGAAAACTGCTGCCTTCCTGTAAGGGATTCTTTCCCTGACTACCTGAATTTTATTGACAATTTTGGCAAAAACATATCAGCAAACCAACACAACAACAAAGAAATGGAGTCCAGTGTTTATCTCAACAATAAGGGCAACAGGTTTCAAACTCTGAACCCTAAAGAAAGACCTAGTGTTAGTACTGAATTAACTTTTCAACTTAGTTTATCTTTATATATGAATTGTATTCATTCAACTTTTGCTTTGGCTTTCAAATCAGGTTTCTAAATGGTTAATAAGCTGCTTAACCACGTCAATTATTGCTTGTGTCCTGATTGGTTACAGCTGTGCACATTTCTGTTTCAGAAACAATTAAGTCTATGTATGAGCCAAGTTCCATACTTTGTTTCAAGTGATGACCATAACACAACCTGCTTAATTATGAAAAGCCTCAGGGCTTGTCTTTGGATCCTCTTCTTTAACCTTCTAACAATCAATATTATTAATTTCCATCTGTATCATCATTTAAGAAAAGGTATTCATTTGATTACCCATCCATGAACATCCCTCTTATTTTCAAATCTGCCACTTAAATGACCCAGCCTTAATTGTGAGGGTATTTAAGTGAGCCCAACTTACTATTATTACTTGTTCCAACAATAAAGTTTCTCCTACTCCTTGTTACTCCTCATTTTCTGATAAAACACCTTTTTGAAGCCATGAGAGGATTTCTATTCCTATCCTGGTTTCTAGCTTACTTCTTGCCAGTGGTATTGGCCTTGGAAAACCCAACACCTACAACTGACTGGTACAACTCTTCTCCAGATGACACCCACCAAAAGGAATCCCTTGCCCATGGATGATTTAAATACCCTTCTGGACATTGGGGACGTAAATTCCACTATGGTTGTTTGTTTACTACACCGCCTACTGAACCTACTCTGGTTAGACCTTACGCCTCCTTTTACCTCTTGACTTGTTTGGTGGGTTACTATCTACTTGGTCATTTCAGTTCTATGTTTGGAAGATTTGCTTACCTAGGACACCTTGGACATCTCACAATGATCACGGTTCCTATCAGCTTGGTAATAGCAGGTTTGAATGTAGGGGCTTTGGCCCATCAGCTAGGGAGCTTATTCCCTGCCAAGTGGGTCCCTGACACTTCATGTTACAAGATGCTTTCTACTTCCTGGGCTGTCCTCAAGTGTTGCTCTCTACTTCCATGGCTGTCCTCAAGTGTTGCTCTCTAATAATGGGACTAACTTTAATGTCAATCTGGTAACTTCTGTTGTCAAAGCTTTGGGATCACACCAGTCCTTTTCTTCCCCCTACAATCCTTCTACCAATGGGGCAGTTGAGTGTGAAAATTCAACACTGGTCTCCATCATGAGGAAGCTCACCTACTCTGACGCTGCCAACTGGGACCTATACTTACCTGCTGCTCTCTTTGTATACCGCCTTAGCAAACATTGTGTCACTGGATACTCCCCTTTTGCTATGTTGTATGGGCAAGAGGCTACTACCCCTTTGTTCTTGGGGGGCCCTGCTTACCTCTGATAAAGCCATGAATCCTGACAACCACATCAAGTATCTAGTCAACTGCATAATTGATACACAGGCCACTGCCTACACTTCTGTATACAAGACTAAGATGCTTGAGCTCTCTCCCAATAATGCTGGATGCTCCCCCCTTCCTGAATTTGATATTGGTGACCATGTACTTTACTACCAACACAGAGTAGGTGGTTGCACACATAAGTTGGACTCTCTGTGGATTGTCCCTTTAGAAGTGACCTTTAAACAAGGGTCAGAATACACTGTGAAGCTCCTTTCCAGTGGCCTCTTTTTTCTCAAGTGCACGCAAAGTTCCTTTGTAAATATTACCCCCTAAGGCCAATCTAGGGGAGGGCAATGTTGTGAATACCGCTATTCACCATGTTTTAATTTTGCCTTTGGTGGGCCATTTTGAAGATGAATCACTTTTTTGCTTTCACCTCTCAAAATTAGTTGATGACTGAATCAGGAAGTTCAATTGTTTGGTTTCTTGATCCTGCACAACTCACTTGCCCCACTCATGCTGGTGGTGAGTGATCCTACCGTCCTGGTAGTGTTTTGTGGTATTCCTAACCACTATATATTCCATTTCATATTAACCAAAAAAAATTAAGTTCTATTCACATTTTTGTCTTTGTGTCTTAAGTACTTCCGTGTCTCTCTCTAGCCACAACTAGTAGAGATTATTCTTCCAGGGCCGCAAGGTAAACACATAGCCATCCCTTTCATCTAACCAAGACTTAGTATGAATCCAATCCTTAGGTTAGGATTTCCCGTTGTGTGTCTGTGCCGCGCCTCAGAACACAACAATTGGCTTCTGGGGCTATGGGGTTTTTACCAATTTGATCACCATTTTTGGACTGGCTTGACAGGCTTCCATGAGCCCAAGGAACTTGATTAAAAAAGGGGTCCCCAATTGGGGACCCCAAATTACTTAATGGAGGGTGGGCTTGATCTGGGTTTATTGGGTAGCTATAAAAAGTCTGCCCAGGCCCAGCCAAACCCATCAAGGCTTGGGCATAGCTTTTGGGGCCCAGAACAGGCCCCTCAGCTGCCACCAGGGCAGGAATAATTCCTGCACCTGGATTTGCTTTGAAAAGCAAAAATCCAGGTGCAGGCAAATTTCCCCGCCTGCTAGCCCCACCTGGTGGCTAGGAGCAGGTTTGATTCCCTCCTGGGGCTTCAAATCTGTTACTTTTGTACCACTTATATAGGAGGAGGCAAAGGACCTGAAAACGTGGTTGCAAAAGGGATAACCAATGGATTACAGCTCCTGTAGTGAGCACCATTTTTGTCATGTTCTGAGGCGCGGCACAGACACACAACAGGAAATCCTAACCTTAGGATTGGATTTGTACTAAGTCTCAGTTAGAATTGCAAGGAAGGCTAGGCAATCACCTTGTTGCCCTGAATGAATAATATCTACTAGGCGTGGCTAGAGAGGCACCAAAGTACGTGGAGACACAAAGACAAAAATGTGAGTATAAAATTAATTTTTATTGGTGAATAAGAAAAAGAATAAATAGTGGTTGACAATACCACAAAACACTACCAGGACAGTAATATCACTTGTCAAAAGCAAGAGTGGAACAAGTGAGTTGCGCAGAATCAGGAAACTGAACATTTGAATTTCCCAATTTGGAGCCAGAATCATTTCAAGGGGCAAAAACAAAAGAGAGAGATTCATCCTCAAAATAATCCATAAAAAGCAAAATAAAAACATGGTTAATGGTGGCATTCACAACAACCAGGTCACCTACTTAGTACTCAGGGAGAGGGGCTCTAGAAGCATTGAAAGGCAAGAGCTCTAAAGCCTTGACCTTATAGGCAGTTGAGTATGCTGTTGCCTGAATTTCAATGATACAATTAGTCAAGTACTTGACATGAGTTTAAGGATTGGCAGACACATCAACTTCAATCAAAGGGGGTCCCAAGATTGAGGGAGTTGTGGCTTCACGCCCATACATCATGGCAAAGGAGAATTGGCCAGTCACTTGATGTCTACTGAGCCAATAAGCAAAGAGGGCAGCAGAGAGGAACATATCCCAAATGGCGGCACCAGAGAGGGTGATTTTCCTCATAATAGACACCAGGGAGAAATTTGCTTGTTCAACAGTCCCATTGGTTAATGGATTATACAATGCAGAGAAGGACTGGTGAGTGCCCATAGCCTCTACAAATTAAGTGATGAGGCAGACATTGAAGTTGGTGCCATTATCAGACAACAAGTCTTGAGGGCACCTGTGTTGATAGAAGATATCTTGCAACAAAGAATTTGCAGTGATTTTGGCAGTAATATATTTTTTAGCTCTGGCTTCCACCCATTTGCTAAAATAATCTATGGCTACTAATATGAACAGCATCCAGACCTAGAATGAGGGAGAGGCCCAACAGCATCAATACTCACCGCATAGAAGGCATACTTAAGCAGGATGAGTTGAACTGATGTTATGATGGTCAAGGTTGTTGGACCTGGCAAGAATGACAGGATGCAAGGAAGTCAGGAATTAGGAGGCACATGTTTTCCCAGTAGAAGTTTTTGCACAACCAGCCATAAGTTTTGAGTATACCCCCAAGCCCAGTATCAATCCAAGCTTGAAGGATAATGGCTATTCTCATACTAGGGTGAACATAGGGCAGATAGGCGTTGTTGACTTTCTTGAAGGATTGTCTATCCTGAATCACAGTATGCATTGATAATGTCAAAACAGCAGGCTTGACCCGCCAGCAAGGTTCCAAACAAGCAGGTTTGTGACCTGCAATCCAATTACCCGGCCACTCAAAGCCAGACTAGGAAGTCAACTTGAATTACTAAATCCAACAACATGAAAAGATCATGATCCATTATGGTGGATACCTTGTTTTGGCGCTTGGCTCATTACCAGGATCAAGCCACCCCCTTCACCATCCAGCCGTGTGATCAACATAATCATGTTCCTGTTATTTTTGATTCACAATGACTATATAATCCCTATCTCTCAATAAAGATTATTATCTAGCTTCTAAATATTTTCCTCTTGTAACTCTGCTAAAACAGCACAGTTATACACTGGTAGCACAGGTAGGTTCTCCATCCTTCCTTATCTTGTAAAATTCTTCCTGTTGCCCGCACGCGCCGCGGCCAACAAATCCTTGACAGAATTATGTCTGGCCTCCCTCTGGACTGGACCCCATACACCCCTGGTACCAAGATACCCAATGGCTTTGTCCTGTACCAGAACACAGTGATTCCACTACCTGCCTTCAATGCCATGTCTGCACAAGGTTTCTTTCAGTCTCCCTCCTTTATTCTGCGACCAACCAACAAAAACACCATGCCCACCTACGTAGCCCAAAGACTGTGAAGCGCTGCCTTGGAACCTATTGCCAGGGCCAACAACAACAACACTGCTGCATGGATCCAGTCTTCCCAGAGCAAACTGGCCCATAAGCAATGCCCACAGCAAATTTGGATTGCAGAAATCTCCATCTGCCTGACCAACAACGCTTGCACCTGGTGTGACAAGTGACACAAAGAACACGCCAACAAGAACTGGGATACCTTCAAGCAAGACTTCCTGGCAAGGTTTGTGCTTAAGTACACGGCGCTCATGATCATACACCAAGTAAAGAGCCTAACCCAGACAGGCACCGTGAAGGAACTCACCCGCGCCTACTAGGAACTCCAACTTTGTGCACCATCTGACATAGCCTTTGATACCCCAGCTACACACATCATGTACTATGACGCCCTTAAGGCGCATTTAATGAGGCACGTGAACCTGGACCAAGTGATCAACCTACAAAGCCTGTACCACAAAGCAGAGAAAGAGGAACAAACATCCCTCACTCTCCATAGGGCACAAACTGGAAAACAAGAGAGAACCAAGGATTCCCACACAGGCAAGCTCTCCACTTAAATACCCCCTGGAAGCAACAGGAATAACACCAACCATAAACCCACAAGCTCAAACAGACATGGGAATGAAAACAATGGCCATTCAAATTGTACTCATTTCTGTATCACTGCCACGTAAGGCAATCAAGATAGGGAAAAGCCCAGGGAGAGCATTAAGCAAGCCAAGATCTCCCCACAAAACTCCCAACTTCCCAATGATGAGTAAAGTTGGGAGGATGTGGACCAATGTCCAATGATCCAAGTACCCTCACAGGACCTGGTACTGTACACCATTGTTAGACATCCCAATAAACTGATGTCCTATCCTTTCTGTTTTTGCAGTTATGCAGGCTCAGCACTACTGGACTTGGTGCGGATCAAACCCTAGTCAACAGCAGCTTTGTAGATAAGTTCAAGCTAGCCACTAATCCTTTGCAGATTAAAATGTGATCCTGGCTGATGAACATCACATTGCTGTGACAAGGGAAACCGCCCCCTTCTCAGTCATGCTTGAGAACCTCCACTCCACCATCCAAGGTCCTGTCATTGACTTCCCAAAGTTTGACATTGTACTGGGGTTAGATTAGTTACAAAAGAACAATCCTCACGTAGACTGGGCAACCTCAGTGTTGACCGTTAAGCGTGAAGGTGTCAACCACCAGATCTACACTGACTCAGTGGACCAACTCCTACGCAACCATGTCTTTGTGCGCATCATAGAGACCCTGGAAAAAAAAAGAAAACCTAAAGGTAATTGACTGGGACTACTGTCAGTACAAGATCATATACTTCAAAGATCACTAGGATACCTCCACGCCTCAGGATTGCAAAATTGTGGCCCTCCATCCAGAATTCTTCAAGGAAGCTCTACCTGGGTTGCCTCCAGAGAAACACATTCAACACTCCATCTAACTCAAAGGAGCTGTACCCAAAGCGCACCCTATTTACAGGATGACCCTAAACAAAGACAACACCCTATGTGCCTACCTCAAGGAAGTGTTGGAGAAAGGACTTATCTGCCCCTCACAGTCTCCTTTTGGGGCCGCCATATTCTTTGTGGCCAAGAAGGATAGTACCTTACGTCTGGTCACAGACTACTGAGCCCTAAACAAAGTTACTATCAAGAATTTTTATCCATTAACACTGATTGACAATCTTTTTGACTCCTTAGGCGGATCTACAGTCTTCTCCAAGATTGATCTGACTGCAGGCTACAACCAGATTCATATTAAGGAGGAAGACATCCCCAAAACAGCCTTCCACACTAATTACGGCTCATACAAATGTGTGGTGCTCAACTTTGGCATGACAAACACCCCCTCCACCTTTGTAACCTTCATGAACAAAGTGTTTGCTCCACACATAAGCAAGCATTCCCTAATCTACCTAGACAACATCATTGTCTACAGCCCCTTGGTGGAACAGAACCACAAGGACCTAGAGGTAGTCTTTGCTACCCTGGTACAACACAAACTGTTGGCCAAACCCTCCAAGTGCCAGTTTGTTGTGTTCTGAGGCGCAGCACAGACACACAATGGGAAATCCTAACCTTAGGATTGAATTTATACTAAGTCTTGGTTAGATGACAGGGAAGGCTATGTGTTTACCTTGCGGCCCTGGAAGAATAATCTCTACTAGTTGTGGCTAGAGAGAAACACGGAAGTACTTAAGACACAAAGAAAAAATGTGAATAGAACTTAGATTTTACTGGTGAATATGAAATGGAATATATAGTGGTTAGGAATACCACAAAACACTATCAGGACAGTAGGATCACTCACCACCAGCATGAGTGGGGCAAGTGAGTTGCGCAGGATCAAGAAACCAAACAATTGTACTTCCTGATTCAGTCATCAACTCATTTTGAGAGCCAAAAGCAAAAGCAATAGATTTGTCTTTGAAATGGCCCACCAAAGGCAAAATCAAAACATGGTGAATAGCAGTATTCACGACACAGTTCTTCTGCAAGAAACTACCCTTCCTGGGACACATAGTCTCAAAGGATGGCATCAAAACCAACAGCCAAAAGATACAGGCCATATGCAAGATGCTGCCACCCAAGGATAAGTTGGAACTCTGCACCATCTTGGGGATAACAGCCTATGTATGCTGTTTTATACCCAACTGTGGCGTTTTGACTGCCCCCTTATCTGCCATAACAGGCGCCAAATCCAAGTTTGTGTGGACCCCCAACGTGACCTCTATTTTAGTGCCTCAAGGAGAAGCTCACAACAGCTCCTATCCTGAAATACCCCAAATGTGACGTGGAATACCAAATGGAAACTGACGCCTCAGATGCATCAATTGGGGGAGTACTAAGAATTAAAAACAATGATGGTGACTTCCTGCCTGCAGCTTATGAATCACAAAAGTTGACAGATGGCAAGTGTCAATACGCTATCCACAACAAGGAACTGCTGGCCATTGTACACTGTCTAGTCAAATGGTGTTGTTATCTAGAACGGCAGGAAGAATTCACAGCATTAACTAACTACAAGTTGCTCATATATTACAAAACTCAAAAAAATCTATCTTGCCGCCAAGCCCACTGGATGGAGCTCTTGGAGAGATTCAACATGCTCATACAGTACAAACCTGGCCCCAAGCTTGCCATGGCAGACGCCCTTTCCCATCTGTATGTCCGTTCTTCAAGAGGAGAGAATGGGTTCAATCTAGACTGGCCTCTCCTGGTGTTATGAACAAAAGACAAAGGGTTCCCCCCTGGCACCACCAACATAACCAAGGAAAAAGTCATCAAAAACAAACACCTATTTGCTGACGTGTATGGGACCCTGCACAGAAAAATGTCTGATGGTACTATCATCTCTTATATCCCCACGCACCAGCAAGTAGACACCATCTTACAATATCACAGAGACCTTGGAAACACCAAAAGTTGAAACTTATATGAGTTCCTTAAACATAAGGCCTGGTGGCCAACTCTATATTGTGACGTTTAGGAAGTCCTAGACCAATGTGAGGTATGCAAGAAATTTGCCAAAAGCAAAACCCCTCCAAAGTCAGTACTACCCATTGCACACAACTACCCTTTAAGGTGTGGGCCCTCAACGTTGTTGGCCCCATTCCAGGAAAATACAATGATAAGAAATACATCATCACTGCCATTGACTTTGCTACACAATGGCTAGTAGCTCAAGCAGTAAAGACACATACTGGCAATGACGTGTGGAAGTTCATAGGAAAAGAAATCATCAGCAAGTTTGGAAAGCCAGAACTCCTGATAACTGGCAGAGGAAAAGAATTGACCTCCAAAAACACCAACATTTACTCAAAAAAAGTGGGGTCAAACATACTGTGACAACCCCATACCACCCACAGGCCAATGGACGTGTAGATTGGCTTAATGGCAGCCTTGTGCAAGCCTTAGCTAAACTCACTGCTGGGAGACCTGAAGACTGGTATAAGCAGCTATCAACTGCATTACTTGTGTGCCAAACCCAAGTGTCTAGATCCACCAGAAAAAGCCCTTTTGAGTTGGTATACAGCACACAGCCAAATATCATTCAAGCATTAACAGGACCCAAACTGAAAATCCCAAGTAAAGTCCCCCGCGCTCAGACCCTCAAATTATAGAGGCCAACAGCAAGCAAACAGAAAAATAAAATTAATGTCTGCAAAAAACCTTTGTCCCCATCCAAGATAGACATGAAGTTGGGGACAAAGTTTGGGTTATGAACATTGATAAAAGCAAACTTCAACCCAAGAAAGTAGGTTCAGCAATCATTCTAAAGGTAAACAACAATAACACTTACCTCATGCAAGGACTCAGGAAGCGCAAACAAGACAAAACCCTACACCATGATTTCCTGAGACCCTGAAAAGAAAGACAAAAACAACGCAAAACTGCCCTGCCTGCCACAGAACAACAGTTAGTCCAGTATGGCGCCTGGGCTTCTGACAACTTCCATGACAACCTACCCCCAGAGGAAACCAACCTTCAGTTGGGGAGGGGGGTGTCAAAGCAGAAGGCTCAACCCCAGCAAGGTTCCAAACAAGCGGTTTTGTGACCTGCAATTCAATTACACAGCCACTCAAAGCCAGACTAGGAAGTCAACTCAAATTACCAAATCCAACAACATTAACAAGTGATGATCCTTCATAGTGGATACCTTGTTTTTGAGCTTGGCTCATTACCAGGATAAAGCCACCCTCTTCACCATCCAGCTATGTGATCAACACAATCATGTTCCTGTTATTTTTTATTCTTAATGACTATATAATTCCTACCTCTCAATAAAGATTATTATCTAGCTTCTAAATATTTTCCCCTTGTAACTCTGCTAAAACAGCACAGTTACAACAATAAGGCCTGTAGAGCCAGTCAAATCTCCTCTGGTTTGGTGGTCCAAGAGTTAGGATATCCTATTAACTTGTATAATTGGTTGGTGTTAGCAGGATGGATGTTTAATATAGGCATTCTGGACAATCCATCAGTGTTCTGATGTTAAGCACCAGGACAGTTTACCACAATGAAACCATATCCTTGAAAGTGCAGGCCTAACACGCCAGTTAACCTTCAGGCTCTTTTAGTTGTTGTAGTCATTTAAGGGATGAGTGATCAGTGACTATGGTAAAGTGGGTCCCGTAGATATAGTGTCAAAACTGCTTCACAGCATGGAAGACTGCCAAGCATTCCTTTTTGGTTACACTATAGTTCTTCTCATTCTTTTTGAGGACTTGTGAGGGGTATGCTACAGGTCAATCTATGCCCTCATTGTCAAGCTGGGCTAAAATGGCACCCACAGCTACTCCACTGGCATCAGTGTATAAGATGAACTCCTTATCATAATCAGGGTAGACTAGGATGGGAGCCTCTTTGAGCTTGGTCTTCAAAGCCTCAAATGATTGCTGCTGGCTGTCAGTCCATTCAAAGGGTACATTGCGGAGGAGTTGGACAAGGGGTTCACTTAGTTCAGTAAAGTCAGGGATGAATTGTCAATAATATTATATAATTACAAGAAAAACTTGGACCACACATATATTTGTGAGGGACAGCATCTTTAAATGACTTCCACCTTATTATTCATGGGGTGGATTCCAGTTTGGGTGCCTAATGGCCTAAGAATTTGAGTTGCTCCTTAAAGAAGGAACACTTGGAGGATTTAGCTTTAGGCCTGATTCTCAAATCTTGATAAAGACAGATTTGAGGTGATCCAAATAGTCAGTAAAGGTGGAGCTGAACACAGTGATATCATTGAGGTATACATGTAAGGAATTCCATCCCTTTCACAAGCAATGGATCAACCCCTGGGGCTTATGACAGAGAAAAATTTAAAATTTCATTTTTAAATGCTAAAACTGAAGATAACATTAAGAACAGATTAGTAGAATTAATCAAAACAAATACACATTCAAAATTGATTATCTGTCAGAAATTGCGCCATCAATGCTATTTTGATATGGCCTTTAAATATTGATATTTGCAAAGATTTGGTTGGTTTTGCTTTCAATTTTAGTAATTCCTCCCCTTCCGCAAATATGTATGGTTCAATATCCACCCATTCCAGAATATCATACCTACCTTTTTCTGATCCTGGTATGACCTCATCCCAATGTGACCCCTTCTGCCACTGTTTCTACCTAATGAGTGATCATTGATTCTTGTCTACTATTTAAGTAGAATCATTTCTCCTAATAAAGACAAGTTGATCCACATTTGTGTTGGCTTTAATATTCTTCAAGCTTTTTCCTTTCCTTTTTACCAAAAGGACTTTCACATCTTGTATTCCAGGAAATTAAGGTATTTGCCCTTAATTTTGCTCTGAAGGCTAACCCAAGGCTAGCTTCAAACCTAAAATCTTTCATTATAAAGATTTCCTGCCGTGTCCTCCTGGATGTTGTCACCAGGAGCCAAACACAACATTAACAAATGCGCTATTGGAAACAAAAACAATAACAATAACAAAAGAAAAACAAAGATCAACTCAACAATAAAAATTCTAGTCTAAAAGCAAAAATCCAAACTAGAGATGAAGGATACAACAGCAACAATAAAAGAGAATTTAAAATCAGCTCCAAAATCCCCACAATAGCCAATCAAACAAAAATTCAATGCTTAAATCCATACCAACAATATTCAGGGAACCAGCAAGCCAATCAGTTGATCCAAACCAACAAATCCAAAGAAATATCATTCATCCAGACCCAAAAGACAAACACAATCCCAGTACAGAAGAATACTGCAATGTAATAAACCAAATTACTTCTTCTTATCATTTCAGGCTGCAATCTTCTGAAGACATGCAAAGCAATACTTGCCAACCTACTCTTGCAGGATCACCTTGTAACCACTATGTCCAATTCCACACTTAGCTACAGTATTTAATCTGAAGAATCCCCCTTTTTCAATTGCTCCAACAAATTTTTATTTTTATCTTAGTCAATGAATCTATATTATCAAAAAATTCTAAAACTTGAATAGTAGATCTAAAAGGCTCCCCTCCAACAACATAAAGCTCATCCTCATTGTATGGGCTTTTTTGTGTTAAATATTTATGGGCAAGCCAGTGTGAACTTTGAAACTCCTGAACCTACCCCATCAATAAATTGGAAGACATCATTTAGTATTGTTTTGGTCCATGTTGTTGCCATGTCCCCTATGTAGAAACAGTATGATTTCCCCCATTATTCATACCAAGGCTCCCTGTTTGGTTTTGGGATACACCAGAGTCTATTATCTCTTAAACTATTTCACTCCCTTCCTGGGAAAAGTCTGCCTATTTGGTCACCTCTTGCACATGATGATAGGGATCCCAGTAGGGTCCACTCTAGTCGAAATCAACTTGTGAGCTCTCCCTTACTCCATTGGAGAGAGACTTTCCAATGAGTGAATACTTGAAAATACAAGGACACAGGAAAGCTTCAGATTTTTAGAATAGAGTCCATGGCTTGTTGGAATGTAGCCAGGGCTTTACAGAGTCCTTGGGGGCATTTGAGTGGGATTGTAGAGGCCTTCTAAAGTGATGAGAGCAGCCTTTTCTTGGTCTTTAGGGGATAAATCAACTTGCCAGTACCCTAATGCCAAATCCATAGCAGAGAAGAGTTTTGAGCCTCCCAATTGTCTAAGGGTGTCATCAATCCGGGGCAAAGGGTATGAGTCCTTCTTTGTGAGGGAGTTTAAGCGGCAATAATCCATCACAATATGGTGGCCCCCACCCTTCTTCTTAAGGATCAGTAAGGGGGAGGCCCAAGGGCTCTGCATAAGAGCCAAGATTCCAGCATCTAATAGTTGTTTAATTTCTTGGAAACCTGGGAATCCTCTACCCTACTGTGGCAATAAGGCTTTTCACAAAAAGGCAGCACATCACCTGTATCAATCTGGTGAATGAACCCTTTGGATAGGCCATAATCTGTAGGTCCAGAGGCAAAAATATTGTTGAATTGGTCAAAAAGTTCTAGTACATCTTTTTTTTGAACAGATGATAGTTGCAGGAAATTAGCAGCTGTGTTGGATGTCTAGACTGTTGGGTATAGCTAGAAAGAATTAGCCCTGGTAATTGTTTGATTACCTTACCTGGATATAGGGTATTAAAACCAAGATAGAAGTGAACAATATGTGGAGGTAAAAACTTATCTTTATTTCATATAAAAATATGTATATAGATAGAGGTGGGAAATTAGTAGAGGGGAAATTGGTGGGATGGAAGGCTGGGGAATTAGACCAGGTTTGGCATCAATATTATAATCAAAATATCAATATCAATATAGGCTATTGATTTTGCACCTGGAAGTAGGGATTTATTGGGCAATCAGATTATTGGTGTCACCTCCATTTAGGTTTCTGGACTCAAGCCCCAAGTATGAGCCTTAATTCCATAATCAAAGGCCTTGTTTGTTGCCCCTTTGTGTAAACTCCAAATTGCCAAATTACTGAGAGGATTTGAGTGGAATCCAGAGTGCTCTGGTATCCACTAGTTCTTGATCAATTGGTCAAGTGATTGCCTATGTGTAATTTTGTTCTGGATATGACTTTGAATTTAATGTCCATCAAATCCATCACATTTTTGCACATTGCACCAAACACTGTACCAATTTCCTTCACAGTTGGAGGTTTCCAGTTTTCTAGTTCTTGAGAAAGGGTTGGCAATTGATATATTTTCTAGGGTGGATTCAGAATAGGCTGGATTAGGGGGATAATCAGTGAAATGAACAGGACTGAATGTTGCTCTTACTGAACAGAATAGCACAGGCTGAGGGGACGCAGGATTAGAAGAAGGACTGGTGTGAGCCTGTGAGCCTATGGGTTTTTTTTGTATATGATAGAAAATTAAATTAGACACCCTATTTTTCAAACCTGTTGAGATAAACAAAAAATCTCAGTCTAAAAACAAATACAACTCAGTCTAAAAGCAAAATAAAGATGGATCCAAATCTATTGTAATTTGATATAAATAACTTAATTTTTATTTGATTTTTAGACTGAGTTGTATTTTTTTAGACTGAGATTTTTTGTTTATCTCAACAGGTTTGAAAAAACTGTAGGGCAGAAATTGTAAGGGCTGCCAAGTTACAATTAGCAACAACCAGATTCAAACCCGTACACCCCACTGCCAAACAAAAACGCGGTCAACCATGCAAACCTGCTGGGGGAATTGAACCCTGTTTGAACCACCAGGGTGGGTGGAAACCAACTCTCAAAAGAGAGATTGGTTTAATTTTGCTTTTCACAACAAACTTGTTGAAGCAACCAGGGCCAGTTAGCAAACTGGCCCAGGGGGGCTAGTGGCCCCCAAAATAGCAGAGCCACCAGCTCCAATGCTATAAATGAGCTGGGTGGCTCCCAACTAAGAATCAATGATTTTTGCTGGGTTATTCAGCAAATCCAGTATCAACTGGGTTTGTTGAATAACTTGGTAAATGACCCAGCTCTAGTTCAACCAACCAGTCCCATTAAACTTAAGGTTCCTTCTCCAGTCCTACCACACAGTCCTGATTATCATGCCACCTTGCAGCCAAACACTAAAAATAATGCAATCACACCCACTGATGTGATGAAACATCACCTGCAGGAGGATGATCCAGAATCCACTCCCAGTCCAATAAATCCTGTTAAAGAAGATTCCCAAGCTAATGCAACCCACACATCACCTGGAGTTTCCAATCATTTCATTGGTTCAAGTAGAGATGAGAAGCTACTCAGCCAGGAATATTCACCTGTAAATGACCATCCCTCCACCCATAAGTAAGTCCAAACTACCAAGTAACCCCAGCCTCAAATGATTGAACTTGATATAATTAGTCACCAATCAGCTTCCAGCAATCCAGCTAATTCTAAGGTGGAACCAGATGAGCCAAACCTAGTTCCCAGAACTTCCCCTAGCCATGAGTTAACCAACCAATCCAATGGCCCAGATCCAGTAAACTTCCCTTCCTCAACCCAGTCCAATATTCTTGGGACCTTATCCCCTGTTCTCAATAATTTCTCCTCCTCACCCAAAGTACCTGTGTCCAAAGGATGGACCACTAGAGCTCACCAAATAGCTTCCAGTAGTCACTTACAAGGAAGACCAGATGAGTGATATAAAACCCACTTCCCTACAATCAAGTCAGATGCAGACAACGTTTAATAAAGTGTATGGTCCATAGAGTAGTCTTTTCCTTTCTTCCCCATATTCTTTTATCACCTTGGACAATCCCAAATCAACCAGCTCAGTCACCAGCACTTCACCTAGTAGAGCCATTAGAACCTATTGCAATGGACTACCAGCCAGGGCCCAGCCCTGGACAGACCAGCAGCTTCATACCTCCCACTCCTCCCCCTCAAATCCCGCAACCCTCTGCTTAGGTTATCCCCTATGATCACAGTAGATACAAGATGGTCATCCTGACCATACTTAGTCTTGCTGAGGTTGTAGTACCTCATATTGGTGCTTACCGTCCACTTGCAGCTGGTATGCTGTACTTGTCCCACTCCTTGCCCTCCCTGTATTGGGCATTGGTGTTAAGATATCCTGAAGGGTGGACCCCAACCATGGCACCTTGGTATGATACTACCCCCGGCCATGACAGAATTTGTGTAAACCAAAGGTTCATTTAACTTTATTATCACAATGACAATACTGTCATATTCAGCATAGCTGGGGATTTTATACTACCCCGTCTGATTTCTCCAGAAATTGCAAGATTTAGGTTTTCATATATTTTAACATTGTGAAAATGATTCATTGGTTGGTTGACAGATTTGGCTATCACTTTATTGGTGTTTATTGGTAAATAAATGCAAGAAACTTTCTTTCCCAACTCTATTTCTAAAATCAGGTGGCCTGGCCAAATATGATATTGTCTGGATACTGGTTGACACCCATTAGGGGATGTGATTTTGGATTTCATCAAAATTCCCTTTGGGGAGGGCACTGCCTCTTAGTAGGTCTGGGCCCTCAGTGACACGTCTTCAGTTGGACTTCTTTCTGGTTTTGACAAGGCTTCTAGGTTTTTCAGGCTGCTTATTAAACAATTCACTGACTCAACCCCCCAAAAATACTTAGTGACCAGGCCCTTGGCCCTTTGGAATGGCAGGCTGCAGATTTTGAGAGCCAGGGTTCAATTCCTCCTTTTGATTTGTTTTTTATCAGAAGCAAAATTTCATTTGTGAAAAAATATGATAGACACAATAAAAAATGTGTATTTAAATGTGTCATTTATAAATGCACTATTGCCCAATTTATATATTCTTTAATATTAAAGGTCCATATGTGTAATAATATTATGATAAAAAATACAGCAATTTTATTTCACTATTATGGTGTGTCATAAAATTGGCTTTTCTTAATAATTGACTAATAATTACATGAGAGAAATAATAGGAGCCCTGAATGAGAGAAATTTCTTAAAACCTTGACTGCACACCAGGTATCAGTAGGGCCTACTGTGATATCAGAAGTCTTCAATATATTATCCCTTGGCCTATGAGTGCTAGTTCAATCAAAAATACTTAAGATTCAACAATTGTATATGATCACTGATAGATTACACTATCCCAGAATCAAGCAAGTGACCTGTCAGGTTAGAAATAAAACAAGATTAATATTGAGGCACTAGACTGTTAGCTAATTTTCTGATTGCTAGAAATATCAATATTGTTTTGAATTCATACACTGCTGGTACTGTTGTAAATAATTGAAGCATGAAAGATTTTTCAATAAATATAAGTAATGTGCTAAAAATAGAATAGTTTATTAGAAGTGCCATCACCAATACACTATTGATTGCATATAATGATGATTTATATAGTACAATGTGAGGCAACTGTGACAAACTTGACTGTATTAATGAAAAAGTCATAATTCAAAAGTGAGAATCTAAAAGTGTCCCAGTTGACACTTTTTAAATTTCAAATTAGATTAAAAAATTAACTGGGACTAAAAATTATTTTGAACATAAAAAATACTTTTTGTTCATTCTCTCAACTAAAAAAGTCAAGAAAAAGTGGATAATTTATTATAAAAAGCCATTTTGACAATTTAAAAAGTGTTGACTTGGCTACTTTTAGATTTTCACTTTTGAATTCTAACCTTTTCATTAATACAGTTGATTTCACCACAGTTGCTCACTGTGCTGGGTAATATGCAAGTAAATCTGATACATTATTGCGTGAATGCTTAACTCTGGGGATTAAAATTGGCAGTCTAAGAATTAAAAAGATAGCCCAAGCAAGAGTTAAAAGTGCTATATGAATATTCTGAAAAGAGGATGGCTGTCTTATAAAAGCTTTTAGTAGACTAATGAAAGACATAAAATCTATAATCATCCACCTTAACCCATTTTCAAGTAGATTTTCAATCAAAGTGCTAAGATTGTTATCGTGTGAGATATTTGTGAGCTGCTGCCAGAAGGCATCACTGTTTCCTGTTTAGTAGAGAATTGAACATTCACATGTATTTTGCCTCTTTTGATTACTGTCAGTACCACTAAGTCAAGGTATTTCAAGGACATCATAGGATAAAATTCTGTTATCATACAGATCTATCAACACACAAATGGGAAAATATAGAGCAACTTCTACTGTAAATTCATAACCTAAAGGTAAAAATGTGGGATTTTCAGGGACCCACTTGGCAGGGAATAAGCTCTCTAGCTGATGGGCCAAAGCCCCCAAATTCAAACCTGCAATTACCAAACCAATAGGAACTGTGACCATTGCAAGATGTCCAAGGTGTCCTAGATAAGCAAATCTTCCAAACATAGAACTGAAACAACCAAGTAGATAGTAACCCACCAAATACGTCAAGAGGTAAAAGGAGGCATAAGGTCTAACCAGAGTAGGTTCAGTAGGTGGTGTAGTAAACAAATGACTGTAGTGGAATTTTTGTCCCCAGCGTCCAGAAGGGTATTTGAACCATCCATGGGCAAGTGATTCCTTTTGATGGGCGTCATCTGGAGAAGATTTGTACCAGTCAGTTGTAGGTGTTAGGTTTTCCAAGGCCAATACCACTGGCAAGAAGTAAGCTAGAAACCAGGATAGGAATAGAAATCCTCTCATGGCTTTAAAAAGGCGTTTTATCAGAAAATGAGGAGTAACAAGGAGTAGGATAAATCTTTATTGTTGGAAAAAGTAATAATAGCAAGTTGGGCTCACTTAAATACCTTCAAAGTTGAGGCTGGAGAAAAATAAGAGGATCATTGGGAATGAGAGGATTTTCCAGGGAATTTCATTGATTTCAAGGCTGAAATTAATACCTGTTTCAAATGTACATCAATCACTGACAGGATACTATATAAAATTTTATAGTGGGACAAGTAACATGCAGGAACAGCCACAAATTAATATACAATTAAGCGGTAGATAATGAATTTAGAAGGGCAGATCAAGTACGGCACTTGACACTGAAGTGTTAAGAGTGGATTCAAGAGCAAAAACCAAGATACCTGCAGCCAATCATTGTTCAAGCAGTAAGTGATGTCTCTAAGTTTCTTATTAACAATTACGGAAGCAAGGACTAAGTCAGAAATCAATGTTGAATGAATACAATTGTTATAAATAGGTAATTTAACTCAAATCATCTTCATTGAACTAACCGTTGCATTGTCCTTAGGGTCCTGGGTTTGATCCCCGTCTGGGTCAACCCCAGAAATATACTTAGTGTCAAATAATTGATTGCAGGCTTTCTCTGTTTTGGTGTTTTTTACAAAGTTCCCTATACCATTAATGTAGTCAGGGGAAAATTCCCTGACAGGGATTGTCAAATTGTTTTTGTGTGAACTCACCAACTTAATGGAGTAATTTTCATCCCAGAAACCTTACATTTTTATATAAAAGGATGAAAAGTATTCCAGTAAGTTAGTGAGTTCATGCAAAAACAATTTGACAATCCCACATTTTTACCTTTAGGCTCTGAATCTACAGCAATAAATACAATAATAACATAAATTTCAGCTTTGGTGATAGAACTTGATAAGGAGTGCCTTTTGGGGAAGCTTCAGATATGGACTTAGGAGAGAAGAGAAGTATCTTTTATTGGATAATATTTTAGACCTATATAGATTGGGCTGTGGCAGAGATTTAGTTGGATCAAAACTAGGGGTTGGTCATGTGCAGGATGGGTTTGAGCCACTGGATACTTGGATTGTCATGTGATATTGCTTTGTTTCCATTCTTGGTATGTCAAACAGTTTATTGAAAGGGCACCAAATGGGCAATGGCTGGATGTTAAGTAGGTTGGCGGTAGCCAAATGCTTGTACATCCAGACCCTTGACACACACACCCTTAAGGGGTTACTCTGGTGCATCAGGAAGGGGCTTGTTTTAACGGCTACCGCCTGATGCTCCTGGAGCTGTTTACTAGTTGGAACCAGTCTGGTTGAGTGTTCTTCTTTACTGAGGCAGAGACAGGTTCTGTGGTATTTCTTGACAATTGGGGTTTTGTCACCTTGGAATTTTACTAGATAGTTGTTGTGATCTGGTCTGTACTTGATGATTCTTCCTGGTCCCTGGTGTACTGAGTCTAGTTTCTTTCTGTTGCCAGCTAGAACCCAGACGGGGGAGTCAATGGGAAGTGGTTCCTCCGTGGAGGTTACCTTTTGTGTTTTAAGCCTTTTTATTTCTGTTATTTTAGCTTTGAGGCATATGTGCTGTAGAGTTGGTACTTGTTCTAATGTGGGGGGCTTCCTGGGGGGATCTTTACATATGGTTGATTGTTGTGGGTGATTATCTCTGGTTTGTATCTGTATGTTATTTCAAACAGTGAGTAGCCTGTTCCTTGATTGGTACAGACCCAGGATACTAATAATGCATGTTTCATGTATAGTGGCCATGTGTCTTTGGATTTGCCATCCATTATTTTCTCAAGGGTTCTGATAAGGCTGCTGTCTAGGCATTCAACTTTGCTTTTGACCTGTGGCCTGTAGGGCAAGGTTGTGGAATGTTT
Organism: Entomophthora muscae; assembly: GCA_014839935.2. Lineage (NCBI taxonomy): Eukaryota > Fungi > Entomophthoromycota > Entomophthoromycetes > Entomophthorales > Entomophthoraceae > Entomophthora > Entomophthora muscae. The sequence goes on along the minus strand of QTSX02000011.1, from coordinate 554,974 downwards.
AATGTTTTTGTATTTTAAATTGTTTTTTACCATGTGACATGATAGCTATGTTGCTCTGTCAGTTATGATGTAGTCTGGAGTGCCGTAGTCAGCTATTATTGTGTTGTTAATGTTTCAGTTTATTGTTTCTGCTTTGTGGTCTTTTGTTGTCCAGAAGATGGGCCATCATGTAGCAAAATCAATGGCTAAAATTAGGAAACATTGATTTGTCTTAGTTTTTGAGAAGGGGCCCACTATGTCTAGTCCCCAAACCTTGAATGGTTCAGGGTCAAGTACTGGGTTAACCATTGGCTGGGGAGCTTTTGTGCTAGCGTATTTCTTGCACACTGTGCACTTTTTCAGAACATCAATAATTATTGTTTAAGATTGGGCCATCATACTATCTCTTTTAATGTGAGGTATAGGCTATTAGCCTTTGTATGTCCTATTAGGTGGTGATGTCTTAGTATGGTATTAATTCTTTGTGCAAGTGGGACGTATGGGACATGTTTGCTGTTAATGATTTGGTATACTGTGCCATTTGATACATGGAAATACTTTTTGTTCCTTACTAATGTATTGTGGGTTATTTGATGTGTTGAGGGGTCTTTCCCTTTGGTTTTATACTCAGTGTTGTATAGGTTTGGCCAGTCAGGGTCCAGGTGGTCAGGATGATCCTCTCTAGGCTGACATAGTCTAGAGAGCATCAGCCGTAGCCAGCTCTGCCCCTTTTTGTATTGAATGTCCAAATTAAGCTGCTCCAGCAGGGACATCCATTTGGCTTGTGCCGTGTGAGTGTGTTCTGAGTTTTGAAATATATTAAGGATTTATGGTCAGTTAGTACTTGGACGTTTAAATGTACTTCTAAGTAGCATCTCCATTTCCTGCATGTGTAATATATTGCTAGCAATTCCTTATTGTGCATTGGGTATCTCTTCTCAGTGTTGGTCAGTTTTCTGCTTTCATAACATACTGGAAGGAAGTCTTGCTGCCCTGGCTGGCAGATGCGCAGGACTGCACCAATGGTGGTGTCACTGACATCTGACTCAAGCTTGTAGCACCCATTGCTATTAGGGTATTGTAAGCTTGGCGTTTCAATCAAAGCTTGTTTTAATAGTTGGAAATTCTTGTCACATTCAGTGTCCAGAATATTTTTTGGCATTAACATTGGTTGGGTCATTGATTGATGTTGTTAGTTTTCTGGAGTATTTTATATAATTCCTTAGGTAAGCTACCATTCCAATAAAGCATCTAACTTGTTTACCAGAGGTGGGGTGTTGAATGTTATCTATGGCTTTTATTTTGTCTGGATCTGCTTTGATGCCATTTTCAGAGACAATGTGGCCCAAGAACAGGAGTTCCTTTTCCATAAATTGGCACTTGCTAGGCTTGGTGTAGAGTTTGTGCTTTGCAAACTGATCTAGTGTCTTGCAGACATATGTGAGGTGTTCCTATTTTGTTTTTGAGAATATGATGATATTTTCAAGGTAGCATAATGTATTTTAGAGACTGTTTAGTGCTTGGTTCATCATGGTGACAAACGTTGCAGGAGCGTTGGTCATCCCAAAGTTCATTACCCTACACTCAAAGGATCCAAATTGTGTATGAAACACAGTCTTTGGTATGTTCTTTTCTTTTACTTCAACTTGGTTGTATCCTGAGGTGAGGTCAATTTTGGAGAAAAAATTAGCTCCTGAGAGTCTTGCAAACAGATCCTCTATAAGTGGAAGAGGGGATTTATTCCTTACTGTGCTTGCATTTAGTGCTCTGTAGTCAGTTAATAGACGCAGAGTGCCTTCCTTTTTCTTTACAAAGAACACTGCTTCCCCCATGGGGATTCAGACAGGCAAATGAATCCTTTTGCTAGATTGTCCTCAATGTGTGTTTTGAGGGTTTGGGTCTCCACGGGAGAGATTCTGTAGAGGAGTGCAGGTTTGGGCATGGCTTTACATAGGTTGATGCCATGTTTGACCTCTTGTTTGGGGGGTAACTCTGTGAGTTCTTCTTTGAATAGATGAGTGTATTTGTTTAGAAGTTCAGCAATCTCTGGGCATTGAATTTTTTGTTTGTATATTATTGAATTTGATGTACCTAATTATGTGAAGGGTACTATCTTTAGTTAGACGTTTGGAGTTGTCTTGGTTTATGCCCTGGACAAATACTGTGTCTCTTAGAATGATGTTGTTGGGTTCTTTGAGGATGTTAAAATTGACTCTGTTGTGTTTGATGGTCATAGTTTTTTAACATACGCTGGGGTTCACTCAGGTGAACCAGTCCATGCCTGCTACAATATTGTAGTTTATGTTGTTCATGACAAGTCCTTTGATAGACCTTTGTATGCCTTGGAGGTCAATTCCAAAGGGAGTTGTTTTGCCTTTGAGTAGAACCTTTGATTTATCTGCCATTCTGATGTATTTGAAGTTGGATTTGACAACTGGTATTTTCTACTTGGTTACAAAAGGTTTGCTAACCATAGTGTGTTGTGCACCAGAGTCAAATAAAATTTTATGTGTATGTGATTTGTAAGTTCATAGATAGACAAGAAGTTGTGAGTGATCTTTAATTTTTACATTCATAAAAATGGAGGATTGCGGGACACATGGGATGCAAGCAGCAAAGTTTGTGCCTTGGTACAGTTTCTTGTCAAGTTGGGAGGAGACAGGGGCACTTAAGCCTGTTCCCCCTTCTCTTTTCCCTGTTCCTCTGTTTTGAGACCTTCAAGGTCAGAAAATGTGAGATCAGATTCATAGCAAGTTGCTATTTCAGCATTGTTTACTTCAGTGGTGTCCTCTTTCTTGGGATGGGAGCAGTTTGCGCTTTGGCTGCAATTGCCATTGTTGTGATTGGAGTTTTTCTCTGCCATTGCTGTTTGAGGAGCAATTGCTGTTGCGTGCAGCATATTCCATGTTTGTGTGTGTTTCTGCGCACAAGGCTTCTGCAATGAGCACAGGCATGGAGGTATTAGCCTCTGGAAAGATGAGGGCAGCAGCAGAGGGTTTCATTCTGTTGATGAATGAGGCTCTGGTATGTACATTGTCATCTTGCGCTGGGTTCTGTATTTTGCAGTGTATTTCCTCAAATTCATTGGCGTAAGCTGTGATAGTGGTCTTCTGAGGAAGATTGCTGAGCAGTATTGCAATGTCTTGAAGGGATTTGGTGACGCTGAAATTGTGTATGATGTCTGCTTTGAACTCTTCCCAGTTGCCAAGCTGGTCTTCAGTTTTTGATCTAACTCAGATGGCAAACCAGTTAGCTGTGGCCTTGTTTAAGCGCTGACTGGCTTCCTGGACCCATTTTTTGTGGGGGATGCGGCTGGCGCAGAGTTTGGTGGCTGTGTGGTCTAGCCAGTTGATGATGTTTTCTTTTTTTTACCAAAAAACTTGTTGATACCAATGTATTTGGTGTTGGTAACTTCACCTGTGATAGGTGGTTGTGCATTTTTTTGTGGTTGTAGAGAGCAACTATATTGAATTATCTTGTTGCATGCTTTGGGCATGACCAGACCTTTGAATATGGTGCATCCACTAGGTATATCTTCATCAATGTTGTAAGCAGAAGTATGTTTTCCAGGTCTCCTGGGATGTGGCCTGGTTGAGTATGTGAGCAAAGGTGGGCAGGTTTTGGTCAGTCATTTTCTCTTTCATGGGTGTGGTTGAAAAACCATAGCTTCTACCAGTGATAAGGAGCGCCTTTTGGGGAAGCTTCAAATATGGAATTAGGAGAGAAGTATCTTTTATTGGATAATATTTTAGACTTATATAGATTGGGCTGTGGTGGAGACTTAGTCAGATCAAACCTAGGGGTTGGTCATGTGCGGGATGGGTTTGAGCTACTGGATACTTGGATTGTCATATGATATTGCTTGGTTTCTATTCTTGGTATGTCAAACAGTATATTTGAAGAGCACTAAAATGGGCAATGGCTGGATGTTAAGTAGGTTGGAAGTATCCAGAATGCTTGTACATCCAGACCCTAAACAAATAAAAGTTCAGAAATGTCAGAAAATTGTCTTTATGGATTAATCTATGTGCCTAAAAATTCTAGTGATATAACTGTGCTGTTTTAGCAGAGCTATAAAAGAAAATATATAATATTGAAATAGATAATGTCTTTAATTTAAAAAGATATTTCATGGCTTTTTTAGTGGTATTAGGGATAGATAGAAAATTTCTGTTATATGAGGCACTAATCTAAAAAAATACATTTGCTCTATATATAAAACAATCTAGTCATGATGTCTCAGTTTGGGAACTTGACTTGACATGTCTTGGCTTTGGGTCTGAGATCGTTTAAGTTCAGTTATGACTTGGAACCTTGTCCAGATTTTGGCCATAAAATTTCAATGCTTCTTCTTTTTAGAAGCACCTCATTGTCAGTAAGTGCATCTGTGAAGAGGTTTATGTTGCATTTGTCAGATGAAACAAGAAAGACAATAAAAAAGTCTATACAACTGTAATAATCACAGCTTAGCTGGTTAAAATAGCAACAAGTATATCAGGTTTGTTGCTCTGGACTGAAAAAAAGTTGAACTAGACCAAAAGAGTCATACAAAAAAACTAGATGGTTCTTTTAAACTCAAGTTTCAAAGAAAACCAGAAATTAAGCTTGGGCTTAGATATCAGCTTTAATTTCTTGATTTAATAATCAAGATGGTAATTTTATGTTTAAAAAGGGCCTTGTTATGGTAGAAAACCAAATGAAAGGAATAGCACATCCCCATAGAACCCAAAATTAACAAAGAACTGCTGCCAAGCCCTTGAAAAAATAGACAACTTAAATGCTGTCATTGATAAAAAAATTGATCAAAGCTGGAGTCTTTCAGGGATCCATCCTGTAGCAGGTTCCTGAGAACTTGTGGGCAGGCAGCCCACAGGCCCAGAAGGAAGGAGTCAGGAATGCTTTTCCAGACATTTCTGACAGCAATTTCTTCCTAAGCAAAGGGGAGATTTGTCCTCTCTTTCAGCTTTTTTTGAGGCTCTTAAAGGTAATGGATTAGTACGTAGTATCTGTCCTTTATTACCTGTTAAACTGGACCCAATTGCTTCCCAAGCCAGTATTATTGTCAACGGTATTTGGACCCAGGTCTTATTCAGCCCTAGACGCTCTTCAATCTAAAGAAAAAATTAGTAATATCTTAAAAAATAAATTGTTACCTTTCAAACTTGTTTCCAGCCAATCAAATTTTATGTTAATTGAATCAATGGATTCTTATAATCAATTCAATGACAAAAGAAACTGTTTCAACCTTGTCCTTGCTTTAGCTTGCCCGTTGGCTTCTAGTTCTGTTGTTGGTTCTGGTTCTCCTTCCCCAGTTTTATCTGGGGAATAGCTTGGTTTTGCCTGTTTTTCCTACCTGAATGACAATTTATTTTTAGAACAATTATTATTTTTGTATTGCTGAGGTCAATTTTATCACTCCAGTACTGCAAATAATTCCAGTCTTAAGTTAACTGCCTATGATCCCCAGATTCCCTCCAAATTTCCCCAATTCCATCCCCAAGAGATTTGATCTCCTTTATTTTATCTCCAGATTATCATTCATCTTCCATGCTATATAATGCTGATAATTTATGATCTCTTACTTGTTCAATCAATAAAGTCTACATTCACCCAAGTGAATCATTTTGCTTACTTATTAAACTTGACTTAAGCCTAGAATCCTAAACCATGAGATTACCCAAGACTCCTTTTATTGAGTCTCTTAGGTATAAATGGATGTACTGGATGGTCTTGCTGCTGGCTGTAATGGCCAGCATTTCAAAAGGTTCACATGCAGATTCTGATACCTCCCCTGAGGCGCAATTTCTAGACAGCTCCTGGCGCCAGGTGATACCAGGAGTATGGTATACCGCTACACCTTTATCACATAATCCACCTCACAGAGAAGAGACCAAGAACTACCAATCCTCCTCCCAGACCCCCAAACCCCAAGTCTTCTGTCTTTTGGCTTCCTCCTGTGTTACTTGGGGGTTTACTTCTTCTTGGGACGTTTCAACCCGCTGTTATGCAGATATTGTTTATTTAGAGAATTATTCCACCTTGGAATGGTGTCTTTGCCTGTAGGATCCTTGGTAAATGGATTAAATACCTATGCCATCATTCCCCACCTAGGAAGATTATTTCCTAGCAGGTGGGTGCCTGACAGAAGGGCCCACCACAGGATGGGTTGTCATGCTCCAAGCCTAAATTCTGACTTTTGAAGTTTGGAAATTAATCTTCCTTTGAGAATTTTGAACTCCAAATTTTTAAGTAAGTATTTTTGAAATAAAGCCCCTTCCCTTTTCTTGATGCTTGATTTTTGCTTGATGTCAAAAGCAAAACGCCAGTTACAGCTCAAACGTTATGTAATCACCTTGGTTACCCCTTAATTTCAAAACCGTTGCAGATGCCCTGCTTCTGTTTGAATGTTGCTCAAACTCTCCCCTTATGTCTTCTGTTGCAGTTTCAACTTACTTTTCTATATAAATAAACTCAACAAGGAAGAGTAGGCTTGTCAGGAATTTATATTGAATTTTCTCTACCTTGGTTAATCCTGGCAACCTGCCAAGCCATTAATTATTGAAGCTTCCAATATATTACTAGCAGGCTTAATTGATCTAAGAAGCCTTCATAAAGTAGATTCAGATCAACTATTGTAAGACTAACCAGGAATATCATAGACCTACAATTATGACTGATTCCCAATTGGTTAGAGTTATTCCAGAATACTCTAGCAAATCGCCAGCTTAGCAATCATGGATTCTCTAAGGATCATATAGGGTTGTGATTGATTTGCACTGGCAACCTGCCGGTGCCACTGCAAATTCTTGCTAGAAAGGTTGCTTGGTGAACTGACAAACTATGTGCTAAAAATAGAGTAATTAATTAGCGCTGCCGCTGCCAGCATGCCAATAGATTATACATGGATTTCTGGCTATGGGGGTGATGCTGGCGGTCTGGGGATGGAAAGACTGACCAAGCAAAAGTTAGAAGCACCAGATAATATTATCCTGGCAAGAGAGCGCAAGCTCTAAAAAAGCCCTTTCATTGGACTAATAGAAGGCAGAAAAATTAAGAAAAAGATCCTACTGTAGAATTTTTTCACAGTAGAAGAATAAATCCAAGTTTGAAGACCTTAGTCAGTTCACAAAGACTTTAGTAAGCTTCCAGTTAAAGAGCCTCTTGTTATTTGCCTCCCTTGGACATTAACAGCTGTTGCCTTGCTAAGGAATCCACAGATGTTGCAATTAACGCTTGTCATCATACAAGCATTCTATATACATAATGACCAAAATCTCCCAATTACTCAATAAAGCAAATCTTAATGTTGTAACTGTGCTGTTTTAGCAGAGTTACAAGGGAGAAAATATTTAGAAGCTAGATATAATCTTTATTGTGAGGTAGTGATTATATAGTCGTAGTTAATCAATGGATAGCAGGAACATGATTTTTGATCACACAGTTGGATGAAAGAAGGGGGTAGTTTAATCCTGGTAATGAGTCAAGCGCCAAAAAAAGGTATCCACTGTAGGGGATCATCATCTGTTCATGTTGTTGGATTTTGTAATTTGAGTTGACTTCCTAGTCTGGCTTCAAGTTGCTGGATAATTGGATTGCAGGTCACAAAACCGCTTGTTGGGACCTTGCTAGTGGGTCAAGCCTGCGGTTTCAACATTAACCAGACTGCCAGGTCTGACAGCAGAACCAAAATTTCTGACAAGGCTTAAGCCAAACTTCTAAGTTTTTATCCTGCTTAAGATTAGAACTTCTTAATTTTAAACATTTTAAATTTAAAACTTAAAAATTAGCTTTGAAATCACCTTTTTATTTTTCCTTGAAAACTCAATCTTTGAAGTTTACTTAACTTTCAACTTCAAAAAAAACAATTTTTCTTTTTCTTAAAAAACTCAATCTTTGAAATTTACTTAAATTTTTAACTTCAATTTTAAATTTATCTTTTTATTCTACTTCAATATTTTAAGAATAAATTTTGAAAAATTAAAATTTTAACTTTACATTTAATATTCTTGTTATTCATTTTTACTGATTTGTTGAAATCACTTTGTTTTTCTTTATAGAACTTACATGGTCTATTTTTTATTAAAACTAAATCAATTTTTTATTTTAAAAATAACACAGGTAAGTTTTATCAATATAGAGTAAATTGTGTTACCGTGGAAATGATAACTCAGCAAACTGCTGCTTTATTTACAAATCTTTTAAATTTTAAAGAAAATTTATGTAGAGTTGTTGCAACTGAGTTTACAGACTTGCCTGCCAATGTATCTTACAATACACAGGGGGCGCTCAATGAGCTGCCTCTTGATGTATCTAACAACATGGACCAATCTGATGGAATGTTGAGCTACAGGTACTTTCTCCCAATTAGGAGCATAATCAATTCAACCTGCTGATCCTGCATGAGTTATTCCTTAGCTTCAATCCTTACATTGAACACACTATCATGCCACCCTCTTGTGGCCTGGTGGTTTTCCCCATATAGTATATTAATCACAGTATTCTATAATAAACATCACCTTATTTTTATTATTACTGTCCTTTTTATTAGACTGTTGTCTTCCCCAACCCAAACACTTAATCCTCATTGGTTCAGTTGCAACATTGGTAGCAGCAGTAGGTTCACAACCTACCTAAAGAGAAAATCCCCCCCAAGAAAGGACAAAGTATGGGCCGTATGGCTACTCCCCACCAAGAAACCTTCCTGCCAATCCCCAAGGGGGACATCCCTAACAGAATTATCATCTATTGAAACCAACTGATACTTATGAGTGTGTACAATTGACTCCGCCTTGGGCAGCGCAACGCTAGTGTCACCCCGCCCCAGTCAGATCTGTCACAACACATGCTCAACCTCCAGTTGGAAACCTTTGTGGGTGGCGTGGAAGAGGCTGACAATGTCAGTTAGCTCCACTCCAATGAAACCCGCCTCTGTGTATGTCAGGTACCTTAGCCTATGTGGGTTGCCACTGCTTCAGGCTGCCTTATGGAACCTGCTGCAGTTTGGTTCCCCACCTGGGACAATCAAGAAATAGAAATTACCTAGGCGTCATTCAGGGATGCTGTGAAGTCCTGCTATAGCAAAATGTTCTTCACCATTGTGGTAGGGACTCCCCTCCTGGCTATCAAATAGACTAGCTCCATTCCTGAATACCTTGTTGCCTGGCAGCAAGCTCTTGTTGCCGCCCCAGAAGCTGTGACTGGCAGGAATGCCATGCTCCTTACCTTGATAGTTAATGGGTTATAACCCCATATCTTCAAGTGAGATCCTGTAGGTTGCTGTACCTCCATCAATGACTGCTATAAGGCCATTGTGGAGGCCAATAAGCAGGCTTCATTGGGTTTCTACCGCTCCAATGACACACCACCCCAAACTTGTCTCATACCTGGTGGTGCTCAGAACCAAGTAGGTTGCCACCAGCCACACCAACAGGAAAATGGGGTTAAGCGCCCCTGAAAAGGGGAGCTCCAGCTAGCACAAATTGAGGACCCAGGAAAATCCTGGGGGTTGTAGTTACAAGAGGTTCTACAATCCCACTTGACCCTCACTCTCAAGCCCTCCTAGCAAAGAACCCCTGCAACTACAAAGTTCACAAAGTTGAAACCCTTGAAGTCTTACAAGTGCATAGCAATGACCCCATACTTCAAGCCAGTCACTCTCCAAATAAAGTAACTCGCTTGGCCTACCCCTTTTGTTTCCGTGGGAACACCCACAAACTACTGGTAGATACTGGGACCAACCACATTATGGTTGACCAGGCATTTGAAGACGCTCAGCAGCTAGACCAAGTGCCAAGAAGATTCAAGGCAGTACAAGTGGCTAATTCCTAAAGAGTGGCAATTACCCATGAGATGGTACCCTTCTCTGTTAAGATGGGAAACATCCAGGTTAAGCTCTCTGGTCCCATCATGGCAGGGCTCAGCCATAATGCCATTGCTGGCCTTGACTGGCTTTGCCACAACTGACTTTACATCAACTGGGATACATCTATGATCACCCTAATAGGAATGGGGTGGGCTTTCAGATATAACCCGTCAAAATAAACAAGTTGCTGCACAATACTGTGTTTGTCAGAATCACAGAAACAGGCTCATATAATTCCAAGGGAGAAAAAATAGACTTTAACTAATGCTCAGTCAAAGTTATCTGCCCTGAAGCATCTGCGGCCCCTCCCTTGATCACGTCACCTCCATCAGCACTTGCTGCACTCCTCAAGGAATATAAGAACGTCTTCAGTGAAACACTGGACCAGTTACCTCCTCCCTGGGAGATCCAGCATGCTGTACAGCTTCAAGGGTCACTTCCCAAGGTGCGCCCCCTTTATTGCTTGACACCAAAAGAAGACAAAACCCTCTGCTAGCACATTGTAGATGCACTTGACAAAGGCTTCATATGCCCCTTGCTTTTGTCATACGGGGCTGCTGTCTTCTTTGTAGCCAATAAGGACAGGTCCCTTCACCTAGTCACAGATTACAGCACCCTCAACAAGGTGACCAGTAAAAACAAGTACACCCTGCTGAGATTGCCAGCCTGTTTGACACTCTCATGGATGCAAAGGTTTTTGCAAGATTGATCTCACTGTGAGGTACAACCAGGTCTGCATCGCACCAGGAGATGAAGCAAAAACTGCCTTCTGAAAACGCTACAGGTTGTTTGAGTGCCAGGTCATGAACTTTGGGATGACCAATGCTCCCTCCACCTTTGCCATGTTGATGAACAAAGCATTTGAGGATCTGATTGGAAATTTTGTTGTTGTGTACCTTGATGACATCATTGTTTTCAGTCAAAATCAAATCACTCATCTCCAACACCTCCATGCTGTCCTCAACACCCTTTGGAAAAATCAGCTAAAAGCTAAACCCTCCAAATGTGAGTTCCTCAAGTCAGAGTTGCTGTTCCTTGGGCACACCATCTCTGCCCAAGGGATAAAGCCCAACCATGCCAAAATCAAGGCAATCACCAGCATGCCGCCTCCCACTGATGTGGGCCAGGTGTGTACCTTCTTAGGCATGGTTGCCTATGTGCACAAGTTCATTCCCAATTGCAGGGAGCTAATTTCACCTCTCACCAAGCTCCTGAACACTAAACAGTGCTTCCATTGAACCCCTACCAGAGATCAAGCCTTTGAGACGTTGAAGCAGAGACTTAAAACTGCACCCATATTCCAGTTTCCTAATTGAAACCGCCAATAAAAACTCAAGACTGATGCCTCTGAAAGAGCTATAGGGGGTATGCTACAGGTAGAAACTGAAGATGGTGTCTTCCTCCCTGTGGCATACAAATCCAAGAAGCTCACTGACTCAGAACAATTTTACCCCATTCATGATAAAGAATTAGCAACAATCATGCACTTTGTTGAGAAGTGTTGCTATTACCTAGAAGGGGCTACCTTTCTGCCCCGCGTCCTGACAGACCACAAGCCACTCCAGTACTTCAACACACAGTTGCACTTGACACGCTGCCAGACAGGCTGGGTCAAGCGTCTGTCCCCCTACCAGTTGCACATCAAATACAAGCCTGTTAAGGAACTTGTCACAACAGCGCCCTCTCAAGGCTCTATGTAGTGTCCATCACCAGGGACAATGGTTTGGACCCATATTGGCCAATGCTTTATCTATGTCCTGAGTCAACCTGGTACAAAGGCCTTAATTTGGTAACCCTCTCCAAGCTAAAGGACAACAAAAGCCAGTTCACCACCAATGCTGACAATGTCTGCCACCGGGAAGAGACAGGGGAAAAAACGCCCTATATTTCCACCACAAAGCAAGGAGACACCATACTGCACTACCACCACACCTTGGGCCATGTCAGAGGACAGAACCTCTTTGAAATCATGAAACATAAAGTTTGGTGGCCGTGCATGCACCAAGACATCTTGGATCTCCTTGAAACATGTGTGCTGTGCAAAAAGAATACATCTAAACCTTCACCCCCAAAGCCTGTCTTGCCCATTAAAACAATGGAACCCTCAAACAGTGGGCCCTTGACATTGTGGGGCCCATCCTGAAGACAGACTGGAAAAGAAATACATCATAACTGACATTGACTACTTCACCCGTTGGCCAGTGGCCTGGGCAACAACTAACTACACCGCTGTCACCATCACTTGCTTCATTGGTAAGGAAATTGTGGCCTGTTTTGGACAACCCAAACGCCTCATTACAAGTGGGTTCCCGCGCTTGTTGGACATGGCATGGAGTCGTGACTATTCATTGTAGGTCATTTTTGGCGCAGTACACCTTCATGACATCTGCAAGCCAATGGGCGTGTAGAGCAATTGAATGGCTCCTTGGTCCAGTTTATTTCCAAACTCTCACAGGAACATCCCAATACTGTGTGGACTGAACATCTGCCCACCACACTGCTCATTTTACAAGCAAGAGTCAACAGGGGCACTGGGTTCAGCCCCAGCACCTTGGCCTTCAGAATGCCTGATGGTTTGGCATAAGTAGAACAAGGGAAATTATTATCTATGGTTCCTGAAAACCCTCTTGTTACCTACCCCTTCCCTGATCCAGTGGCGCGCCAAGGCCCAAGACATTGAGCACAAGCAAATTGAGGGAGGGACAAGACACCTTGAGGCCAGATATGCCATAGGTGATCCTGTCTACACCCTCAACCCCAACTAAGCTAATTTAGAACCCAACCACTTGGGGCCCTTCAAGATAGCTGCAGTTTATGACAACCACACCTACCAGCTGGAAGACTCCCAAGGGAACAACAAAAGGCTTCAACACAATTGCTTGTGCCCCTGCTGCGCCATCCCCACACAAAAGCTGTTTGTGTGGACCTTCCCAGATCTCCTGCAAGCTCAATTCTGGTGTCTGACAACAAACAGGGGGCAAGGGGGATGTTGCAACCAAGTTTCTAGACTCTCCTGCCAACGTATCTTATAATACACAGGGGGCGCTCAATGAGCCACCCCTTGACGTATCTAACAACATGGACCAATCTGATGTCAATGTTGAGCTACGGGTACTTTCTCCCAATTAAGAGTGTTACCAATTCAACTTGCTGATCCTGCATGAGTTATTCCTTAGAGCCAATCCTTACATGAAACACGCCACCATATCACCCCCTTGTGGCCCGGTGGCTTTCCCCATATAGTATATTAAGCACAGTATTCTATAATAAACATCACCTTATTCTTATTATTCCTGTACTTCCTATTGGACTGTTGTCTTCCCCAACCTAAATACTGTTGCAACCAAGTTTCCAGACTTGCCTGCTAACGTATCTTACAATACACAGGTGGCACTCAATGAGCCGCCCATTGACGGTCTAACATTATGGATTGATCTGTTGGCAATATCAAATGGCGAGTACTTCATCCTAATTAGGAGCGCTACCAATTTGACTTGCTGATCCCCACACAAGTTATTCCTCTGCTTTGAACCTTACATGGAACTCCCCACCATGCCACCCCCTTGTGGCCTTGTGGCTTTCCCCATATAGTATATTAATCACAATATTCTACAATAAGTAATACCTTATTCTTATTATTATGTCCTTTCTATTGGACTGTTGTCTTCCCCAATTCCAAATACTGAATCCTCATTGGTTCAGTTGCAACAGAGTGATGACTTATTATTCTCACAGAGGTATCCCCAACATTGACATACCACTTGTACTGTAAATTCAGAACCTGAACGTAAAAATGCGGGATTGTCAAATCCTTGGTCTAAATTTTGAATCATTTTTGTGGGCAACTCAGCTGAGTAAAAATTAAAATATTTAATAAAATCAACCATTTAATTTATCTTTTTTTGATTTATCTAAATTGGCAACTTTTGAATCCCTTGAGTAGATAACTCAACTAAAAATAAGACAAAACATAGCAAAAAAATTCAGGATACATGAATCAGAAATTCAGGATTCTATTGTATGATTTGAGATTTCCTGTATTTCAAACAAATCATAGACACAATGTAAAACTTAACAAATCTGAAATTGCAGGATTGTCAAATCCAAGAGCTAAGTTTTAAATTAAAAATGAGGTGAATTTGAAATAAATATAATTTATGGGGGTCTCAAAAAGGATTCTAAAGGATATAGAGTGGATTTGTACTAATTCTTTTAGTAATAATAGGCATTCTCAAAAATCACCCTATTCCATTTTAGGGCAGCTAAAATTTAGATGCTTGATTACAGTAGACTTTAGAAAATGCTAATAATAAAATAGAATTATATATTACAATCTATTTTTATCAAGTTGTCTTTTCCTTGGTGTGATGATAGTTCATTTCCTGTTGATAATGTACTTTCATTTAATTGGACAGTTTCATCTCCAGTTGCCTTGGTAATAGGAAATCAAGTTGCCTCTGCAACCACAGCTAGTCTTGGGGAGGCAACTTGATTTCCTATCTCCAAGGCAACTGGAGGTGAAACTATCCAATTAAATGAAAGTACATTATTAACAGCAAATGAACTATCATTACACCAAGGAAAAGACAACTTGATAAAAATAGATTGTTATGTATAATTCTATTTTATTATTAGCATTCTCTAAATTCTACTGTAATCAAGTATCCTTAATAGCAATACATTAACACATAGTGTAGCAAACAGATGGTTTATCTTTCCCCCTCCTTTCTTCCTTAAAAGAAAGTTTGTTTGGCCCCTGGCGTAGTCAGGGGCCAAAAAACTTTTAAAATTTTTTTGGGTCATCAAGAGGATAGCTCATATATAATTATATGGTTTTGTGGTTGCTATATTAGTGATTTAGAGTGCAGAATATTACATCATTTCCAGTTTAGACAATTTTACATTTCATATAATTTAATGTCTAAACATGGTTGTTGAGATTGGATTTTTCATTTGATTTTATCCAGAGTGGAGCTTCTTGATTTGGGTTGATTTGTCCTAGTTTTTTACTGTACATTCAATTTAGATTCTAGTTCCTGCAATTAATATCTGAGTTTACTAGTGGCATTCAAAAGTGATTGAAATTTGGCTCTTGGATTTTTAATCCCGTAAATTTAAAAAACATAGTAAACTTGATGAAAATGGTTGATGGATTTGAACACTTCAAATCTGATTCTAGTTAATTCATTTTTCCATAGGAAATATGAAGTTTGACTTGAACTTTGCAAAGTGTCTATGAGTTCCCACATTTTTAAAAAGTCAAATAAAAATACAAAGAATTAAATTTAACCAAAAAAGGCCATCCCGCATAAGTGATTCAAAATCTTGACCAAGGATTTGACAATCCCGCATTTTTACGTTCAGGTTCTGAATTTACAGTAACCACTCAAAATTTAGTGAATACTTTCTCTTATATTATAATATTGGGATTTTTACAAGCTTTGTCTCCACATTTCACAAATTATAAACTTTTGGCAGTTTCTCTTAATAATTTACTGCAAATGGTACCTACATTTTTATATCTTTTAAAAATTAAATCCAGTAGCTCTATAAGCCCTTATTTATAATCTTGTTCCACTTTGGGCAAGGCCTTACATGGGTGCTAACTTGATAATGTAGGATATAGATTTCCTAGGATAGCCCAGGGTCCACTGGCAGGCACTATAGAGTTAATTAAGACAATGATAGTGATTTAAATAACTCCAAATATCTGGGTGGAGATGAACTCACTAGTGATAACAGATTCTTGCGGGCAGTTGGGCTGTGGGGTCAAGGGAGGAGTCATTGGTACCAGGTACACAGGCAGGTAGTTATACTTGCCACAGAATAGCAGGAAGGCACAGTGATCCAGGCTCCTTCTTGGCCAATAACCTGAGTCTCTTGGGTCCTGGCTTTGGGGTTGTGAAGTAGGATTTTCTTTAAGGTGAATTCTGAATAGGCCAGGTTGGACAGATATTCAGTAAAATGTACCAGGGCAAAGGGTGCTCCTGGTGGACAATATAGTTTGGGCAGTTGGTCTGTATTTTCTTGGGCTTGGTGAGAAACTGAGGCAGGACCAGGGAGATCAAAGTGGAAATGATAAAATGCTAAAAGGAGTTAGATATAATCTGGAAGAATCACAGGTTCATAACACTTTTTTGTAAAAATGGCAATGAGCAACTTTCTGGTGGCCTCAGAGTATAGGTATGTCCATCTGCCATGGAAAAACTTTTGCAAAATCCTTTGGGTCAGGTGGTAGAATTTACCAAGGTTTGGGACTCTTTGGTGGCATCCAAAATTTTTGATTCATCATTGGCTGGGTTGTAATAGGGAATCTTGATTTTCTTCTTTGAGACAAGGGATTTGTCAGCAACCTGTGGGTCTTGGGATTGGAAAAATTCACCTAATATCTCATTGGCGGCAGCCTGGGTGATTGTGGGGCCTTGTATGAGTTGTTGATCTCATTAGTTAGGCTAGGGAAATTCTCCAAGAGGCAGGGTTTGAATGTGGAAGGTACTACACTGGTGAGCTTTGGAGGTTTTCATGAAGTCAAATCTATCTCTAACTTGAGCCCAAAAAATGTGGGCTGGCGGCCTGCAGGGGCCCGGGGTTCAAATCTTGAAGTTGGGATTTTCCCTTGCTAATCAATAGCAGGAATTTTTCGCTTGTGACAGAGTCACTCAAATAGCCCTGGAAAATCTTAACTTGCTTTTTTTCTCCCAAATAATTATGACAAGAAAATCATGTGTTATACATTATTTAGAGATGGTAGCGCTTGTCTCACTGGTCACTAATTCTTTGAATTATGATGTCACCAACTCAAATTCCAATGCAGGCTCTCCAACTGCTGATAATATTCTTGCCAGCTAATCAGATGCCAAAAAATAACCCCCATCCCCATCCTGAATTACCTTAAAACTTCCCTATAACACTATAGAAATTTGTTTCAAGATAGCTTATTATCACTAAGAAAATAAAATCCTTGAATCTCCTCATAACCCTATTATGCTTGAACACTTAGGCCTTCTGACCCATAGTGTTGATAGCCTAATAACCTCATTTTTCTGATATTGACCTCAGAGTCTCTTGCGGTGCAGTGGCCTGCCTTGTACCTCACTTCTACATCTGTGTATTTTTCTAATTTGCCTCTCAAAATGCTATTCCTCATTTTTGTGCTCACATTGGTGTTCTGCTATACCAACTTTGGCGTGAAATTCATCAGTCCCTCCTAAAAATTTAGCCTGGTACTTTTAAAGTAGTTGGTGATTTACTTGATTTATCCTCATCATTTATCTTTCAGCAGTGCATCTCACCATTTTATCTCTACAGGCCTGAAAGAATGGGCTTGTGAAATCCAGTAAGTTTAAGATAGTATAAATTGTATGTTTATTGAGGATAATATAATGCCTTTATGTAAAAAATATAAGGGTGATGATAAAAATTTAAGTTGATTACAACAGTCACAGATAATCAGCTCTTTGTGTGTAAATCCTCATTCAACATCCAATAGAACCAATGTGATGAGAAAATGAATTGGTGGATGAATGAGCAGTTAGATGATAAAATAGATAATTATAACAAAGCAATTATGTGTGAGCAAGATTTTTGTTGAGACAACTAATCTTAACAGCTGAGAAAAATGGGGATCAACTAACATAAGAGTGTTGGATCTAAGATGTTGGGCTTAACTAAAATAATATGTTTCAATAAATAATATGAGTTTAAAACTAAATGAGGAAGAACAGAGTCAGGAAAAAGTTTATATATTGTTTAGCTCAAACATAGTTTGACAGAAAAAAGGGTATCACAAGGGGATTGTGTGAAACAGACAGAAGTGACATCAGGGCTAATAGAAGAAAATTTATATTAAAATCTAAAGGGCTGTTCCTCATTTAAATTATTACAGTTGTTGGAGATGCAAGCTATATATTAGACAAGATGTTTCTTGGACATAGGCAGGACATCACTTTGCTGCTTTTGTCTGGCCTAATAAGGTCAAAGGTAGTTGTGGTGCATAATCTTGTCTTATTGTTGCTTCCCTAGTCTTTTGACAGCAACCGTCAGTATGTAACATCCTCCATGTTGACAATCCCAAAAATTATTGTTGAGTATGTACTTTTTGAAAGTATAAAAAACAAAATAAAGGGAGAAATTAAGAAGAGGATTATACTTTATTTGATGAGAGAGAAGTATTATATAGTATCATGATAAGTCACATGCTGTCCTTGTACATCATGGAGCCTGTCCAGGTAGTGTTCTTCTTAGGATTTGAAACTTTTGATCCTCATGCAATATAGGTGTAGCAATAGTGCCACACACCATTTAGCAGTTGATTCATTTCTTGGGGAAATGATTTCCTGAGAGAGAGTAATCAAAGATGCGATAGCATCTATTTCTGATTAGAGTAAATCCTGATAGCTACCTTCAAGTTGTTTGCACAAATGCTAGCATGCGACTTTAAAATCTGTGGGGAAACACAACACTATTTTTGACCTTTTCAAAGCTAAATTTTAAAAACCAAATCCCTGATTTATTTGAACTAAATAGTTTGTTATAGCACTGTGGGGGCGTCAGATGGATTATCTTTAATATTGAAGTAGCTTTATTATAGCGTACCAATACTATTTAAATAGATTTGCATTCGTAAAGTGGTATACTTTGAAGAGAAGTAAAGAAAACTAAATTTGATTGATTTGCTTTTATTTTATAACAAAAGCTTGAATGGTATAGAAAATCAAGTGCTTAACTCAATGGCAAACGCCGCAGCCAAACGTGCAAACTGTTTGACGTGATGGAAGTTAATAGTCTCGACACGATCTCTTGAGCTGTGAATGTTAGGGTTGGAATCAATATCAGGGTCTTCAATTGGGAAGGCAGCACGATATCCGTGAGAGTCCCATGAAGCGTGATCAGAGCATCCATATCCGCAGCCTGAGTTAATCCATTTCAAGTCAGTATAGGCAATAATAAGTTTTCTGAGAAATTCACTTAGAGTTGGGTCAGTGTGGTCTTGGACCACGGCGATTCTTTCGGGGCCGACGAAATGACCAGACATATCGAAATGCATCATAGCAACAACGTTCTTGTGGCTAGACGCGTACTTAGAAGCAATAGCTTCTGATCCTTTCAATCCTCCTTCTTCCCCGGAATACCAATGAAATTCAAGATTGCGAGTTGGGCGGAAACCACCCTGAACCAAAGCCTTGAATGCCGAGATAATAGATGTTGTACCACTGCCATCGTCATCGGCTCCTGGTGCCCTGCCAAACCATGGATTCCACTGGCTTACTGAGTCTTGATGAGCTCCGACAATAACAATTTCATCAGTCTTATTGTCAGGTTTGAAGCGAACAATGATGCTACTTTGCTTCCAATTATGAGGGAAATATTGTACTGTTAAGTCCTTACGGTGACTCTCATTAATAATAGCCTGTAACTTATCGAATAAGAACTGAGCAGACTCGACCCCGTAATGAGAGTTATAATATCTGTTATAAAAAGAAGAAAACTTGGTAAGAAAATTCTTCATCTCTTCCGGATCCAAGGTCTTGAGAATGGGTTCAGCATATTCCTGGAATTCGGGCTTTGAAGGTATTTTTGACTTTTTCTTGGATAAAGGTTGAACATCACCTTGGCGCCCAGTGACATCAACCAGCTTCTGCTTAGTAGTAATCCGGTGAAATTGAGCCTCGATGGAAGAAAGCCACAAACCAGAATCGTGTTCGGAAGTTTTATATAATCGCTTAGAAAAAAGATCAGCCTTAGTGATGTTAAACACACGGTTGTACAACTCATCTTGGGCTGCGAGCCCCAGAATTATATCAGAGTAGCGTTTAAGCGCAACATTTCTGTCAAAAGCTATTGAATAAGATGATGTTAAAAGCTTTATCTCATCAGTCAAATTTTCGATTTCTTCAAAAAAGGCATCGGGTCCAACAGAAAAGTAACCTTGTCGACGATTAGCACTAATAACGGGTCCTGGAGAAAGAAAATCGGAAGCAAGTCTAGCCTTAATAGTAGCTGCTAAAACCAAATAGCTTAAAATCTTAGGGAAATCGAACATTAAACTTAGAAGAACCTCAAACGCTTAGGCATAAATACTAGCAGCTCTAAAGCATGACCAACGCCACAACCATCAGATTGGATATGCATTTAGGTCAAGTCTCACAATCCCAAGCATTCATTGACCCTGTGACTGACGTCACTGTTTGAGTAATCATAATGCCATTTTTTACATTAGTTAACTGATGCCTTTTCAATTGCCAAGCTTCCAAGGACGTAAGAAGTGGAACAAAGATCTATCGAGCCTAGGGTTGGGATGGTCACAGCAATTGTGTAATCACAGAGTCACAAAACTGTTTTTAACGTGTTTTGGATTAGGTCACAGAATAATCTGTGTAGATTTGAGCCACAACTTTTGGAGTAGGTCACAATTTGTGGCTCACTCCATTGTGTAGGTCACAAAATATAAAGGAAAAGTGGTTTCCAATGATGAAATATATGATATAATTTTGTGCAAGGTACAGGATGTAAAATTAGAGCAGTTTCAGTTATTAAAATTTCATTTTCTAATTACAATGTAATAAAATCTTTATCTGTCATTATCTCAAAATAATTGTTTTGATTAGACCACAGCTTTTTAGTTAATTATAGTAAAAACTTTATTATTTAAATACAAAAAATATATTTAATCAACTAAATAAAATATCTTACAAAATTATGATTGGCCACAACACAACCAGATAAGATGGTGCTTGACCACACCACATTTCATTCATATTTTTTTGACTTGAAGGTCACAAAATAATTTGTGATCAGCCACCAAAGTTATATAACAGATTGTGATGGGTAACACTTGGGGTGTGATACACTATCTAGAAAAGCACCATATATGAAATCTGTCTAAAAGCGCCATCTAGAACAACAGTATCTAGAAACCCTACCTTGAATTTCTGGCCCAACTGCGCCTGATAACTTTAAACATAAATCAAAAGAAAAAACTTTTAAAAAACTACCCAGCTAGACTCAAAATTGCTCAAGCATTATAAATCTGCAATAAAAAGAAAAGTTAGTTAGTGGCAATGACAGTTAGCAAAGCTACAAAGCCAACACATTAAAAATTATAACTTTTTTATATTGAAATTTGGCTCTATATTAAGCATTTATACAGTAAGTTTCAGAGCTATGGCACTAAGCAAAATCAGCTAATATTTAACAAAATAAGAAACAATGAATTCATATCAATTAACAATAGATTTGGGCTCACTTATATTTTGTTTGAAACAGAGTTGATTTTTTAGCGCCACAGCTTTGAAAACTATTGTACATTGTCAAAACAGCAGGATTGACCCGCCAGCAAGGTTCTGGCTAAGCAGGTTTGTGACCTGCAATCTGAACTCCCTGTGACCCGTGCCCAAACAAGGAAGTCAACTCAAATTCCCAAAAGTAACAACATGAACAAATGATAATTCTATTTGCTGGATGACTCAATTTGGCTCTTGACCCTTTACCAGGAACAAGCCACCCCTTCACTATCCACCTGAATGATTTACATAATCATGTTTCTCTTAAGATGATTCACAACAACTATATAATCCCTAGCTCCAAATAAAGATAATTATCTATTTTCCAATTTCCCCCCTGGTAACTCTGCTAAAACAGCACAGTTATGGCATTGGTAGCAGAAGTAGGTTCTTTATCCTACTTTTTCCCTCAAAATTCCGCCTGTTGCCTGTACTTGCTGTGGTCAACAAATTTACGGAAGAATCATGTCTGGCCTCCCTGTGGACTGGACACCCTACACACTGGATACTGAAATACCAGAAGGCTTTGTATTGTACCAAAACATGGTAATACCAGTTCCCGTCTTTAACGCTCTATCAGCACAAGGGTTTTTAAACACCTACCACCATCTCACAAGTGACAGATGAGAGCATCATGCCCACCCATGTAGCCCAACATCTTCCAAGCGCTGCCTTGGAATCATTCACTGGGGCCAACAATGATAATGCTGTGTCATGGATACAATTGGCACAGAACAAACTGGCACAAATGGAATGCCCACAACAGTTCAATATTGCAGAGATATACATCTGCCTTACACATGATGCAGGTACATGGTGCAACAAATGGCATGAAGACCACACCAAGAATAATTGTGACACTTTTAAACAGGACTTCTTGAAAAGGTTTGTAATGAAGGAATCCGCCCTCATGATCATACAACAAGTGAAGAACTTGACCCAGACTGGCACAGTAAAGGAACTCACACACCCGTACAAAGAGCTCAGCCTATGAGCACCTTCTGAAATGGCATTTAACAACCCAGCTATGCACCTCATGTACTATGACACACTTAAGTTGCACATAATGAGACACGTCAACCTAGAGCAAGTAAGCAATATGCAGAGCATCTATTGCAAAGCAGAGAAAGCAGAACAGACGTCAAATGCCCTTCACAGGGCCCAGGCTGGAAAAAAGAGAGGTCAAAGACTCTCATTCATCAGGTTTCGCTAATTGCCCTTCACCTGGCAACAGCAACAACAATGCAAACCATAAGCCTGCGGGCTCCAATGGTCACAGAAACAGGAACAACGGTCAGTCAAATTGTATACATTTTTGTATCACTGCCACACAGGGCAACCAAGACAAGGAAAAAGCCTGGGGAGAGCATTAAGCAAGCCCTCCTCACACAACTCCTGACCTGCCTAATGATGAATACCAACCTGAGGATGTGGACCAGTGTCCAATGATCCAAGTGACTTCAGAGGACCCAGTACTTTACACCATCACCAGACATCCCAATAAACTGATGTCCTATCCTTTCTGTTTTGCAGTTACACTGGCTCAGCGCTCCTAGACTCAGGTGCAGATCACACACTTGTCAACAGCACCTTTGTGGATAAATTCAAGCTAGCCACTAATCCTGTGCAGATTAAAACATGGTTTTAGCTGATGAATACCACATCACTGTGACTCATGAGACTGCCCCCTTCTCTATTGCACTGAAAAATCTACACTCTATCATCCAAGGACCTGTTATTGACTTTCCCAGATTTGATGTTTTACTTGGCCTGGACTGGCTACAAAAAAGAAAACATCATTGCCAGAAAGCCAGACATAGAAAGAGGCATTAGGTGACTCAGGACGGGGTGCTGCTAAGCCAGCTGGTAAAGCCCACCATAGAATGGGTGCTAACTTGATAATGTAAGATACATATTGCCCTAGTAAGGAACAGGGTCTGGAGCTAGGGACCATAGAGTCTATCAATCCTGTCAAAGCAATGTAGAGTACTCCAAACAGTTGAGTGGATGTGGCCTCGGCGGCGTTGGAAGGTTCTGTTGGGCGGTCAGGCCACAGGGTTAAGGGCGGAGGCATGGGGACAAAGTAGGCAGGCATATAATTGTACTTATCTTTGAACAATCTTGGCAGCCTCTCATTATACTTTTCTTTGCGTCCTATGTATTTGGTTTCTCTAGTTCTTGCCAAGGGGTCAGCAATGAGGATGTTTTTCAAGTTAAACTCCAAGTAGGCAGGGTTAGGCAGGTATTTGGTAAAATGCACAGGTCCAAAGGGGGCTCCAGGGGGATGGTATAGTGTTTGAGGCAGATCTGTAGATTGGTCTCTGGAGGGGGCGGCGGCCTGGTTGTCTACTTGGCTAGAGTTGAGATGAAAGATCATTAAAATTAGATGAGGTAGGATTTTTTGAGCCAAAGAATCATAAAACTTTATTATCAAAAAGGATGATATAGTTATCCCCATAACACCAGGGTTCTTATACCATGTGATTTTGCTTCTTTGCTTTTTCAGACTTCAGGCCTGTGGACAATTTGCTGGCAGGGCATGGATCTTGGCTTTGGATTTCAAGGGAGGAGGATCCTGGTAGTGCTTGCTCTGATGAACAGAAGTAGTAATGCTTTGTTCCGCTGCTGCTGTTTACTACATCCCCTGAGCCAGCCAATTGTATTACCCATTCTGGACTAGAGAATGGTAGCAGCTGGTGATCATTGGCAGGGATAGCAGTAGGACTTGGTTTAGCATCCTTTAGGAAAGCTACAACTTCAGCGTAGGTCTGGGTCTTTGGTGGCACAAGGTTAACATCAATCTGGTGACCATTTAGGAAATCATTATTAAGAATCTGGCAGGCCTTGGAGTATTCAACAACTCAGGTTTGCAACTCAATGAGTTGGCAGGTCCCTGTTCATCCTGGGTGACTCAATTAGCCTTTGGAGGGTCAGGGTTTGATTCCAGGGTTTCCAATATTGATATTGAACTTATAGTCTCAATAATTGACAGGCTGGTGGGTTCCTGTTCCTCCTGGTTGGGACAAGGCATCTCTGGCGGTCCAGGGTTTGGCCTAACTGGTAGTCTGGCGGGCTCCTGTCTACTCTGGTTAATGCAAGGCATTCCCTAAGAGATGGGGTTCAATTCCCAGGTTTTTGATACAAGTATTGAAATGTCATTCATGACACTCATGTGGATTGGGTCATCTCAGTATTAACCATCAAGTGTGAAGGGATTAACCACCAAATCTCCCCAGCTCTGTAGACCAACTCTTACAAGACCACGTCTTTGTGCGCATCACAGAGACGCGCAAAGAGCAGGACAACCTCAAAACAATTGATTGGGACACCTGCCATATAAGGCCATAGACTTAAAAGACCACCAGGACACAACCACTCCCCAAGACCAAGAGATTGTTTTCTACCATCCTGAGATCTTCAATGAAGCCTGACCAGGGTTTCCTCAAGAAAAACACATACAACACGCCATTCAGCTCAAGGGAGCAGTGCATAAGATACAACCTATATACTGCCTCGCCCCAAATGAAGACAACACTTTGCGTGAATACCTCAAGGAGGCATTAGAAAAAAGGCTTATCTGCCCCTCAAAATCTCCTTTTGGTGCCACAGTATTCTTTGTGGCAAAGAAGGACATGACTCTTAGACTTGTTACTGACTACCAAGCACTGAACAAGGTTACCATCAAGAATTGCTACCCGCTTCCACTTATTGACAATCTCTTTGACGCCTTAGGCGGGGCAACTGTCTTCTCCAAGATTGACCTGACAGCAGGCTACAACCAAATCCAAATCAAAGAAGAAGACACACCTAAGACAGCCTTATGCACCAATTATAGTTCCTACAAATTTGTTGTGCTCAACTTTGGGATGACAAATGCACCATCAACCTTCATCACCTTCATGAATCAGGTCTTTGCGCCTACATCAGCAAACATGCACTGGTATATCTAGGCAACATATTTGTATATAGCTCCTCAGTATAACAGTATCACAGAGACTTGAAAGCAGTCTTAAAAACACTTACACAGCACAAACTATTGGCAAAACTATCTAAATGTCAGTTCTTCTGTGAACAGTTACTGTTCCTTGGATATAAAGTCAAAAGATGACATCAAACCTGAAAAACAAAGGATTCAAGTCATCTGCAAGATGCCACCACCCAAGGACAAAGCATATCTACACATCTTCTTAGTAATTATAGCCTACGTCTGAAGGTTCATACCCAACTGTGGCGTCCTGATGGCTCTCTTATCCACAATAACAGGCATCAAATCCAAGTTTGTATGGACTCCACAACAAGACCTTTGTTTCTGCCGCCTCAAAGAAAAACTGACATCTGCACCCATACTGCAATACCCCAAACAAGAAGGAGATTATAAGATGGAAACCAACACCTCAGAAGCTTCTATTAGAGGTGTACTTAGAATCAAAACAGATAACAGTGATTTCCTTCCTGTGGCTTACAAGTTGCACAAGATAACTGATGGCTAGTGTTGCTACCCAATCCACAATAAGGAGCTACTGGACATCATACATTGTTTAGTCAAATGGTGTTGTTACCTAGAACGGCAGGAAGAGTTCACTGCTCTAACTGACCATAAGTCCCTCATTTACTTCAAAACCCAGGCAAACTTATCCAGGTGTCAAGCACACTGGATGGAGTTCCTGGAAAGGTTCAACATGAACATTCGATATAAGCCAGGGCCCAAGTTGATCATGGCCTGTTGTGATCTGAGGCGCGGCACAGAGTCACAATGGGAAATCCTAACCTTAGAATTGGATTTGTACTAAGTCTTGGTTAGAATGGCAGGGAAGGCTATGTAATTATCTTGTGGCCCCAAATGAATAATATCTACTAGGCGTGGATAGAGAGGCGCCAAAATACGTGGAGACACAAAGACAAAAATGTGAATAGAACTTAATTTTATTGGAAAATAGGAAATGTAATATATAGTGGTTGGTGATACCACAAAACACTACCAGGACGGTGGGATCACTTGCCACAAGCATGAGTGGGACAAGTGAGTTGTACAGGATCAGGAAACTGAACAATTGTATTTCCCAATGTGGAACCAGCCTCATTTTGAAGGGCAAAAGTGAAATAAAGAGATTTGTCCTCAAAATAACCCAACATAGGCAAAATTGAAACATGGTGAATGGCAGCATTCACGACTATTGCCCCCCTCTAGATTGGCTTTAGGGGGGTAATACTTGAAGAGGAACTTAGCATGCACTTGAGCAAAAGGTCAGCCACTAGAGAGGAGCTTTACTGTATACTCTAACCCTTGCTTAAAGGTCACTTCTAAGGGCCCAATCCATAACAAGTCTAGCTTATGAACCTGTCCTTCCACTCTGTGTTGATAATACAGAACATGGTCTCCAATGGCAAACTCAGGCAGGGGGGATCTCCCGGCATTGTTAGGGGAGAGCTCCAGCAGCTTGGTATTATAGCAAACGTGTAGGCAGTAGCCTGTATATCAATGATGCAGTTGACTAGATCTTTGATGTGCTCATCAGGGTTCAAGGCCTTATCATAGGAGAGTAGGGGCCCCCCAGGAGCGACAGGGTAGTGGCTTAATGACCATACAGCATAGCAAAAGGGGAGTACCCAATGACACAATGCTTTCTAAGGCAATAAGCAAAGAGAGCAGCAGGTAATTATAGATCCTAGTTGGCGGCGTCAGAGTAAGTAAGCTTTCTCATAATAGAAACCAGAGTCAGTTGGCGCGCTCAACTGCCCCATTGGTGGAAGGATTATAGGGGGCTGAGACAGACTGGTGAGATCCCAAGGCTTCAACAACAGAGGTCACTAACTTGGCGTTAAAGTTAGACCCATTGTCAGACAACAACACCTGAGGGCAACCGGGCGTAAGAATACATCTTTCAGCAGAAAGCAGTGGTAGTCTTGGCATTGATGTCCTTAGTAGGGCAAGCTTCTACCCACTTGCTAAAATGATCAACAGCAATTAGGATAAAGCAGCAACCAGAGCAGAAGCAAGGGAGAGGCCCTACAGCGTCAATACTAACAGTGTGAAAGGTGTGTTGAGGGGGGACTAGCTTGAACTCATGAGCAGCGACTTTAGGAAGCTAGAGCTGGCAATCATGGCAACTAGCAATAACATCTGGGATCAGCAGCAAAGATATTCCCAGAAGTAATTCTTCTAGAGCCAGGCATGAGTCTTGGTAACTCCTCCGTGTCCCATCTCCTTATGGGCTTGCAGCATCAGCAAAAGGCAAAGACTAGGCCTTACATAGGGCAATTAGTGGTCTTGTACCTTCTTAAAAGGTTGATTGTCACACATGAGGATGTCTTAAGATAGCTTAGAAAGGGTAACTTGAACTTCCTCTGTCTTGCTTTCCCATGATGAAGAGTATCCAATTAGTACATACAGTTGATCAGATTCAGCAGGGTGTAGAGCAAGGATGGGAATTATGGATAATCCATCAGCGTTCTGATGTTGAATCCCAGGACAATGTAGTACTGTGAAGTTGTAACCTTGAAGACAGAGAGCCCATCTAGCTAGTTCTTCTTCTGGTTCCTTGAGTTGGTGTAACCATTTGAGTGAAGTGTGGTCAGTAACCACAGTGAAATGGGTGCCATACACATAGTGATGGAACTGCTTGACGGCATGCAGCACAGCAAGGCACTCCTTCTTGGTCGCATGGTAGTTCTTCTCATGATTATTCAGGACGTAGGAGGTATAAGCTACAAGGTGATCCACACCCTCATCATTCAGTTAAGCCAAGATAGCCCCAATAGCCAGGTCACTAGCATCAGTATACAAGATGAATTCCTTATTGTAATCAGGATATACTAAGATGAGAGCCTCTTTGAGTTTTTTCTTGAGGGTCTCAAAGGCTTGTTGCTGACTGGCAGTCCATTCAAAAGGGACATTACGCAACAGCTGAACCAAGGGTTCACTAGTGTCAGCAAAATCAGGGATACATTGCCTATAGTATTGCATCATGCTCAGAAAGACTTGGACTTCTTGCAGGTTGGTGATTGGAAGCATCTTGTCAATGGCTTTGACTTTCTTAGTCATAGGGCTGATTCCTGTCTGAGTCACCTCATGGCCCAAGAATTCAATGCGTTCCTTGAAGAAGGCACACTTAGATGGTTTTAATTTAAGTCCAGCTTCACAGATCTTTATGAACACCTCCTTGAGATGGTCCAAGTGATCAGTGAAGGTGGCGCTGAAGACAATTATATCATCTAAGTACACTAAAACACGCAAGATCTTCAGATCACAGAGAATGGAATCCATGGCTTGTTGGAAGGTAACTGGAGCATTGCAGAGTCCTTGCGGCATTTGAGTGGGCTCAAACAATACTTCCGAAGTGATGAGCGCAGCCTTCTGTCTATATTTGGAAGAGAGATCAAATTGCCAGTATCCAGAATCTAGATCCATGGCAGAGAAGAACTTAGAGCCCCCAAGGCGGCAGAGAGCATTGTCAATGCTTGGTAACTGGTAGGAGTCCTTCTTGGTTAAGGAATTCAAGCTTCAGTAGTCCATCATAATACAATGGCCTATATCTTTCTTCTTCAGTATGAGCAAGGAGGAGGCCCATGGACTTTGGGAAGGAGAAAGCAGTCCAGAATCTAAAAGTTGCTTAAGCTCCTTAGACACCTGAGCATCTTCTACTTGACTGCGGCAGTAGGGTTTAGCATAAAAGGGGGAGCATCACCAGTATCAATCTGGTGAATGACACTCTTGGCTAATGTGAGAGAGGGGTGCTAAACAAACTAAGTTTAGCTCCCATCCTAGAGGGAGGATCCACCAGGACGCCATCCAGTACAGGACTGGCATGGCCGCTCAAAGGGGTGTCCATAGGGAGGACACAGCAGAGCCCCGGGGAAAGTAGGAGTCCAAACCCATCAAAACCATTCTGCTAAGCAACCAGGATGCACGTTTGGGAGTGAGCTCTGGGGTGCCCAAGCCTTCCTAGGAAACCAGGACAAGCAGGTCCTCAGAGGGAAGGAGCGTGGGGTGGCCCAGACTGAGGGGTGTAGCAGAGACTGTTTTGGCGGTAAAGAGGTCAAGATCATTGCAAGTCAGGCTCCTCACCACATTCTCACTAGTGATGTATATACCCTGAGCACATGCAGGGATATCTTTGAACATATTCAAGAGCTTATCAGGGCTTGTACCAACACAGAGGAACAAATCAGCAATACATTCCCAAAGATCTGGAGAGGTAGACCAAATCATCACCAGAGCTGGTACCAAGGTAAAAGCCACAAACTTGGCCAGAGGGACTAACATGTTTGGAATCTTGAAGAGAAGCCCAGCAAAATGCAGATAATTTTGTTGTTTTAACTCTTAAATTTAAAACAGAAGGCTCAGGAGCAGACAGAAGGACTCTTAAACACCAGTGAAGAATAGAGAATGGCAACCACGGTTTAAATGATTTCAAAAGTGTATATGAAAACTTTACAAAGTGTATATAAAGCCCAAGTGCAAGTAAAAGAAAATCAAGCACAAAATCAAACTTAAAAAAGGTAAATATATTAAGTTCAATACTAATCTTTAAAGTTTGATCATTCTCTTCAAAGCAGAAGAGGAAAGCTTCAACCTTGACATTGACAACACAGATAAGCACTTTGGGAAGAGGCAGAAGGGCCCGGGAGGCACGGGGAAGGTAAGGAAAGGAGAAACTTTTACTAAAAATCTTAGAGAATTGTAGGGCCAGATAGGAGACCCAAAAAAACCAAAATTCTAATAGAGAAAGCTTTAAACTAAAATTTGAAAAGAATGAGTAAGCAGGGGACCAAAAGTCCCCTGTCTTGCTTTAAGGGACAGGCTTCAAATTTGAAAGGTCACCTGACCTAGGAAATGGGTCTGATTGGCCAGAAGAGAAATTTTGTGAGGACTTATCCATTGAGTTGAAGGGTTTTGCAATAATTTTCAGCTTCAACTATGATTGGCTGGTATTACTGGAATAAATTAAATCAGCATTCAATCCAGTTGGATTGGAATTTGATAGTTTAGAAGTAGCGCAACCTGGTTGTTTGGACTTAATTAATTTTAAATGTGGTTGTGTCCAAGCCAGAAGGTAACCCAATGTCGTAACTGTACTGTTTTAGCAGAGTTACATAGGGAAAATATTTAGAAGATAGATAATAATAATATTTATTGGGAGATATTGATTATATAGTTCATATGAATCAATGGATAACAGGAACATGATTGGGGATCACACAGTTGGATGAAAGAAGGGGGTAGCTTGATCCTGATAATGAGTCAAGCGCCAAAACAAGGTATCCACTGTAGAGGATCATCATCTGTTCATGTTGTTGGATTTGGTAATTCAAGTTGACTTCCTAGGCTGGCTTCAAGTGACCAGATAATTGGATTACAGGTCACAAACCTGCTTGATTAGAACCTTGCTGGTGGGTCAAGCCTGCGGGTTTGACACCAAATTAATTAGGTATTCCTCCCAAGTGGGGACAGAGTCCAAAGCGCCATTATTTGCCACTTGAGAAGGGTATGCCAACACAAATCTCTCATCAATTGTGTGGGCTAAATCTTCAAGGGAATTGAGGGGCTTGGCTGGCTTCTGAGCAGATCTTTTTGTGTGGCGTGGGAAGATTGTCCTATCCAGGGCTAAAGGGGGAATTGACTTTACAGCTAACCCATAATCTGTGCTGTCTTTAGCAAAGATATCCAAAAACTGGTCCAGTAGGTCAAGCCTCTCCTTCTGTTGAACCAGAGATAGTTGCGGAAAGTCTTGGGCAGTGAACAATGATAGGACTTGTGGCTCATCCTCAGGTAAGTTGAAGTCCTGGAACATACCAAAGGGATGGTGATAGGACATCAGGAGCATTCAACAACTTGCCATAGCCAACAACCTGCCCTCTAGACACATATATAGGGAGAGCAGTCAAGTTGGCAATTAGCAGTTGAACCAGGTCTTTATGAGAGACATCCAAGATCCTGGGACAGAGATAGGGTTCATTGCACCCTAGCAAGGGAGGATAGTATAACTCTAGGAATGTACGCTTGGGTAGTTCATAAAATATTTAGGAGTCTAGGATGGCTTGAGATCCAGGCAGAATAGTCACAGCAGAAGTGGCCAAGATAGAAATCCCCTCAGACACAGGACAAGCCATGGGAAGATACTTCATGTTGGAGGAATGGGTCTGGTATTTTAAAGTGAAAACACCAGTGTGATATTCCAAGGCACATGTCTTGAAGTGCTTTCCGGGAACTTTAACTGGCTCTTCAAAGATCAGAGAGACTTTGTATCCTAAGATAGAGAGGAAGCCGTCCTTTAAGTTGATGATCCCATTATATTCCCTAAGGAATTGAGTACCAACTAGAAAGTCATAGCTCTTGTTCTCCAGGACAACCGCAGGTGCTGCCAAGAGCAGCTTGCAAAATCACATGGGCAGATCAGAATAGGCCCCTATATTGTGAGTCATGGACAGCCCAGCTGTGCCATACATTTGATGATAGTTAAGGTCAGGGGCAAGTTTGAGTTTCTTGACCAGCTTCAAGGAGATAACATTAACAGGAGACCCCAAATCTAAGGCAGCCTTAATTTCACCTTTTGGATGGATATTTTAACACAAGTGGTGGTGCAACCAAAGGGAGGGAGGACAGCCAAGTTGGCTTGAGCTTCTGTTAGTTCTTTTTCCCAATTTTCAATAATGCATCTGAGGCCCAGGAACTCCTTATAGACCATCTGGAGAGGGAGCAAGATGGAGACGTTTTTGAACACAGCGTCAGCAACCTCAGCAGCTTCTTCAGAAGACTCAACAAGCACGGGAGATCTCTTGGCTTGGGTGAGGTAAGGGCAAGAAACAAACTCCTTGGCTTCAGGCATAGGCTTGACGGTTGTAGTAGTTTTCCCAGAACATAGCTTATAAGGGACTTTAATTGTTTCAGGGACAGCCAGGACAGAATATCCATAGGCATCAGAATCTTCTACATCAGAATTGTCCATGTCAGAGTCATCAGATATATTGTGGAATAGCAACAGGATGGGAGGAGCCTCATTATCAGCAGGCTCAGAGTCAGCAATGGAAAGGGGAGCAGGAGGAGACAGGGAAGAATTGTCAACCAAGAGTGTCTCTGCCTCTAGGTTGACTGTTCTTTTCCCACCTGTTCCTTGGGGTCAGCTCCTTCAACTCAAGGGTTAGTGCAGACCCAGAAATGGTGACCTATTTTCCCACAATTATGGCAACCCTGGCGCCAAGGAGGATTCTGCAAGTTCATGGTAAGCATATGCGGCCCACGTGAAGACAAACCAGAGGTAGAAGTAGCACAATTCTCCCACACAACTGCTCCAGAATGGGTAAGGTGCATATCCTGAAACAGTGTCTTGATGCTCTTCATAGAAGAAAGCATGGCTTTATGGGCCTTGAAGTGAAGACACAGGAGCTGGTTAACCTTGAGGGCTTGAGCACAAGCCATGTATGCTTCATGTGCAGTCAACTGGCAGCTTGTGATCAGTTGTTGTCCTTCCAGGTAGAATCTATCGGAAAATTCAGCTAGTGCCTCCTTTGGTTTGAAGGCAATGTTCATGAAGGCGTTTTTCTTCACCTCCAAACTAAGGTCACCAGCAAACTTGTCAATCAGAAGCTTCTTCATATCTTCCCAGGTTTCAATGGTGGGCAGTTCTGGCACAACTACCTCTTGGCAGGTTGGGTGTAGACAGGTCAGAATGTGTTCCTTCTTGGCTTCAACTGAGGCTTTTCTCATGGCAGTTTCATAGATAGTTAGGAAAGCTGCAATGGTTGAGGTTCTGGGGTCAAAAAGTTGCTTAAAAGTAGACTTGAAATGTGCTTCTGGAGTTGGGCTAACATTGTTACTATCAAGTACGTTTATGCATGGGGAGAATTCTACTTTTGACTTGGTGGGGGGCTTCCTGGCCCACAAACGGCAAACACCATCTTTGAGGGTAGTCAAGGTGTCAGCAGTGTGGGTGCCTGTATTATTAGCAAGGGCAGTCTGTTGCTCAGCAACATCTAGGCGTTGAACCTGAGTAGTTCTTACCTCAGAAAGCTCAGCCAGTCAGGAAGTAAGGGTCAGGCTTACCAAAAGGCAAGGGGCAAACCTGTCATTTACTGAATCAACCACTTCACTTAGTTCTTGTATGTCTTTATCAAGATCAGAGTGATCTTGCTTCATGAGGTACACTTCATTGGCTAGAGCTATCAACTCTCTAGCACAATAGATGCAGGGGGCTCCTGAAAAGCCAGGGCAACAACCATCTTTGCCCACAACATCAGGTGGACTAACTACAGACGCCATTGCCTCACACAAAGTAGCAACCTCTTGTTGTAAGTCAGCAACCTGAGCTGTCAGTGCAAGCACTTGAGGGTCAGGCTGAGGGACTTAGGGGGCAATCCTGACTGCAGGTAGATGCTCTTAAATCTCAAATGGCATCCCAGAGCCTCTGTTCTCTATCTGCTAGCTCATTGGATGAAGGAGAAGGCAGGGCATCTGCTTTGGAGGCAGACAGTTCATTTACTTGAGTCTGGAGTTTGGCAATGGTGGCAGCGGTAGCAGCCCTTTCTTGATCAAAGTCCTTGCCAAGTTTTCAGAGGCCCTTTGCAGATGGATTGCTACTTGCTGTAATTGGTCAAAGGAATGAGCACTGAACTTGTTAAGTTGTTGCACAAGTTGTTCAAAGTTGGTGAGATAGGTGTTTAAAGTAGAGTCTACTTGGGCACGCCAGGGCTGTACCAGTTAGTGGAACTCATGAAAGCGCTCTCTGACATACTTGGGGATGAATTGGTGCTTTCTTTTGATGGAAGTGACCAAACAAGACTGGAAGGTGACAGAGTCACGCTGATTGTTGGATACTAAGGAAAACAGGGAATGAATCCACTGCTGGTAGGCTGCAAACTGATCCCAGTGGCTGGTGACGGCAGCTTGCAGTGACAAAATTTCCTGAACATGAAGACCTAATACCATTTGATGATGGGTAAGGCAGGTTGTACAAAGGAGGACAATGGATGTTCAGCGGAGCCACCCGCTGAGAAGAGATGCTGGAGAAATTGTGGCGCTACAATTAATTTGTAGTATTCTGCCCAATTGAACTGAAGCTGGAGGCAAGGAATGGCCCCATCACAGGCTATCCCAAGGGCTACTGCCATGACTTGTTCCAAGTCAGGGGTACCAAAAGGGTAGGCCATTAGGCGGGGACCACTCCCAAGGTTAGCACAGTAGGGACAATAGGCGGGTTGGCAATGTCTTCCTCAATAGGAGGACTGGTAATTTCAGGCAAAGTTGGCTCTTGTATAGGTGGAGGCAAAGGACCTGAAAACCTGGATGCAAAAGGGATAACCAAGGGAGACAGCCCCTGTAGTGAGCACCATTTTTATTGTGTTCTGAGGCGCGGCACAGACACACAACAGGAAATCCTAACCTTAGGATTGGATTTGTACTAAGTCTTGGTTAGAATGGCAGGGAAAGCTATGCAATTACCTTGTTGCCCTGAATGAATAATATCTACTAGTGTGGCTAGAGAGGCGCCAAAGTATGTTGAGACACAAAGACAAAAATGTGAATAGAACTTAATTTTATTTGAGAATAGGAAATATAATATATAGTGGTTGTTGATACCACAAAACATTACCAGGACGGTAGGATCACTTGCCACAAGCATGAGTGGGGCAAGTGAGTTGCGCAGGATCAGGAAACTGAACAATTGTATTTCACAATGAAGAACCAGCCTCATTTTGAAGGGCAAAAGCAAAAGAAAGAGATTTGTCCTTGAAATAACCCAACAAAGTAAAAATCAAAACATGATGAATGGTGACATTCACAACATGGCCAACACCTTTTCCTGACTGTAAATCCAAGCCACAAGAGGCAAGAACAGGGTTGACCCTGACTGGCCTCTCCTGGTACTCCAAACCAAGGATGAGGGTTTCCTGCTGGGTACCACCAATATCACTAAAGAGACTGTCATCAAAAACAAGCACCTCTTAACCAACATATACAACATCCTATGTTGAAAAATGACTAACAAAGAATTACCCAGTACATTCCCACACATCAAAGGGCCAATACCATCCTACGTTACCATTGAGAACTAGGTCATAAAACATCCAAATTCTTTATGAATTCTTAAAGCAAAAAGCATGGTGGCCAACCTTGTATCAAGATGTACAGGAAGTTCTTGATAAATGTGAAGTATGCAATTTTTTTTCAAAAAAGCAATACCCCCAAAATCTGTATTGCCAATTTGTCCTCAACAACCCTTCAAGGTATGGGCCCTCAACATTGTTGGGCCAATGCTGGGAAGACATAACAACAAAAATTATATCATCACCACCATTATGTTTGCCACTCACTGGCTGGTAGCACAAGCAGTGAAGATACATACTGGCAACAATGACAAAAATTTATTTAGAAGGAAATAATTAGCAAGTTTGGTAAGCCCAAATTATTGATCATATAAGGAGACAAAGAATTGACCTCAGAAAGCACCAACTTTTATCTCACAAAGAATAGAGTCAAACACACTGTGACCATGCCCTACCATCCTCAGGCCAATGGCTGAGCTGAGCAACTGAATGACAGCCTAGTACAAGCCATTGACAAGCTCACAGCCAGGAGACCTGAGGACTGGGCCAAGCAACTAACAACTGCACTCCTTGTATGCTGCACCCAGGTTAACAGATCCACTTGGAAGAGCCCCTTAAAGCTCTTATATGGCACTCAACCAAACATCATCCAAGCCCTCACAGGGTCAAAGTTGGAAATAATGTGACTGTACAACAGTCACTGTTAAGTATTTAGCCAAACAAATACTCCAAGATATAAAGTTGCTCTGTTTTCACAGTTTGTTTTATGTAGATAGGTTTGGCTGGAATTCTTCAGATAAAGGTTCCTGGAAACTTAGTATCTATATTCAATAAAAGATAGGAGGCAAGATTGGCCAAATCAATCTTGGAGACTAGGTGTCTCAAAGACAATTTAATTAACCGGGGAGATTAACTAAAAAGATACATGGGAATATAATTAATGAGGATCCAATTATATTGGTTAATTGCCTTGACTGTGTCAATAGATATGGTTAAGATTAACCATAGGTAACCCCCTAAATTTGGGTTTAAAAACACTGTGGTGGTGTCTCTTAACAAGGTTTGAAGCATTTTAATAGGTTTTTAAAACACAAAAAAACCATTAAATGTAACAATAACTGAATAAAGGTGATGATGCCTGGGAATTCAGGTTTGATCAGCTGATTCCCAGTTGGAACATTAATAGCTGAGTTTTGGGATGTTTAATCCACAGGGTTTTGGCGCTGGGAGCTGAGGAAGCTCCATGCTGAATTGGTACATTGGGATGAATGGAGTCAGGTGACTTCTTCCCATTGTAGGTTGATTCTCATAGGTTGAGAAATATTGGTGATATTTTAGATAAAGATCTAGGTTTGGATGACTCAAATTTCATATACTACATGAGATGAATCATAGGTTGATTCAGAAACCAGGGGGGTTTCAGCCAAATATGCCCTGAATGGTATATAAGCAAAAATAGCTAAATTTAAATAAAGATATATTTTCAATTTTGATGCTTTCTGCTCAACTACTTTTTAATTATTATGTCTTCTTTATTACTATTTGAAAGAGTAAAATTTGGGGTGCTTTGTGTAGAGACTGCTGCTGCAAGGAAGGAAGTTCCTAACAGCTTACTTGAGAAAGCTTGGGTGAGTCTGGAGGTCTCTAAGATTGCACCTGAGAAATCTTTGGTAGAAGTGAAAGCGGCTTTTGAAGAACTATACTCCAACTATTTTGCTAAAGAAAAACCCTGTAACAAGAAAATTGAGTCTATGCATGGGACTCCTGGAACTTGCTGTTAGGGTTCAATGAAATTTGCAACAAGTGAAGGACAGAGCCAATTGTGAAGTTGAGGCGTTAAGAAAAAGAGAGGAAAAGAGCGTCAAAATTATGGCTTGTTGGGGAGATGACAATAAAGTGTTGTCTCAAAAAATTGCCTCCCTGGAGGCAAAGCTCCTCAGATATTTGTCACAGGAAGATAACAGTAACAAGAGTCAAGGGCAAGATAACGGCAATTTTGACTGGTTGGACTTGGATCCATCACAAATACCCAACAAAGTTCCTCCTTGTTCAGCACCCCAAGTAGTACAAGCCAACAGTGATCAGCTAGAGAAGGAAGAAAAGCATCTTTGAGACACATTTGTTCCTATCCACGCCAAACATGAAGTTGGGGGAAAGGTCTGGGTAATGAAAACAGAGAAAAGCAAGCTATAGCCCAAGAAAGTAGGCCCTGCCATCATATTAAAGGTAAAAAACATCACTTACCTGGTAAAAAGACTAATTAAGCACAAACAATACAAAGTCCTACACCACAATTGGTTACATCCTTGTAAGGCACAACAGAAGCAACAAGAGGCTGTACTACCTGTAATGGTAACTGTGTTAAGTTCAACTCCCTGGTGATCGACTCCACGGTGCTTGACACTATAGTAAAGTGAGAATTCAGCTTTTTCTCTTACAGTGGCTTTAAAAGCTATAGCAACAACCAAAAATACCTCAGAATTAAACAAAATGATTTCAGATATAAACAAATTCCAAGTTTTGCAGGATTCAGGAACCAACTAATTTAAAAAAATTCAGTTAATAAATAAACTGTCAAACAAAAAACAAAATTACACTAGCCCATTATATAAAATTATATCAAACATCAATCAGTGTAGTTCAAACTAAAAAAAATGAACTGACACAACAAGTGAGATGGATGGATGCCATCCCGGAGTATATTATAATCCAATCAGGATTCATATGAGGAACCAACAGAAGGACTAAAATGAAACAAAATTTGAGCAATCTAGAAGCAAGATTCCACAAGCACAAAACAAAATGAAGTCACACAAGATGTGTAGTGTGAGCAGCCTAAAATAGAAATATAACAGTTTAACAGCCAATCAACAGCTATCTGATTTAGGAACAGAGGCATTTTATTCATTTTTCATGGCTCCTGATATGTGTGAAAAGGGTTTGAGAACCTTCTAAATATGGACTCAAGATTACAATAAAAATATATCATTAAATTTTAAAATTTCTACTTTTAGTGATCTTATCCTAGGTTTTAGTTCAATATGGTTTTCAACAGCAACATTTTTGACGGCGCCAGCAGCCAAGCCAGCTTCAATGGAGACAAGGCTCAGAATTTGGAGGAACCTGTTTATACTCAAGCCTTTGGGCAACTGTGTTAAGTTTGACTCCCTGGTACTCAACAAAATGTCGAGTACCAGGGAGTCAAGTGCCGCATATGTGAATCTATTAGTATTTTTGGCTAAACTGATTTTAAGCTAATTTTTACTAGTAATTTAGGGGTTCAAAATCAAAAACCAAGGTTAAATTTACTTGAACTTGACTCTGTTTGATAAAACAGGTTTTTAAAATACCAATTTAAGGGGCAATTTATAAGTAAATTTACTAATAGAAATGAAAAAATCTGTGTTTAACACTCTAAACCAAAAAGTGACCAGTTTGACACTTTTTAAGCCAAATTTTAATTTTATTAATAAAATATATGTGCTTATATAAAATTTTATTATTTAATATTATATTTTTATTATTAGTGTCCATAGTTGTTGATTAGGCTCCCAAGCACCACTATACTGGATTTAGTGGCATAGACATTAATCAAATACCCCACTTGTTTTACTTTATGTCATTCCCGGGTTTTTGGATTAAGTGGCGCCACATAAATTAAGCCCAATTTATTAAGAGATTTCATATGTAATTTAAAAACTGAAACTTGACACTTTCTTTGTTTGACTCTATCCACTTGACACCCAATTGGTTTCAGATTTTACTAATCAAAGGCTTGGAATTAAGGCTAAATTAATATGTGATACACTATGAGCGCCACTTGACACTTTAACTTGGGGATTAGTACAGAGAGCTTCTTAACGTTTTAATCAACACTATGGTAAATAATCCACTCCCAGATCCTCCCAGCATAACTTAATCACTAATAAACACATTTCCACTCATTTACTTTTTTAACTTATGTTGTATTTTTTTAATTTTTGAGCATACAAAACTGCCTTGCTTTTGGGTTAACTTTTGAACCCGCTTTAAATTTAAGCAAGTTTTATATGTAAAAACATAGTAAATTTGATGTTTTTTCTCAACTCTGGCATACTTGACAGTGAGAATTCAGCTTTTTCTGGCTTATTGACAGTGCCAAACTTGATACTTTACTATATTTTGAATTTTCAACTCTCAATAAAAAAAATTCACATAATATTTTTTTTTATTTTTTTTGCTATTATAATCTACTGCTTTTTCTGCTGCTCTCCATATAATTTTCATACTTTTTTTTGATTTTCAATTAAACTTTTACATTGATTTAACACTAAGATGTTATGCTGAACCTAACATCTTTGATGCTTCATAATAAATTCACTTATTTTCTATGTTTTAACCTTTATATCTATACTTCTAGTTTCTATTTTGCTTCTATTTACTTTTTTATGTTTATTTTGATAAATAAAACTTTATTTGCATACTTTTCATTTAACTTTTGCTTTGTTTTACCTCTGTGTTTTATATCTTTCATAATTCTATTATTTACAATGCTAAACTCTTCTTTAGACAAAATAAAACAAGAACAGCCCAAGATCCAAGCCTCCAAGGGCTCCAAAGAAACTGCCTTCACTCCCAAGCGTGCCAAGAAGCCTGTAAAGGCAAAGTCTCCAACCCCATCTCCTCCCACTCCCACTCCATCTCCTCCTACTCCTCCCCCCCTCCACCCTCATCTTCTGCATCCCCTTCACCTTCCCCCCAAAATTCCTCCCCCAATAAATCTGATGGTGATCTTACCAACTACTCCTTTTACCACTCAGAGGCCGGTTCCAAGCTCACCAAGGAGCAGCATACCAGGAAAGTAAAGGCTTCCAAGGAGCCCACCTCTTCTTCTGGTAAGAAGAAGGAGGCATCCAAGTAGGCCTCAAAGAACCCTTCCCCTCCCCCTCCCTCATCTGATCCCCAAGATGAGCTGGAGGAGTACTCCAAGAAGTTCAAAGCTTCTGGTCATGTGGCTTGAGATCCACTGGCCATCCACGATATCTGTAATTTAGATGGAGAGTTTAAAGTCCCCAAGTGCTTTCCCTGTTTTTCCCAATTATGTCCGTAAAGGACAGCCCTGGCTACATAGCTGATAACTACATTTTTAATTGTAACAATAAAAAGCACCAAACCAAGAGCAAGCGCTTTGTCTGTGGGATAAGACTTGCAGGACCCGGCTAAACACTGAGGGCTGGGAGCAAGTAACTGCAGAGAAGGGGGAGCACTCTTGTGAGCCCCCCAATCATCTTATAACCCAGATGTTAAAATGGTACCTGGTCCAGGTGATCCCAATATCCTCTCACCTCTGGGCATCTGATATGGCTATTAAAGCCCTGCA
The DNA here is from genome assembly GCA_014839935.2 of Entomophthora muscae. Classification (NCBI taxonomy): domain Eukaryota; kingdom Fungi; phylum Entomophthoromycota; class Entomophthoromycetes; order Entomophthorales; family Entomophthoraceae; genus Entomophthora; species Entomophthora muscae. Next base: position 514,452 of record QTSX02000011.1, on the reverse strand, counting down.
GCACTTAAAACCCAACAATCTTAAGTTGGTACCAACACAGGAGCAGTTGGTCAAATTCATCAGTGATAAGTGTATCACCGCCAATCCCCCTCCCCCCAAGGCTTTGGACGTCCTCTCTGAGCTCACACTCACTCATGAGCTTAAGCAGCTTCCAAGTGGGGAGCGCTTTCTGCTCCATGACAATGGGCCTGCTGCCAAGGACTGCATAATCTGCTACTCAACTCAGCAGAACCTGATGGAGTTGAAAATTGCATCAACCTGGCTAGTTGATGGTACCTTTGCCACTTGCCCCTAGATGTTCAAGCAGCTCTGGATGGTCCATGCCCAGATTGACATCTGGGTGATTCCACTTGCGTTCTTTCTTCTTCCTGGGGCCACTGAGGCCATCTATACCCGCACGTTCTCCATCCTCTGGCAAGCAATTGCCCTTCTTCCTCCCGCCGACAATAATGAATCCAAGAAGACTTCCCCCCACACCCGCGCCAATCCACCTGCCTCTGACAAGGACTAGGCCACCTTGGACTTGGAGGAAAAGGCAAGGCTAAGAGCTCTTGGGCCTTGTGTGTGCATTATGGACTTCAAGCCTGCTCAGCTCAATGCATTTGAGCAGCTGTTCAGCAGGGAGGTGCAGGGATGCCACTTCCACTTCCGCCAAGCAGTTGCTTGTAACGTGCAGGCCCACACCAAGCTTAGTAGGTTGAGCCAGAAAGATACTTTGGACACCTGCAGATTTGTGCTGGCACAATTTAGTGCCTTGGCTTTTTTAAAGCCAGAGCATACTGTGCAGGGGTTTGAGGTGCTCTCAAAAAATCCCTAAATAGTGAAGCACCCAGAGTTCAAGCCTTTCCCTGAGTAATTCAAGCCCCAGTGGATTGGGAAGGCCGTCACGCAGAGGTGAGGCAAGGCCTGTGCCAAGGCCAGCTGGAATGTGTACCAGGCAGCAGTGAATGATGAGCTCAAGACTACCTTAGCGCTAGAGGCTTATCACAAACACCTCAAGGCCAACTTTGGGCTCCACCCAAAATTCAATAAGTTTTTCTCCCTCCTGCAGCACAAGCAAGAGAAAACAATCTCCAAGCTCCAAGATCTCTCCAACCGCGTCCCCCCACCAAGCCAACCACCTGCTGTACCCTCTTCACTAAGGCCATCCAGGGTGCATCCAAGCACAAATACAATGCCTCTGAGCTTAAGCAGCAGATTTAACTTATTGTCACTTCCCTCCTGGAAGGGGCCAAAATGAAACAGAGAAAAAATGATGAGAAATAAACTTGCTTGCTCAGTTATATGATTTTTACTTTTAACTTTTAACTTTTTAACTTTAATTTTTACTTATTAGCTTTGATCATTTAGTTTTTAGCTTTAATTTTTAAGTTTTTTTAATTTAATTAGATAGCAGTGATTATTTTATGTATGCATGGTAAGTTTGAGATGAATATTTATAGTTGAAAGTAAGTGAAATATCTTAATTTTTGTTAATTTCCAAATAAAACATATGATATTCATAGTTATGCTTATATGAAATATATCAAATAAACATTAATATTTCTTCATATTTTCTTAACTTTATTTGTTGTGTTTGTGTTTTTTTGTCTCATTGGAATTTTAATTTTTATGGTAATAAAATTTTTTATATTGAAGAGTGTAAATTACATAGTAAAATGAGATATAATTGCTTTTTTCTCCTTATTTTTATTTCATTTTTGAGCTCTCTGAGATCACTTCAGTATACCATAGCTGTAAGGCTTAATTTTTTACATTAAAAGTTTTCAGTACATCAAGATCTGTTAATTAAAAAAGTGTCAATTTCCAGTTGTTGATCAGGGCAAAAGCTGAATTCTCACTTTACTATAGTGTTGACTACCAGAGAGTCAAGTTTAAGGGAGTCAATCACCAGGGAGTCAAACTTACTACAGTTGCCGCCTTTGAGGCAGGTAACAAGGAAGCCAACCTGTACAAGACCCCTGACCCATATGGCTTTAACTTTTTCAGTAGTCACATAGTGTTTAACTCTACCCCTGCTCCTGTATTCACCCCTGCACAAGCTGCCCACCAACCAACCAATCAGGATGGCAACCTTGATTCAGAAAAACTTCCTTCCACCACCCAACCTGCCCCCTATAGCCAATCAGGGCTCAGCTCTCCTGTCCCAGCGCTGCAAACGCAGAATAATTACTGCTCAGATTCTTCAGGAAATTGTGGCGCTGAACTTTCAGGGTCTGTCCTGGGAACAGATTGTTGCTCAGTTGCAATTTACCCAAGCTACTTTCATGCAGGAATTCAACAACCTGATGAACAGGGGGAATCTGATCAGGACAGCCAAGAAGCCCAAGAAGGCCCCCAAGTCACAAATATCTGAGGCATACCCAATCATGCTTGACCTCCTCCAGCGGGATCCCAAGCTTCCCTTGACCCAGGTCCAGAAGCAACTTGCGCACCATAGCATTTGGGTGTCTGAGCGCATGGTGCAGCTCTGGATGTATGGGAAGGTGGCTTTCATATGGGTTCTTACCAATTTTGCTGGCAACCAATGGGATGGCACTGAGGATTCCCTGTATGACACCACCATCAAAACAACCCTGGTCCAATGCCTGACTAGTTTAACAGATGACATCATGCTTGTCTTGTACTACAAGTTATCAATTGTGTTTGACAATTTTGGTGAGCAAGGGAAAGCTGCTGCAAAGAATAGAAGGAAGAAGGTCAAGAAGGGGATGTTTATTGGTACATTTCTGGATGTTTCAGCCAAGGATTTTGTCTACTATCAGAAAAACCCAGATTTAATCAATGGCTACTTATATAGCCACATTCTTAGTGGATTTCTTAACTCCTGGGATGGCTCAAATTCCAAGCACTGGGTTTTCTTGAGCCACCAGATGAAGGGTAGCTCCACTGCCCTTGAAGCCATCCAGGAACAGGGGCACAAGGCCTCTGTGTACCCAGTTGGTCACGCTGACATCCATCTGGCTGATGTTGTGTTATTTAATATTAGAGATACACTCTGGGAGCGCCGCCCTAAGGCTTTCAACAACTTCTATCTTGGGGTCCTTGACCACAATTCTCTCTTTGGTCACCAAATGGTGGCTGACTTGTTTGCCCAAATTGTCTTCCACGTGAACATGGGCAACCAATCACATAAAAATACATACATCCCACCCTGTGCTACAGCCACCTATCAGCCCATCCAGCCAATGACAGACAAGGAATATAACAAGCATTATATGGCAGCTATCACACAAAATCCTTCTACCACCCCCACCTTCCAGCCCCACCCAGCTAATCCCAGACCCCCCAGGCCAGCACTGCCTCTACGTCTTCATTCCCGCACTATTCTGCCTACTAGGCATCACTCTTCTCTTTCCCAATAAACACCCTGTTGCCAAACATTTTCTATTCATATTATCTTTATTTTGAATTTCAATTGTTCATGTTCTCTTTGTTTACAGTTGGCTTTACTCTTTATGCTCAGCTTATTTCTATAAAATCATATATTTACTATGTTGTGTATCTAAATCCAGAACACAGCTGTTTTTAGCACTTTACACATCCCCTTGTAAAAATATTAACAAAAATTTGGTGATCAGCTAAATTTGAATTAGAAAATTATAAGTTAAGTGTGTTTAGATAAAGTTCTTACTGATATGAATTCAAACCCTTTATGATAAGCTTTAAGCCAATCAGGAGCCAAGTGATTGTTGTGACATAAAGGGACATCCAATAACTCTTTGATGCATGTGCGCTATTTAATATGATTAGCTGGATCTTTTGCCATTGTGCGACATTGCCGCTGTGGCAAGTTGTTGATGGACTAGTGCTAACCCAGCAGCTAATTGGGCACTAGTCCACCAACAACTTGTCACAGCGGCAATGCCGCACAATGGCAAAAGATCCAGCCAATCAATTTATCACTCAGCTCCTGATTGGCTTAAAGTTTATCATTAAGGTTTTGAATTTGGATCAGTAACAACTTTATCTAAAATCAATTAACCTATAATTTTCTAATTCAAAATTAGTTGTAATTAAATTGTTGTTAATATTTTCACAAGGGGCTGTGCAAAGCGCCAAAAATAATATGGCAATTAAGGAAACAATGCCAACACAAAGCAAACAATACATATTAAGATGGGCGTAAAACATATACACAATGGGAAAAAATGGGATATTGGAGTAATGTCAAAAAAACAGGGATAAACAAAGAGGCAATAGTATCAGAATAATACAGATTTTATTGGGATGAAAGCTATAAAAACATATAGAAAGGTTAGTAAAAAATCAATGAGAGAATTGGAGAAGCTTTTGAAGGATCTTGACTCTGCAGTTGCGGAGATCAAAGAAACTGACTGCAAGTTCAAACCAAAAGTCAAGGCTGCCGTCCTCAAAGCCAAGAAACTTGACAGGGTGACATCCAAGGCATTAATGACCAAAATTCCTGACACATCAGAGAAGACTATTGGGCGCCTGCTCAACATTCAAAAAACAGTGGTCAAGGGCTTGTAATTCAAATCCTTTGCCCTCTTCACACCATCTTTCTGGACAGATGACCCTGAAATGTATGCCCACCTAAAACCTACCAGGCAGGCAAGGACAGAGGATAAAGAAATGCCCTTGCAACTGCTTGTGCCAAGAATGATGAAGCCTGCCAAAGCCACAGGAAAGGAGGAAACCTGCAAAGTTACATAAAAAATTATAATTAATAAAAATTTCAAAATACTTACCTTTTTTGGTAAAAAACATTGACGGTGAACTCTGCTGGGTCCTGGTTCCTTTTGTCCCCGCCATGTTTTATGCTAACTACGCCAATATGTGGTCAAAAAGCTCTATCTGTCCCCCCTGTTTTGCAGGAGCTCAAAGACAGGGTCCATGGTACCTTTCCAATGACATGAGACACGCTAGCAGGGCTGACCCATGATGAGGGGGCATCCAAGTGGGCAGTTACTGCCTACAAGGATGCCCAACTGGTCTGCCTGGACTCGGTATCCCTCAATGGAGTTTACTGTATAAACTCCATTGAGCTTGTTTGGGACGTCCTGGAGACGCTCCCATCCAATAATGTACCAGAGAAGGGCTGGGCCCATGCAGCTGCCGCTTCTTCTTCCTGGTAGAGCATAACATCTCTTACCTCTTGGAAAACTTTGGGCGCACAGTGTTGAAACTGGCTGTTGCAGACGCAATAGCCATAAAGAAGTCAAAACCCCTCCTGGTGGACTTTGGGCTGGCCTGGAGTGCCAATAAGACGGGGGTCCCTCTGTAAATGGAGCTCATGTTTGCCAAGATAAAGCACAAGAATAAGATTAGTACAGTGTATAATAAGCTCTGTGAGTTTACAGAAGCCTTTGCTGGGCAAAGGCTTCACCTTGTTGTTTGTCTGGGGTTCCTCTTCTACTTTGGGATGGACACATCTGTAGAGGACCTGGATGGGGTCCTTCTTGGGATTGACAAGGCCCAGCTCTCCCTGGATTGGAAGAAAGTCCACCCCGTATACAACTTGGTGAACCACATTATCCAGGACGCCTTGGTCCTGGCTGGAATTTACGGGTTTGCAGCACCGCCAGAGAAGCTGCTGCTTCACTCCCACCTGACTGTACTCCCTTTCACCAGCAGGGGGATTATTTTAACCAGGGTGTTTCCACTGTCCACAGTATGGCAGTGGAGGTTGTGCTCCAGCTCCATTGTGGGGTGGGTACATACCGCCAAACCCATTATAGGTGCTCTTAATTTTTTCTCTATATCAATAAACATCTTTATACTCTAGATTATTTTTATTATAAATAATTTTTTAAGTCTTATTTTAGCAAACAAGGTTTGTAAAATATATCCCAGAGAAGGTCTTAATAAACACATAGTAATATATGTTAATAAAATATACTTCTAATTCACACACTTTACATTTAACTTTTTTAATTTGATTTTTATATTCATTTGACAAAAGTGATATAAATTATTTGCGTAATCCAGTATCAAGTGTTTGGGATAACCTCAGATGGCATAATAAAAAATATAATATAAAATAAATAACTTACTTATCCATTGATGGTCTTGCTGAATGTGATTGTGGGCTTAGAAGCTTCTAAATATAAAATGATAATTAATAAATCTTAAATATTAGATAAGAGAATATAAAAAAGTTGGACATACTAAGCCTTTAATTGATTGGCTGTTTGGCTAGGCACGCAGGGATGAACAAATCATTGTGGTCATAGAATTTGGCCACAGTCTCAGCTGGGAGGGTGTGGATCCTGGCCTGCAGCAAATCAAAGAGGTCCTCAGTCCCAGTTGGGATTCCTTGCTTGACAACTTGCTTGAGCCACTCAAAGACTTCCTTGATGGGATTTAGGAAGGGCAAATAGGCAGGGAGGAAGAGAAGGCTCAAATTTGCTGTGGCCAATTGCTGGGGGCCCACTGCAATGCTAGTGTCAATCATCGTGAATTCCTCAAGAATATCAGCCACCTTATGAAGACCAACGTTGTCCAGCACAATTAAGTTGGTGAAGCCCAGGATTGTGCGCCTCAGGTGCTCCTGGACCAATTGGAGAAATGCTAGAAATATACAGCTGTTGTGGGAGCCTAGTATCATTTGATAGAGCTTGACCCCCTTTGGACCAAGGAGAGTCACCATCAAATAGGCTGTGGCACGGACTGCAGCACACTAAGTCATCCTGTCATTTGAGCCTTTGGGGACATACCCATACCCATTGCGCATTGATGAGGCAACTGCTGATTTGTAAATGTAGTGGAATTTAACTGTCTCCTTGGATTTTCTAGCAGTGTATGCCTCTGAGTATTTTTTCCAGACGCCAATGTTGGCTGGGCTATTCCAATTGTAGGGGGATATCCCGAGCTTTTTCCAGGAAAAGCACATTCCATTGAGCAGATGGTAGTAAAAGGAAATCAAGGCCTCAACCCCAAAAGTAGATTTTACTATGGCCTGTATATTTGCCAGTTCAAGATGACAGTCCCAGGTTATCCACTGGTGGATTACCCATTTGTGCTCCTTGGTGAGCATGGTAGAAACACGCAAGGATTTCTCTGCAGCAAGGACACAACCAGTGTTGATGAACTTGTGGAAGGTCTTGCTGGTGTACTTGGGATCCACTCAAACAATGACTGTGGCCGCCTTGTAATTGCTTGATTAATTCATTAGCTTAAGAAGGATGATGTGTTTGATGTTGGGGATGTGCTTCTGGACAGGCTTTTTAGCAGTGGGGATTGGCTTGTTGGCATTGGGCACAACACAGGGCATTAGTACCTTGTTGTAGAAGGCTGCAACCTTTTTTAACACCAGTTGTCCCTCATCAGTTTGGTAGAACTCAGACCCCTTGTCCTCTTCCTGGCCACCATCACTGACGTAGGGCTTGTAGCTAGTATCAAGTACTGGCTTCACCTTCTCCAGCATGGCTGACAGAATTGACTCTTTCCGGTACACAATGTCAAACACATACAAAGTAAGTTCTACTTCCTTGTTTCTAATTGTTTTTGTAGTGGTGACCTTGGTGGGCTTCCGGGTCAGCTTGGGGACCCAAGGGTTGATGCTCTGCACCCTAGCACCTTGTGCTCCTTGAACCAGCTGTATCAGTGCAGAGTCACTATTGAACTCTCCTCTCCCATCTCCTTCTTGAGTAGGCATTTGGGTTGCACTAACTCTATTCTTTGACCCGCGGGGGCAACTGAAACCACAGTGCACAACAGGTGCATTAGTACTCTGTTGTTGTGTTCCTTTCATTTTAAAATTTACTAAAATATTAAATAAAACTTAATTAAGTTACTCCCTAATTTTAATTTTTGCTTTTTATCTGAATATGGATATTTGATTAATATTTTTCCCACCCAATATCCCAATTATAGAATTTTATTTCTTAATTAGTTTTTTTTTGGTTTTACAACGCCCATTTTAGAATACCTGAAATAATTTTCACCCATTTCCCCAGATTTTACGCCAAATTAAGCACTCAACACAATATTTTTAAAATTTATTTATTAGATATTGTGTCTTATTTTAGATACCTTGGTATCATTCTTGATTACAATCCATTGCATAAACTGATTGAGTGATTTTGTTTACATAGTGAGTTACTATTGTGTTTTGTTTTTGGATTGAGTTTTGACTCACCTTGCTTGGGTGTATTTTGTCACCAATTCACATAATAAACACATGTACACCAAAATTCAACTCACATGTTTTTATTTGTGAATCAATGTATTTTGGATTGTATTTTGAATGGTTTTGCTTTGCGCGCAAGCACTTCTTTGCAGTGTTGATCCATTTTTCCCATTAACACCAATAAACCCTGTTAACAGAGTGTATATTTTACTCTGATAGTTGAAATTTGCTTAAATCTGAAATCATTTTGTTTAAATCTGAGGTATTTTTGGTTGTCGCCATAGCTTTTAAAACTACTTTATTGACAACTGGAAATGACACTTTTTTAATTAACAAATCTTAATGTACTGAAAAATATTAATATTATGTTATACAACTATGGTATACAAAATTGACCTCAGAGAGCTCAAAAATGCATTAATAATTGTACCTTAAGTAACAATAATAAGAAATAATAAGCAATTATTTATAATTTTACAATGTAATTTACACTCTTCATTATATAAATATTTTTGATTACATAAAAAATAAAATTCCAATAGTACAAAAATAAGCAAAATCAGAAGCATGTAAGTTATGCAAATTTAAATAAAAATTAATATATATTTGATATAGTTCATATAAGCACAACTATGAATATCTTATGTTTTACTAGTAAATTAACAAAAATAAAGATATTTCACTCAATTTAAAACTATAACTATTCATCTCAAACTTACCATGTATACATAAAATAATTAGTACTATTTAGTTAATCAAAAAATAGAAAAATTAAAGCTAAAAACTAAATAATAAAAACTAAAAAGTAAAAATTAAAGCTAAAAAGTTAAAAGTTAAAACCATAGAAGCAAGCAAGCAAGTAAGTTTATTCCTCCCCCTTCTTCCCCTTTTTCATTTTAGCCCCTCTCATGAGGGCAGTGGTAATAAGCTCAAGCTGCTGCTTGATTTCAGAGGCGTTACACTTGTGCTTGGCTGCACCCTGGATGGCCTTTGTGAAGAAAGTGGAGTGGTTTATAGGCTTGGTAGTGGGACGTGGTTAGCAAGATCTCTTAGCTTGGGGATAGTCTTCTCCTGCTCATGTTAGAGAAGGGAGAAAAACTTGTTGAACTTTAGGTTAAGCCCAAAGTTAGCCTTCAGATGCTTATGATAAGCCTCTAGAGCCAAAATGGTCTTCAGCTCCCCGTTGACAGCTGCCCACTAAATGTTCTAACTGGCCTTGCCTTGCCTCTGCGTGACAACTTTCCCAATCCACTGGGGCTCAAAGTACTCAAGGAAAGGCTTGAACTCTGGACTCTTGGATGCGTAGGGATCCTTTAAAAGAACCTTGAACCCCTGTGAAGTGTGCTCTGGCTTTAAAAAAGCCAAGACACTAAATTGTACAAGTACAAATTTGCAGGTGTCCAAAGTGTCCCTCTGGCTAAACCTACTAAGCTCAGCATAGGCTTGCGCATTGCATGCATTTGCTTGGAAGAAGTGGAAGTGGCACCCTTGCACCTCATCACTAAACAGCTGCTCAAATTCATTGAAATGAGCAGGCTCAAAGTCCATAATGCACATGTAAGGCCCCAGAGCTCTCAGCCTTATCCTTTCCTCCAAGTTTAGGGTGGTCTGCTCCTTGTCAGCGTCAGGAGAGTTGGCATGGGTGTGGGGGTCTTCTTGGCATCTTTGTTGTTGGAGGGAAGGAGAAAAACTGCTATGCAAAGGATGAAAAAATTGCGGGTGTATATGGCCTCAGTGGCCCCAGGAAGAAGGAAGAAGGCAAGTGAAATCACCTGGATGTCTATCTGGGCATAAATCATCCAGAGCTGGTAGAATGTACAGGGGCAAGTTTTAAGGCACTGTTGACTGGCCAGATTGACACCCTCCTTAACTCCATCATTTTCTGCTGAGTTGCGTAGAAGATGATACGGTCCTTGGTGGCAGGCCCATTGTCATGGAGGAGGAAGCTCTCCCCACTTGGGAGCTGCTAAAGCTCATGAGTGAGTGTGAGATCAGTGAGGACGTCTGAGGCCTTGGGGAGAGGAGAATTGGCGGTAATCCTCTTGTTGCTAATGAACTTAACCAACTGCTCTTGAGTTGGCATCAACTTAAGATTGTTGGGCTTGAGGTGTTGTAAGGCCTTAATGGACAGATAAGAAGCCTGGAGGTGGAAATGAGAAGTTATCATCTGAAAAAGATACCACTTGACCATCTGTGTGATTAAATTATTGAGGGGCTCACAGGTGTGCTCCCCCTTGTTAGCTGTGACCTGCTATCAAACCTTCGGTGTTCAGGCGGGCCCCACAAGTCTTATCCTCACAGACAAAGTGCTTGCTTTTTGTTTGGCGCTTTTGAATGTTGCAGTTAAAGATGTAATTGTTGGCAACATAGCTAGGGCTGCCTTTTACGGACATGATTGGTAAATAAGGGGAAACACTTGGGGACTTTGAACTCTCTGTCCACATTAAAGATGTTGTGGATGGCCAGTGGATCCCAAGCCACATGACCAGAAGCTTTGAACTTCTTGGAGTACTCCTCCAGCTCATCTTGGGGATCAGATGAGGGAAGGGGAGAAGAGCCATCAGGGGGAGGGGAAGGGTTCTTTGAGGCCTACTTGGATGCCTCCTTTTTCTTACCAGAAGAAGAGGTGGGCTCCTTGGCAGCCTTTACTTTCTTGGTATGCTGCTCCTTGGTGGGCTTGGATTTGGCCTCTGAGTGGTAAAAGGAGTGGTCAGTTAGACCACTGTCAGATTTATTGGGGGAGGTTTTTTTTGGGGAAGGTGAAGGTGAAGGGGAGGAGTGGAAGAAAATGGAGTGGGGAGAGATGGAGTAGGAAAATTTGCCTTTTCAGGCTTCTTGACATGCTTGGGGGTGGTGGCAGGTTTTTTAGTGCCCTTGGAGACTTAGCACTTGGGAGGCTTATTAGATTTAGATGATCTTGGCTAAATAAAGTTTTAGCTTTTTAAATAAAGCAATATGAAAGATATAAAAACATAAAGAGGTAAATAAAAGCAAAATTTAAGTAAAAAGTATGAAATTAAAGTTTTATTTAGCAAGAAAAAAATAGCAAATTAAAGAAAAGAAAAATAGAAACTCAAAGTATAGATATAAAGGTTAAAACATAGAAAATAAGTGATTTTGTTACAACTAAACCAATGAGGATTCAGTATTTGAGTTGGGGAAGGTAACAGTTCAATATAAAGGATATGAATAATAAGAATAATATATTGTTTATTATAGAATATTGTGATTAATATACCATATGGGGAAAGCCACAAGGGGGTGGCATAGTGGTGTGTTCCATGTAAGGTTCAAAGCCAAGGAATAACTTGTGTGGGGATCAGCAGGTCAAATTGGTAGTGCTCCTAATTAGGAGGAAGTGCCCGCCATTTGACATTGCCATCAGATAATCCATGTTGTTAGACACGTCAAGGGGTGGCTCATTGAGCGCCCCCTGTGTATTGTAAGATACATTAGCAGGCAAGTCTGGAAGCTCGGTTGCAACACCCCCCTTGCCCCTGTTTGTTGTTGTTGTGAATACCGCTATTCACCATGTTTTGATTTTGCCTTCAGTGGGCCATTTTGAAGATAAATCTCTTGATTTTGCTTTTGCCTCTCAAACTGAGTTGATGACTGACTCAGGAAGTACAATTGTTTGGTTTCTTGATCCTGCGCAACTCACTTGCCCCACTCATGCTGGTGGCTTGTGATCCTACCGTCCTGGTAGTGCTTTGTGGTATTCCTAACTACTATATATTCCATTTTGTATTCACCAATAAAATATAAGTTCTATTCACATTTTTGTCTTTGTGTCTTCTGTACTTCTGCACCTCTCTCTAGCCACAACTAGTAGATATTATTCTTCCAGGGCTGCAAGGTAAACGCATAGCCTTCCCTGTCATCTAACCAAGACTTAGTACAAATCCAATCCTAAGGTTAGGATTTCCTGTTGTGTGTCTATGCCGCACCTCAGAACACAACAAAAATGGTGCTCACTACAGGGGCTGTAAGCCCCTCAGTTATCCCTTTTGCATCCACATTTTCAGGTCCTTTGCCTCTGCCTATACAAGAGCTGACTTCACCTGAAATTACTAGCCCTCCTATTGGGGAAGATATTGCCAACCCGCCTATTTTCCCTACTGTGCTGAACCTTGGGAATGATCCCTGCCTAGTTGCTTACCCCATGGGTACCCCTGACTTAGAACAAGTCATGTTGGTAGCCCTTGGAAAAGCCCGTGAAGGAGCCATCCCTTGCCTTCAGCTGCAGTTCAGTTGGGCTGAATACTACAAATTAATTGTGGCTCCTCAGTTTCCACAATATCTCCTCTCAGCAGCTGGCTCCGCTGAGCACTTACTATTGTCCTTTGTGCAGCCTGCCTTAGCCCACCATCAAATGGTGTTGGGGCTCCACGTCCAAGAAATCTCATCTCTACAAGCAGCAGTTAATCATCACTGGGACCAGTTTGCTGCCTACCAACAGTGAATTCATTCCCTGTTTTCCTTGGTATCTGACAATCAGCGCAACTCTGTTTCCTCCCAGACCTGTTTGGTTAATTCTATTGAACAAATGCGCCAGTCCATCTCCAAATATGTGAGAGAGCGTCTACACAAGTTTCACCATCTAGAACAACCCTGGCAAACTCAAGTAGATTCCACCTTAAACAATAATCTCACCAACTTCAAACAACTTGTGCAACAGCTCAATGCATTCAGCACGTGTTCCTTTGAGTAACCACAGCAGGTAGCAGACTTTGCTGTTAACGGCCTTAATGAACTCAGTGCGGCCTTTGATCAAGAAAGAGTTGCCACTGCTGCTGCTATAGCCAAACTCCAGAGTCAAGTTAATGAATTAGCTATGCCCGAGCCAGATGTTCCGCCCTCTCCTCCTTCTGATGATTTGAAAGATCAAAAGAAAAGAATATGGGACACTATTCAAGAGCTACGTACAACTACTCACAGTCAAGGACGTCCTGCTGAGGCTCCTCAACCTGACTCCCAGGTGCTTGAATTGACTGCTCAAGTTCTAGAGCTACAGCAAGAACTTGCTGTCCTACGTGAAATGATGGCAACTGCTGCTTGTCCAGTTGGGATTGTTGATGAAGATGGTTGCTGCCCTGGCTTACCAGGAGCTCCTTGAATCCAATACGCCAGGGAACTAATTGCCCTAGCTAACAAGGTGGATCAATTGAAGCGGGACCATACTGGACTGGATAGAGACGTACAAGAGATGAATGGCATGATTGACTCTGTGAATAATAGGTTTGCCCCTTGCCTCTCAGTGGGGCCATCCCTTAATTCTCAACTGGATGAGCTCTCCACAATAGTAATCACCCAAGGTCAACACTTAGATGCTACTGCACAACAGACCACTCAAGCTGTCAATATGGGTGCCCGCGCTGTTGAGACCCTGACACCCTTGAAGAGAGTGTTTGTCAGCTATGGGCTAGACAGCCCCTCTCTGAATCTGAGGCAGAGTTTTCCCCATGTATAAGCGTACTCAATAGCAACAATGGTGGCCCAACTCCTGAAGCACACTTCAAGCCTACCTTTAAGCAAGTCTTTGATCCCAAAACTTTGACCATTGCAGCTTTCCTAACTATCTATGAAACTGCCATGAGACAAGCTTCAGACAAAGTTAAGAAAGAACATATTCTGACCTGTCTACATCTGACTTGCCAGGAGGTGGTGATGCCTGAGCTGCTCACCATTGAGACGTGGGAAGATATGAAGCAGCTTCTGATTGACAAGTTTGGTGTTGACCTTAGCCTGGAAGTAAAGAAGGACGCCTTCATGCATATTGTTTTGAAGCCTAAAGAGATGCTAGGTGAGTTTGAAGACAGATTCTACATGGAAGGACAGCAACTGATAACAAGCAGACAGTTGACAGCCCATGAAGCCTACATGGCTTGCGCTCAAGCCCTCAAAGTTAACCAACTTCTGTGCCTTCACTTCAAAGCCCATAAGGCTATGCTTTCCTCCATGAAGAGCATAAAGACGCTGTTGCAGGATATGCACCTTACCCATTCTGGAGCAGTTGTTAGGGAAGGTTGAGCTACTTCTAACTCTGGTTCATCTTCCCGTGGTCCTCACATTCTTACCATAAACTCGCAAAATCCTCCTCAACGCCAAGGTTGCCACAACTGTGGTCAGATAGGTCATCATTCTCAAGTCTGCACCAACCCACGGCTTGAAGGAGCTGACCCCAAGGAACAGGCGGGAAAAGAACAGTCAACCTAGAGGCAGAGACGCTCTTGGTTGACAATTCTTCCCAGTCTCTTTCAATCCCTCCCTCTATATCTGACACTGAGCCTGCTGATAATGAGGCTCCTCCTACCCTCATCTTGTTTCAAAATATCTCTGACAACTCTGACCTGGATGACTCTGATACTGACAATTCTGATGCATATGGGTACTCTGTTTTGGCTGTTCCTGAAACCATTACAGTCCTCTATAAATTGCGCTCAGGAAAGACTACAACTACTGCTAAGCCTTTTCCTGAAGCCAAAGAAATTGTCTCTTACCCTTACCTCACTCAGGCTAAGAGGTCCCCTGTGCTAGTGGAGTTGTCAGAAGAAGCTGCTGAGGTTGCTGACGCTGTCTTCAAGAATGTATCTGTTTTGTTCCCCCTCCAGACTGTTTATAAGGAGTTCCCCGGATCAAGATGCATGATTGAGAAGTGGAATAAGGAACTAAAAGAGGCTCAAGATATCTTGGCTGTCCTTCCACCCTTTGGTCACACTACTATCTGAGTAGAGATCTCCATTCAAAAAGTGAAGATCAAGGCCGTTCTAGATTCTGGCTTGCCAGCCAATGTTGTCTCCTCCAAGCTTGTGAAGAAACTCCAACTTGCCCCTGAACTTAATTATCACCAGTTGTATGGCACGGCTGGACTGTCTATGACCTGCGCCATAGGGGCGTACTCTGCTCTACCCAAGCAGTTTGGCAAGCTTCTCCTAGCTGCGCCAGCAGTTGTCTTGGAAAACAAGAGTTATGATCTCTTAGTTGGTACCCAGTTTCTTAGGGAATATAATTGGATAATCAACTTAAAAGATGGTTGCCTCTCTATTCTGGGATACAAAGTCCCTCTGATCTTTGAAGAGCTGGTTAAAGTTCCCAGGAAACAGCTCAAGACATGTGCCTTGGAATATCCCACTGGGGTTTTAAACCTCAAATATTGCACTCACTCTTCAAACATGAAATGACCACCCATGGCTTGTCCTGCGTCTGAAGGGATCCCTCTCCTAGCCACGTCTGCTGTCACCATCTCACCTGGCTCCCAGGCCATCCTAGACTCCCAGATATCATATGAACTACCTGAACAAACCTTCTTGGAGTTGTACTCTCCCCCCTTGTTAGGACATAACAAACCTTATCTCTGTCCTGGGATTCTAGATGTCTCCCATAAGGACCCTGTTTAATTGCTGGTAGCCAACCTGACTGCTCTCCCCATGACCGTGTCTAGGGGGCAGTTTGTTGGATATGGCAAGTTGTTGAGCGCTTCTGATGTCCTGTCTCTTCATCCCTTTGGCACATCCCAAGATTTTAACCTACCTGAGGATGAACCCCAAGTCCTATCCTTTTTCACTGCGCAAGACTTTCCACAGCTGTCCCCAGTTCAACAGAAAGAAGTGCTAGACTTGCTAGACCAATTTCTTGACATTTTTGCAAAGGACAGTACCAACTATGGGTTAGCCAAAGGTGTTATCCATCAGATTGACACTGGCAACACTCCTCCCTTCTGTGCTAAACCATATTGCTTCAGCCGTGTAGAGGACGCCCAGGTATCTAAAGAGCTCAAACAACTGTTGGACCCTGGGCTGCTGGCACCTTCCCAAAGTCCTTGGGCATCCCTGCTACTCATCTTAAAGAAGAAAGATGGGGTCATTGTATTGTGATGGACTACCGCCAATTGAATTCTTTGACCAAGAAGGACTCATACTCCTTGCCGCGTATTGATGATGCTCTCCAACGTCTTGAAGGTTCTATTTTTTTTCTCTGCAATGGATCTGGTATCTGGATACTGGCAAGTTGATCTATTGTCCAAGGATTGCCAAAAAACTGCGCTCATTACCTCTGAAGAGCTTTTTGAGCATACTCACATGCTGCAGGGACTCTGCAACGCCCCAGCCACCTTCCAAAGGGCCATAGACTCCATCCTCTGTGACGTGAAGTTGTTGTGCGTCCTAGTATACCTGGATGATATAACAGTTTTTAACGCTACTATCACCAATCACCTGGCTCATCTCAAAGAGGTGTTCATAAAGATTCAAGAAGCTGGCCTTAAGCTAAAACCTTCCAAGTGCGCCTTCTTCAAAGAACGTCTTGAATTCTTGGGCCATGAAGTAACCCAGACCGGGATTTGCCCAATGACTAAGAAGATTGAAGCCATCAACAAAATTCTTCCACCCACCAACCTGCAAGAGGTACAAGTCTTTCTAGGGATGATGGGCTACTATAGACAGTTTATCCCTGACTTTGCCAATACTAGTGAACCTCTAGTCCAGCTGTTATGTAATGTCCCTTTCAAATGGACTGCCAGTCAGCAGCAAGCCTTTGAGACTCTTAAGCAGAAACTCAAAGAGGCGCCAATCCTAGTGTATCCTGACTATAATAAGGAGTTCATCCTGTACACCAACGCTAGCAATCTTGCTATTGGAGCTATTCTGGCCCAACTAGATAATGAGGGTGTAGACCATCCTGTGGCTTACACTTCCTGCATGCTAAACAAACATGAGAAGAACTATAGTGTCACAGAGAAGGAAAGTCTTGCCATGTTGCATGCAGTCAAGCAGTTTTGTCACTATGTATATGGTACCCACTTCACAGTTGTCACTGACCACACTTTGCTTAAGTGGTTACAATAGCCTAAGGAGCCTGAAGGGCGCCTAGCTAGATGGGCTCTACATCTGCAAGGATATAACTTCACTGTGCTCCATTGCCCTGGGATTCAACATCACAACGCTGATGGGCTCTAGAATGCCCATTCTTGCTTTGCATCCTGCAGAGGCTGATTGGTTATACAAACTAATTGGGTATCTTTCTTCTTGGGAAAGGGAGACAGAAGAGGTACAACTGGCCTTGTCCAAGCTATCCAAAGATACCCTCATACACAACAATCAGCTCTTCAATAAGGTACAAGACCAGTATCTTCCTTATGTACAACCCAGTATTTGCCTCTTGATGGTGTTGCAAGCTCATAAAGAGACTGGGCATGGAGACATTGCCAAGACTTTTGACTGGCTTCAAAATAATTACTTCTGGGAGAACCTTTGCCTGCTGATCCCAGACGTCATAGCTAGCTGCCACACCTGCCAGCTGCAGAGGCCTCAAGCTGCTGCCCACAAATTCAAATTAGTTCCTCAGAAACATGCCTTTCACACTGTCAGCATTGACGCAGTAGGTCCTCTCCCCCGCTCACTTTCTGGGTGTTGCGTTATTCTGATTGCTGTTGATCACTTCAGAAAGTGGGTAGAGGCTTGTCCTACAAAAGACATCACAGCTAAGACAACTGCTGCCTTCCTGTTACAAGATGTTTTCTACCTCCATGGCTGTCCTCAAGTGTTTCTCTCAGATAATGGGACAAACTTTAATGCCAAGCTGGTAACCTCTGTTGTCAAAGCTTTGGGATCACACCAGTTTTTCTCTGCCCCCTACAATCCTTCTACCAATGGGGCAGTTGAGAGTGCAAATTCAACACTGATCTTTATCATGAGGAAGCTCACCTACTCTGACGCTGCCAACTGGGACCTATACCTACATGCCGCTCTCTTTGTGTACCGCCCTAGCAAACATTGTGTCACTGGATACTCCCCATTTGATATGCTGTATGGGCAAGAGGCTACTACCCCATTGCTCTTGGGCCCCCCTGCTTACCTCTGATAAGGACATGAATCCTGACAACCATATCAAGAATCTAGTCAACCACATAATTGATATACAGGCCACTGCCTACACTTCTGCATACAAGACTAAGATTCTTGAGCTTTCTCCTGATAATGCTGGACGCTCCCCCCTGCCTGAATTCAATTTTGATGACCATGTACTTTACTACCAACACAGATTAGGTGGTTGCGCACATAAGTTGGACTCTCTGTGGATTGGCCCTTTAGAAGTGACCTTTAAACAAGGTCCCAAATACACTGGAAAGCTCCTCTCTAGTGGCCATTCTTTTGCTTAAGTGCACAGAAAGTTCCTTTGCAAATACTACCCCCTAAGGCCAATCTAGAGGGGGGCAATGTTGTGAATGCTGCCTTTCACTGTGTTTCTGATTTTTTCTTTGATAGGTTATTTCAAGGACAAATCTCTCTCTTTTGTTTTTGCCCTTCAAAATGAGTCTGGCTCCAAATCAGGAAATTCAATTGTTCAGTTTCCTGATTCTGCGCAACTCACTTGCCCCGCTCATGCTTGTGAAAAGTGATCTTAATGTCCTGGTAGTGTTTTGTGGTATTGCCAACAACTATTTATTCTATTTTTTATTCACCAATAAAAATTAATTTATACTCACATTTTTATCTTTGTGTCTTCTGTACTTCCGCGCCTCTCTCTAGCCACAACTAGTAGAGATTATTCTTCCAGGGCTGCAAGGTAAACACATAGCATTCCCTGTTGTCTAACTGAGACTTAGTACAAATCCAATCCTAAGGTTAGGATTTCCCGTTGTGTGTCTGTGCTGTGCCTCAGAACACGACAGTTGTCAGACACCAGGATCAGAGTCTGCAGAAGATCTGGATTGGTCTTCACAAACAACCTTTGTGTGGGGATAGCGCGGCAGGGGCGTAAGCAATCATGGTGAAGCTTCTTTGTATTCCCCTGGGCATTTTTGAGTTGATAGGTTTGATTGTCATAGACCACAGCTATCTTGAAGGGCCCTAGGTAGTTGGGCTCTAACTTGGAAGAATTGGGGTTAAGGGTGTAGACAGGGTCACCTACGGCATATCTTGCCTATGGTGCTTTGTCCCTCCTTCAATTTGTTTGTGTTTGATCTCTCAGGCCTTGGCATGCCATTGGTTCAGGGATGGAGTTGTCAACAGGGGAGGTTTCCTGGGAACTGTAGACTGTAGCTTCCCTTGTTCAACCCCTGTCAAACTGTCAGGCGTCCCAAAGGCCAGGGCGCTGGGGCTGAACCTGGTTCCCCTGTTAATCCTTGCTTGTAAAATAAATAGAGCAGTAGGCAAGTGTTTCTGTGAGAGTTTGGCAATCAATTGAACCAGTGAGCCATTTAATTGCTCTACGTGTCCATTGGCTTGTGGATAGTATGGGGCTGTGACTATCTGTTGGAGTACATCCTTGGCGTAGTACACCTTCATGACATGCCCAACAAGTTTGGGGCCACCATCTGTGATGAGGCGTTTAGGCCACCCAAAGCGGACCACAATTTCCTTGCCAATGAAGTGGGTGGTGGCGGTATGGTTAGTTGTTGCCCAGGCCACTGGCCAATGGGTGAAGTAGTCTATGGCAGTTATGATGTATTTCTCTCCCAGTCTGTCTTTGGGGAGGGGTCCCACAATGTCAAGGGCCCACTGTTTGAAGTGTTCCATTGCTTTGATAGACAGGACAGACTTTGGGGGTGCAGGTTTAGATGTATTCTTTTCTCACAGCACACATGTTTTGAGGAGATCCAGGATGTCTTGATGCACACGTGGCCACCAAATCTTTTGTTTCATGATCTCAAAGAGGTAAATCCTCTGATGTGACCCAGGGTTCAGTGGTAATACAGTATGGTGTCACCTTGTTGTGTGGTGGGGATGTAAGGTGTCTTCTCACCTGTCTCTTCCTGGCAGCAGACGTTACCAGCATCTGCGGTGAACTGACTTTTGTTGTCCTTCAGCTTGGAGATGGTTACTGATTTAAGGCCTTTATAACAAGTTGCTTCAGGGCAGAGTTACAACATTGGTTAATATGGGTCAAAAGCCGTCATCCCCAGTAATGAATGCTATGTAGAAGCGTGAGAGGGCTTCAGCTATGACAAGTACCTTCCCAGGCTTGTACTTGATGTGCAGCTGATAGTGGGATAGGCGCTCAACCCAGCCAGCTTGCGGCGTGTCAAGTGGGACTGTGTGTTGAAATACTGGAGTGAATTGTGGTCTGTCAGGATGCGGGGTGGAAAGGTGGTCCCTTCCAGGCAACAGCGCCACTTCTTGACATAGTGCACAATTGCTGCAAATTCTGTATCATGAATGGGGTAACATTGTTATAAGTTGGTAAGCTTCCTGGACTCATATGCCACAGAGAGGAAGACATCATCATAAGTTTCTACCTTTAGCACGCCCCCTATGCCCCTTTCAAATGTGTCAGTCTCAAGTTTTTACTGGCAGTTCTGGTTGGGGAACTACAGTGCGGGTATTGTTGTAAGTCTCTGCTTCAATGTCTCAAAGGCTTCATCTTTGGCAGAGGTCCAGTGGAAGCGCTGCTTAGTGTTTAGGAATTTTGGTGAGAGGTGCAATTAGTTCCCTGCAATTGGGAATGAACTTGCACACGTAGGCAACCATGCCTAAGAAGGTATGCACCTGGCCCACATCAGTGGGAGGTGGCATGCTGGTGATTGCCTGGATTTTGGCAGGGTCAGGCTTTATCCCTTGGGCAGAGATGGTATGCCCAAGGAACAACAACTCCAACTTGAGAAACTTGCATTTGGAGAGTTTAGCTTTTAACTGGTTTTTTCAAAGGGTGTTAAGGACAGCACAGAGGTGTTAGAGGTGTGTGGTTTGATATTGACTGAAGACAATAATGTTGTCAAGGTAAATAACCACACATTTTCCAATCATTTCCTTAAATGCTTTGTTTATCAACATGGCAAAGGTGGAAGGAGCATTGATCATTCCAAAGTTCATGACTTGACACTCAAACAACCCGTAGCGTGTGCAGAAGGAAGTTTTTGCCACATCCCCTGGTGCAATGCGGACCTGGTTGTACCCTGCAGTGAGATCAATCTTGCTAAAGACCTTTGCACCTGCAAGTGTGTCAAACAGGTTGTCAATCAACGGCAGGGGATACTTATTCTTAACAGTCACCTCATTTAAGGCACAATAGTCTGTGACCAGGCAAAGGGACCCGTCCTTCTTGGCTACAAAGAAGACAGCTGCCCCGTATGGAGAGAGCAAGGGGCAAATGAAGCCCTTGTCAAGCGTGTCCACAAGGTGCTGACAGAGGGCCTCATATTCTTTAGGTGTAAGAAAATACAAGGGGCGTACCTTAGGTAGCAACCTTTGGAGTTGTACAGCATACTGGATCTCTTGAGGTGGAGGTAGTTGGTCCAGTGTTTTGCTGAAGACGTTCTTGTACTCCTTGAGGTGTGCAGCAAGTGCTGGTGAAGGTGAAGTGGCCAAGGGAGATACCGCAGGTGGTTCAGCGCAGATAACTTTGACTGAGCACTGATTGAAGTCTAGTTTCCCCCCTTGAAATTGTACAAGCCTGTTTCTGTTATTCTGAAAAATACAGTATTGTGGAGTAGCTTGCTCATTTTAACAGGATAGATCTGGAAGCCCACCCCATTCCTATTGAGGGTGATGACAGGAGTGTCCCATTCAATGTAGGGACAGTTGTGCCAAAGCCAGTTGAGGCCAGCAATTAGGTTGTGGCTGAGCCCTGCCATTATTGGCCCAAAGAGCTTGACCTGGATGTTCCCCATTCTCACAGAGAAGGGTACCATCTCATGGGTAATTGCAACTCTACAGGAGTCAGCTACTTATACTGCCTTGAACCTGCTAGGCACTCAGTCTAATTGTTGGGAGTCAGCAAATGCCTAGTCCACCATAGTGTGGTCAGCCCCAGTATCTACCAATAGTTTGTGGGTATTTTCACAAAAACAGAAGGGATAGGCTAAGCAGGTGACTTTATTTGAAGAGTGGCTTGCTTGAAGTACGGGGTCATCACTGTGGACCTGGAAGACGTCAAGGGTTTCAACCTCGTGTACACTGTAGTCACAGGAGTTCTTTGCAAGCAGGGATTGAGAGGGAGGGTCAAGTGGGGTTGGAGAACCTCTTGTAGCTACAGCCCCCAGGCTTGTCTCTGGTCCTTAATTTGTGCTAGCTAGAGTTTCCCCTTGTGGTGGCATTTGATCTCATTCTCCTGCTGGCGGGGCTGGCGGCGGCCCATTTGATTGTGGCCACTGCCAGGTGTTGCACAAGGTTGAGGTGGAGCATTGCTATTACAGTGGAAGCCCATCAAAGCCTGATTGTTGGCCTCCACAATGGCCTTGTAACAGTCATTGATGGAGGTGCAACAACCCATGGGGACCCACTTACAGATATGGGGCTTGAGTCCATTGACTATTAGGGTCAACAGCATGGCATTCCTGTTGGTTACGGCTTTGGGGGAGGCAGCAAGAGCTTGTTGCCAGGCGGCAAGGTACTTGGGAAGGGACCTGGTCTGTTTAATTGCTAACAGGGGAGTTCCCACCACAATAGGCAAGAAGGTTTTGCTGTAGCGGGATATTGCAGTGTCCCAGAAGGCCGCCCAGATTACTTTGGTTTCCTGACTGTCCCAGTTGGTAAACCATACAGCAGCGGGCCCTGTGAGGCGCCCTGACGCAGTGGCAACCCACATGAGCTTGGGAACCTGGCAGGTACAAAGGCAGGTCTTGGTGGATTGAAGCCAACTGACAATGTTGGCTCCTTTGACTCCACCTTCAAAGGATTACAGCTGGATATTGAGCATACATTGTGAAAGGTCTGACTAGGGAGGGGTGACGCTGGCGTCACACTGCCCAAGGTGGAGTCAATTATACACACTTGTAAGGACTAGCTGGTCTTGGTAAACAAAATATCTGTAGGGATGTCCCCTATGGGGATTGGAAGGAAAGTTTCTTGATGGGGAGTAGCCATATGGCCCATACTCTGTGCTTTCTTAGGAGGAATTTTTATTTTAGGTAGGTTGTTAACCTACCACTGCTATCACTGTTGCAACTGAACCAATGAGGATTCAGTATTTGAGTTGAGGAAGACAACAGTCCAATAGAAAGGACAGGAATAATAAGAATAAGGTATGGTTTATTGTAGAATATTGCAATTAATATACCATATGGGTCATTATTTGTTAGATTAATCTGTTTCCTATTAACTGTGCTACTTTTTACTTTAATTTTTTTTAATTTTCTTATCAATAAATTTAAATAATTACAACAATTTTATCAAAATAAACCTTATTTAATCCTTATAATATAAAAACCTATATTAAATTAATCATTTTCTACTTACAGCTAAATTAAACTGTATTAAAAGCTAGTAACAATCTTATTTCATATACCATTATTTCTTGAAAGCTGATTAGTACAAAATGACATCATTCTGAAAAGAGCAAAATAAAAATACAATAAAAACTGATATGATGCTTTTTGTTGGAAATTAAATTGTTGCCTAAAATCTTAGCTTTTTTAAAATATTTAATTTAAAATATAATAATTTTTGTATCCCTCTTTTTAAAAAGAGGGCAGATAGCTTTCTTGCATATTTAATAAATAAATATTAAACAATTTTGGATTTTTTATAAAAAAATCTGGTAAAAGTTAAAAAGACTAAAATTAAAACTGAACTTTTATTGAAATTTCAGTGATCTCATTTAGCATAAGTAATTTATTCTTAAGTTAGATTTTATAGAAAATATATAATAAGAACTTATAAGAGAGTAAAAGTTTTTCTTTTAAAATTTTTGGGTATTTAATATTAATAAAATAGCTCTTTACAACTATTTAATAAAATTGTATTTTTATACTGTATGATAGAGATAATATGTATAAAAAATTCAAACAAAAAAGAATCTATCAAAATCTTGCTTTATTTAATTAAATTTTATAAAGGTTAAAATTTATTTAAACTAAATGGAAAATGATCTTAGTCATTGTATCTATAAAAATAATATACAAATTCAATTATACAAGCAAATATTTATATGTGATCAAAAATAACATTTTTGTTTTGATAGATTTAAGATATATAAAGTTCATTTTTTAAGAACTGCTAAAAGTTATAATAAACTTAAGTTTATTTAAAAAAAGGTTTTTGAGTTGGTTACTAAAAGTAAGCTAAATAATGATTTATACTTTAAATTTAGTTTACTGATTAAAATATCATACTTTAAGAGTTAATTAGCATATTTTATTTCAAATAATAATTTTATAAGCTTACATTCAAAGCCACTCCAAGGTACTAAATTGGTATTGAAATATAAAGTTGCAGCACAATTCCAAAAGCTGAGATTAAGGGCTTTCTAATGATACTAGTTTGAGCAAGATTGGAGTACTATTCGCCGAAATATCAACAGTTAACCAGAATATAAAAAGGGGTAAATAAACAATGATATCAGACTTCAGGGGTGATATTGATAAATTAAGGGGATCAGTTGGGGATTTATGCCTGTAGTGCAAAAGCTCAGCTAACATGATATTTAAACAGCTCAACTTTACAGAAATTTACTTTACAATCCACACCTTTACTCCTCTCTGATAACTGCACATCTATTTCCAAGAAAGAACTGCCTGAACCAGGCCAAGGAACTCAACCACTATCATTATGGAACCTATCAAGTTTGCACATCAGATGACACCCTTCTTCTCATTGGGGGCTTCTACTAAGAGAGAAAGAATCTCTATGCTTAAACAAGCATTCCTTTTTACTGCTGGCAGTGATCTTAACAGCTTTGTTGAGCATTTCTTATTAAAAACAGAGTTTGGAAAAAGTACTTTCTTACCTGTCATACAAAATTCTAAGACAGATGATTTCCTTAACAACCTAAAGGAATTGACGTCAGAGTCCCCTGCCAAGCACCTTCCTTCCCTAAGAGCATTGGTAACATCAAGCTACAGTCTGAAAGAACTTTGGGGTTGTGGATTTAAAATGACAAAAAATGAGTATTCATATTCTAAAAAAATAAAAAATGCTAAAAAAGCATCATTAAATTCAAAAAATAAAAAAGGGAAAAATGATTTAGTAAAAAAAGAAAGCATAAAAAATATTTTAAAACACATATTAAAAAATTCATTTCCAACTAGCCAATTCACTAAAAAAATCCCCTGGATTGATTTATGAAGAATTACAAAAAGAATTGAGTGAATACTCAACTAAAATAAAATACTCAATATTGAAAACAAAAAAAGAAATTTATGAAGATATGAAAATAGAAAACAATATTTCTATTTCACTTTCCACTTTTTATAAGCTTATTCTTAATAAAATAATTAAAAGCAAAAAAGCAAACTGATATGTGTAACATTTGCAGCTTAAAAAATCATTAGAAATGAAGAAAAAGGATTTGAGTATAAAGAAGTTGTCATTGCCTAAATCTATTAAAAAAAATTTGGAATCTTTTGACCTACATGAAAAGTTTTATAAGCATCAAAATAAAGAATATATTAGTGATATAAATAATCTTGATAATAATTCATGTGTTATAGTAATAGACTATAAAGAAAACTTTAAAATAGGTGGGGGTCCTATAGAGACAAAAAATTGTTTTTATGAGAAAATACCTATTTTTTATTAGGATTTGCAATTGCTTTTAAAGAAAACAAGAAAATTAAATATGAGTATCATGACTTTTTATCTGAAATTTTATCTTGTGACTCTTTTTTTTTCAGGTCAGTGTTTGATAAGTCTGCTTAAAAATAATAAATTTAAGAATATTAAAAGTATTAAAGTTTGGACTGATAATGGTAATTATTTCAGATCTTATGAATTCTTATATTATCTTTTTAAAGAGGTACCTAAAATTATAAAAGGAACAATTAAGTTTAATAGATTTGTTGAGTGTCATGGAAAAAGTTTTGTTGATGGCCATTTTGGTGTATTACCTAAAATATTTAAACAAAAGGAAAATGAGATGTATATAAAAAATATAAATGATCTCAAAATGGTTTTTGAGAGAGAGGAAGAAAGAAAGGGTTTATATGAGACACTTGTAAATAATTCAGATGTTTCCCAAAAAATCTTTTTTCACATCTATGATAGAAAATCTAGGCCTAAAAAAGCTGGCTTAAAGTCAAAGCATTTTATGTTAATCTTTCATATTTAATGAAAGATGGTGAGCTGTATGTTTCACCTTTGACATTTGAGGATGTTAAGGAGTACTCCAAAATAAATTATTGTGCAAAGTTCTGCACAGATGACAGAGAAACAAAGAGAGCTGATACTACTAAAGGATTAGTAGGGCATGTTCATGAAGTTGGACACATAACAAAAACTTATATTTCACATAGGGTAAATAGTCTTTTAAATACAACAACTTTTTTTTTCTAAAAATAACTAAGAATTTAATTATATGGGACAAAGATAGGGTAGTAGCAATTATAGCTTTGGGGCTGCTATTATTCTCCCATGCAACTCATATATTTGATTCTTGGCTAATTAAAATAGAAAAAAGGGTTTTAGCAAAAAATACAGTTAATATAAATAAGATTTATTTCTATTATTTGTATATTTTACACTCTTAAACTTTCCTTCAGTAAACTAAGCATTATACTAATGTTCAAAAAACATAAGTTTATGATTTAAGCATTTCAAAGCCTTTTAACTTCTTTGGTATCATTTAAGCTGGTGCCTTGGCTTAATCTAACAAATAATGACCCATATGGGGAAAGCCACAAGACCACAAGGGGGTGGCATAGTGGTGTGTTCCATGTAAGGTTTGTAGCCAAGGAATAATTTGTGCGGGGATCAGCAGGTTGAATTGGTAGCGCTCCTAATTAGGAGGAAGTGCCTACCATTTGACATTGCCATCATATTGGTCCATGTTGTTAGACATGTCAAGGGGTGGCTCATTGAGCGCCCCTGTGTATTGTAAGATACGTTAGCAGGCAAGTCTGGAAGCTCGGTTGCAACAGAAAGTGCATTTAAACCAAAAAATTGCTCTACTTTACAAAACCATAATAATTTAACCAATGTAAGTTTAAAGCTTAAAATTAATATTTTAAAGGTTAAAGACTTGCTTTAGAACATAGTAGAGTTTCAGGCTTTTTGGGTTAGTTTAGTGTAACTTTTTAAAGGGTTTAGTAGAAACTGCAGTTTTGGAAGTTTTGAAAAAAATATTAAATTAATTTAATATTTTACTATGTTTCCCTATATTTTTAGGGAGTGTTGAGATCAAAGTGCCAGAATCAAAACTCCCTAATTGTCTTATCAAAAGCCCCTTTTTGCTTCTTTTAAAAGCATTATAAAGTTGACTAACTCAATTAAAATATTTATTAAAACTAATAAATTATAGTAGATAGTATTCTGGCTTTCAGATTCTGCTTAAAATGATATTTTTATTAATAATTTATATTATTTTTTACTAACCAAAAAACTACCTTTGAGCCATCTAGATGCCCCCTAAGTCAACTCCCATCAATCCAAAGAAGGCTACCTCTTCCAGATCCAAGAAACCTGGCCCCAAGACCAGCAAGCAAATCACCAAGAAGGCCTCCAAGGCCACCAAGAAGACCCCTGAGCCGTCCCCCTCTCCAGAAGAGGAGCCTTTCAAAGAGGAACCTACCCCTAGCCCCTCCAAGAGCCCAACTGGGCACAAGTTTGTCCACATTCAGGAAGATGAAGAGGAGATGACCCCTCACATCTCAGAAGAAGAACATGAAGACCTGTACAACTCTGGAGAAGCTACACCAACTGAGGATGGCCTTAAGACCTGGGATATCCTTAAAGTTCATAATATATGCAACTATGAAGAGGAGTTCTGACTGCCAGATATCCTGCCCATCTCCTTCCTAATAATGTCCTCCAAGGACAATGCTGGGTTTTATCATGATGGTTTTAGGTTTAAGTGTAATGATGAGCAGAAGCACTTGGTGCTTCATCATTACAAGTGTGAGAGACCTGCCTGCCCTGTCCACCTGACTACACCTGGGTTCACCCAGTTTAAGAAGCTGAATAATCAGCATATCTGCCTGGAGCCAACTGGGGTATATCAGCGCCTAATAAAGTGGTATCTTTGCCAGAGGCAGCCTTTCAACAAGGACCTTAACTCTCAGGAGATAGTCACTAGGGCTATTCACAATTTGAACAGTTATCAAAAGATAGCTGTTGGTACATTTGGATCCCTTCAAAAGTATGTGAGTGATAATTGCTGGAAGTCTGACAATGTGGGCAGAAGTGCCACCTCCCTCCTGGAACTGGATATACCCAATGAGCTCAGAGTCACCTCCAAGGATGGACAGTTTCTCCTTCATGATGATGGTCCTGATGAGCATAAAAGAACCATCTTCTATGCCACCCAGGAGAACCTTAAGAGATTGATGACAGCTGATATCTGGTTGGCTGATGGGATCTTCTCATCATGCTCTAAGATCTTTTCCCAGCTTTGGTGCATCCATGGGAAGTATGATGATAAGGTTTTACCAATGGTTTACTTTCTAATGTCAGAATAAAATGAGGATGATTATACTTATGCCTTGGAGATTCTAAAGGGGAAGTTGGATCTCCTTCCCCCTATTGATGCCCCCACATCTACCCCCAATAGGAAGAGGTCTAAAACCCCAAGCTAACCTGATGATGAGGAAACATCAGAGCCTTACCATACCCACCTCCTTGTTGACTTTGAGCCTGTTCAAGCCAGCACCTCCAAAAAGGTATTTAAGAGCAAGCCTCATGGTTGCTTCTTTCACTTATGATAATGCCTCAGAAGAAAGCTGCAGAGCTTCACTGAGCTCAACAGACTGGTCACTATATCAACCTCCCAGGAGCCCAAGGTGGCCTTCAACTCCTTTTCAGCCATTACCTTGGTGAAAAAAGAGGACTCCAGAAAGATCTATGAGGCCTTTAAGAATACCAAGTATATGGAGGACAATGCAGCTATCTTTGCTCCATTTGTTGATTACTTTGAACACCAATGGATTGGAAAACTTGAGACCAGACGCCATGGAAGAAAGGAAAACAAGATTGAGTGGAACCAGCTCAAGTTTTTTAAGAATAAGACCATGAATACTAATTCCTCCCTGGAAAGCTGGCACAACAAGTTTACCAACTGTGTTGGGGTGAAGAAACCCAAGTTTAATGTCCTGATCAACAAGCTCAAAGTTGAACAGGCAACCAATGAAACTCTTTATCAGGAGTTTTTAGATGGACACCAAAGTGTTTCCCAGAGCAGCAAGAATCTCAACAGCTTTGAGATAGTCACAAAAAACTCCCTCCTTACTTACAACTCTTCCAACTGGCTCATCCATCTTGAGAATATCACAAAAGTTCTCTAACATTTCAAATTAAATCTTGCATTGCTTTTAACCTTCTTTTAGTTTTATGTTGTGATAATAAAGCTTTAACATACAAATACAATTTAAAGCAGTTTTTTGTGTAGTTTCATATTTTATATGAAATTAAATACAGTTGCATATAAATTCTAGTTTTCTTTTGTTTTTAAAAGTAAAAAAAGAGGCTCTTTGAAAAACAGCTAATTTAAGAATATTTTTTATTATATAAGATATACTTTTTATTGAAGAAATGAGTTTCTTGGGGTCTCTTTGGTCTATAATGGATTTTAATATATATTTTTTATATTAAGAACTGTATTAAATTTGGCTACAAAGTTAAAGTCTGGAAAATCAATTTTTGCACTTTAATCTTTGATATTTTTGATTTTTGCACTCTACATAGTGTTTTGATTTCTCCACTTTTTGGGGGCCCCATTTTTGATTTCTGCTAGCTTTTGACCTTAGGAACTTTGACCTAAGGAACTTGCCCTTTTTAGGATACTGTTGGCTGAAAATACAAGGCTATTGAATATTTTTATTTTTATTTAATATATTCATGGTGAATTCATTACAACCAGGTCAAATTTTAAAGCTTAAATAGCACAAAACCAACTTAAAAACCAATATAAAGAGTACTCAGTTGTTTAGAGGAGATTTTTTTGCATATACTTGCCAATTTTCAAAGAAATTCTTAACTTTTTAAAAATGATGAAATTCAGCATAAAATTGAAAATTGAAAAGCAGAAGCAGTTAATTTGAAATATGGTATTCTAAATGGCGTACTATGACATCATATGTAAAAACAGGTTATTTCTCAGTGCTGCATTAGTGGGTACCACTCTTATTTTATGGTTAGGAGCCTAGTAGATTTTGTAATGATGTGTTTTAAAATTGTCTAAAACCCCCCCTGTACTATATAAAAAAATTAGTAAAACATTTTATTGTTTCAAACTAAAATCAAATTTCCTTCTATGATAAGGAATAAAAGCAGTATATGAAAAGTAGTTTTTTTTAAAATTCTGTATTACAGGGTAATAGTACTATCAAATTGGTGTTAATTTGGGTTGATTTATTATATAGGGTCTCAAATTAATACCATAATTTATTACCAGCTAATAAGAGAAATGGTCAAGTTTACCACAAAAAGTAGATTAATTATTGGATTCAGATGGCGTCATTCTAGATGGCATCTTTTGTGATCATGTATTTTAAGCATTCAATATGTGATTTTATACTAAAAAACCCTTACTTGGATAACAATCTTTTTATTTTGATTCATGATAGTACCTTTGTGATAGATTCTTTTGAGATACTGTATTGAAAATCACTATGTAAAATTAGCTATTTAATCATTTTTATTTAGTTTTTTAATTTTGCTATAGTGAATCATGACTCTATTACAAAAATCTTTTGATATAGTGTCTTTTAAGAGAGGTTTTTGAGAAAATTTATTGTTACAGTAGAACATCATATGGAAGTGGTAGTATGCTCTTGTAAGACAAGAAACCAACAACAATCTGCAACCAAACCCTTGATAATATTGGACAATTTAGATATTGTTATTGAAAAAATGGGTTAAGGTGGAGTTGCTTAAACAGCCCTCAAAATTTTGAATCTGCCCTGCTTTACGCCAATTAAGTAAACAAGAAAATTATACATTGTTCACTAATTATGTCATGATTGACAATTTTCTTCCCCCTGAAACCTGGTGCCAAGGCTGGGATTCAAACCCTGACCCTGAATCACCGCAGGCCGCCTGCCTGCATTTTCCTGGGGTCAATCCCCCTCAAACTGAAGCCAATAATGATTGTCAAAATAGTAAAGCAATCCAAACCAAAGAAATCCGCACACCAAATGGAGGAGTAATCAAGGCGCCTAATGGAGGCAACAAAACTTCAACTATTAGCTTAATGAGCTTGAAGTCTACACTTGTGGCCAATCAAGAGCCATCCCCAGAAGGAGGCATGGGCCTGCAACCTGACCCCATGACCACAACTCTAGAGCAAGATAATCAAGTAGCCAATTTAAGATCTCTGATCAATGAAAGAACTCTCGGCCTGGGTGCCATTTTGCCGCCTTTGAACCCAAGCACCCAGATCCCCTGGACCCACATTTCCCAAATTGCTGAAGAAACCCCCATGGAAATTGTTAAGTTTGAAAGTGGGGTGGTATATAGAACCAAGGGCTCCTGCTCCAAATTTATTACTATTTTTGAATAAAGATTTTTTATCTTGACTTACACATCTACTGCCTTATTTTGTCTTTGCTATCTATCAAATCAGTAAAAGATCATTCAGTCCTCCTGCCCCTCTGCCTGCAGATTTCTGTTCTCCAGGTGTTCCCTTTGGTCCCGTCCACTTCACAGAGTACTTTTGAAACCTGAATATAAGGACTACATCCCAGAAAATATCCTTGAACTAGATCCTTTGGCCCACATACAATCCACAGTTAGATACAACCGCCAAGGCCCCTGGATATTCTCAACAACCAAGTTGTTTAGAGGAAAATCCAAATACCTGCCTGCCTACAAATTCCACATGGAACCTCTAATCACCCCAAAGCCAACACCTGCGTCTGTTCCTGAACTCCCCTTGGACCACATGAATAAGATGTTCAGAATTGTGTACATCACCCTCTTTGGGGTGATTGACACTATAATTCTGGCTGCTGGCCCATGGTCCTGGGTGAGAAAGTCCTTCTCATACCTATTTAAGTTAGCTTTAATCTTGTGGTGGGCCCTGCCTGCAAAACCTGCAGTCTGTGTGATCTCAGAAAATAACAGGTCAGCCATCAAGCTTAGATCCCTGACAGGTTTAATGGTTAAACTCACATTCAAAAGTCTTAACACCCCTAACAACTTTTATAAAGCAATTAAGACCTGTAAAGAATTTCAATTGCCAGAATATATGTGATCATTCCAGTGCTTCTGATCAATTTAATACAATTTCTGCATAATGTTCTAGATCAGCAACTTCAACTTAATAATTAATCATATCACCTTTGCCTTTTGGCTTATGAAAGCTAAAAGTAAAAGGTAATTTACCAGATGCCAGTCTAGGCTATTGCTAAATTTTCACCCAAATGTTATCTATTTTATTCTTTAAAGAAATCAGCCCTCATTGGTCTTTATTGAAGGGCTTACAGTCTCCCTGGGTTACTTCTGACCCAAGCTCTCCCTGAAAACCAGAATGCGCTCCCAGCTTCTCCTCCTGTCCAAGATCCTGATCCCCTAGTGATAGCCCATTATCCTCTGACACAGTTGGCCCCCAAGAGGTATGGGGGCCTCCCTCTCTAGCCCTTACTTCTTTTTCCCATGATGAAACCCCGTGACCACAGAAGCTCTCATTGATTGGTTTCATGTACTGTTGTTGCAGCTATTCATGAATTTTCCCTCACTTTTTGTCCTCCCTCCCTTGGACGCCCTCTAAGATATATAGTTCCAGACATTATATGAATTGTGTTCTGGTGCTTGCCAAGATGCACTCTTCTATACTGAAATAGGAGAGAACTTGGCAAGAAGTCTTTATGACAAAAGACTTGCAGTTCAAGCTAAGCATAAGTTAGCAACCTGGGCGTTGCAACAAGGTAAAATGGATTGCTGTTTTCTGGGAGAAGGGATAATGTAATTATAAATCTTCCTAAACAGCAGGAAGAGGGTGCTTGAAGCTTAAAGGGAAAGTGTAAAAGCAGAATATATATAAAGTTAGTTTTATTTAGAAAGGGAAATTCCCTTAAATACCACGGGAATCAATTGATGTATCATTAGTGGAGACACCAATGTGACATACCACAGATAGAGATGTGGCTGGTCACTAGTTGCTCTCAATCCATTCTTGGGCAAACTAAACACTTCAGAGCAAATGAAAAACCTTCATTTTTGCAACCATTACCAAATGCAAGACCATATGTTTGTCCAATTATTAATATACCAGAAGTTGGGTTTATAACAGTGCTACTCTCTATTAGGATAAGGACCAGGCTTCCTGAGCCTAGTGCCCATTTCTTTCAGTAAGTGCATATTTTATGGTTTAGTGTTAACCCGCTATGGCTGAGTGTATTTAGTCACCTAATTAAACGATAATATGTTTACACCAAAAGACAACTGAAGCCATTCTCTGCGATTTTTAGATTTTCATAAGTGTCTTGATTGTTTTAGTTTTGTAACCTGAATTGTCTGTTGCTTTGTTGAGTCATTTTGCCCATTAACGCCCCTAATTCCCATTGACAGAGTTCATATTTTACACTGATATATGGTTTTAATTTGCATCTGATTTGGGTTTGCTTAGTGCCATAGCTTTGAAAACCACTGTATTAAATTTGTAGTGGCTGCATTAGCTTAAATCCACACAGCTTCCTCCCCCTGCACTGTGAAGCAATGTAGGTTGAAAAAGCCCAGGTCACAACATGGTTTGGATTTCTAGTGCTGATTGGTAATAGAAAGTTATTTTTTGGAGTATGTGATAAATTTACTCATATGTTATATTAAATCTGTTTTATCTGGAGGTATTATTTTGCCAGTCTTTTGATTGAGGTTGTTGTTATTATTTGGTGTCCTTTGGTTTTGATATTTATGATTTCTGGGGTCGGTTTTATGAAGGGGATTTAATCCGGGATTATTGTATTGTTTGCTGTTTTATCTATTGGGTGTATATTGTTGGGTTATGTTTCTAATAGTTTAATTTATCTTTAAATTATCCGGTATTAAATTTGGAATCAATCTCGTGTACCCCTTTTAAATATGTCGCCATTGATTGATAAATCGATGTGTATATTTATTCCCCTAGCCCCTTTTAAATGCTTATGATATGAATCAGCCTTTCGCATCTGATGGATGAATTTTTATTTTGGTAGTAAGTTAGAACCGGAAATTATTCCCATCAACTGCTTAAATATTTTAATTCAAAGTTTCGCCATTTCCCTCCAACAACTTGGATATATCCACAGCGACTCTTCGCCCAAAAATCAAATTTAATTTAAACTACAATTTCACGCTGGAGCTCAGTTACACAATCGAATTAGAGTTCAAAGCTCTGGCGCATAGAGAAAGTCATTAAAACTATATTTTTGATCACATACTTAGGAATCACAGAAAGAACCTTTAAGGGGGTTGTCGTACAAGGTGATTTTGTAGAATTTTGGGCTTTTAAGTCCTTGGATCAGATGCTGGCTGGGTTTTAATTGCTGTCTATAGGTTTCTTTATTTTATTATTATTTAATTTTCTTTTTAGGGCAATTATCGATTTGGTGGCTTAACTCACAGCCAATGGATGTAAGCTAAAGATAACTCCTTGGCTTTCATCCACCAGCCTTTTTGTGATACCTGGAATGATAGCTGCCTGATTTAATCGCATACATTCAAAAAAGTAAATTTAAATTGGTATATATGTTATACAGAGTTCAAAGCGATATTTCCACTCTTGGAACAGTGACAGGATATAACCAAGGAATATACAAGTTGAACTTAAAACGGAACTGGTATAATTCCATTGCAAACCCTGACACACTTAAAGTTACCCACCACCATGGCATAAATGCATGGCCAGCAAAGCGTCTATCAGAATAATGAACTCACTCGTCTTCTTATTTCCCTACTTTATGTCCTCCTTGCTTGGTGCCACTAACTTGCGATGCTTTGCAAACAGCACTTTTTCATATCCACTCACATCGGTAGCCTGCAAAACTGTACTCAGAGACATGGTCCCATATTCCTGCCTATGCATCAGCATCAGAGAGTGCCAAAGAGCTGGCAGCAAGTGTACATCCAGCCCAAATGTGACCTTCACATGCATCAAAGGCAAGATTCCCAGCAACTTCTGATTTAACAAACCCAGTTTCATTTCATAATTTGTTCAGTCCTTTGACTAGGTTTTCAATCTATTTCAAATCCAATTGTCAGTCCAAGCTAATATATGTGTAAATAAATAGCTAAAGCAATAATTTTTTTGAAATCTAGCTATACACTTGCATGTATAAATAGCAGCCCACTCATTAAAAAAGGGAAATAAGTCAAGGGGTTGATTGAATTATTTTAAAGATATCACTCAAAGTGCCTTTAACTCACCTGCTGCTTCTGATGGATAGGATATGATAAATATGTCATGTCTTAGACCTCTTGTTGTCTTTGGATCTTGAGGGCAACATCCGAGACAACAAGGCAGGAAACCTTAGTTACAAAGGATTTGATACTTGAGATAGCCAGTGGTTAGCTTTCGGGGTAAAGTAAAGGATTATTACATTAATTTCCTGGGAGCAAGAAAAGTAGTATTTCTCCTTTGAGTAAAGGAAAAGGCACTAAAGAAAACATAAACTAACACAAATTTGGATAAACTTAATATTCAATATTGGGAAATCAAATATTATATAGTCATCAAAAGCAAAAATCAATCACTAGAAGGACAGGAAAAGAACAGTCCTGGCATAGTTTAGGATCAGAACATGTTGGGGGATTGTATCTGGAATGTACAAAGTTGGCCAGCTGCCATTTATAAAAATATGGTATACATTGAATTTGAACTCATACCTGCTAGGTCTTTGCACATATAACAAGTGTTAAGATCAAATGGGGGTGGCACTATTCAAGGAGAGACAATGTGGGTATAAAAAAATTGTGAGGTGCCTGAGGAGCAGTAAGCCCAATTGGGATTGGGGCACAAGCATTCAAGAACTTTATGAGGTATAACAGAAGATTGAGGTCAAAATCAAAGCCAAGAAAATTATTCTAAGGGGAAAATCAGAACAATAAAATGAAGTGAAGAAGATATAAAGAGCAGACCAGGGGACAGCCAAAATTCTGCTGCTAGCTGGACAGCAGCAGTAGCAAAATTATCAAACAGGGGCCAGAAGGCCCAAATGTTCAAGCATTTTTAAGAACTTCCTTTATTTTTCAGTGCAAATAAAGTATCTAGAAACAAGTCTCTAGTGTGGGGGTTGGTAGAGTTTTAAGGTAATTTGGGTTAGGGAGATGGAAGATTGGCAGCTTCTGATCAATTAACACAAATATCTTCATCCATTGATGGTTCAAGATTGGGATTTGACTGGATGGCATCATAATCATAAAGAATTTTGGCAACCAGAGGGTCAAGTACCATACTCTTTTGACAGCAAGTAGTGTGTAACTAATTTATTTTAGTTAGCTGGAACAAAAGGGAGAGGTCCATAACTTCGAGGGTAATATGAGTGACTCCAGCTTGAACCTATTTTTTTCTATGGCAACGTTTAGATCATCTAACATTTTCAAAGGGTTGGCAGCATTCCAGTGTCAGTTTTTAGCTTTTTGAGGTCATGTTATCCCTATCATTTGGTGTTCTACTGTAACAACAAGCCTCAAGGAAAATTGAAATTTCTAAATTGTGCAATTCACAACACCTCTTAAGTGTAAGGGTAGGGTGGTGAGCTGTGCTATTCAAAGAGAAGTGATGCGGGTAAACTAAAAAAATAAGCAGACACTTAAACAGCACCAAGCTGAATTTGGATGAAGGGCTAACTAATTTTAAAGCATGGTCAGTATGACTGAAATCTGACATTAAGAACAAAATCAAGAGCAGCGTTTTCAGAGGGAAACTCAATAGTTAGGAAGAAGGAGAAGTTTGATACAGAGCTGGCCAGGGCACTGTGACAAATAAGGGCCTGGCTCCACCTTGTCATAAAGGCGTTAGGCAGGAAAGACCAGGCATGGCCCCAGACTGCTGAGACTGACACTGTCAAGGCCCAGGGGGTCCTGACAGAGGTCTATTTCTCTATGGCAATCTTGATAACAAATCAAATTTGGATATGAACTTGAGCTTTATTATTGGGCAGGACTATAAATGATCACAATGTGAAGCAGGGTAGATAGTGTTATTTTTTACCCTTTACAGGATTCTTCTAGATCTTTCTTGAGTCTTGTAGCTACTTCCTGGTAGAAGAATTTCTTGGAAGATAGAACACCTCATGACCAGTTTCACACATATTTCAATTGAGAAGGTTTGCCTTTGCATGAACCTTCAATTCATGATTTAGAACCCATACTATTAGATTTTCCTTGTCAGTAGCTTTCCATTGAGTGTTTGGACATCTAAATTGGTTGATATGTTGATGAGTTATGCTTGGCTTAATCTGGGTGCTTAGCTGACTAATTTTCAAAACCTCTTTTGGTTGGGATTAGCAAAACCTTCTGGGCAAACCCAATTAAAAGATAATCTAACTTTACATGTATCTTTAATTCATTGTCTACAATTAGTGCAATTGGATTTTCCTACTTAGTGGCTTTCCAACAAGCATTTGGCTGTTCTGATTGATTCAGGCATTGCAGATTTATGCTTGGATTTATTTGCGCTGTTTGTTGACCAGTTCTATGATCCTTATTGGTTCAGATTTGGTGTGTTTTGGCAATTGGATTGATTATTGTCCATAAGTCAGGGTCTAGAGCAGTTAGGAACAAAATCAATATGTCATTTGGAAGATGTGGATTAAGGCTATCTCCTTGAAATATAAAGTAGCTAAACCTTATAAAAAATTGTCAGGCCAGGCCCTGAAAGATACAACAATAACCAGCATCTGGAGGAGGAAGCCTGCAAACCAGAGAAGCTGTTGATCAAAGCCAGTAAAAGTTGATGGGACTTAAAATAAATAAAAACTGTTTCAGCCCCAGCATCCTCTCAAATATTGCAAAGAAAAAATCCCATATAAAACTTATTTCTTCAAAATTTAATTATATATTTTTAAAACATATCTTTTTGTAAAATATGAGATTTTTTATGATTTACAGTGCCTCTTATTATAAAGTTTAGAAAGCCATTATAGCTCTCTGAGTGTCAGGAATGTTCCTTCTGAAAATTCTGACAACAATTTAAATTATGGTACAGTAAAAGAATTTGTTCCTCATTTAGGTGCTACTGGTTTTCCTAAAATCCATGGTTTAATTAGTAGTAATTGCCCTTTATTATCTTTAAAATTGGGCTCAGTTAAACCTCCAGATCCAGGAATGACAGGAGCAGGATTCAAACCTGGTTCTTCTTCTGATTCACATGCACTTTTGCTCAAAGAAATAATCAGTGAAATTGTTAAGAACAAATCAATACCTTTTGCTTTTGATTTGAGCCAATCAGAAGTTGTGACAATCCTTTTGTTGGATCCCTTGATCAGTATTGATGACACTGACGGCTGCCCTGACTTGGTTTTTTCTCTGGCTTTTCTGTTGTTCTCTGGTTCTGTTGCTGGTGTCTGTTCTTCTTCTCCTGGTTTCTGTGGTGGCTATCTTAAGATGGTCCCAGGTTTTTGCTGCTCTGGGTGGGATTTTGTATTCAAATTTATTAGAATAATTTGATGCTCAAGCATATATTATGGAGTAGAAGCCCATTCTCTATCATTTTTTAGTACAATATTTATAATCTCCAGTAACTTCCCCACATCTCAAATCTTTTACTCCTTTCTTCAACCACTTAATATCTACCATACTATATAAAGCTGGTAAATCATATTCTATAATTTGTTCAATCAATAAAGTCTACATCACCCCAAGTGAATTATTGTTTGTTCCTAACTTGACTTAAACCTTTTTTATCCTAACCATGAGATTACACAAGAATTCTTTTATGAAGTCTCTTGGATATAAATGGATCTATTGGATGATCTTGTTGCCGGCTATATTGGCCAGTGTATCAATAGGTTTGTGTGCAGATTCTGGTACTTCACCAGAAACTCAATTCTTGGATAGCTTCTGGCGTCAGATAATACCAGGAGTATGATATACAGCTACTCCCTTGTCCCACAACCCTCCTTGGAAGGAAGAGCCTCAGAACTACCAGTTCATACACAAAGTCATCAAACCACAGGTGTGACAGTCCACATGTTTATTGGTTTGCAGGCGGGGCTAATGTTGGCCAAGCAAAAGTTTGGTTGTTTGTTGCAGGTAGAGGCCTAGTAGGTAACATACCTTAAATTCAGAACCTGAACATAAAAATGCGGGATTGTCAAATCCTTGGTCCAAATTTTGAATCACTTTTGCAGGCAACTCAGCTGAGTAAAAATTAAAATATTTAATAAAAGCAACCATTTAATTTGACTTTTTTTGATTTATGTAAATTGGCAAATTTCAAATCCCTTGAGCAGATAACTCAACTAACAAAAAACAAAACTCAGCAAACAAATGCGGGATACATGAATCAGAAATGTGGGATTCTAATGTATGATTTGAGATTTCCTGTATTTCAAACAAATCATAGGCATCATGTAAAAATTAATGGATCTGGAATTGCAGGATTGTCAAATCCAAGAACCAAGTTTCAAATCATAATTGCAAGGAATTTGAAATAAATATAATTTATGGGTGTCTCAAAAAGGATGCCAAAGGATCTATAGTGGATTTGTGCAATTCTTTTAGGAATCATAGGAATTCTCAAAAATCCCCCTATTCCAATTTTAAACAGCTAAAATTTTGGATCCTACTATTCACCAACTTAACATACTTAACAATAAAATTGACTAAAATATACACATCTCTTTTTGAATTTAAAATTTTTTAATAATAATTTATTATGTCTTCTTTCAACAACAACCAAGTCAACAAGCTGTTCCCTGGCCTTGACAAAATCATGCAGGGCTACGCTGGGTCTCTTAACAATGAAGCCTCCCTCTATGGCCACTCCCAACCCGCAGGCCTCTCTGCAAGCACTACCCAGGAGTGTATTCTTTCTTGTGCAACTTCCAGCATGGCCCTGTTTGCCCATCACGCACAGGCAGCTGTCAATCCAAATCCTGTATCAACAATGGCATCTGGAACCAGCCATTTGAGCCATGGGGTTACTCAGAGAGCCCAGAACCCCAAAACAGCCAATCAGATGACATTGACAAGTTCCCAAGATAGATACATCTCTCCCCCAGCCAATCAGCCTGCAAGACACAGAAGAAAATTAATCACTCCAGAGATTGTTCTTGAAATGGAAAAAAAAACAAGAGATGCATATGTCTCTCAGGGGAATTGCGTCTGTGATGGGGTTTGCAAAGTCCACTGTGGCTGCAACCCTGCGAGCCCATGCCAAATGTGGCCCCCCTACCAAGAAGACCCCAACTGGTGCCCGTAATTTGACCAAAGGTGACACAGCTCATCCCCTTATGATGGCCATTATGGAACGTGACCTGCAGATGCCCCTGGTCCAGGTACATCTCCAGTTGGGACTCCACGGCATCTTCACCAACAAAAGAATGGTGAATTTGTGGATGCACAGAGTTGTGGTTGCTGCTAGAATCTTGTCCAATCAAGTTCTCAGTGGCCCCATTTTGGTGGATACCAATCCCAACAATTCAACTATTATTAATTTTATCAAAGGAAGGGCAATGAGGGTCCGTAATGATGTCATCTTTCTGTTGTATGCTAAGATATCTGCAAGTATTCAATACTATGAAGAAAAGTGTATCCAGTCTGACGTGTACAAGTGCAGCCCAATCTTGTATTGTTTTGTTAGGGTTTTATTGGCAGTTTCCCCATTGGGCATCAATTATTACTCGGCAATATCAAACACCGCAGATGGTTATGCCTACCAGATGGAGCTCAAGGCCATGCTGGAGGAGTGGGCCACACAAAACGCTGTGCACACAGTTGTACTGAGTGCAGAGATGGAGCAGCAGGAATGGGCTACCCAAGAAATCAGGGCTGCAGAGCATACTTGTTGGTCCTACCCAATCAACTATGCCAACATTCATCTTGCAGATGTATGTCTCTACAATTTTGGTTCCACCCTCAGGCACTTAAAGCCTGCCACCTACAACAAACTATGCACCCAAATTGATAAGGGGTATGAGCTTTTCCCTTCCGCGTCCATCCAGGACTTATTTGATCCCATCATCTTCTATGCAAATGATATTGATAAGTCCAGAAAGGACCCCTGTCTCCCCCCACGCCAGTCCATCTGTTTTGTCAAGCCAGTATATGTGACAGAAGAAAAATTCAAGCAATTGAAGTAATCAGCTCTTGCTGCCCCTTCCCAGCCAACAAACCCTGCCTCCCCAACCCCCCATCAAGTCACCTGCCTTCCAACTCTGACTCCCAAACCACCACCCATTCCCTCACCACTATCTCTAATGCCGCCCCTTTCACAGGCGCAGATAAAGGCAATATTCATTCCGCCCATTCCCTCCCCTTCCTGTCCTTTGATTAGTAAATAAATCTTTTCTTTATGACAACTTATTAAAATTGATATCTCTCTTTTAATTAAAAATTAATAATATTTTCTTTTTACATTATCAACATTTCTCATAATTAATACAATGTTGTACATTTTACAAATAGCTTAAAATTATCAGCATACATATTTTTCATCATTATTAATAAATTAAAGACCATAAATCAAAATATTACATTGGAATATAGCAATTAAAAGTCAATTCTTGATATTTTGATATTATATGCATAACTTAATGCATTTTGTTTAATAAAATTCATTTTAAACTTGGCCTTTTACATTGAAATTGGATGAAATGGACTGTGTTTATATTAGAGAGCCATCAACACTTAGTAAAAATATTGATACATAGTGCATTTTACAGCCTGTATATTTACCTATTGGTAATAATTCTATAGACTTTTTAGTTGGATTTTGCAAGGTAATAATAATTTAATGGATTTATAAATTATAGTTTATTGTCATTAGATGGCTGATTTACTTTTCTGTGGCAATTGTGCATTTTCTGATATTTACACACTAGTATCCAATTGGTTGGTTTCACATCCAATCACACAGGCAATAGGAAATCAAGCTGCCACCTCAAGACTGGATGTGGTTGGGGTGGCAGCTTGATTTCCTATTGCCTGTGTGATTGGATGTGAAACCAACCAATTGGATACTAGTGCGTAAATATCAGAAAATGTACAATTGCCACAGCAAAGAAAATCAGCCAATTAATGACAATAAACTGTAATTTATCAATCCATTACATTATTATTACCTTACAAAATCTGACTGAAAAGTTTACAGAATTATTACCAATAGGTAAATATACAGACTGTAAAATGCACTGTGTATTAATATTTGTACTAAGCGTTAATGGCTCTCTAATATAAACACAGTCAGTTTATTTTAAATTATAATAAAAAAGCCACATTTACAATGGATTTTGTTAAACAAAATGCATTGAGTTATGCACATAATACCAAAATACCAAGAGTTGATGTCTAATTGCAATATTTTAATGCAATATTTACATTTATTGTCTTTAATTTATTAATGATGATGAAAAATATGTATGCATTGAAGATAGTACTATAAAAACCAGTTTTTTGGTGGAATTTGAAAAGAATGTCAAATATCTACAACTTGATTAACAAATTAGAAGTACACCTGCAAAAAAGTTGTTGAAATTGAAAAAAATATCAGGGAAATAGTGACAGGAAAGCTGGGTGACAAGGGCTAGCCAATAATCCAGTCAAAAGAAAATGCTATGAACAAACTAGGAAATATCATAGACAAAAAGAATAAAGAAGCATTACTAAATCTCCAGGGAACAATTCTATCAAGTCTGAAGTTCAACAATGTGGCCTACAATTTGTGGGAGTTCTGGCAGGGGGGCAAAGAAAATAATAAGATCAAACTAATCAAAGGAAAAAAAGTTCCAAAGGAAATCAACACAAATGAAGAGGAAACCAACCAAATGGAAACAGACAAAAACAAAACTCAAGCAAGAAGCAGGAGCGCTTCACAAAATACAGAAACTTTATCAAATGAAAATCAAGAGGAAGCACAAGCTTCAAGAAAAATAAGAAAAATCAAGCCCAGGAAAATTAATGAAGAGCAGCCAACGCTCATGAAGTTTGCCAAAGTGGCGCCTGTGGCTGAGGGGGCCACAGGGGAAACAATTAGTAAGTCTTTTTGTGTTTTACTTATATTTATTTTAGTCATCATCAGGAATGGGGATGAGGTTGCAGAAGTGGCGGCTTATACGCCAAGTTGGTTTTATGGGAGTTACCAGTCACTGGTAGCCCCTGTAAAACAAATAAATAAAAACCAAATAAATAAAATAATTCAACAGAATATGTTTAATTTTTCAAGTAGCAAAGCTAAAAATAGGGAATATTTATCACCCGCATGGTGCTCACTGTGGTTGAGGGAAGCATATGAAATAGGATCAAGTATCAACTTCAAAGAAATGAATGAAATTTGTGGGGATATCAAATTTAACTTTGATGAATATATATACAAAAACATTCAAAGATTCCCCTTCACAAACATCAACAAATATGAAAAAAATTTAATAAAAACTGACTTTCAAATTGAAACTGAATATTTGAAAACTGCAATTTTTAATGAAGTATTTAAGGCACTGTCAAATAAAGTTGGGGATGCAGCCCTCGTGAATAATTTTAAACCTTTATTAATATTGTTTGCCAAGGCCTGGGGGGCTGATTCAAGTTGGGCGCCCCCAGAACCCTCTTCAAGTTCAACCAAACATCCTATATCAATAGGCTAGTTCAAACATTCAAAAAATTATGCATGTTCTTAGAAAAGTATACCTTGCAAAGAATCCATGTTGCGGTATACCTGGGAATCCTCCTCCACTGCATATTAAAAACTAATGTCAAAAAGTTGGATGATGTACCTATTCAAATGGATATTTGCCGCATAGCCCTTGACCACCAGAAGACACCACAGGGATATAGGACAGTCAAGCACGTCCTGTATGACTCATTTGCATTGGCAACGTTATACGGGTACTATGTGACCCCCCAAAAAACCTACTAGTCAATTCACTCACCCATATTACTTTTATCAAACAATCAACAACCACCGTGGTACAGGGCTCCACCCCTCTAGCAATTACATCCAGGGTTGTCCACCACGTACAGAAGAGTATGTGGATCCAATTAGACGTATTAGCTGAAAATTTAATTTTGGGGTATAATTCCCCGGAATAATCACATTCCCTTTGCAATCAACATCCCCCAATAAATATTTTCCCCTTGCAAATTAAATTTTATTTTTTTTAACTTTTTATATTTTAATACTAAAATTTAAATATTGAACTATGTAATATTAAAATTTCACTATAAGAATTTTAATATTTAAATATGTAATATTAAAATTTCAGTATCTAAAAGTTAATATTAAAATTTTAATATTTTACTTTTATTTTTTAAATTATAATAGTAATATATAATTAAGTTGA
This sequence comes from Entomophthora muscae, assembly GCA_014839935.2. Classification (NCBI taxonomy): domain Eukaryota; kingdom Fungi; phylum Entomophthoromycota; class Entomophthoromycetes; order Entomophthorales; family Entomophthoraceae; genus Entomophthora; species Entomophthora muscae. Next base: position 470,077 of record QTSX02000011.1, on the reverse strand, counting down.
TAATAATAAAGGGTTAGTTTAATAAAGTGAACATGTGTAATAATAAAACAAGATTTATAAATTTGTTTATTTACCAGCATATTGAGTACAGGTTCATTTATTACATAAACAAACAACAAGAATTAAATTTATCCGCATCATGCAGCCCGCTCCACTTATATTCTAAACAAAAGATTGTTTAGGACTCAAATTACCTTTTCCTTGTAATATAATTTTATAAACATATTCAATATGCTTGACCGGCATCCTAAGTACTAATTAGTAAGTAATATATGAAAATCATTGGTTTTTGTGTTGTGTAGCTATAGTGGCACTGAAATAACAAGGATCAGATGATGACCTACAAGGTCTGATTTGTGGCTTAGAAAAGCCAAAGTACCATCAAGGATTCACAATAATTTAAATAAACTATTTTATTTCTATCTTTTTTTAATTTATTTATTTGTTAGTGCAAAAGCCAATAATAATATTCAGTGCATTATAATAAAAATATATCCATCTTACCTAGCATAATTAATTTTACTTACCTTTTCCATGTATTCTTATATGTCTATAATACAATCAAACATCACATTATTATATATAAATAATAATTTTTGAGTCCTAATAAAAACAAACCAAATAAAAAATAAAAACAAATAAAACCCAGAGCGCCCATTTATCTGATTGGCTTGGAGGCCAGGGCTTTAGGGAGGAAGGATTCTGAGTGCTCATAGAAAGCTGCCACCACATCAGGTGGTATCACAAATTGGCTGATCTTGAGAATGTTGAAGAGATCCTCAGTGTCCTGAGGGAGGCCTTGTTTCACCTTATTCTTGATCCAAACAAACACCTCCTCAATTGGATTCAGGAATGGGGAATATGGCGGGAGGAAGAGAAGTCTCATTGGACAATTGGTAAGTCAATGGCTGGAGGTGTGGCTGTTTTTGTCAATGGGGGGACTTGAACACAACCAGATCCACTTTGTGGAGCCCAACATTATCAAGCACAACAATGTTGGTTGTGCCGCTGTAATTTATTTAAAGGTACTCCTTGACGGCTTGGAGAAAATCAAGAAATGTTCCGCTGTTATGGGAGCCCTTAATCATTTGGTATTGGTCCAACCTGTGAGGACCAAGAAGTGCAACCATTAAATAGGTCTGGGAACAGACAGCTGCACAATAGGCTACGCCGTCCTTGGACCCCTTCTCAATCCACCCATGTCTAGACCTGAGTGAGGAGGAAAACAACAATTTTTTGATATAGAAGAACTGTACAATCCCAGTCTCCTTTACTGCCAGATATGTCTTGGCATAAATGTGTCATTCCTTGATGGTCTTTTCACTGTTCCTATTATACAACAAAGCTCCCAGTACTTTCCAGTAGAAGCCCAAATCAACCATTGTTTTGTATACAAGGGTTTTGGAAACAGAAAGCCCAAACTCTGTGGCAAGCATTGATTAGACAGCAATTGAATCCAGGTGGCAATCCTTGGCTACCCACTGCTTGATTGTGTCAATGTGAATAGGCTGAAGGAGTTTGGGCTGTCTTTTTGCCTTAGTGGATTTGAAAATTTGCTTGGTATTGCCATACTTGTTGTTGATGTTAGCAATGTATCTGGCTGTGACACCAAATTGGGACACAATATCCCAAACCGCCATTCCCCTGTTCAAGCAGTTGAGAAGAGCTTCACGCTCACTATCTGTCAACCAACGCTGGCCCTTGGCAGGTACCACGGCATCCTGGCTACCAGGCTCAACACAGGGGATGGGGACCTTTGTGTAGAAGGTGGGATCACACTTGCTTACAGTGGCGCCGTCAATGATGGCATAAGACACAGGCACAGATGGCTCCTCAGTTGTGGCCAATGGCTGATAGGAGGTATCAAAAACGCAGGGGCAGGAAGTAGCAACTCTTGGGTCAAGAGTGTAGGGTCAGGTGACAACTGGGTAAAAGGTGGATGTGTAAGTAACCTCAGTGTTCCTGGTGACCCTGGTGTAGGAGACTTTTGTGGCAGGCCTTGAGAGTGGCTTCTGTCTGGGATTCAAGCTAGTAGTTCTGGCTTGGGATGCAGGAGGTGGTTGGCTGGCGCTGACACCTTGGGAGGCCTGTGTATTGGCATGACTCCCCTCAAGTTGGGTTCTGGGTCTGTTCTTAGACCCTCTGGGACGCCCTCATGGACAGGCTGTCCCGTGGGCTGGTGCAGGAGCGGGTTGGGAATGCAATTAATGGTCCATAAAAATAAAATAAAAAATATATTTTAGATTAAATATGTATTTATTTGGATTTATTAGTTTAGTTGTGGGAAGTTATTTTCTCTTGATTTAGCCTCAAATAGTTACAGAATTTCTATATCTGTGATTTGAAGTGTATAATAATGTATACTTTCTGGGTTTGGATAATTTTAAAGATTAATGACTTTTTATGTCTAAACATGGTTATTGATATTGAATTTTTAGTTTGATTTTAGTTGTGGTGGAGCTTCTTGATTTGGGTTGGTGTTTCCTAGTGTTCTTACTGTACATTAAATTTGGATTCCAGTTCCTGCAATTAATATCTGAGTTTAATAGTGGCATTCAAAAGTGATTTGAAATTTGGTTCTTGGATTTGACAATCCCGCAATTTCAAAAAACATAGTAAACTTAATGAAAATGGTTGATGGATTTGAACGCTTCAAATCTGATTCCAGTTAATTCATTTTTTCCATTGGAAATATGCAGTTTGACTTGAACTTTGCAAAGTGTCTATGAGTTCCCGCATTTTCAAATATTCAAATAAAAATACAAAGAATTCAATTTAATTAAAAAAGACTATTCCTCAAAGTGATTTGAAATTTGGACCAAGGATTTGACAACCCCACATTTTTACGTTCAGGTTCTGAATTTACAGTAGGACTACTAGGGGTAAGTAAGGTGAGCCTAGTAGGTAACATAGGACTACTAGGGTAAGTAAGGCCTGGCTGGTAGGTAACAAAGGACTACCAGATGCAGATGTTGCCTCCACCCAGCAGAAGATATTGGCTTCTTTGGGCTATAGTTCTTCACCTAGCAGGGAACTGTGGCTGCAGAAGAGTGAAGACTGAGATAAAAAGCAGGGAACTTTGTCTGTCTGGGGGGAAGAAGTTTTTGGACCCCTGGCAGGTAACGCAGGCTGCCAGGGAGGGGAAGAGCTCTGAGGGCTCTACGTACCCTGATACACTTATAGGAGGTCTGTGAGCAAGCATCCTATCTAACAGACTGGTAGGATGTCCTTGTTTATGCCCCTATGGGAGCTTTGGGGGAGAACTCAGAGTGATCATTGGAGGGTATAGATTTGCTTGGAGGTGTCACCAAGGCGGTTTGCTTGGGGAAGCAGCTGCAGAACTTGGTGTTATCAGGCCTCTGGGAAGTAGAGTTGATTACTCTGCAACTGAAAGCTCAGACTTAATCCCCTGGGTGAGTAAAGACAACATATAGATATTGATCTATTGTTGAATGGCCTAAGTGGAGTGCCACTTGCAAGGGCCCAGTCAAACGCCAGTTCAATGTAGACTCATGCCTGGGTCTACAAGTTCTGGTAACAGGGACTGAGATAAAGAACCAAGGTGGTTCACAGAATCAGCAGAGAAGACTAGTGAGAAGGACTGTTTGATCACAGTGAAGACTAGTTGAAGGACTGTTGGTTCATATTGAAGTTTGGAACCAAAATGGTTCATTGTGCAGGTGGAACCAAGATGGTTCCTAGTGAGGATAAGTGGAAGGGCTCAAAGATCATGATGCAGAAGTAGCTGGTCATGATAAAGGAGTAGCCAGAGGACTGATGAGCTGTTGAAAGACTGGAATGAGCTGTTTGTTGGCTGAGATGAACTGATTTCTGATTAATCTGAAAAGCTGGAAGATTTAGTTGAAGATCATGATGCAGGATTAGCTGATCATGATACAGGAGCTTGCTGAAGGGTCAGAAGATGATGATGATGAACTAGTGGTCCGGAGAAATGAGCCAAAATTTTGCCAAATTGATTTGCCAAAGTGGGAAGATGTGGAATGTTTTGCCTTGTTTTATTATTAAAATCAATAAGGAATGTGGATAGAAGTATGAGTAAGATATTTATTTATTAAGTTCCTAGGATAGATGAAGGTATGTTGCTATGAGAGCTGGGTACAAAGTTATTTTGGTGGGATGTTTCCCTTGGATTTTACAATATTTGTAAGTATATGGGGAAAGCTTTAAAGAGGTCCACAAAGAACAGCTTAAATAGTATTCTACTATTTAAATTGGTTCAGGTTGAATGCAGGGAAGAATGGTTCCAGAATAATGGACCAGTTAACGCTTTGGTGCGCAAAGAGTTGTTGATTTGAGCGGTTTAAAAGTGGAGATTCTTTTCATAGTTGGATCCCAGTGGAACTTCAGAAATGGTCTATTTCTGCGCTCTGCAATTATTTTTTGAGTTCTGGCAGGTTTCCTGATAAAAATGATTGGTTAGAAGCCAAAAGCTTAAAGTATAAGCAAGGAAATAGTGGATTAATACTTTAAGCTTTTGAGAAAGTAAGTATGTAAGCTTAAGTTTTTATAGGAAAAAGTGAGCAGCAATGGTTTAAGCTTCTAAAGAAAGCCATTTTGAAGGCAGAACCGTTGGGAAAAGGACACTATAAGAAGGTGGCTGGCTGGAAAGTGACAGGATCTTTTTGGAGGTCTTTCCAGGTCTTTGACGGGATCTTTCTGAGGCCTTTTGAGTTTCCACCAAGAGTTTTTTGGAAGCCCTTTGATCACCAGAAGAAGCTTTATTGGACTGATACAAGTGGAATAACAAGGCCACTGGAGCTATAAAGAGAGCTGAAGCCCACAATAACAGAGCAGGAGCCCAAGAATAAGAAGCTGGATCCTAAGCGTGGTGCCAGAGTCCAAGTTTAAGGAGAAGTCCAAGTCATAGGAGCAGAAGTCCAAGACTAAGGTGCAGGAGTCCACAACCAAGTACAAGGAGTTCAAGATATTGTTAGAGGACTCCAAGTATTGGCAAATCCATATTGTTTCCTTGACCCCCCCGGGCCATATACCAGAAGGTTTATAAGGGAATCTTCCTTCTGAGAGGGAATAAAAGCCCATTTTGACCCCTATACATATTTCTGAAGTACATTTTCCCTTACTAGAGAATGAAAACCCCTTCCAGCTTGTCCCTGGCTACAATCCAGGACACACTTTGGGGACTGGTGGACAGGAACCCCACAACAGGTCTTTTGGTCATTGGCCTCAGCCTTCCTATTGTGTTACCCAAGAGCGTACTTCTTCCTTGGACGTTTTAATCCACTTTTATGCTGGTATAGACTGGTTGAGGAACTCTTCCATCTTGTTATGGTGTCCTTGCCCGTAGTTTCATTGGTAACTGGTCTAAATACCTCTGCAATAATTCACCACCTTGGGAGATTGCTTCCATTTGGATGGGTGCCTGACATTTGGCTTCAGGTGACTGGATAGTTGGATTGCAGGTCACAAACCTGATTACTCAGAACCTTGCTGGCGGGTCAAGCCTGCTTTTTAACACCCCCCTGTGACAGAAATTGCGGTATAATAAGAACCCGTTTCTAAGTGGTGAGGAATCACCACCCAAATCCACATATAATTAATGATTAACCACCAATGCAGCTTCAAATACTGTTTTGTGAAATTTCCAAATGAGATATTAGGATTAAGCAGAACAATTAATCCTAACCAAAGTAGCCCAAGATAAATGGCCTGAGACAACATCAACAAATCTTCAGAATAAAATTCAGAACATTGAGATGCAGCACAATTTCCATTTTCCAGGATAGGGGGGACCACTCCAAGATTGGCAGGCATTGAATTAGCATTGGGAGGTGCCAACAACAAAGTTCCAACTTCAGGGCCACATCTTCCAGTAATGATCTGGCTTAGAGTCAGATAGTAGGGAATGTAGTGCAACAATCTAACTACATGATGCACTTTTAAAATATAAATTAGACCAAGGGATATATGAATTTTATTGAGTAAAATTTTTGTGAGGACTCAATTCTTAAGAGTTGAAACAGTGAAAATTATTCAATATATATCAAAAATCAACTAAGCAATACCACCTGGATCCTGGGCTCCTATTCCTTCCACATTGTCAAGTGAGTATCTGGTCCAGATTGCAAAGAACCCTTGGGTGACCAATTTCTGATGACCATGCTGATAAATAAGTTCATATCTGGTGACCCTTAAATTACGTTGATTTATCAACATCAACTTACAGGAGGAAATCAGATTCAACTGGCAAGCTGGAGCAGCCTAACCTATTTTTAATCAACTGTTTGATTCAAGTACGTTAAATCAGTCAGTTTTGTTAAAGGTTTGTGGCTTTCTGAGCTTTACTACTCAGCCAAATAATCCCCAGCATTATGAAACTTGCCGTGACCCCTCCCCCCCAACTGAAGGTCAGCCTCCTCTGGGGGCAGGTTGTCAGGGAGGTTGTTGGGAGCCTGGGTGCCATATTGCACCAGCTGTTGTTTGGTGGCGGGTAGAACAGTCTTGTATTTTTTTGTCTTGCTTTGTAGGGCCTTAGGCATTGTGGCGGAGGACTTTATATTGCTTGCACTTTCCAAGCCTTTGCAAAAGGTAAGTGTTGTTTTCATTTACCTTTTAGGATGATGACAGGGCCCACTTTTTCTGGATGTAATTTACTCTTGTTGGTATTCATTACCCAGACTTTGTCAACAACCTTATGTCTGTCTTGGATGGGGAAAAGGTATTCTGTAGGCGTTTTTCTTCTCTTTCTAGTTGGTTGCTGTTGGCCTGTATGACTTGAGGGTCGAATAAGGTGAAACTTCACTGGAAATTTCCAGTTTGGGTCCTAATAGTGCTTGGGTAATATTGGGTTGTGTGCCATAAACTAACTCAAAGGAGCTTTTCCCAGTGGATCTGTTCATGTGGGTCTGGCATACAAGCAATGCAGTTGGTAGCTGCTTATAACAGTCCTCAGGTCTCCTGGCAGTGAGCTTAGCCAGGGCCTGCACTAGTCTGCCATTCAGCTGCTCCACACGTCCATTGGCCTGAGGATGGTAAGGTGTTTTCACCATGTGCTGAACCACATTTTTGGTGAGGTAAATGTTGGTATCTTTAGAGGTTGATTCTTTGCCCCCGTCAGTTATCAGGAGCTCTGGCTTTCCAAACTTACAGATGATTTTTCCCTATGAACCGCTGCACGTCATTGCCTGTGTGAGATCTTACTTCTTGTGTCACTGGCCAACAAGCAGCAAAGTTGATAGCAGTGATGATGTATTTCTTTTTGTTGTGCTTTCCTGGCACAAGTCCTACAATATCTAGGGCCCACACTTTGAAAGGCAGTTGTGAACAAAAAGGCAGTACAGATTTAGGAGGGGTGTTGCTTTTTGCAAATTTTTCACATACTTTGCATTGCTCTAGAACTTCCTGGACATCTGTAAAGTTACACCTCCCCCTTAGGCCTCCACTTCAATTCCTGCCAAAGGCTTGTGAATTTCTACCAAATTATGTTTGAATATTTATCCAAAAAGTTACTGATAAAGCCCAAGAAAAGCCATCCTTTTAATATTTTGGAAGTATTCTGAAGATTCCCTCAACTAACCCACCCAAGAGACACCTCTGGTTAAATATCATGTGCAAGAGCAGCCAGGAGCAGTGGTAATTGCATCAAAAGCATATTCCTGATTTTAGTTGGTTCAGTTTTCCTTTTGACTATGTCCATTCAAAATTTGTCAAGATCTTCCTGCCTCAAGAAATGCATTTTTATCTGCTCATATCCTTGGTTGATTAGTTTGTGATATTCAATCTACCACAACAATCCTGTCTCATCCCTTAAATGAATACAAGAGTTGTAAAAGACCTTGCTTCATCATTCTCTACTCTAATAAAGTTTGAAATTTGTTAGTTTAATTTGGCCTTCTGATTTTTCCTGTTGCTTTTGGTGTTCAGTTGATTCTTTCTCTCCTTTGGTCTCCCAGGAATTGTTGGCAGCAGCCTTTTGGTTGTTGCTGAAACTGCAATTTTATTGTGGTTGAGAGCTTGGTTTTATTTCCTACTAACCTGCTCCTCAATTATCACAACATCACAGTATAGATTTGGCCACTATGATTTGTGTTTAAGGAATTAATAGAGGTTGCAGCTTTTGGTATGCCCTAGATCTCTGTGGTAACATAGAATGGTGTCCACTTGCTGATGTGTCAGGATGTAAGGGATAGTGGTTATGTCCGTCTTTTTGCGGTGTAAGATCCCATACACGCCTGCAAATAGATGCTTTTTCTTGATGACTGTCTCCTTTGTAATCTCAGTGGTGCCAGAGGGGGAACCCTTGTCCTTTGTTTGGAGTACCAGGAGAGACCAGTCTGGGTTGAGTCCATGTTGCCTCTTGTGACTCTAATGTACAGGTGTGAGAGTGCATCTGCCATGGCAAGTTCTGTACCGGGTTTGTACTGTATGCTCATGTTGAATCTTTCTAGGAGTTCATAATTGTACCTGTTGGCAGGAGAGGTTTGCCTGCGTTTTAAAATATGTGAGAAATTTTTGGTCAGTCAGGGCTGTAAATTCCTTCTGTTGCTCCAAGTAACAGTGCCATTTGACCAAACAATGTACAATGTCCAGCAATTACTTGTCATGTATAGGGTATTGGCACTCACATTCTGTAAGTTTATATGATTTTTAAGCTACTGACAGTAAGTTGCCATCACTGTTCTTGATTTGGAGTACTCCTCCAACTCATGCATTGGAGGTGTCTGTTTCCATTTGATATTCCCCGTTGTGTTTGGGGTATTGTAGGAAAGGCGTGGTTGTGAGCTTTTCCTTAAGACTTCTGAAACAAAGGTCATGTTGGGGGTCCATACAAATTTGGATTTGGTGCCAGTTATGGCAGACAGAGTAGCAGTCAGGACGACACAGTCAGGGATGAACTGTTACATGTTGTCACAGCCCATACTAGAGTCCGGCTGGACTCCTACAGGGGAGGCAGGCCGGGCCTGAAAGGCCATGTACACAATAGGCGCTATGCGGACCAGGTAGCTTAGAGCAGTGGCTAGGGGGCGCCAACTCCCAGTATGGGACACAACTTGGTTGGCCAGCCCCAATACTGTTATGTAGGCAAACCCTAGTTTGCTGAAGTCTTGTGCAGGAGGCGCATAGAGAGAGGAGGAGCAGTTGGGATATCCTTCATTACTGGTAGTAGATCCAGGTGATGGGGATGGAAGTACTCCAGGTCAAGGGCGCAGGGCGGTTTGGCAAGGACAACAGGAGTATGGCCAGGAGGATATGGGTATGCAAGCTTGTATTGAGTAGTGGATTCATGAATAGATGCAAAGAGAATAATTAAATTTGAGGAAAAATAGACAATTCCTGCAATAAGATAATAATTTCTAGGCATAAACTTGCTTTATTAAGATGTCAACAGTGAGGAGGGCTTCTCCCCCTCACTACTTATACTTACTGATGATTCTATGGCCGTTTGTGCCACCAGAGAACTGATGGCATCATTTGGAGGTTGATTTTCAATTTTACCTGGAATTTGAATGTTTTGCCAAGAGGGTGAGCTTTCATTGGTTGCTATAACATGAACCCTTTGAATTTTGCAGCATGGCAAGTTGCTACAGTTATTTTTAGCTCCTGCAATGAATCAATTGCCTGATTGCGCAATCAAGCAGTTGCGCTCCTGATGTGCCTTTTCTGATAGGTAGGTGGCCCAGATTTTTTAAAAGGCTTTATGCCAGGGATTCAAGGATTGTGTGCCTCTCAAATCCTGGGCCATTTTTTAGTTGAAAGGGGGGATTTTGCCCTGGAAAGTGCTTTGTGGGGGCTTCCCAGCTGCATGTTTAATCACCTCTAAAGAGGCCAGCTGACTGTCCAGGGCACTCTGGGCCCTGATACATGTAAGCAACAATTCACAGGATTGTGCAGAGTTCTGAATTGTCTTTTGGAGGTGGCATTTTACAGATAGCTTTAATTTTCTGGTTATTGGGTTTAATGCAATCCTTTGAGACTATGTGTCCCAGGAAGAGCAGCTTTTTGCAGAAGAATTGGAACTTTGAGGGATTAGCTATTAGTTTGTGTTGTGCCAGGTGTAGTAAATTGCGCCATTAATGTTATTTTGATATGGCCTTCAAATAGTGATATGTGCAAAGATTTGGTCGGTTTTGCTTTCAACTTTGGAAATTCCTTGCCTTATGTAAATGGGTCTGATCTAATCTCCACCTATTCCAGAAGATCATAACTCCCTTTGTCTGATCCTGGTATGACCTCACCCTAACATGATCCCCTCTGCCACTCTGTCTACCTAATGAGTGATCATTGGCCCTTGTCTGCTATTTAAGTAGAATCATTTCTCCTAACAAAGAAAAGTTTATCCATATTTGTGTTGGCTTTAATATTCTTCAAGCTTTTTACTTTCCTTTTTTCTGAAAGGAATTCCTCATCTTTTATTCCAGGAAATTAAGTTAAGTGTCCTTAATTTTGCCCTGAAGGCTAACCCAAGGCTAGCTTCCTACCTCAAATCTTTTTTATAAAGATTTTCTGCCGTGTCCTACTGGATGTTGTCCCTGGGAGCCAAACACAACAAAATAGTGCTCACTACAGGGGCTGCAAGCCCTTGGTTACCCTGTTCCCATGTGCATTCTCTGGTCCTTCCCCCTTTGTTACTGAAGTACCCAAGCAGCCTAAGGTTTCTAGTCCTCCTCTAGAAGAAGATATCACAGATAACCCTCAACTCCTATGGTAATGGTGTTGTCTCCTGGGCCTGCTTGGGCCCCCTAACAGCTTTCTCCCTCAACTATGAGCAAGATTGTGCTGCCGCACGCTCCCTCCTCCATACAGGCACTGTGGCAATGCACACTACCCCTGATCTCCGGCCTGGGTATGCTTCTGAAGATCTGTATTCCTTCCTCTTGGACTTTGGTCTTCCCCCCACGCTGATGGAGTCTATGGAGACTATTAGTGTGTTAGTTAACCAGTTTATTCAACCCACCCTGATTCATTTTCAACTTGCCTTGAATCCCAGAATCAGCTTCTGACTGCTGTAGCTACTGCTGTCTCAAACAACCATGCACAAATATGGCTTATCAAGAATGGTCTCATAGCCTCTTTGTGTGTATTTTGGATAACCTGCGCAACTTGCTGGCTTCCCAAAAGTACTTAACCTCATTGTTGAACTCCCTTTGCTCCTTTCTCCCTGGATATATCAAGGATCGACTATGCAAACTGGATGATAACCAAGCTACGTGGTATGGACAAATTTAAGCAGCTCTTCTAAAGTTTGTCAGGATTTTAAGATTTTGGTGACCAAGCTCAACCAATTTGGAGAACATGTTAATTTTCAGCTTGAGATGGTTGGGACTCATGTTGATACTTGGGGCCACCATCTGCACCACCAATATGGGCTGGATAAGGCTACACTAGGAGACACTCTGTATCAGGTGCAAAACTACATTGATGATAGAGTAGCTTCCATCAAAGTGACTCCTCCCGCCCCTTCTGTTGAGGTCCCGTCTGACTTTGAGGCTAAGGTATGGAAAGCCATAGCTGAACTCAAAGCCACTACTTGACGTCAATCTTCTCTTCCAAACCCTCCTCCAGTAGAGCCTATGCCCAACCCTTGCATCGCCTCACTAACCAACCAAGTGGCCACCTTGTGAGGGGAGATTGAGTATTTGCAACAACACCTCTCTGACCCTGATGATTTTTCCTCTGATTTTGATGTAAAAGGAGAGGTTGAGATCACTGGTACTCCTACCCCTAGCAATCATGGGTGTTGCCCTGGCTTGGAAGGCCAACCCTGTTTCAACTGTGCCCTTGCCTTGGATCAGCTAGCAGAAGTAAAAAATGATGTTGTGGATAGGAAAGACACACTAGAAAGGGAGGTACAGAACCTTGCTTGCTTGATAGAGACAGTTAATGTACATGTTACTCCTTTGGCTGCTCAAGCAACTTCCCTGGCTACTCATATCAATGGGATTGCTGGGACTATAGCAGTGCAACAGATTAAAATCAATGAATTTGGGGCTGCTTCTGCTACTGCTAGAGATATCAGTGGACAGAACAGCTTTACACTGGATACCCTGGAAGAGAGCCTTCAACTTCTTTGGGCTAGACAGCCTGCTGCCAAATCTGAGTTTGAGGCCAACCCCCAAATTAATGTCCTCAACCCAGGTGACAACAGTCAGTCCACTTCATCATCCATCAATCCCAACTATAAGCCTTCTTTCAAGCAGATATTTGATCCCAAAACTTTTACTATTGCCGCCTTCCTGACCATTTACAAGACTGCCATGTGTAGGGCTTCTGACAAGCTATAAAAGGAGCATATTATTACCTGCCTGCATCCTATGTGCCAGGAAGTTATGGTCCCCAAACTCCCTTCCATTGTCACTTGGGAGGACATGAAAAGCCTTCTGATTGAGGAATTCAGAGGAGATCTCAGCTTGGAGGTCAAGAAAGATGCATTTATGCACATTGCCTTTAAGACCAAGGAAACCCTGTCTGAATTTTCTGACTGCTTCTATATTGAAGGGCAACAGTTAATCACCAGCTTTTAGTTAACTCCCTGTGAAGCTTACACAGCATATTCAAACGCTTTGAAGGTGAATCAGCTTCTATGCCTACATTTTAAGGCACACAAGGCTTTGCTGACCTTCATGAAGAGTATTAAGACTCTCTTACAAGACATGTATTTGAACCATGTGGTACTGTGGTACGTGAAAATAAGGCCAACAATGCTGGAACCACTTCTTGTACTCTGCGCATTATGACTCTGGGCTCAAGCAGACAGCCTAAGAGACAAGGATGTCATAACTGCGGTCAAATAGGGCACCACTTGCGTACCTGCACCAATTCTTGGGTAGAGGGTGCAACCCAAAGGAGCAGGCGGGAAAAGAGAGGTTAGCTTAGAGGCAGAGATGCTCTCTGCTGACAAATCTCCCCCATCTCCTCATGATCCTCCTTCTGACAAAGAATCTCCCCCTTTGTCTGGCCTAACTATCCTTCACCTGTTCCACAATCTTTCCAGTGATTCTGAACATAAAAACTCTGACTGTGATAAGTCTGATAATTATGGCTACTCTGTGCTGGCAGTCCTGGAAACAGTGTCCGTCCCTTACAAGCTGCATTCAGGAAAAACCACAACTACAACTTGCCCACCTTCAAATGAAGCCAAGGCCATAGTGGCTTGCCCTTACTTAGCTCAGGCTCATTTCTCCTGTCTTGGTAAATTCCTCTGAAGAGGCTTTTGAGCTAACAGAAGCTCTCTTCCAGAATGTGACCATATCTCTCCCCTTGCAGACTGTGTATAAGGAAAGTCCTGCCTTACAATGCATGTTAGCCAAATGGGAGAAGGAGTTGGAAGCTGCTCAGGACGTTCTGGCTGTCTTGCCCTCCTTTGGGAAAGATACTACCCATGTGGAAGTATCAATCCAAAAGGTTAAAATCAAGGGTATCTTGAACACAGTCTCTCCAGTCAATATGATATCATCCAAACTAATTAAGAAGCCTAAACTGGCCCCTGACCTCAACTACACTCAATCATATGGTACTGATGGCATGGCTCAAACCCAAGCCATTGGTGCCTACTCTGCTCTTCTAATGAGGTTTGGAAAGCTTCTTATTGTGTCCCCCGCTGTTTTCCTAGAAAACAAAAGCTACAATCTCCTGGTTGGTACACAATTCCTTTGAGAGTACAATGTAATTGTGAACCTACAAGATGGGTACTGTAAATTTACTGCCACCTCTGGCCTTGGATTGAACCGCTTTCCCCTGCCGCACCAAAAAAAGGCCAAAAACAACAGCCAAGCCATTAAATTCCCTAGAAGATTTAGCCCACACTGTTGATGAGAGATTTGTTCTGGCCTACCCTACAGATCCCCCTACTTTGGTTGTCCCGGCTTGCAAAGAAACACTGATCAATTTAGATTGTTTGTTATCATGGTGTTGTCCTCTCTTGAAAATTATCAGTAAAAGCCAATCAAAGGATGCCACATCAACAACCAGAAAATCAAATGAATCTGAAATGGTTGGGATGCCTTCCAGCCAATCAGGCAGAGCCGCAGAAATTAGAGCAAAACCTTCTAGTATCTCTGACCCTATCCAGCAAACTTTTCTCCCCAGCCAATTGAATTTAGGTTCAACTGTCATGTGATCATCTCTATTGCAATCTATTCCTTCTTAACACAGCAAGGGGACTTTCAGTCTCCTGCTTGTCTATTTTCCAATTTAATAAAGTTTGGTTATTGCACTTCACTTTTCAAAATAAACATTGATTATTGGAGCCCCCTTCTCTTGGAGTTCCTATTGTCTAGAATTTTAAAAAATTTAGTTATACCCTTTACGCTTACCTTCCTGTGTCCCGTTTCAAACTTGGGCTCTCATCTAGCTTCACCCAAGCAGGCTTCAGTGTATAGCTGTCATTGTCTTCTGTTTTGCTTTCAAAACTCATGAACAAAACCTAAATTTGAAGCTAAAATCAATATAAAAATCCTCTTTTATCTTGACTTTCATTTGATTTCTTGGTTTTTGAACCTGCTTTTTATTTTAATTGCTTTCAAAGCCTTCCGAGATCAACACCAAGCCCCCCAGGACCGTCCTGCTGCCTCCTGCTTGGTTTTTCTTTGTGTGTGTCCCCAGTTCCACTAAATTTTTATTGTTTACAGTTTGGAAATTTGCACCAATCTCCTTTAAATTTTGTGCTGGTTTTTCTGATGATACTCCCTATTGCAAAATTTGTGGTATTTTCCTTGGCCCCATTTCTGCTGCTCTTGTGGTCTACTTCCCCAGACTTGTGGAGGAAGATCTCCTCCTCTGCCTATCTTGTGGGTGAAGACCCTTCCAGTCTCTGGAATCTCCCTGGCGCCCTTTTCTTTTCTGGAGAGGCTGTGGTTAAGAGTTTGGCGTGTGACAACTTAGAACTGGGTATTGCAGATCTCTCCTTGCCTGCCTCTGAGGGGGATGTGCCTTCCATACCTCCCCTCCTCAGCTTGTCCCCAAATGATTTGGTACCACTTGTGGTCCCTGTGGGGCCCCCTCTCACTCCCACCTGCACCCCTTTGCTGCTCACTGGACTGGTGTTGATGGGTCTGAACACATATTTCCCTCAAATGTCTCCCATGTCATCCTTGTGGTCCCCCCTTTGAGCGGCTGTCCCAGCCCTACACTGGGCGGCATCCTGGTGGTTTGTCTTACCGGGATGGGAGCCAAACTTAGTTAGTTTAGCCCCTCTCTATCACAGGTACCTATTGCTCTTAGGATATGAGGTCCCTCTAATCTTTGAAGAACCCCCGCATCTCCCAGGTAAACGCCTTAAGTCTTGTGTGCTCAAGTATCCCACGGGTATCTTCTCACTCAAGTACAGGACTCATTCTTCCAATATGTGTTCCCCTCCTCCTTCCTGTCCCGCAGAGGAAGGTGTGCCTCTTCTTGCCCCTGAAGCTATCACCATCCCTCCAGGCTCACAAGTGATTATAGACTCTTAGATATCCTACAAACTACCTGAAAAATCATTCCTGGAGCTATACTCACCTAATTCTCTAAGCCGCAGAGAGCCTCAGTTATGCCCAGGAATCTTAGATCAAACTCATAAGGAGCATGTACAGTTGCTGCTAGCTAACATGACTGCTTTGTCTATGCAAGTAGTTTGGGGCCAAGTTATAGGGCATGGTTGCATATTAGGAGCCAAACAGGTGGCGTCCCTCTACTCTTTTGGAACCTTCAGCAACTTTAATCTACCTGAAGAGACCCCTCAGATCCTCTCCCTGTTCACTGCTGCCAACTTCCCACACTTGTTGCCCGTTCAACAAAAGGATGTGCTGGGATTGCTTGACCAATTCAGCAATATCTTTGCCTCTTGACCTAAAGACTATGGCCTAGTCAAAGGGGTTATCTATCAGATAGATACTGGTAATGTGTCTCCCTTTTGTGCCAAGCCTTATTACTGTAGCAGGGTAGAGAATGCTCAGGTTTCTAAGGAGCTTAAACAACTCCTGGATGCTGGTCTCTTGGCTCCCTCTTGGAGCCCTTGGGCCTCCCCCTTGTTGATCCTCAAGAAGAAGAACAGAGGCCACCACATTGTGATGGATTACTGCCATCTAAACTTGATCACAAAGAAGGATTCTTGCCTGTTGCCTAGGATTGATGATGCCCTCAGACAATTGGGAGGCTTGAAATTCTTCTAAGCTATGGATTTAGCTTCCGGATATTTTCAGGTTGACTTGTCTCCAGCAGACCAAAAAAAGGCTGCTCTTATCACTTCAGAAGGGCTCTATGAACCCACTCTCATGCCCCAAGGGCTCTGCAACGCCCTGACTATGTTTTAAAGGGCTATGGACTCTATTTTACAGGATATGAAGCTCTCCTGTGTTCTTGTATATCTAGACAATATCACTGTGTTCAGCTCCACCTTTACTGATCATTTGGGAGATCATAAAGCTGTCTTCATCAAGATTCAAAAAGCTGGTTTAAAGCTCAAATCCTCCAAGTGCTCCTTCTTTAAAGAAGGACTCAAATTCTTGGGCCATGAGGTCACCCAAACTGGAATACAGCCCATTAACAATAAGGTGTGAGTCATTGACAAGATGCTGCCTCCCACAAACCTACATAAGGTCCAATTATTTCTTGGTATGATGGGATACTATTGACAGTTCATCCCTGATTTTGTTGAATTGAGCAAACCCCTTGTCCAACTCCTTTGAAATATACCCTTTGAGTGGACTGATAGCCAACAGCAATCCTTTGAAGCTCTGAAAGCCAAGATTAAAGAAGCTCTCATCCTAGTCTATCCTTATTATGATAGGGAGTTCATCTTGTATACTGAAGCTAGTGGAGTAGCTGTGGGTGCCATCTTAGCCCAGCTTGATGATGAAGGTGTGGATTGACCCGTGGCCTATTCTTCATGAGTCCTCAACAAACACAAGAAGTACTATAGTATCACTGAAAAAGAATGCCTAGCATTTCTACATGCAGTAAAATAGTTCTGGCACTATATTTACAGAACTCACTTTACTATAGTCACTGACTATTCATCCCTTAGGTGGCTACAGCAATTAAAAGATCCTGAAGGTCAATTAGCATGTTGGGCCTTGCACTTGCAAGGATATAATTTCATCCTGGTACACTGTCCTGGTGAGCAACATCATAATGCTGATGGGTTATCAAGGATACCTATACTAGCTATCCATCCTTCAGATGTCAATTTTCTATACAAGTTGATAGGGTATCCTGACTCCTGGACCACTGATCCAGAAGACATTTGCTTGGCGCTGCAGGTCCTATCAAAGGATACTGCAATTCAAGATAGATAACTCTTCAAGAAAGTCAACAACACCCATTTGCCCTACGTCTGCCCCAGTATGAGAAGAGCCATCATGCTCCAAGCTCACATTGATACTGGACATGAAGGCATAGCAAAAACTCATGACTGGTTGTGCAAGAACTTCTATTGGGAAAATATGTGCCTCCTAATCCCTGATGTCCTCCCCTCCTGTCATTCTTGTCAGCTACAACAAACTCAACCTTCCCAACATCAGTTCAAACTCATCCCCCTAAGCATGCCTTTCACACTGTGGGTATTGATGCTTTTGGGCCACTCCCTTGTTCTAGGTCTGGGTATCAATTCATTTCAGTAGACATAGACCATTTTAGTAAATGGGTCAAAGCCATAGCAATCAAAGATATAAATGCCAAGACCACTGCATTTTTCTTGTTGCAAGATATCTTCTACTGGCATAGTTGCCCTCAAGTCCTGCTTTCTGGCAATGGGACTAGCTTTAATTCCTGCCTCATAAAGTCCATAGTAGAAGCTATGGGCATACACTAGTCCTTCTCTTCCCTGTATAGCCCGTTAACCAATGGGACTGCTGAACAAGAAAATTTCTCCCTTGTGTTCATCATGAGGAAACTTACCCTCTCTGATGCCACCAACTGGGATATGTTCCTCCCTGCTGCTCTCTTTGTGTATAGGCTCAGTAGACACCAAGTGACTGGCCAGTCCCCCTTTGCCATGTTGTATGAGCGTGAAGCCACAACTTCTTCAATCTTAGGACCCCCTTTGATTGAAGTTGATGTATCTATCAATCCTGAAGCTCATGTCAAAGACTTGACTAACTGTATCATTGACATTCAGGCAGCAGCATATTCAACTGTCTATAAAGTCAAGGCTTTAGAGCACTCACCTTCCAATGCTTCCAGAGCCCCCTCTCTGAGTATCAAGTAGGTGACCTAGTACTTGTCAGGAATCCACTCATTGGGATGTCTCTCTACAATATAATGAAGGAGAGCTCCCAAGTTGAATTTGACTAGGGTGGACCCTACTGGAATCCATATCATGAGCATGTGCAAGAAATGACCCAATAAGCAGAATCTCTCTAGAAAGTGAGTGAAGTAATTTAGAAGATAATAGACGCTGGTATACCCCAAAACCAACTAAGGGGCCTTGGGTGAATAATGGGACAAAATTGAGCTGTTTCTATATAGGGGGCAGGGCAACAGCGTGGTCTAAAACAATACCAAATTGAATCTTCTGATTTATTAGTGGGAGTTGGTTCAGGAGTCTCAAAGTTCACATTGGCCTGCCCATAACTTATTAACACATATAAAGCCCATACAATGAAAATGAAATTCATGTTGTTGAAGGGGGAACCTTTTTAATCTACTAATCAAGTTTTTAGAAGTTTGAGAATATGGATTTATTGGTTTGATATGAATAATAAATTATTGGAGCAACTTAGAATGGAGAAAATCATCAGTTTAAATACTGAAGTCAAGTGGGGAAGTGATCATAATAGTTACCAGGAGATCCAGCAAGAGTGATTTGGCAATTATTGTCTTGCAGGTCTGCAGCAGGCTGCAGCCTGCAATGTAAGAAGAGGTGGGTTGGATTATTGGGATACAGTATTCTTCTGGACTATAATGGGGATAGTAATTTGAGTCTAGATGAGAATTATTTCTTTGGCTTGGTTGCACTGCTTTAATTGATTGGCTAGGTGGGTCCCCTGTATATTGGTGATTTGTTGATCTGCATTTATTTTCAGCTTGATTGGTTGGTTTTGGGGTTTCAGAGCTTGTTATGAATGTGCTTTTGTTGTTGCCGTCACTTTCTTCATCTCTAGATTAGAATTTCAGGTTTAGACTAGGTTTTATATTATAATTAAGATTCAAGTGTTCACTTTTGTTTTTGCTCCTGTTCCTTAAAGTGTGTTCATTAATCAATTTTAAACGCAGATTTGGATTAATTGAATTGGTTTTGTAATTAATTCTTGTTTCTGCATTAAAATTTCTGATTTTGTGATCTGATTGTGTTTGAATGGACCCAGTGTTAGAGCTATGACTTGTGAAAGGGATAGAATCCCTTACAGTCCTCTACTATCAGAATTGTACTGGAGGCCGGGCCCACAATCTTGACTCCCTCTGGGTTGGACCTTGTGAAGTCACCTACAGAAGGGCGTCAAGTATACTGTGAAGCTTCTATCATCTGGCCGTTCTTTTGCCCAAGTTCATTCCAAATTCCTCCGCAAATATCAACTCACTATGTTCAATATTGAGGGGGGAGATATTGTAAATTGTGCCATTAATGCTATTTTGATATGGCCTTCAAATAGTGATAAGTGCAAAGATTTAGTTGGTTTTGCTTTCAACTTCAGAAATTCTTTGCCTTCTGTAAATGGGTCTGATATAATCACCACACATTCTGGAATATCATACCTTCCTTTTTCTGATCCTGGTGTGGCCTCACCCCAACGCAACCCCCTACGCCACTCTGTCTACCTAATGAGTGATCATTGGCCCTTGTCTACTATTTAAGTAGAATCATTTATCCTAATAAAGACAAGTTATCCACATTTGTGTTGGCTTTAATATTCTTCAAGCTTTTTCCTTTCCTTTTTGCCAAAAGGAATTCCTCATCTTGTATTCCAGGAAATTAAGGTATGTGTCCTTAATTTTGCCCTGAAGGCTAACCCAAGGCTAGCTTCAAACCTCAAATCTTTTGTTATAAATATTTTCTGCCGTGTCCTACTGGATGCTGTCCCCAGAAGCCAAACACAGCACCAGGGTAGCAAACACTGCCTCCAGGTCCTTGTGATGCTGTTCTACCAAAGGGCTGTAGACAATGATATTGTCTAGGTATATTAGGGCATGTTTGCAATATGGGGGATAAACACCTTGTTCATGAAAGTCACAAAGGTTGAAGGCGTGTTTTTCATTCCAAAATTGAGCATCATGCACTCATATGATCCATACTTAGTGCAGAAGGCTGTTCTGGGTATATCTTCCTCCTTGATGCAGATTTGGTTATAACCCATGGTTAAAAAAATTGAAGAATAAGGTGGCGCTGCCCAGGGCATTGATGAGGCTGTCAATGAGTGGGGGTTGGTAGCAATTCTTGATGGTGACTTCATTTAGGGCTCAGTAATCTGTGACCAATGGAAGGGTACTGTCTTTCTTTGCCACAAAGAATACAGCGGCGCCAAAAGGAGACTGTGAGGGGCAGATAAGTCCTTTCTCAAGTACCTCTTTGAGGTAGGCACATAGGGTGTTGTCTTTGTTTGGGGTGAGTTGGTAGATAGGTTTTACCTTAGATACTTCTCCTTTGAGTTGGATGGAGTGTTGCATGTGCTTCTCAAGCAGTAATCCTGGTAGAGCCCTTTGAAGATTTCAGGATGGCGGGCCACAATGTTACAATCCTGAGGCATAGTGATGTCCTGGTGATCTTTGAAGCGTATGATATTATACTGTCAGGAGTCCCAATCAATTGCCTTGAGGCCCTTCTTTTTGTCCATGGGTTCAGTAATGCGTACAAAAACATGGTCACACAGGAGTTGATCCACTGAGTCAGGGTAGATCTGGTGATTGACACCTTCACACTTGATGGTTAATACTGAGGCTGACCAGTCTACATGGGTATTATTCCTTTGTAGCCAGTCCAGCCCCAGTATAATATCAAACTTGGGGAAGTCAATGACAGGTCCCTGAATGGTGGAGTTCAGGTTCTCTAGTATGATGGAGAAAGGGGCTGTTTCCTTTTTCACAGAAATGTGATGTTTGTTGGAAAGGACCATGTTTTTAATCTGCAAAGGATTAGTGATCAGCTTGAACTTGTCTAAAAAGCTGCTGTTGACTAGGGTTTGGTCTGCGCCTGAGTCCAAGAGTTCTGAGCCTGTGTAACTTCAAAAGAAGAAAGGATAGGACATAAGTTTATTGTGATATCTGGCAATGGTTTAAATTACTGGGTCTTCTGAGAGTACTTGGGTCATTGGGCACTGGTCCATATCCTTGGGTTGTTAATCATTGTTGGATGAGTTGGAAATTATGCAGGGAGAGCTTGGCTTTCTTAATGCTCTCCCTGGGCTTTTCTCTTGTCATAATTGTCTTGGGTGGCAGTGATATAGAAATGGGTAAAATTTGACTGCCATTGTTCCTGTTTCTGTGCTCTTTCAAACCTGCAGGCTTATTGTTTGAGTTGTTGTTTCCAGGAGGCAAGTGATTGGCGCACCCAGTTGAGTGAGAATCTTTGGGTCTCTCTCTTCCCAGTCTGTGCTTTATGGATGGTGTTGGACGTTTGCTCTGCCTTACCTGCTTTGCAATATAGGCTCTGCAGATTGTTTACTTGGTCCAGGTTGATGTGTCTCATTATGTGTGACTTGATGACGCCGTAATACAAGAGATGTGTGGCTGAAGAAAAAAATGCCATATCTGCAGGGGCATGTAGGCAGAGTTCTTCATAAGTGTGTGGTAGTTCCTTTACAGTTCCTGTCTGGGTCAGGTTTTTCACTTGGCAGATAATCATAAGGGCAGTGTTCTTCAATATGAACCATGTCAAGAAGTCTTGTTTGAAAGTGTCCCAGTCTTTCAAAGTATGGTGTTTGTGCCACTTATTGTTTCAAGTGCCTGCATTTTGTGTGAGTCATATGAATATCTCTGCAATCCAGAAGCATTGTGGGCATTCCATCTGCACCAGTTTACTTTGGGCAGATTGAATCCAATCTGTGGCGTTGTTGTTGTTGGCCCCAGCAAATGGTTCCAAGACAGCACCCAAAGTTGTTGGGCCATGTAGGCGGACATGGTTTTGTCAAGGGTCTGGATGTAAAAGTATTCCGGCTATTACCATCACACCTAACATCCAGTCATTGCCCAATTTGGTGCCTTCCCAATATACCATTTGACATACTGGAAATGGCAGCAAATTGGAATCACATGACTGTCCAGGTATCCAGCAACTCAAACCCATCCAGCACATGACCAGCCCCTGGATTTGATCCAACTAAAATCCCTGCCACAGCTAAAGCTATATAAGTCTAAAGTATACTCTTCTCTTCCTAATTCTATATTTGAAGCTTCCCCAAAAGGCGCTCCTTATCACTGGTAGCACTATGGTTTTCAATCACGCCAATGAAAGAGAAAATGACTGTTCAGAACCTGCTCACCTTCGCCCACGTACTCAACCAGGCCACATCTCAGGATACCTGGAAGACGTACTTCCGCGCCCACAACATTGATGAAGACATTCCTAGTGGATGCACAGTATTCAAAGGTCTGGTCATACCCAAAGCATGCAACAAGCTAATTCAATACAGTTGCTCTCTTCAACCACAAACAAACGCACAACCACCTATCACAGGTAAAGTTACCAACACCAAATACATTGGTATTGACAAGTTCTTTGGTAAAAACAAAGAAAACGTCATCAACTGGCTAGACCACTCAGCCGCAAAAATCTGCGCCAGCTGCATTCCCCACAAAAAATGGGTTCAAGAAGCCAGCAAGTGCCTATACAAGGCTGCAACTGTCATAAAATATACAGCATGGGTGCTGATTTCTACAAATAGTTAGTCTACTACTTATTTATCTTAATACTATACCTGTTGTGGTATAGTGACAGCCTGGGTAAGGACAGAAGAATATAAGAAGATAATAAGATAAAAACTGGTGTTTATTTAGATAGTATCACGCTTATATAGTGTGAGGCGGGGGAATTGCCACCAGGGGCAGGGAGGCACAGACAGAAGGACTTCCCTAATGGAGGAGAGTGGAGTGGCCCAGCTAAAAGTCCACTGCAAGAGAACAACCGCTTCCATGCGGCTTTCCTTAAGGAGGTAGATATAAATAACTTTGCTGTTCTATTTATAATTGCGGAAGTAAAGCCCATGTCTTATGCGCATTTGAAAGGCAAATTGAACACCTGCTTTAGAGGCGTTTTAAATGTCTTTATCCCTAGTAAAATCAGGATCAATAACGCAATTGTGCAACTTTTCTGTTGCTCAATTCCTAGATAGACAACTTAATGTCTAATCCATTCAATCTGTGACATTTCCCTCCACTGGATTATACAACAGGGTCAAGAATGGCTTGACGTCTCTAGGTAGCAGCTATGGTGTTGTGGTCAATCATATGTCTTGTTAGGTGGGGGTTTGTTGCCCAATCCTTGGTCATTGGCTTTGCGGATCCGTAGGTAACAAGTTGTGTTTCCTGGCTGTCATTCAGGTGGTAGAACAGTTGGTGTGGTACAGGAAGAGTCTTGTTAGTCTCCAATAAACACCTTGCTCTTTTATTCTTATTTTTCATCCTTTGGTGCAACACTATAGCAAACAGGACAACAACCCATGGAATTTTTTAATTAGGCTTTTGTCTTTTTGGGTTGTTGTCCTCATTGGGGCTTACTCTTGGTCACTAGGAGCAGCACGTATATACTGAGTGTGTACTCTAGTGATTAATTGCCCATAATGGGGCTCCTTGAGGGTGTAGGAGTCGGGGCCAGTCTTCTGGATAACTTGAACTGGGCCTTACCAAGGGGAGGAAAGTTTGGATTCATGGCTATACCCTCTATTGCTGAAGAAGTAGACTGAGTCTCCTACCAGGTAAGTGGGTAAGGTGGGGAGTTTGGATGCAGCTTGTTCCAGGTCCTGCAACTTATGGTTTAAGTTTATGGTGTAGGCCTCTGAGTGCAAGCAAATAAGAGTTTGAACCAGCTTGTTGAGGTACGCCTCTGGGGACACAGCCAGGCTGGGCTTTACCAAGGAATATATTAAAGGGGGAAGTCCTGGTTGCCAGCCATAGAGCAGTTGGAAGGGCGGCTTGCCAGTGACACAATGGTACCCAATGTTATATGCAAAGGTGGCCGCAGGCAGGAAGGTATCTCATTCAGTCTCATGTTGGTGACTGAGCTTCTGGAGTATCTGGATAAGGCTCCTGTTAGTGCACTCTACCATGCCATTTGTCTGTGGGCGATAAGGAGTGGATAGTGTCCCACAAATTCCCATCAGTTGGTTGAGACAGGGGATGATATAACTGGTGAAGTTGGTACCATTGTCTGTCAGCAGAATCTGGGGGCAACCATGTTTATATATGATATTCTCTAGGATGAATGTGGCTGTCACCAGTGCAGATTGGTTGGGAATTGCCTTGGCCTCTACCCATTTAGTCAGATGGTCAACAGCCACAATGATGAACTTGTTGCAACTGTTGGTAGCTGGCAGGGGGCTCACTAGATCAATGGCTACAGTGTGAAAGGCAAACCCAGGGCGTACAAGTCTGTGTTGGAACTTGGCAACCTTAGGACTCTCAATGTTGCAGTCATGACAGATGGCTAGCGTATCTACTACATCAGTGTACATTCCTTCCCAGAAGCAGTGTTGCTGTAGCAGAGCTAATGTCTTCTGTATGCCACCATGGCCATTAGTCTTGTGAGTGGCCACCACTGAGTCCATGTGTAGGGATGGGCATATGTAGGATAGCCAAGAGTCTCCACAAAGCTTCAGGAGTTGTCCCTTAGAGATCTTGATATCAACAGCTAGCTTCTTGAGAGCTCTCTGTATCTCTACTGGCTCCTCCCCCCACAAACAAGGATCCTTCATAAGCTTGTCATAGAGAATGTCAGCCATGTGGGATACTAAGGCAACAGTTGGAAGGCGGGAGAAACATTCAGCATTCTGGTGGGCTGCTCCGGCTTGATGAATTATTTTGTAGTCATAAGCCTGAAGTTTAACGGCCCAACGCGCCAAACGTCTTTTGGGGTCCTTGAGGGTCTTCAGCCATTGCAAGGAGGCATGGTCTGTTATAACCGTTAAATTTACCCCATGGAGATAGACTCTGAATTGTTGGTAGGAGTATATCACAGCCAGACACTCTCACTTGGTGATAGTGTAGTTCCTCTTGTGAACGTTAAGCATACGTGAGCAGTATTCAACATGGTGTTCAATTCCTTTGGAGTCCAGTTGAGAGAGAACACCCCCAATTGCAGTCAGACTAGCATATGTATGAACCACAAACGTCTTGGCAAAGTCAGGGTAGGCCAGTACAGGGGCTGCAGTCAGTGTTCCCTTGAGAGTATTGAAGGCAGATTAGCACGCTGGGCTCCAGAAGAATTCCTTATCAGCTCAGCAAAGCTGAAAAAGGGGGTTGCCCAGGGATGCAAAGTCAAAGATGAAGCGGCAGTAGTACCCAATTATCCCCAGGAAGGCCTGCATGTTCTGCTTATTGGCCGGGATCTGTGTTTTCTCAATGGCTTCCACCTTCAGAGGTACAGGGCGGAGTCTATCTTGGCTAATGATGAACCCCAAGAACTCAAGGTGCTCCTTGAAGAAGTTGCACTTGTGTGGCTTGAGCTTGAGCTTGGCTGCAAGTAACCTCTGGAAGACTTCCTCCAAGTGTTATAGGTGATCATTAAAGGTTTGGGAGAACAAATTAATGTCATCCAGGTAGACCAAGACACTGGTGAGTTTGAGGTCGCCCATCACTGCATCCATGACCTGCTGGAAGGTAGCCAGGGCATTAGACAGACCTTGAGGCATCCTTGTGAGTTGGAATAGCCCTTGGTCAGTGATGATTGCACATTTTCCTTGATCAGCGGGGGTGGATTGATCTGCCAGTACCCGCTGATAAGGTCCATGGCACTGAATAACTTGGCGCCACCCAGTTGGTCCAAGGTATTGTCAATACAAGGGAGGGGATATGAATCCTTCTTGGTAACAGCATTCAGTTGACAGTATTCAATCACCACACAGTTGCTGCCATCCTTTTTTTGACAATCAGGAGAGGGAAAGCCCAAGGGCTTTTACTGGGGACCAGTAAGCCAGATCCCAATAGCTTCTGAAGTTCCTTGTTAGCCACAGCATGATTGGCTTGACTGCGCCGTATAGGTCTGAAGTGGATAGGTGGACTGCCTTGGGTATCAATATGATGAGCAATATCTGCAGCCTTGCCTAGGTCATAATCATCCTTGGCAAACACATCTTTATACTGGGAAAAGAGATCCATAGCTTGATCCTTCTGCTATTTAGAGAGGCCAGATAGAGAGTTGCGGCTTATGACCAATAGCGCCAGTGGTTTCTCACAGGGTAGACCCAACTCAGAGAAGCCCATAAAGGGGGCGGTCTCCTGCAGGATGTCATGCTCTTCCAGTTGTATATAAGCCAGAAGTTGGTGTTTGGAGACAACCATAGATTCACAACTCATGTTGGCCAAGAGTATGAGTACCTCCTTCTCACTTGGTATGTGGATGCCTGGTGCAACCCATGGTTCTAGTCTAGACGCATTAGGGATGCCAAAGATTTCTCCATGAGTTCCAGCCAGTAGAGCCAGCAAGAGGCCTGTATTTTGGATCACTGAGAGCCAGGTGGGATAATCACATTACAGGAGGCGTAGACTGGGATACCCTTGGCTTCCCCAATTGAGAGAGGTAGCACCTTGACCTTCTTACTACACAGCGTATAAGCAACTGGAAGCTCTCCATCAGTGTACTCCAGATTGATTTAGTGCAGACGTTTGAACACTTCTTCCAGGGGTTTGAGGTGTTTGTTGTAGATGCAAGAGAAGACTTTAATGTCATCCAGATAGACCAGGGCACATGAGGGCATGAGGTTCCCCATGACAGCGTCCATAGCTTGTTGGAAGGTGGCTGGGGAATTAGAGAGACCCTGAGACATCCTGGTAGGTTGAAACAGCCTTTGGTTGACAAGGATGGCACACTTCTCTGGGTCATCTGGAGGGAGATCAATCTGCCAGTAGCCAGATATCAGGTTCATGGCCAAGAAGAACTTGGATGTAGGGACCCAGTAGGCAATATCATCTTGCATTCTCACAGTGAAAGAATCCAACGTTTCTGATTGAGAGGCAAAGTCAACCAGAAGAGGGGCATCAGAAGGCTCTGTTGTAAAGGAACAACAAGTGCTAGGGTCAGGCACAGGCTTGTCAGGGGGTATAAGAATGGGGGGAGAGGAGGGAGGTGAAACCACAAATGCAGCCAAGGATTTCTCCTTGTCCTGGCTGCTTAGTAGTTTTTTGAGTGATCCTCATTGTACTCCTCAATGCCAGAATCATCAGTAAATTCTTCCTTGCTCTGACTAGCCTTAGGTTTAGTTTCTTCATAACCATCAGGAGTGATAAAGGGATTGTTATCAGGTTCCTTGGGAGACTCCAGGGTGCCTGCTGAAGGTGCAATGAAGGAGACATCCTCTTCATTGCTTCTGTGACAGTGGTGGTAGTCAGGAAGGGACATTATAGTATGGATCTTCTGAGAGGGGAAACTATCAGCTTTAGCATTATCATGCAATTTCATTAGAGTATCAGGGATACTAATTGCTGAGGCATCTTCAAGGTGCTTGCTTAGTTGGTCCTGAAGGGAGTCAAGGAGAGCACATTGAGCATCCAACTCATCTAGCCACTCTTTCTTTTCATGAAAGGCCAGAAGTAATTCCTCTTCATGAAATCCCATCTGTCTCTCTTGAGCCATTATACTATCCTGAAGAGC
Organism: Entomophthora muscae; assembly: GCA_014839935.2. Taxonomy (NCBI): domain Eukaryota; kingdom Fungi; phylum Entomophthoromycota; class Entomophthoromycetes; order Entomophthorales; family Entomophthoraceae; genus Entomophthora; species Entomophthora muscae. The sequence continues at coordinate 442,389 of QTSX02000011.1, read as the reverse complement.
AGAGAATCCCATGGTGCAGCTGTTATGGCTGTCTTCTGGCTTAGGAGTTTTCTGTTGATGATCATAGAACTCCAGGGCAACATGCTAATTCATCTGGGTGGGTACCAAGGAAGAAAGTACATGTTCTATCTTGATCATCCATAGAGCCATTCCAGAGTGAGAGTGAACAGCTTCTGATATATTTTGAGCAAGGTTTGGGGGGGCAGAGCAGGGGTCAGAGCAGCTAACAGTTTGGAGGGTGCCAGAATTAAGGGAGATTCTATCAGGAGAACAACCAGAAGAAGAAGGAGGAGAATATTGACAGCATACTTCCTTCACCAAGGCAGGCTCCAAGGAGCAGGAGACGCAGTTCATGCCAGCTGCTTCAGCCATGGGGTCAGGCTGGATTGGTATCAAGGAGGTAAAGGCCTTTTCAATGGAGTTCATCCAGGAGATCATACTTGACTGGGAGCTGGCAATTTCCAAAAGTTATTGGCAGTTAGGCAACCACTGGCTTAGTCCTGGTTGACCATAGTAAGAGCCTTGGAGTCTACAAGATAGAGAGCCAGAAGCAGTGAAGGTTAATCCTGGAGTGGGTTGGGCAGAAGGAGCTGCAGGTATAGGCAAGGACATCTCTCCTTCCACAAAAACAGGGCCGCGGGGGTAGGAAGAGAGGAAGCTGTGGTTTGTAGAAGCCATGAGTGCCAATGTTGTAAAATATGCAGCATGGGTGCTGATTTCTACAAATAGTTAGTCTACTACTTATTTATCTTAATACTATACCTGTTGTGGTATAGTGACAGCCTGGGTAAGGACAAAAGAATATAAGAAGATAATAAGACAAAAACTGGTGTTTATTTAGATAGTATAGCACTTATATAGTGTGAGGCGGGGGAATTGCCACCAGGGGCAGGGAGGTACAGACAAAAGGACTTCCCTAATGGAGGAGAGTGGATTGGCATAGCTAAAAGTCCACCGCAAGAGAAAAACTGCTTCCACGCGGCTTTCCTTAAGGAGGTAGATATAAATAACTTTGTTGTTCTATTTATAATTGTGGAAGTAAAGCCTGTGCCTTGTGCGCATTTGAAAGGCAAATTGAACATCTGTTTTAGAGGCGTTTTAAGCGTCTTTATCCCTAGTAAAATCAGGATGCAATAGCGCAATTGTGCAACTGTTCTGTTGCTCAATTCCTAGATAGACAACTTAATGTCTAATTCATTCAATCTGCAACAGCAGCTAACTGGTTTGCCACCTGGGTTGGCTCACAAACTGACAACCAGCTTGACAACTGGGAAGAGTTCAAAGCCGCCATTATCCACAATTTCTGCGTCACTGAATCTCTCCAAGACATTGCAATACAGCTCAGCAATCTTCCTCAGAAGACCACTATCACAGCTTACACCAATGAATTTGAGGAAATACATTGCAAGATCCAAAACCCAGAACAAGCTGACAACGTACGCACCAGAGCATCATTCATCAACAGAATGAAGCCCTCTGTTGCTGCCCTCATCCTCCCAGAGGCTAACAACTCCATGCCTGCGCTCATTGCTGAAGCCAAGCGCGCTGAAAAACGCGCCAACATGGAATATGCTGCACACAACGGCAACTGCTCCTCAAACGGCAATGACAGAAAAAACTCCAATGACAACAAACACCAAAATACCAATCATAGCAACAGCAACTCCAATTGTAGCAATGGCAATTGTAGCCAAAATTCAAACCGCTCCCATCCCAAGAAAGAGGACACTGACAAAGTTAACAACGCTGAAGTAGTAACCCGCTATAAATCTGACCCCACATTCTCTGACCTCAAAGGTCTCAAAACAGAGGAACAGGGAAAAGAGGAGGGGTAATAGGCTTAAGTGCCCCTGTCTCCCCCAACTTGACAAGAATCTGTACCAAGGCACAAACTTAGCTGCTTGCATCCCACGTGTCCTGCAATCCTCCATTTTTATGAACGTAAAAATTAAATATTGCTCACAACTTCTTGTCTATCCATGCACTTACAAATCTCATACACATAAAATTTTATTTGACTCTGGTGCACAACACACTATGGTTAGCAAACCTTTTGTAACCAAGTACAAAATACCAGTTATCAAATCCAACTTCAAATATGCCAGAATGACAGACAAGTCAAAAGTTCTACTCAAAGGCAAAACAAAATCCTTCAGAATTGACTTCCAAGGCATACAAACGTCCATCAAAGGACTTGTCATGAACAACATAAACTACAACATTATAGCAGGCATGGACTGGTTCACCCGAGTGAATCCCAGTGTATGTTGGAAAACAAAAACCATGACAATAAAGCGCAATGGAGTCAATTTCAACATTCTCAAATAACCCAACAATCTCATTTTAAGAGACACAGTATTTGTTCAAGTCATAAACCAAGATGACTCTGAACATCTAACCAAAAACAGTACCCTCCACATAATGAGGTACTCCAAATTTAATAATATACAAACACAAAAGATCCAATGCCCAGAACTTGTGGCACTTCTAAACAAATACGCTCATGTATTCAAGGAAGAACTCACAGAGTTACCCCCTGAACAAGAGGTCAAACATGGCATTGACTTATGCAAAGCCATGCCCAAACCTGCACCCCTCTACAGACTCTCTCCCATGGAGAAACAAGCACTTAAAGCCCACATTGAGGACAATCTAGCCAAAGGATTCATTTGTCCGTCTGAATTCCTGTGGGAGGCAGCAGTCTTCTTTGTAAAGAATAAAGAAGGATCTCTTCACCTAGTTACTGACTACAGAGCACTAACGCAAGTACAGTAAAGAATAAATACCCTCTTCCCCTCATAGAAGACCTATTTGCAAGGCTCTCTGGAGCAAAAATTTTATCAAAAATTGACCTCACCTCAGGGTACAACCAGGTTGAAGTAAAGGAAAAGGACATACCAAAAAATGTGTTACATTTGCAATTTGACTCCTTTGAGTGTAGGGTAAAAAACTTTGGGATGACTAACACTCCTGCAATGTTTGTCACCATGATGAACCAAGCGCTAAATGGTCTTTCAAATACATTATGTTACCTTGAAATATCATCATATTCTCAAAAACAAAAGAGGAACACCTCACGCATGTCCGCAAGACACTCAATCAACTTGCAAAGCACAAGCTATATGCTAAGCCTAGTAAGTGCCAATTTATGGAAAAGGAACTCCTGTTCTTGGGCCAAATTGTCTCTGAAAGTGGCATCAAAGCAGACCCAGATAAAATAAGAGCCATAAATAGCATACAACACCCCACCTCCTTGGAACAAGTAAGATACTTTCTTGGTATGGTAGCTTACCTAAGGAAATACATCAAAGACTGCAGAAAACTAACCACACCAATTAATGACTTAACCAAGGGTAATGCCAAAAATAAATTCATCTGGACTCCAGAATGCAACAAGAATTTCTAGCTATTAAAACAAGCTTTGATCAAAGCACCAATCTTACAATACCCTAATAACAACAGGTGCTACAAGCTTGAGTCAGACGCTAGTGACACTGCCATTGGCACAGTCCTATGCATCTTCCAGCCAGGGCAGCAAGATTTCCTGCCAGTATGTTACAAAAGCAGAAAACTAACAAACACTGAGAAAAAGGTACCCAATACACAACAAAGAATTGCTAGCAATATATCATGCATGCAATAAATGGAGATGTTATCTCAAAGGACACTTAAATGTCTGAGTGCTAACTGACCAAAAATCCTTAATCTATTTCAAAACTCAGAACACACTTGTGCGGCACCAAGCCAAATGGATGTCCTTTCTGGAACAGCTTAACCTAGACAACCAATACAAAAAGGGGGCAGAGCTGGTCACGGCCGGTGGTCTCTCTAGGCTATGCCAGCCAAGAGAGGATCACCCTGACCACCTGGACCCTGACTGGCCCAACCTATACAACACTGAGTACAAGACAAAAGGAAAGGATCCCTCCACACACCAACTAACCCATGATACACTAGTAAGGAATGAAAAACATTTCCACATATCAAATGGCACAGTATACCAAATAATCAAGGATAAACACATTCCATACATTACACTTGCACAAAGAGCCGGCACTATACTAAGATACCACTGCCTGCTAGGACACACAAAGGCTAACAACCTATATCTCACATTAAAAGAGATAGTATGGTGGCCCAACCTGAAGCAATACATAATCAATGTTGTAAAGAAGTGCACAGTGTGTGAAAAATACGCCAGCACCAAGGCGCCACAGCCAACAGTCAACCCAGTACCTGACCCCAAACCATTTAAGGTTTGGGGACTGGATGTAGTGGGACCCTTCTTGTAAACCAAAACAAATCAATGTTTCCTAATTTTAGCCATCAACTTTGCCACATGTTGGCCTATCTGCTGGGCAACAAAAGATCACAAGGCAGAAACAATAAATCAATTCATCAATAAAGCAATCATAGTGTACTACAGCACTCCAGACTAAATCATAACAAATTGAGCAAAAAGCTAACAGGCCACATAGTAGACAAAAATCTAAAGACAAATAACATCAAACACTCCACAACCTTGCCCTACAGGCCACAGGCAAACACCAGAGTTGAACGCCTGAATGGCAGCCTTATCAGAACCCTGTAGAAAATAATGGATGGCAAAGCCAAAGACACATGACCACTCTATGTGAAACATGCATTACTAGTATCCCGGGTTTGTACCAATCAAGGGACAGGCTACCCACTGTTTGAACTAACATACGGGTACAAGCCATAAATAGTCACCCGCAACAACCAACTGTATATGAAGGTCCCCCCGGGGAAACCTCCCACAGTAGAACAGAAACCAGCTCTACAACACATACACCTCAAAGCCAAACTGGCAGAAACAAAGAGACTCAAAACCCAAAGGGCAACCTCAACAGAGGACTCACTCCCCATCAACTCCCCCGCCTGGGTCCTAGCTGAAAACAGAAAAAAGCTAGACTCAGTACACAAAAGACCAGAAAGAATCATCAGATACCAACCAGACAGGAACACCTACCTGGTTAAGTTCCAGGGTGCCAAAGAGCTCATCACTAAAAAGTATCACAGATCTCGCCTCCGCCCTAGCAAAGGAGAACACTGACCTAGTTGGTACCCACTAGTAAACAACTCCAGGAACATCAGGCGGCAGCTGTCAAGACAAAGCCCCCTCCTGATGTACCTGAGTAACCTCTTAAGAGAGAGGTGTATTGAGGGTCTGGATTTACAAGTATTCTGGCTATTGCCATCACACCTAACATCCAGTCATTGCTCAATTTGGTGCCTTTTCAATATACCATTTGACATACCGGAAATGGCAGAAAATCAATATCACATGACTGTCCAGATATCCAGCAACTTGAACCCATCTAGCACATGACCAGCCCCTGGGTTTAATCCAACTAAAATCCCTGCCACAGCTAAAGCCATATAAGTCTAAAGTATACTCTTCTCTTCCTAATTCTATATTTGAAGCTTCCCCAAAAGGCACTCCTTATCAGTTTCTTCTTTGGCTGTGGCTCAAGATGGAGCAATAGATGCCTGGAAGAGTCCCTGTGCAGACAGGGGGTTTAAGGCAGGTACCAGTACAAGCATGTTCTGATATAGTGCAAATTCTTCTAGTATCTCAGTACCTGGTGTGTATGGCGTCCAGTCTAGTGAGAGGCCAGACATAATTTTTTTGAGGATTTATTGACCGCAGCAAGTACAGGCAACAGGCAGAATTTTGGGGGCAAAGTAGGATGAGAAACATACTTCTGCTACCAATGTTATAACTGTGCTGTTTTAGCAGAGTTACAAGGGGAGACTATTTAGAAACTAGATAATAATCTTTATTAGGATAGTGATTATATAAACAATGTGAATCATCTTGAGAGAAACATGATAGTGTTGATCACACAGTGGGATGGTGAAAGGGGTGGCCCTATCCTGGTAACGAGTCAAGTGCCAAAACAAGGTATTCACTGTAAGGGATCATCATTTGTTCATGTTGTTGGATTTGTAAATTTGAGTTGACTTCCTAGTTTGGCTTCGAGTAACTGGATAATTGGATCACGGGTCACAAACCCATTTACTCGAAACCTTGCTGGCGGGTTGAGCCTGCTGTTTTGACACTGTGGTGTCAAGTGAATTTATTTAGCCGGTATAAAGCATCTATCACCCTAAAAAATATATGTGGGGGATTTATTGGTGATAAATATCTTTAGATCAAACTAAAACATAGCTAAAAGCTTTCTAAGCTTTAGAGCACAAAAACAGTTTTTAAGGGACTTCCTGGTGAAAAATTCCTTGAATATAGGTTTTTATTGTAACCCTCCCAAAAAATAAGGGGTTTGGCCAGGAAATTCTCAAGAAATCTAATAGGGGAACATGTTGATAAAATTTCACACGGATTGATTTTTCAGAACAATTACTATGATAAAAGTCACTTTGGTATATGAAATTTTGTTGATTTAATGAGTTTATTGAAACAGAAGCTCTGGTTAAGTTTAGTACAGCTACAAATTAATTTTAGGTTGGATATTGGTCCAACATGTAATAAGATAATTTGGTTTGACACTAATCTTCAGATTTAAAGCTAGACCTTCAAGTTCATTTTCTTTATGTTTATAATGAATACTTGATATATGGTTTAGTTTTGAGAGATCTTATTGATACTTTTTATTTGTAGAAAGGGCTAACTTATTGGTTTGATTTTCCAGAAGATATATGGCTAACTTGCATTGAGATGGCCATATTTAATATCCTTCTCCTGTGAGGATGATCCCAGCGCTTGTTGTAATTGAATGTATCCTCAGCTGAGGCTGCTTTGGCCAGTTTATCATACACTTTTTTAAGTAGTTAAATATGTGGAAATTATGGAGCTAGTATGAAGCATCTCTAGGTAGGAGTTTAAACCGTCCATCTGGGAGAGTAAGGATCAAAAATTGGTAAAGGGATATCCTTTTTGGAAGCGGGGTATTGATAAATAAATGTGGTTTATTAGATGCTTTTAAGGATTTTGTGGTTAGCGGGTGCAGTCGAGGCAGATCAAGTGGCCACTCTCTTTGGTGAAGTTGGATTGGGGGAGGGGGCTATGACATTTGTAACATTGGAAATGGTTTGGGTGGAACTTTGATTTGCCATCGGGCGTGGACAGGCACAGTCCCTTGAGGGGCTTCTCGCAGATCAGACACATGGCATCGAGCAGATGGTAATAGTGACGTTCGCACAGGATCCGTTCGTCAAGGAGAAAGCTTGTGCCATCTGCCACGCAATCCCCACACTCGGCACACCGGAAACACGCCTTGTGCCACACCGCATCCAACGCCTCAACATAGCTATCCGCAATCCCCGTGCCGCAGCCACGGCAGTGCAAGACAAACAGCGACTCATAGTCGAACTGGCAATATGCATGCCTATCCACCTGTATGTGGACCCCATCCAAACTTATGCCGCAGTGATGACAATGCTCCATGTTGTTGTACTGCGGGGGCTCGGGATGTCGAGGCAGGCAGCATACCAAGGCACGCGTACACAATTCACACACCCGCTCCTCCCATTCCATATCAACCGCTTCTGAACCCAGCCCCACGCCACAATATACGCAATTGCAGGTATCAAAGTCTAGGTCCAGCGATGATGCGCTGCCCATAATAGGCGAGAGCTGGCTGGCATCCGACACCGGCGACATTGGGAAATCACTCAGTCCATCATATCCCAGCTGTCCCAAGTCCAGCCCCAGCCCAAATGGCTGCTTCATTATCTCCTCTTCGGTAGGGAATCGAAATACACTGTCCATGCCCTCCCTGTTCGCCCGCTTGCCTATTTATATCCCTCAACATCAACTCTCCCATCAACCTCCCCAACTCTATCCAAACGAATCCGCTTCCCAATTCATGACAGCATTCTTTTCAAACAAACACCAATTGCATCTACCCTTTTCAACCAATCATATCTCCTCCTTCAAACAACCATCAGCCAATCATACGAACACGAACACGAGTAGAAACGCAGCTGAAAAACCAAACTTATACTGCATCAGCACTAAATCCAATCTTGAATGCTCAACTGCAAGCAACTGTATGCACAATATAAGCATTTCCTGAACAGCGCAGATCAATTAACCATCCACTTCTTAACGCCAAGCAACAATTCAACTACTTCACTAGTAAATAGGACCAGACAAGGTTCCCTACTCGCTAAAACAAAATGTCAAGCCCCTGCCCAAAGCAACTGCTGCCAGCATCCCAAACCCCAGCTCCTGACTCAGCTTGCATTTATGACATCACACCGGCATCAACCTAATTATCTACAACCACTGCGCCCAAAGAATAAATCCAAAACAATCTCAACCACTAACATGCTACCCCGGAATAAGCCCACCCATATTTTTCATGTTTAAATAAAATCCCACTCTAAATTTCCCATTAAACTAAATATGTAACGTACCCTAAAGTTCTAAAATCAATTCTATCCAATACAGTGCTATCCCTGCCTCCAAAAAATCATCACTTTAATGTAAAATAAGCCCAAAATAAATTAAATATCAGCAACTAATTTAAATCATTACAAGTTAATTCAATGCGGAAAAAATCCCTATAAAAACTAGGGTATACATTGCAAAGACTATCATCTCCATTATAGTCCATAAAATAATCACTTTAATTTAAACTAAGCCCTAAAACAAATTAAATATCAGCAACTAGTTTAAATCAATTCAAGTTAGTTCAATGCGGAAAAAATCCCTATAAGAACTAGGGCACACATTGCAAAGTCTATCACCTCCATTATAGTCCAAAAATAATCACTTTAATTTAAACTAAGCCATAAAACAAATGAAATATCAGCAATTAATTTAAATCAATACAAGTTAATTCAATGCGGAAAAAACTCTATAAAAACTAGGGCATCCATTTCAACGACTCCAATCTCCACTAAAAACCAGACCCCTCGATCCAAGTTGACAGTAGTTGGTGAAGTTGGAACCGGATTCGATCCAGTTAAATCCACCCATTAAAACGCCAAGTTGGTACTAAAAGGGGCAGCTCTACCAGTTTTAAGAACACCCCAGAAATATTAAGCTACCACCCTTTAAACACTTTGCCGGTTAACTAGCAATACATTCATATATATAATGATATCAATATCTGGCTACCGTAGATTCCAATCTAGATACTTAAACAACATTCTCCTTTTCAGATCGGCTGAATCTTCTCCCAACCCCAGATCGCATGAGAACCGCCAGCTTTTAGCAAAAAAATAGCTATCCTAGTACTTATAAGCCCACTAATAGCGAGGCAGGGGCAGCCGATCAGCCTAAAAAGTCGATCTAAATTACTTACATCTGAAGTAAGGGTAAACCAATCAGATGAACCAAATAAATGTACCCTCCCAAAGAAATTACTCATAACCATGAAATCCCTTAATTAATCCCCACATCAAATTAATTGGTAGCTTATCCCGATTAACGAGACCATTTTCATGCAAATTCCAAGAAGGAGACACCTCCCAAAGCCAAACATTCCCTTTTTAAATTAATCAACTCCTTACTTTTTTTTGTTAAAAATGATCCAAGCCACTTTAACTTTAACCCCAGATAATGTATCCAGGAATTCAACAGCGAGAAAATCAAGTGATCTCCTTTAGTCGCAAAACTCCCAATTTATAATATATATATAAACAATAGGCTGGTCCCCTAACAAAACATCACCATATCCAAAAAAAAGTTCTCCCGCTCAATCTGGATATCTGTTAACCAGAAGCCAAGGCTCGTTGAGTTGAGCCCACCATATTTACGCCCCTGCTTTAGCTGCTGGATGCTGTACAGTAGTTTTCAAACCTGTTGAGATAAACATATATTATTCAGTTTAGAACGCATGAACTCAGTCTAAAACAAAATCAAAAATCAAGGAATTTATATTAAATTATAATAGATTTGGATACACTTTGATTTCGTTTTTAGACTGAGTTCATGTGTTCTAAGCTGAATAATGTTGCAACTGAACTAATGAGGATTCAGTATTTGGAATTGGGCAAGACAACAGTCCAATAGAAAGGACAGAATAATAAGAATAAGGTATTTTTTGTTGTAGAATATTGTGATTAATATACTATATAGGGAAAGCCACAAGACCACAAGGGGGTGGCATAGTGGCGTGTTCCATGTAAGGTTTGAAGCCAAGGAATAACTCATGTGAGAATCAGCAGGTCAAATTGGTAGTACTCCTAATTGGGAGGAAGTGCCCGCCATTTGACATTGCCATCAGATTTAACTCATGTCGTTAGACACGTCAAGGGGGGACTCATTGAGCATCCCCTATGTATTGTAAGATACGTTAGCAGGCGAGTCTGGAAACTTGGTTGCAACACCCCCCTTGCCCCCTGTTTGTCATCAGACACCAGAATCAGAGTCTGTGGAAGATCTGGGAAGGTCCGCACAAACAACCTTTGTGTGGGGATGATGCGGCAGAGGCGCAAGTAATCATGATGAAGTTTCTTAGTATTTCATTGGGCATCTTTGAGTTGGTAGGTGTGGTTGTCATAGACCGTGGCTATCTTGAAGGGCCCTGTGACCGTACGACAGTCACTATTGAGTATTTGGCCAAATAAATGCTCTGAAATAAAGCTATCTCTGTTTTTCTTATTATTGTATGTAGATAGGTTGGATTGGAAGTCTTAAGGTTAAGATTCCTGAAAACTGGATATCTAGGTTCAATAAAAGAAAAAAGGAAAGATTGGCTGAGTCAATCTAGGAGACAGGATGTCTCAAAAACGGTTTAATTAATCAGGAAGATTAATTAATAGATACACGGGAGTATAATTAATGAGGATTTAATTATATTGGTTAAATTGCCTTGACTGTGTCAAGAAGTTTGATTAAGGTCAACCATAAGTAAACCCCCAAATTGTGGTTTAAAAGCGCCGCGTTGGCAAATTCATTGGGTTAAAAGCGCCGCTGCGCCACCTAATGGATTTGCAAAGTGCCAAGGTGCCGCTATAAAATTTTTCAGGCGATGCGGCGCCGCCTGGGAAAGTTCCTGGGCGCCGCTGTGGCACCTGGTTTGAGTTTCAAAGTGTTTTAATGGGTTTTAAGGCAAAAAACATTAAATGTGAAGATAACTAAATAAAGGTAAGGATGCCTAGAAATTCAGAGTTAATTAGCTTGTTCCCAGTTGGAACATTAATAGCTGAGTTTTGGGATGTTTAATCCACAGGGTTTTGGCGCTGGGAGCTGAGGAAGCTCCATGCTGAATTGGTACATTGGGATGAATGGAGTCAGGTGACTTCTTCCCATTGTAGGTTGATTATCATAGGTTGAGAAATATTGGTGATCTTTTAGGTAAAGATCTAGGTTTGGATGACTCAAATGTCATAGACCACGTGAGATGAATCATAGGTTGATTCAGGAGCCGGAGGGGTTTTCAGCTTAATATGCCCCAAATGGTATATAAGCAAAAACAGCTACACTTTAATAAAGATATATTATATTGTCAATTTCAACGCGTTCCCCTCAACTGCCTTTTCAATTATTATGTCTTCTTTGTTAAATTTTTAAAGGGCCAAATTTGGAGTACTTTGCATGAAAACCGCTGCTGCCAGGAAAGAGGTTCCTACAAGTTTGTTGGAGGAAGCTTGGGCAAGCTTGGAGGTCACCAAGACTGTGTCTGAGGAGTCCTTGGTGGAAGTAAAGGCTGTGTTTGAAGAGTTATATTCCAATTAATTTGCAAAAGAAGGTACTCCTTCCCAAGGAAACCAAATCTATGCATGGGATTCCTGGAACCTGTTAGTAGGATGAGACAAAATCTTATTACAAGTGAAAGCAAAGAAAAATAAGAAAATTGAGGCTTTAAGGGCAAGGGAGGAAAAGAGCATTGAGATCATGGCCCGTTGGCGGGATAATAACAAAGTGTTGTCCCATAAAATTGCCTCTCTGGAGACAAAGCTCTTTGAAGCTTTGTCAAAGGAAGGTAATGGCAATAAGAGTCAAGGGCAGGATAATGGCGGGAGGAACTGGTTGGACCTGGATCCGCCACAGGCCCTAAGTGGTTGGGTTCTAACTTGGCCAAATTAGGGTTGAGGGTGTAGACAGGGTCACATACAGCATATCTTGCCTCAAGGTGCTTTGTCTCTCCTTCAATTTTTTTTGTGTTTGATCTCTTGGGACTTGGCACGCCATTGGTTCAGGGATGGAGTTGTCAACAGGGGAGGTTTCCCGGAAACTGTAGAGAGTAACTTCCCTTGTTCAACCCCCGTCAAACTGTTGGGCGTCCCAAAGGCCAGGGCACTGAGGCTGAACCTGTTGCCTCTGTTAATCCTTGCTTGTAAAATAAGTAGAGCAGTAGGCAGGTGTTCAGTCCATGTGGTATTGGGGTGTTCCTGTGAGAGCTTGGCAATCAATTGAACCAGTGAGCCATTTAATTTCTCTATGCGTCCATTGGCTTGTGGATAGTATGGGGTTGTGACTATCTGTTGGAGTGCATTCTTGGTGCAGTACACCTTCATGACATGCCCAACAAGTTTGGGGCCACCATCTGTGATGAGGAGTTTGGGCTGCCCAAAGCAGGCCACAATTTCCTTTCTAATGAAGCGGGTGATGGTGGTGGCAGTGTGATTAGTTGTTGCCCAGGCCACTGGCCAACAAGTGAAGTAGTCAATGTCAGTTATGATGTATTTCTTTCCCAGTCTGTCTTCAAGGAGGGGGCCCACAATGTCAAGGACCCACTGTTTGAAGGGTTCCACTGCTTTGATGGGCAAGACAGACTTTTGGAGTGCAGGTTTAGACGTAACTTTTTTGCACACCACACATGTTTTGAGGAGATCCAAGTTTTTTTGATGCATACATGGCCACCAAACCTTTTGTTTCATGATCTCAAAGAGGTTACGTCCTCTGATGTGACCCAGGATTTGGTGAAAATGCAGTATGGTGTCACCTTGTTGTGTGGTGGGGATGTAAGGCATCTTCTCACCTGTCTCTGCCCAGCGGCAGACGTTGCCAGCATCTGTGGTGAACTGACTTTTGTTGTCCTTTAGCTTGGAGATGGTTACTGAGTTAAGGCCTTTGTAACAAGTTTGCTTCAGGGCAGAGGTACAGCATTGGCCAATCTGGGTCCAAGCTGTCATCCCCAGTGATAGATGCTACGTAGAGGCGTGAGAGGGTGTCAGCTGTGATGAGTTCCTTCCCAGGCTGGTACTTGATACGCAGCTGGTAGGGGGATAGGCGCTCAACCCAGCCTGCTTGGCGGCGTGTCAAGTGCAACTGTGTGTTGAAGTACTGGAGTAACTTGTGATCTGTCAGGACGCAGGGTGGAAAGGTGGCCCCTTCTGTCACGGTAGGTTCCATCATGCCGGGTATTATCCGCCCAAGCAAGAAAGCTCAAAAAGCCGGAAAACCTTTATCAAAATTGACCAAGTTAACAGATTTAAATCCAACAGTCAATTGAAAATGGGTTATGGCTGCTCCAGTCTGTCAGCTGAAACTGGTTCCCCTTTTCAAATTGACATTGATAAATCAGCGTAATTTGAGGGTCGCCCAATATGAGCTTGTCAATCAGCATGGTTGTCAGAAACTAGTCACACAAGGGTTCTTTGCAACCTGGACCAGATACTTACTTGACAATGTGGAAGGAGTAGGAGGCCAAGACTCAGGTGGTATTGCTTAGTCAATTTTTCTGATATATATTGAATAATTTTCACTGTTTCAACTCTAAGAGTTGAGCCCTCCCAAAAGTTTACTCAATAAAAATCATTTATCCCAAGTTCTAATTTACTTTTTAAAAAATGCATCCTGTGGTTGGGTTGTTACAATATATTCTGTACAGTTTAATTCTCAACAGAATCATTTCTGGAAGATGGGGTCCTGCAGCTGGAACTTATTTGTTGGTGCCGCCCAATGTTAATTTTGCGCCAACCAATTTTGCAGCTCCTCCCCCATTCTTGAAACTGAAAATTGTGTTGCCTCCCAATGTACAGAATTTTATTCTGAAGATTTGTTGATGCTGTCTCAGGCCATTTATCTTGGGCTACTTTGGTTAGGATTAATTGTTCTGCTTAATCCTGGTATTACAATTGGAAATTTCACAAAAAGATATTTGAAGCCACATTGGTGGTTAATCATTAATTCTATGTGGATTTGGGTGTTAATTCCCCATCACTTAGAAACGGCTTCATACTACCCCGCAATTTCTGTCACACCTTCCAGGTAACAGCGCCACTTTGCGACGCAGTGCACAATTGCCGCAATTCTTTATCATGAATGGGGTAACATTGTTCTGAGTTGGTAAGCTTCCTGGACTCATATGCCATGGGGAGGAAGACACCACTGTCAGTTTCTACCCGTAGCATGCCCCCTATATCTTTGTCAGAGGCGTCAGTCTCAAGTTTGTACTGGCAGTTTTGGTTGGGGAACTGCAGTACAGGTGCTGTTGTAAGCCTCTGCTTCAATGTCTTGAAGGCTTGATCTCTGGCAGGGGTCCAGTGGAAGCGCTGCTTAGTGTTTAGGAGCTTGGTGAGAGGTGCAATTAGTTCCCCGCAATTGGGAATGAACTTGCGCATATAGGCAACCATGCCTAAGAAGGTATACACCTGGCCCACATCAGTGAGAGGCGGCATGCTGGTGATTGCCTTGATTTTGGCAGGGTCGGGCTTTATCCCTTGGGCAGAGATGGTGTGCCCAAGGAGCAACAACTCCAACCTGAGGAATTCACATTTGGAGGGTTTAGCTTTTAGCTGATTTTTTCAAAGGGTGTCAAAGACAGCACAAAGGTTTTGGAGGTGTGTGGTTTGATCTTGACTGAAGATAATAGTGTTGTCAAGGTACACAACCATACATTTTCCAATCAGTTCCTCAAATGCTTTGTTCATCAAGATGGCAAAGGTGGAAGGAGCATTGGTCATTCTGAAGTTCATGACTTGACACTCAAATGATCTATAGCGTGTGCAGAAGGCAGTTTTTGTCTCATCCCCTGGTGCAATGCGGACCTGGTTGTACCATGCGGTGAGATCAATCTTGCTAAAGACCTTCACACCCGCAAGTGTGTCAAACAGGTTGTCAATCAACGGCAGGGGATACTTATTCTTAACAGTCACCTCATTTAAGGCGCAATAGTCTGTGACCAGGCAAAGGGACCCATCCTTCTTAGCTACAAAGAAGACAGATGTCCCATATGGAGAGAGCAAGGGGCAAATGAAGCCCTTGTCAAGTGCATCCACAAGGTGCTGGTGGAGGGCCTCATTTTCCTTTGGTGTAAGACAATATAAGGGGCGTGCCTTAGGTAGCAACCCTTAGAGTTTTACAGCGTTCTGGATCTCCCAAGGGGGGAGGTAGTTGGTCCAGTATTTCGCTGAAGACGTCCTTGTACTCCTCAAGGAGTGCAGCAAGCGCTGGTGGGGGTGAAGTGGTCAAGGGAAGGGCTGAAGGTGGTTCTGCACAGATAACCTCAACTGAACATTGGTTAAAAGTCTAGTTCCCCCCTTGAAGTTGTACAAGCCTGTCTCTGTTATTCTAACAAACACAGTATTGTGGAGTAGCTTGCTCATTTTGACAGGATAGATCTGGAAGCTCACCCCATTTCTATTGAGGGTGATGATAGAGGTATCCTAGTCAATGTAGAGACAGTTGTGCCAAAGCCAGTTGAGGCCAGCAATTACGTTGTGGCTGATTCCTGCCATGATTGGCCCAGAGAGCTTAACTTGGACGTTCCCCATTCTCATGGAGAAGGGTACCGTCTCATGGGTAATTGCAACTCTACAGGAGTCAGCTACTTATACTGCCTTGAACCTGCTAGGCACTCAGTCCAATTGTTGAGAGTCAGCAAATGCCTGGTCCACCATAGTGTGGTCAGCCCCAGTATCTACCAATAGTTTGTGGGTATTTCCACAAAAACGGAAGGGATAGGCTAAGCAGGTGACTTTATTTGAAGAGTGGATTGCTTGAAGTACAGGGTTGTCACTGTGGACCTGGAAGACGTCAAGGGTTTCAACCTCGTGTACACTGTAGTAACAGGAGTTCTTTGCAATCAGGGATTGAGAGGAAGGGTCAAGTGGGGTTGTAGAACCTCTCATAGCTACAACCCCCAGGCTTTTCCCTGATCTTTAATTTGTGCTAGCTGGAGTTCCCCCTTGCGGGAGTGTTTGATTCCATTGTCCTGCTGGCGTGGCTGGCAGCAGCCCACTTGGTTGTGGTCACTGCCAGGTGTTGCACAAGGTTGAGGCAGAGCATCACTAGTACGGCAGAAGCCCATTGAAGCCTGATTGTTGGCCTCCACAATGGCCTTGTAACAGTCATTGATGGAGGTGCAATAACCTACAGGGACCCACTTACAGATACGGGGCTTGAGACCATTGACAATTAGGGTTAGAAGCATGGCCTTCCTGTTGGTTACGGCTTTGGGGGCGGCGGCAAGAGCTTGTTGCCAGGCGGCAAGGTACTCAGGAAGGGACCCAGTCTGTTTAATTGCTAACAGGGGAGTTCCCACCACAATAGGCAAGAAGGTTTTTCTGTAGCGGGATCTTGTGGTGTCCCAGAATGCCGCCCAGGTGACTTTGCTTTCCTGAATGGCCCAGTTGGTAAACCATACAGTGGTGGGCCCCATGAGGCACCCTGACGCAGTGGAAACCCACATGGGCTCAGGAACCTGGCAGATACAAAGGCAGGTCTCAGTGGATTGAAGCCAACTGACAATTTCAGCTCCTTTGACTCCACCCGCAAAGGATTCCAGCTGGAGATTGAGCATACAGTGTGAAAGGTCCAACTGGGGAGGGGTGACGCTGGCGTCACACTGCCAAGGCGGAGTCAATTATACACACTTGTAAGGACTAGCTGGTCTTGGTAAATAACATACCTGTCAGGGATGTCCCCCCCAGAGATTGGTAAGAAGGTCTCTTGATGGGGAGTAGCCATACAGCCCATACTCTGTCCTTTCTTAGGGGAAATTTTTTATTTTAGGTGGGTTTTGAACCTACTGCTGCTACCACTGTTACAACTGAACCAATGAGGATTCAGTATTTGGAATTGGGGAAGATAACAGTCCAATAGAAAGGAAAGAATAATAAGAATAAGGTATTGTTTATTGTAGAATATTGTGATTAATATACTATATGGGGAAAGCCACAAGACCACAAGACCACAAGGGGGTGGCATAGTGGCATGTTTCATGTAAGGTTCAAAGCCAAGGAATAACTTGTGCGGGGATCAGCAGATTGAATTGGTAGCGCTCCTAAATATGAGGAAGTGTCCGTCATTTGACATTGCCATCAGATTGACTCATGTTGTTAGACACGTCAAGGGGTGACTTATCGAACGCCCCATGTGTATTGTAAGATACGTTAGCGGGCAAGTCTGGAAACTTGGTTGCAACAATAATATACATTTATCTCAACAGGTTTGAAAACTACTGTACAAACTAATTTGATTTAAAAGATATTCCTCTTAGCCATAAAATTCCACCAAAAGATATAGGTTGTAATATACAACACTTTTCCTCCAAATAAAACATTGTCTAGTATGAGTGATTTTGTGTTTATTTAAATATTCTAATGATTGCACTATAATTTTTGCAACCAAGATTACCCCCTACCCAATAAAGTATCTCGCAATACACAGGAGGCGCTCAAAAAGATGTTTCATAATTTAACTAATAGTATAGATGATCCTTTGAGAAATGTTAAATTACAGGAATTATCTTTATATTAGTAGTATTGTCAATTTGACACGCTGATCCCTTGCTCAAGATATTCCCATCCAGAACCCCTATACCAAACCTGTCACAGTGCCACCCCCTGATGAGTATGTGGTTTCTCAATGTATTATATAATCATGATATTATCTAAATAAACATTATCTTATCCATATTATTGTCTTTTCTATTGGACTGTTGTCTTCCCCAATCCAAATACTGAACTACAATTTGTTCACTTGCAACAGTGATAACAGTGGTAGTTTTGATTAATGGCATATCTTTAAAAAATCCCCAAGAAATAAAAGAATGCTGGCCGTATGTTAGGGCTCAGAATACCATAGACAATCAGCTAGCCTGCCTGGAGATAAAACAACCAACATTATGGAAGCCTTTGCTAACTGCCTTCCTATAAGAAAATCCCCTTTCTGACTGCAAATGGCCAGAGGTTTGCAAGGACCACATGCCGCAAACCCTGGAACCAAAATTAAATACAAAATTAGGCCCATTTGCTATTGGGAAATGGTAAATTGGAAAACCAATTGTTTAATTGTTTGATCAGGCGCTCAAACACTTGCGGGCTCTAATAATAGCTGTGGGACCTTGGCATGCTGCAGTCAAACCCATGACCATGAAGTAACAGCAAATGCTATTTTCTCCTCAGGTTCCAGTGCACAATTTCCAAGCCATTTTGCAAGTATCATTGAAAATTATGCCACCAGGCCTCTGGTGGCACAAAAGGCTAAGTATTCCTCAGTAAGTAAAAATAGTGAGGAGGAAAAGCCTTTCTCACTGATGACATCTTAAAATAAACAACTTTATGCCCAGAACCCAGTATTTTCTTACAGAAATTATCTATTTTTGTACCAATATAATCATTCTGTCTGCATCTATTTGTGAATTCACTACACAATACACCCACACCTATTCTTTCCCTCCTGGCTCTGCTCCTGTCCACCTGGTTACTCTACCTTGCGCCATTGACTTGGAGCTCTTCCACCCTCACCACCTGGATCTCCCTCCTGCCCATTTTAGAGGCCCAATTTTTACTATCATGAAGGAGATCCCCTCCACTCCACCCTTGCCCAATGCGCCGCCTGCCCAATACTTCAGTAAGTTGGGGTTCATCTACATTGTAGTATTGAGGCTGGCCATCCAGGCCGTGCCCCATACTGAAATTTGGCGTTTCTTAGCCACTGCTGTGAATTATATGGTCAGAATTGCACTAATTGTGTACATGGTCTTTCAGGCCTGGCCTGCCTCCCCTGTGGGAGTCCAGCCAAACTCTGGTATGGGATGTGACAGTATGTCAACCATATAAAAACTAGTAACCCTGGCCCCCTATTCTTCTCTGGTTATAGGGGCATCTTTCATGATCTTATTTTTGACCTCAGCTTACTACCTAAGACAGCTTATGACCAATAAACAAGGAAAAAACAAAATCCAAGAAGGAGTTATTGCCAAGCCTCCCAGGTCCAGACTGTGACAATCTCCACCTCCAACTAGAATGCTGCCACTGCCACAAGCCTTCCTGGCCTGCCCAAAATGAATTTGGCTGGCTTCAGAAAAGAAATGATACAGTAGTTTTAAAAGCTATGGCAACAACCAAAAATACCTCAGATTTAAACAAAAGGATCTCATATTTAAACAAAATCCATCTCTCAGGTTAAAATATACACTCTGTTAACAGGGTTTATTGGTATTAATGGGCAAAATGAGTCAACACAGCAACAAAGGGCTCACACTCAAAGCAAAACCATTCAAAATACAATCCAAAATACATTGATTCACAAACAAAATGGTGTAAGTTGACTTTTGGTGTACATATGTTTACTATGTGAATTGGTGACAAAATACACCCAAGCAAGGTGTTTCAAAACGCAAACCAAAAACAAAACACAATAGCAACTCACTACGTAAACAAAATCACTCACACAATGTGTGCAATGGATTGTAATCATGAATGATACCAAGGTGTCTAAAATAAGACACAAGATCTGAAACATAAATTTAAAAAAATTGTGTTGGGTGTTTGAATTTGGCAGTGAAATCTAGGAAAATGGGTGAATTTTTTTTGAGTATTCTAAAATGGGAGTTATAAAACCAAAAACAACTAATTAAGAAATAAAAAATCTATAATTGGGATATTAGGTGGAAAAACTTTAATTAAATATCCATATTCAGATAAAAGCAAAAATTAAAATTAGGGAGTAACTTAATTGAAATTTATTTAATATTTTATTAAATTTTAAAATAGAAGGAACACAATAACAGAGTACCAATACACTTGTTGTGCGCCGTGGTTGTGGTTGCTCCTGCGGGTCAAAGAATAGAGTTAGTGCAAACCAAGTGCTTACTCAAGGGACGGGAGAGGAGAGTTCCATAGTGATGCTGCACTGACACAGCTGGTTCAAGGAACACAAGCTTCTAGGGTGCAGAGCATAAACCCTCAGGTCCCAAAGCTGACCTGGAAGCCAACCAAGGTCACCACTACAAAGAAATTTAGAAACAAGGAGGTAGAACTTACTTTTTATGTGTTTGACATTGTGTACCGGCAAGAGTTGGTCCCGTCAGCCATGCTGGAGAAGTGTGAAGCCTGTACTTGATACTAGCTACAAGCCCTACGTCAGTGATGGCAATCAGAAGGATGATAAGGAGCCCTAGTTCTATCAAACCAATGAGGGACATCTGGTGTTAAAAAAGATTGCAGCCTTCTATACCAAGGTACCTATGCCCTGTGTTGTGCCCAATGCCAACAAGTCAATCCCCACTGCTAAAAAGCCCTCCCAGAAGCGCATCCCCAACATCAAACGCATCATTCTGCCTAAGCTAATACAGGAATCAGGTGATTACAAGGTGGCTGTAGCCCTTGTTGGAGTGGATCCCAAGTACACCAGCAAGACCTTCCAAAAATTCATCAATACTGGTCGTGTCCTTGCTGCAGAGAAATCCTTGCGTGTTTCTACCATGCTCACCAAGGAGCACAAATGGGCAATCTGCCAGTGGATCACTTGGGACTGCCATCTTGAACTGGCAAATATACAGGCCATGGTTAAATCTACTTTTGGGATCAAGGCCTCAATTTCCTTCTATTATCATTTGGTCAAGGGAATGCGCTTTTCCTGGAAAAAGCTTGGGGTATCCCCCTACAACAGAAACAGCCCAGCCAATATTGACGTCCGGAAAACTACGCAGAGGTGTACACTGCCCTCAAAGCCAAGGGGACAGTCAAATTTTATTATATTGATGAATTGGCATTTGCCTCATCAATGCACAAATGGGTATGGCTATATCCCCAAAGGCTCCAATGACGGGATGGCTTGGCGTGCTGCAGTCCGCGCCACAGCCTACTCAATGGTGGCTCTCCTTGGTCCAAAGGGTGTTGAGCTTTATCAAATAATATTTGGTTCTCACAACAGCTGTACCTTCTTGTCATTCCTCCAATTGGTCCAGGAGCACCTGAGGCGCACAAGCCCGGGCTTCACCAATGTGATTGTGTTAGACAACGTTGGTCTCCACAAGGTGGCTGACATTCTCAAGGAATTCCCAATGATTGACACAAGCATTGCAGTGGGCCCCCAGCAATTGGCCACGGAAAATTTACGCCTTCTCTTCCTCCCAGCCTATTTGCTCTTCCTAAATCCCATTGAGGAAGTCTTTTTGTGGCTCAAGAGAGTTGTCAAGCAAGGAACCCCAACTGGGACCAAGGAACTCTTTAATTTTCTGCAGGCCAGTATCTACACCCTCCCAGCTGAGACTGTGGCCAAATTCTATGGCCATACTGATTTATTCATCCCGCGTGCCTAGCCAAACAGCCAATCAATTAAAGGCTTAGTGTGCCCAATTTTTTTATATTCTCTTATTTACTATTCAAGATTTGTTAATTATCATTTTATATTTAGATGTTTTCACGCCCGCAATCACATTCAGAAGATCCATCAATAGATGTAAATAATTTATTTATTTTATTATATATTATTTTATTAGGCCATCTGAGGCAATCCCAAACGCTCAATACTGGATTACGCAAAAATATTTAAATCACTTTGGTCAAATAAATATAAAAATAGTTTTAAAAAAATTAAACATAAAATGTACAAGTTAGAATTTATTTTATTAACGTATAATTTTATGCTTTTATGAAAACTGTTTTTGCAATATATTTTGCAAAACTGGTTTGCTGAAAATAAAAATTATAAAAATTTATTATAATAAAAATAATCTAGAGTATAAATATATTTATTGGAAAAGAGATTTTTAAGGGCGCCTGTATGGGGTTCTTTGGTATGTACCCACCCTGCAATGGAGGTGGCACACAATCTCCACTGCTACACTGAACAGCAGATACACCCTTATTGAAATACTCCTTCCTGCTGGTGAAAGGCAGTAGGGTCAGGTGACAGTGAAGCAGCAGCTTTTCAGGCAGAGCTACAGACCCATATATCCCAGCCAGGACCAGGGCGTCCTGGATCACATGATCAATTGGGTTGTATCCAGGGGGAGCCTTCTTCCCGTTGAGTGCAAGCTGGGCCTTGTTGATTCCCAGAAGGACCCCGTCTGGATCCTCTACAGACGCGCCCATCCCGAAGTAGAATAGGAACCCCAGGTAAACAACCAGATGAAGCCTTTGCCCTGCAAAGGCTTCTGTGAACTCACACAGTTTATTATAGACTGCGCTGATCTTCTTGTTGTGCCTGGTCTTTGCAAAGGTCAGCTCCATGGCTGCAGGGAGCCCCGTCTCCTTGGCACTCCAGGCCAACCCAAAGTCTGCCAGGAGGATATTGGTCTTCTTTACAGCTGTTGCGTCTGCAACAGCAAATTTTCCCACTGTGCGCCCAAAGTTCTCCAACAGGTAAGATATGGCGTGCTCCACCAGGAAGCAGAAGCAAGCAGCTGCATGAGCCCAGCCCATCTCTGGTACATTCTTGAATGCGAGCGTTGCCAGGACGTCCCAAAAAAGCTCAATGGAGTTTACACAGTAAACTCCACTGAGGGATACCGGGTCTAGGCGGACCAGTTGGGCATCCTTGTAGGCAGTAACTGCTCACTCAGATGCCCCCTCAACATGTGTAAGTTCTGCTAATGCCTCCTGCAACATCAGAAAGGACCCATGGATACAGTCCTCCAGCTCCCACACAACAGGGGGGACAGATACAATTGCTTTGCAACATGAGTGACATAATTTGCATAAAAGGTGGCTGGGACAAAGGGGACCAGGACTTGACAGAGTTTGCCATCTACATTTTCTAAGAAAAAAGGTAAGTTTTTGAAAATTTATTAATTTTGTTTTTTAGGCTACCTTGTGTTTCTTCCTTGCCCGCAGCCTTGGCCGGCTTGGTCATTCTTGGCGCAATCAATTGTGCAGGCAATTTGGTATCCTCTGCCCTGGCACGCTTGGCAGGTTTGAGATGTTTGTACATCTCCAGGTCATCAACCCAGACAGACGGCGCAGAAAGATTGTATACCTTAAATTGTAGGCCCTCAACCACAGTTTTTTGAATATTTAGTAAGTGCTCAATTGTCTTCTCTGGGGTGTCTGGCATTTTTGACATTAGTGCCTTTGCAAACACCTTGTCAATTTTGTCCCCAGTGAGGACGGCAGACTTCACTTTGGCTTTGATCTTGAGGTCAATTTTCTTTATTTTGGCAATTGCCAAGTCAAGGTTCTTCAGAAGCTTCTCTAATTCTCTCATTTATTTTTTACTAACCTTTCCATATATTTTTATAGCTTTTTTCCCAATAAATTCTGTATTATTTTGATACTGCTGCCTCTTTGTTTATTCCCTTTTGTTTTCCCATCTACTACATTATCCGATCTTTTTACCCATTTTGTATATGTTTTAAGCTCATCTCAAGATGTGTCGTTTGCTTTGTGTTGGCATTGTTCCTTGATTACCATATTATTTTTGGTGCTTGAAATAGCCCCTTGTGAAAATATTAACAACAATTTGGTGATCAGCTAAATTTGAATTAGAAAATTAGAGTATTAACTGTTTTTAGATATAGTTGTTACTGATCTGAATTCAAAACCTCAATGATAAACTTTAAGCCAATCAGGAGCCAAGTGATAAAGTAATTTTTATGACATAAAGGGACATACAATAATTCTTTGGTGTATGTGCGCTAATTAATATGATTGGCTGGATGTTTTGCCTTTGTATGCCATTGCCGCTGTGGTGAGTTGTTGATGGACTAGTGCTTACCCAGCAGCTGATTGGGCACTAGTCCATCAACAACTTGCCATAGCGGCAATGGCATACAAAGGCAAAACATCCAGCCAATCATATTAATTAGTGCACATACACCAAAGAATTATTGTATGTCCCTTTATGTCACAACAATCACTTTATCACTTGGCTCCTGATTGGCTTAAAGTTTATAATTAAGGTTTTGAATTTGGATCGGTAACAACTTTATCTTAAAACAGTTAACACTATAATTTTCTAATTCAAATTTAGCTGATCACCAAATTGTTGTTAATATTTTCATAAGGGGCTATGTTTAAGTGCTAAAAATAACCTGATCTGGATCTAGATACACAAAGTAGTAAATATATGATTTTATAGAAATAAGCTGAACATAAAGAATAAAACCAACTATAAACAAAGAGAACATGAACAATTGAAATTGAAATTCAAAAAAAGATAATATAAATAGAAAATGTTTGGTGACAGGAGTTTATTGGGGCGGGGGAGAGTGATGCCTAGGAGGCAGAATAACGCAGGAAGGAAGATGTAGAGGCGGTGCTGGCCTGGGGGGTCTGGGATTGGGTGGGTTGGGCTTGCGGGTTAGGGGTGTTGGTGGCAGGGGTGGAGGCAGGAGGATTTTGCGTGATGGCTGCCATATAACACTTGTTGTATTCCTCATCAGTCATTGGCTGGATAGCTGGTAAGTTGCAGTGGCCCAAGGTAGAAGGTGCTTATCCTTACGTGATTGGTTGCCCATGTTCACATGGAAAACCATTTGCGCAAACAAGTCAGCCACCATCTGGCAGCCAAAGAGAAAATTGTGGTCAAAGACCCCATGATAGAGATTGTTGAAAGTCTGAGGGTGGTGCTCCCGTAATGTGGATCCCATGTTGAATAAGACAACATCATCCAGATGGATGTCTGCATGACCGGCAGGGTAGACTGAGGCCTGGTGCCTGCGTCCCTGGATGGCCTCAAGGGTGGTGGAGCTACCCTCTATCTGGTGGCTCAAGAAAACCTGGTACTTGGAATTTGAGCCATCCCAGGAGTTGAGTAATCCACCAAGGATGTGGCTTTATGAGTAGCCATTGATGAAATCTGGGTTTGTCCAATAGTAGACAAAACCCTTGGCTGAAACAGCCAGAAATACACCAATGAATGTCCCCTTCTTGACCTTCTTCCTTCTATTCTTTGCAGCGGCTTTTCCTTGCTTGCCAAATTCATCAAAAGCTATTGATAGCTTGTAATAGGAGATGAACATGACATCATCAGTTAGACTAGTCAGGCATTGGACCAGGGTTGATTCAATGGCGGTGTCATAAAGGGAATCCTCAGTGCCATCCCATTGGTTGCCGGCAAAATTGGTAAGAACCCATATGGAAGCCACTTTCCCATACATCCAGAGCTGCACCATGCGCTCAGAGACCCATATGTTATGGTGTGCAAGCTGCTTCTGGACCTGGGTCAAGTGAAGCTTGGGATCCCGCTGGAGGAGGTCAAGCATGATTGGGTATACCTCAGATATTTGTGACTTGGGGGCCTTCTTGGGCTTCTTGGCTGTCCCAATAAGTTTCCCCTGTTCATCAGGTTGTTGAATTCCTGCATGACAGTAGCTTGGGTTAATTGCAACTGGGCGGCAATCTGTTCCCAGGACAGACCCTGTAGATTCAGTGCCACAATTTTCTGAAGAATTTGGGCGGTGATTATTTGTTGCTTGGGGCACTGGGCTGGGGGAGCTGAAGCCTGATTGGCTATAGGGGTGGCAGGTTGGCTGGTGGCAGGAAGTTGTTCCAAATCAAGGTTGCCATCCTGATTGGTTGGTTGGTGGGCAGCTTGTTCAGGAGTGGGTATGGGAGCAGGGGCAGAGCTAGACACTAAGAGACTACTGAACAAGTCAAAGCCATAGGGGTCAGTGGTCAGGTCAGCTTCCTTGTTACCCGCCTAAAAGGCTTGGGTGTAAACAGGTGCCTCCACGTTCTGAGCCTTGCCTCCATTGAAGCTAGTCTGGCTGCTGCTGGCTTGGCTGCTGGCGCTGTCAAAGATATTGCTGTTAAAAACCATTGTAAAAAACCTAGGATAAAATCACTAAAAGTAGAAATTTTAAAATTTAGTGATTTATTTTTATTGTAATCTTGAGTCCATATTTGGAAGGTTCTCAAAACCTTTTCATACAAATCTGGAGCCATGAAAATGGATAACATGCCTCTGTTCCTAAATTGGATAGCTGTTGATTGGCTGTTAAACTGTTATTTTTCTATTTTAGGCTGCTCATACTACACATCTTGTGTGAGTTCATTTTGTCTTGTGCTTGTGTAATCTTGCTTCTATATTGCTCAAGTTTTGTTTCACTTTAGTTCTTCTGTTGGTGCCTCATATGAATCCTGATTGGATTATAACATACTCTGGAACAGCATCCATCCATTTCACTTGTTGCGTCAGTTCATTTTGTTTGTGGTTTGAACTACACTGCTTGATGTTTGATATAATTTTGTATAATGGGCTAGTGAAATTTTGTTTTTTTGTTTGACAGTCCATTTATTAACTGAAATTTTATAAATTAATTGAATCCTGAATCTTGCGCAACTTGGATTTTGTTTAAATCTGAAATCATTTTGTTTAAATCTGAGGTATTTTTGGTTGTTGCCATAGCTTTTAAAACTACTGTAATGATAAACGCCATGTTCTGTGCCCACCCCAAGAGCTTCAGAGACAACGCTCAGAAGGTTATGATGATGGTTGCTCAACTGAAGGATGATGCTAGAGAGACCTTCCTGACCAGCCTAGAGGAAGACCTGGACCTCATCCTCTCCTAAAAACAATTATTGGAGAGAATGAACTCTGCCACCACCCCTGATGAAGCCAAGATTCAGGCTTACATGGGACTTATTCACCTGAACCAAGGAAGAGATAACCTGGAGACTTAAATACAACAATTAATACACCTGGCAGAGGCTGCCAAGATCCCTGACAATATATCTGGCTTGTACTTCAGAAACAGATCAAACCCACACCACTCCAGCTTCATGAGACACCACTGTTGCAACCTTCTCAAAGACAAGCTCCTGGCTATTGCCAGAGGCATGGACTTCAGCCAACTATAAGGATACCACTCTTGACAGCCCTGGAACAACCAGCTCCCTGGTGCTAGTAGGTCTTGTTTGAATATGACCCCAGAAGAGTATCAATGTCATGTCATAAGTGGGCTATACTTATATTGCCACCAGAGTGGCCAATTATCCAAAGACTGCACTAGCCACTCCAACAGAACCCAAGGAGCCATCTTTTCAGCAATAAACAACGCTTTCCAGTCCTATTCTATCATTGACACTATTTTATGTTATCATGACCTTGAGGTGAACACTGTAGCCCTATTAGACAGTGGGGCAACCCTCAAATACATGGTATGTAGCCTAGCCAAGAAACTGGGTGTACCAGTCCAAGAAAACTCCTGACTGGTAACATTGGGCAACAATACAACAGACCTGTCATATGAATGCAAAGATTCTGTCTCTCTGAAGTTAAATAAGAAACTCTTGACTACAAGATTCTACATCATGGAGAAGCTACCAAAACCTGTATTGATAGGCTTCAAATGGTGGTTTGACCACCAGATAGACTTAGACTATAAGAATCATTAGGTGGCTGTTAATAATGAGAGCCAAACTTTAGAGGTCCCATGCCTGAGCCCTCAGCAAACTCTAGAACTAAATAAAATCACCATGGAATCTTGCAAAGATGAGATCCCAAAACTTTTGAAGCCTTGGTAGTCTGTCTTCTCAGAAGAAGAAGCCTCTGCCTTGCCTAATACAGTCAGTTTGATCAGGCCTTTGATCTCCTCCTAGAAATCTAACCTAAGCATGGACATTTCTACAGTTGTAACATGAAGAAAAAAGCCGCTTTAAGAGAGTACTTGGACAAGATGTTGAAGAAGGGATATATACGTCTCCAAATCTCCTTGTGCATCCCCTTTATATTGTTAAAAAGAAGGGCAGCAACCTACATCCTTGTGTTAATTACCAGGACCTAAACATCATCACCGTAAAAAAAGATACCCTGTATCCAATGCCAAAGATATCTCAGACCAGCTTTCAGGAGCCAACATCTTCTCAAATGTTGATCTCAGGGACGCCTTCAACCAGAGCTGTATCAGGCCTGGCAATGAATGGAAGACCATCTTCAAGACTAGGCAAGGACTTTAAAATACCTGGTTATGCTGTTTGGTTTGTGCAACACACCCAGCACCTTTCAAAATATGGTAGACATGGTCTTAGAAGGGCTCAAGGATCAATGTTGTGTAGCCTACTTAGATGACATCCTCATCTATAGCTACACCCCTGAAGAACATGCAAAACATCTTCAAGCTGTCCTAAAATGCTTCAAGGAATACATACTATTCATCAAACTCCAAAAATGTGAGTTCTTTCAAGAAGAAGTAGAGTGCTTGGGGTACAACATGCTAAAAGGAGGATTCACTATGGCACCTGACAATATAGAGGCTGTGACTTCATGAACTGAACCTAAGAACTGCAAAGTCAGAAGCTTCCTGGGTATCAGGATTGACAATCCTTTTACTCTTGAAACCTGGTTCCAAGGTTGAGATTCAAACCCTGACCCTGAATCCCTGTGGGCTACCTGCCTGTGTTTTCCTGAGGCCAAGCTCTCACAAATTGAAGCCAAGAATGATGGTCTAAATGGTAAAGCAAGCCAAACCAAAAAAAATAGTGTGCCAAATGGAGGAGTAATCAGGGTGCCTAATGGAGGCAACAAAACTTCAACCATTAATTTCATGAACTTGAAGATCACCTTGGTGGTCAATCAGGATGTGTCACCTGAGGAAAGCATGGTCCTGTGGCCCAACCCCATGATCACAACTCTAGAGCAAGATAATCAAGTAGCCAATTTGAGATCTCTGACCAATGAAAGAACTCCTGGCCTGGGTTCCATTTTGCTGCCTTTGAACCAAAGCACCCAGAACCCCCAGCCCCGCCTTTCCCAATGCCCTGAAGTAATCCCCATGGAAAATATTAAGTTTGGAAGTGGGGTGCTATAGAGACCAAAGGACCCTGCACTCCAAACTTATTACCATTTTTGAATAAAGGTTATGTTATTTTGGCTTACACAACTACTGCCTTATTTTGCCTTTTCCATTTATCAAATTAGTACAAGATCTTCCAGTCCTCCTGTCCCTCTGCCTGCAGATTTCTGTCCTCCAGGTGTTTCCTTTGGCCCCGTTCACTTCACATAGTACCCTCTGAAGCCTGAATATAAGGACTACATCCCGGAAAAGTCCTTGAACTAGATCCTTTGGCCTGCATACAATCCACAGTTAGATACAACCGTCAAGTCCCTGGATATTCTCAACAACCAAGTTTTTTAGAGTAAAATTCAAATACCTGCCTTCTTACAAGCTCTGTATGAAACTGACTGTGACCCCCAAGCCTATGCCTGCTTCCTCACCCAACTTCCCAACTGACCACAAAAAAAGTTGCTTGGGATTGTGTACATTACCCTCACTGGGGTGATGGACACAATAATCAAGGCTGCTGGCCTGTAGTCCTGGGTGGGGAAGTCCTTATCCTATCTTTTTAAGTTAGCTCCTCTCTTGCGGTGGGCTTTAACCACAAAAACCCCAGCCTGAATGATCCCTGAAACCAACAGGCCAGTCGCCCAATACTGGATCCCTGACACTGGACCTGCGTCAGAAATACATTCATTAGTGATCCTTTCTCCAATTGAATGGAGAAGAGTCCCCAAGTTAAACTTAACAAGAGTGGGCCCTACTGGAATTCCTATCATTAGCATATGTAAAAGGTGACCAAGTAAGCAAAATCTTCCCAGAAAGGGAGTAAAGTGGTTTGGCAAGTAGTAGACCCTGGTGTATCCCAACACCAATCAAGGGGCCTTTGGATGTATAATTGGAGGGACTCAAGAGGTTTCAACATAGGGGCATGACGGCAGTGTGGACAAAACAATAACAAACAGATTCTTCAGTTTTATCTATGGGAGTTGGTTCAGGGGTTTCAAAGTTCACATTTGCCTGGCCATTATTAATTAACACAGAAAAAGCCCATAACAGGAGAATGAGCTTCATGTTGTTGTAGAGGGAACTTAATTTATCTACTAATCAATTTTAGAAGTTGAAAATATAGATTTATTGGATTGTAGATAGGAATAAAGGTTTGGAGCAAATTTCTCAGGGGGGAAGCTCATCTTAAATACTGAGTGAAATGTGGGGATAAACAGAGTGGTTAACAGGTAATCCTGCAAGAGTAGTTTGGAAAGTATTGCCTTGCAAGACTGCAGCAGGATGTAGCCTGCAGAGCAGGAAGAAGTAAGGGTTGGATGTGCTTTCAGGTTGCAGTTGGTCTGGTTGCCTTGTGTTGGGGGGATTTTCACTGGGATGTGATTTGGTTCTTTGGCTTGGGTGATCTGTGGAATCTGATTGGCTATTTAGGGATGCAGGAGGTGCAGTGGAGTCAATTGTGGTTTTCCTAAAATTCTGATTGGCTTATTTAAACAATGTAGTATTTTTGGATTCATTAATTGATTGGTATTTTATATTATTAATGTCCTCATTGTTGTTGTCATTAAAACCCATGTTTGATTGATTTAAATTATAAGTTATATAGTTCTGCCACTTTTGGTTGTGTTTTTATTCTTGCATTTGAAATTCAAATTAAAGTGTATATTAAATATACATTCATTTTTTGAATTCAAATGCAGTTTTAACGGTGTCAAGATTTTTGGTTCTTGAAGAAGAGATGTAGCTTTTATTAGTTGTATTATGCATTTTGGGATGAGGAGATATGTATGAGAACAGATGTGTTTCCAATTGGTGTGAATGGGTGCTGCAACAGGCTATGTTCTGTTGCTGCTTGCTCCAGGTGATATGAGAGTCATGTGGTCTTTGGAACGTGACACTGTCTTTGGTGGTTTGGCAGGATTATGAAGTAACAATAATACACTCTTATTGTACTTGACACTAATAATATTCAGCTTAGTAATATTGTTGATGTTTTCTTATTTTTGTCTGCCTTCCAAGTGACCTTGGAAGGACTTTTTATAGTGTGCAGCTAGCAGCCAGACTGGCGTCTAGCTGTGGACAACTTCTACTAGCTAGCCTATCATCCCCAAGCTACTAGTTTCACCCCCAGAGTTGGATTCTAAACCTGAATAAGGTTTTAGAATGAGGTAATATTCTAAGCTGCTGATTTCTCCTCTTCAGCCTAGATATTCCTTGAATCAGTTACGGTCAACTAAGTTGACATCCATAGCCCGGGCCCAATCTTATGTTTGGTCTAATGTGCAGAAATTTGCCTGGGTGGTCTTCTGTCTCATTTCTTGGTGAAACAGGATGTTTGTGTTTTCCCACCTTTATTCCGTAGGACGGGTTTGCGTCTGTTTTGGGATCCAGAATGCCTAGCATCTAATTATAGAAGCTTCTGGATTGGCCCGTGACCTGAGACCAGGAATGTCTCAGGTATCTTCTGGATTCAAACTATAACAGTCTTGATATAGTTTCTCTGTGTTCCGGAATAGAAGTCTCAACCTGGCTATGGCCCGTCTATTGTTAGCCAATAGCTTTAGTGATGAGAATATGGATCAGTCAACCCTGATAGATCAGGATTTCCTGACATTTCCCCCACTTGACTTAGCTATATAGTTTTGGTGAATATCTCTAGCACTGGAATATGAGCAATACTTCTAATTAATCTGGTATATCCAACAAGACTGATGCCCGCCAGATGGTGGTGCAGATGTCAGAAGAAGACTGTTGTCATTTTTGTGGGCTTTCCAAAGAGGCCAAGGTGGCGTTGCTATGTGGGCTTTGTCAGGCGGAGACAAGTTCCTTGAGGTCAGGACTGGAGAGTTTGATCTATTCCTGTTCCTTAAATGAAGGGGACCATAACAAGGAGGACAGTGAGGAGATTCCAGTGGAGGGAGAGACAGAAGAGCGCCAACCTGCAGAAAGGGAGAAGCGTGTTAGCAAAGTTCAGCAGGGGGACGCCTGGACCTGGCCTTGACCCTTGGTGATTGATCCACCTTCTGGTGCTTTCTCACTTCAAACCCAAACAGGCTTCCAATTGGAACGGGAGTCTTCCCCATTGTTTGGCATAGGTGATGAGGGTTTTTCCATTCCTCAATTATACTAGGGGATAGACATAATTCCACAGTTCATGTATATGGTAATGGCCTGACGTCTGTGGATCAATCTAAAATGGAGAATTACCAATTCTGGGGAAGGCTTCCATGCGGTAGAAGACAAAGAGCTGGTGGGACAACTTGGCAATGGGCTGGCTGAGCTGCTGATGTCAACAGGTGACAAGGAGGGCGTGGAATAGGCCGTTCAGGGGTACCTTCTTGATCAGGGGCTACAGGGTTTCTCAACCTGGTTCAGCCCTTTGGCTGACTTTTCTCTGCTGTATCATTCCTTGAGGATGGAGAATTCAGATGCCTGTAATAGCCGGATCTGTCAGGTGACCCAAAGCATTTGGGAAGCCATCAACGGTGGGGACTGGCAGAAGGCTGTTTGGGGATAGCATTATGTGGGGACATAATGTCAACCCCTGATCTTGGCTTGCCAATGGCCAATGCTGACAATATGGCGGCCCACTGGGAGAAGATTTGGAACAAGCTGGGGGGTTGTAGGCGCCTCTTCCCCGTGTCTATTGGTATATCTCGGATTTCATGGTGGACTGCCCTGTCCTGGCCTGTTTCTTTCCTCTGGACGCTGGTCTCTGGCAAGCAGATATTGTGCATGTGGAAGTACCAATCCCCTTTGTGTGGTATTCCCAGCTGCCTCAGGCAGAGTGGCGTCTGTGGTTGCAGGTGGCAACCTATATGTTTGTGGAGGGGAGAAGGTTCCTGTTTGTGTCTTTGTGGAGCCTTCAACAGGCTGTGTGGCGTTCCTGGCAAGATAGCTTGCAAGTGATTGATCCTGAAGAGTATGGAGAGGACCCTGAATATCAGGAAGTCAATCCCTAGTTTTTTGCAATAAAGCTCATCCTATTTCAAATTTTAGATTTTATTTTTAGTAAGCTTTATTGTGAGCCAATATTTGTAATAGTGAAATATGGATTGAGGAATCTGGCATGGACTCTTTTAATGAGTTTTCTATTGGCCAGATCCTTGATTGTGTTAACATCTGGAGAGGTCTTTTCAATGATTTCAAAAGGGCCTTTCCAAATGCTGTTGAGCTTATGATCCCATCCTATGACTCTGTTGTGATACAAAACCTGGGTGCCAATTTTAAATTTGGCTAGGGTAAGTCAATTTTTGTTGTCAGTCTTGTGTCCCTTATTCCTGGTGAGGGAGTTTTTGGTGAAAGCTTTGGCTTGAAGCTTGACAAGTGTGTTGGTTAATCTAGACATATATTGAGGATATGTGATGTTACCTGGATCCCCCATTGCTGAAAACAGAATTGGCAGGATGGCTGGATGTTGTCTGTATGTCAGTTGGAACAGGGAGAAGCCAGTCATGCTGTGGATTGAAAAGTTGTATGCAAACACAACGGCAGGCAGGAAGAGATACCATTCAAAAGTTTGGGTGTCTGCCAATTTACGCAGAATGTTGACCAAGGTGAAATTGGCTCTCTCAACCATTCCATTAGATTCTGGATGGTATGGTGTGTATAGCATTCCCCTCACGTCCATGAGCTCATTTAATTTGGGAATTTTATTAGCAGTGAAGTTTGTTCTGTTGTTGGTAATAATGAACTGAGGGCAGCCATGTCAATGAATGATCTGTTCCAACACAAACCTGGCTGTTTATTTGGCACTGACGTGCTGGAGAGCTCTGGCTTCCACCCATTTTGTAAGGTGATCAATTGCCACAATGATTTAGTGCAAACAACCAACGCATATGGGCAGAGTCCTAACCACGTCTATGCTAACAGTATGCCAAGCAAACTTGGGCTCTACTGCTTTATACTGGTGCTTCCCAGTAAAAGGTTTCTTGTGTTGACACTGCGTACAGTAAGTCAGGGTCTCTTTTATGTCAAAGAGAAGTGACTCCCAGTAATAGTGTTGTTGAAGTTGATGGACTGTTTTTCTCAAGCTACCATGGCCCACAGCTTTGTGGGCGGTCATTATCAAGTCTGGGTGTACTGAAGGCCTTGGGAAAATGTATTTAGCACCCTCATGTTACTTATACAATTTCTGGTTTGCAACCTTACAGTCTTTTTGAAGCTCTTGGAGGATGGCCTGTACTTTGTCTGGTTTGTCCTCAAACTGGTTGTTGAACATCTTATTGTACATTATGTTGTACTGGGTTGCTACTATAGCAACGGTTGGTAGTCTTGATAAGCAGTCTGAGTTCTGGTGGTTGGCACCTGGGTTGTGGACTATAGTGTAATCAAAAGCCTGGAGCTTTAATGCCCTTTGAGCCAGGCGTTCTTCTGGATCTCTAAGGTTTTGTAGCCAACTGAGACTAGTGTGGTATGTGACCACAGTGAAGTGTACCCCATGCAAGTATACCCTAAATTTCTTATAGGTGTATATCATAGCAAGGCATTCCTTTTTGGTAACAGTGTAGTTTTGCTCATGTATGTTCAGAGAGCAGCTAGTATAGGCCACTGGGTGCTCTGTCCCTGTGTCATCCAATTGTGAAAGGACGGCCCCTAGGGCAGATAATGAAGCATCTGTATGCACAACAAAAGGTCTGATAAATTCTGGATACATTAATACCAGGCTGGAAGACAGGCTGGTACAAAGGGCATCAAACGCGTCCTGGCATGCTGTTGTCCATAGGAAGGGGACCCCATTCTTTAGTAGATGAAACAGGGGCTTGCCAGTACGCGCAAAATTGGGGATAAAACAACAGTAGTACCCTACCATCCCCAAAAAGACCTGGATGTTGTGTTTTCTTTCTGGCCGCTTCATCTTGGTGATAGCCTCCACTTTGGCTGATTGGGGGCAGAGTCCAGTTGTATCCACAATAAATCAAAGTTACTCCAACTGATCCTTAAAGAATTGACATTTTTGGGGTTTGATCTTCAAGTTTGCTTCTGCCAATCTCTTAAAGATGGCCTCCAGGTGCTCAAGGTGCTCTGTAAAAGTTCTTGAAAACATGTTGATATTGTCCAGATAAACTAGGACACAGGAGAGCTTGAGATCACCTAGGAAAGTGATCATGGCCTGTTGGAAGGTTGCAGGTGCATTACATAGCTCTTTTTGGCATTTGAGTTGGCTGGAAGAAGCCTTGAGAAGTGATTATTGCAAACTTCTCTTGTTCCTCTGGTGGAAGTTCAATCTGTCAGTACCCCAATATAAGGTCCAAAGCAGAGAAGTACTTGGCTCCACCAAGACAATCTAGTGGGTTGTCAATCCTGGGCAGCAGGTATGAGTCCTTCTTTATAATCAAGTTCAGGCTTTGGTAGTCTATGACTACCTGGTTACTTCTGTCCTTCTTTTTTACTATCAAGATGGGTAACGCCCAAGGACTCTTGGATGGGATCAACATGCCTCTGTCTAGAAGTTGCTGGATTTCATTGCTCACAGTCTCTTCACTGGCCTTTGAGTGTCAAATTGGTTGGAGGCAGACAGGTTTGTTATCTCCTGTGTCTATGTGATGAGTGACCTCATTGGCATACCCCAGATCAAAGTTGTCCTCCGTAAATATGCAACAGTATTTTTTGAAAAGCGCACTGGCTTGCTCCTGTTCAGTATCATTGAGGGAAGATAGGTTGGCCAGTGGTGTGGTCACATAGGCTGTGGCTTCAACTTGATCAGGTAATCCCATTTCTGATAAATCTCTAATACACTTGAAACTGTCCAGCTCTTCAACTGGAAGAAGATGGACAAATCCTACAATCTGGTTCTTCTTGATGTGGATATTGTGCCCTTGGAGATTGGCCAGTAGGACATGAATTTTGCCATGGCCAGGAATGATTATCCCAAGGGTAATATACGGTTTGAATCTTGAACGTCCCCATGGCTGATGAACTTCATCATATAGTCCTGCAGGGATGTCTAAAGTTAAACCTGTGTTGACCACATGCTATTGGCCAGATCCAAGTATAAGAGTTGATTATGAACAAAGCAGGATTCCTTTATGCTCCTTGATCTGAGTGGGCAAACATTTCCCATTTTTCCCTTTACAAGTGTAGGGAACTGCCACCACACTGTCCTTATATGCCAGATTAATGCTAGGTTTTACCTTAGCTGGTGGTTTTGCATCCTGTGTGTAGTACAGTGGGATGGTCTGGCAAAGGATAGTCAGAGTGTTGTCTTTCATGTCTAATCTAACCCTGTATTTACGTAGGAATGCAGTGCCAATGAGTACATTGTAATTTTCACTGGGAAGGACTACTGCAGGAGAGGACACTGTGATGGAGCCAAAGCGCATTGGCAGAGCACTGTAAGCTCCTTCAGACGTGGTGGTATGTTTGCCGACAATACCATATACCCTGGTGTGCGCAATCTCAGGGGCAATGCCTAGCTTCCTGACAAGGCGGGTGGACACAATATTAATAGGGGCGCCACTATCTATTATAGCGTGTACCTTGACTTTATTAATAGAAATATCTTTATAAGTACATTCAGAGTAGAGTTCAGAGTGTAAGTTTAATACGTGTACACCCAAGGGTGCTGGAGTATTGAAGTACTGCTTGAGACTTTGGCCAATCTCAGGGAAGTTGGCTCAATTGTCTCAATGGGAAGGGAGAATTGAACTCCCTTCAAGGAAGGTAGATCACTGGCTACACTAGGATTGGAAGCAAGGCAAGTTTCCTGGACTTGAGCTGTGTACAGTTTGGAAACTGTCTCTACAGCGTTTGATGCAACCTTCCTTGGGCGTCCCCTACCTCTGGCAGGAATAGCATAAAGATTGTCTGACACAAGCATGTGTAAAGGATCCTTCTTGAATTCCTGTTTGGGGGAAAAGTGGGAGGCTGACTGGCCAAAGGCGGATCTAATATTGATGCCTCTGGAGTTGCTGTATCAGAGGGAGCTGTATTAGTTTCAGCTGCCTCTGATGGCTGGCAGTCTGGTTCTTTTGGAATAGGGGAAGTGGCAGACTCAGTATATTCCTCTACTGGCCCGCCTTGGCTTTTCCCTGGTCTTCCTGTTTTTGGTGGACCACCACATTTACTGAGGGATCATGCCCTTTTCCCTTGAAAGCGTTGGCCCAGTGTCCTTTCTTACCACATTTGTGGCAAGGGCCTGGCGGTTTCTTGGCCTTGTAGTTGCTTCCTGATTTATTGTTGGACTCAGGAGCAGCATTGTCAGACTTGGGCTTGCAATTCTTATCCTTGGTGGGGATAGATGTGTGATTATTATGTCCTTTATTTGGGGCTCCAAACTGGGCCCCAAGGCAGCTCAAATAGCTGGTGATCTGTTGGGTTGAGCTGGATTGCTCCAAAACGGGAAACATGACATTGGCTAATTCTCTGTATGGCTGCAGTGCACGTTCCATGGTGATTCTGCAGTCCAACTCAGATAGGACACCAGCGCCTAAGAGAACCTGTGCTTCATGATAGAAGCGGTCCTCAAAGTCCTGAACAGACTCGTATTTTTTGAACAAGATGTTACTGAACTCCATCTTTCAAGCTTGCAATCTGTCTTCACTACCAAATTCCTCAATAACGGCCTGGTGTGCATCTTCATAAGTCCAATTGTTCAGTGGTAGGCAGGGCATGATAACGTCTATGCAGGTGGGATTAAGAGTGTTTATGAGGGTGGTTACCTTCATATGGTCACTTGCACCTCTCATGGACATTTCAGAGAGGCAGATGAAAGTTTGAATGTTTCCATTTCAATCAAACTTTGGCAGGTTAAGCGGCTTAAACTTATTATCAGGGACAGTTGGTTCCGTGGCTTCCTTTCTAGTGGTGTGGGTATTACCAGCACGCGGTACTGACAAGGGAGTAAGAGGAGGTAAGGCTGCCACTCATTGAGGAACTCTACAGGTGTCACCTGAATCATTACTCATGTGGTCAGGAGAGAGGTCAAAGAAATCAGGCAATGAAGAGTTTTTCTGCTG
The DNA here is from genome assembly GCA_014839935.2 of Entomophthora muscae. Classification (NCBI taxonomy): domain Eukaryota; kingdom Fungi; phylum Entomophthoromycota; class Entomophthoromycetes; order Entomophthorales; family Entomophthoraceae; genus Entomophthora; species Entomophthora muscae. Next base: position 404,597 of record QTSX02000011.1, on the reverse strand, counting down.
CTCTAGACTTGAGGCCAGTACAGGCAACGCTCTTCTGCCCAAAGACGTGCTACTTTCAGAAGAGGCTTTATTTTCCAATCTATCCAGTCTGGCTAACACATTAGCTTCAAATTCCTTACATGAGGTTTTGTTTCTATGTACCTGCTCTATTAGAGAACTATAGTTGTTCTCTGATGTTAATACCATACTGGCTAAAAGATCCTGGCAGTTTAACAGTTCCTTGGTCTGTAATTCAGCGGCAACAAGATCACGGTGGAGCCCTGCTATGTCTTTGTAAAGCTCAGATGCTAAATTCTGTGCATTTTTTACTGTGTCCCATAGTTTTTCTGGTCCTCAGTGTATTCAATGTGATCCAGACAGCACTGATGGTCCTCCTGTTTGTCATGAACAGTATGCTGGTTACGGCTAGTGGTCTTCATTTTGTTGACTTTTTCTGCAATTCTGTTGACGTAATTGACTACCTTGGAGTGACAGGCGTCCTTCTTGGTGCAGTTATCTCTAACTGAACTGTGCAAGTCCTCCTGCTGGGTAACAAGATCTACATGATCTTGGCTACTTGGCAACATCTGCACGTGACAGCTTAAGGTTACACAGTGGTTGGTTACATCTGCAACCCATTGTGCACTCAGGCCTCAATTATCCAGGGCACCACCCACAAGCTGACTAGCCTGGTTGTTAAATTGGTTGACTATCTTGTCTATCCTACCATGGGCAAAGGCGGTGGAGTCACATAGATCTGCCACAATGATCTGTACAGTTTTGAAGCTGACGTTCAGTTGACTGATCAAATTAAAGTTGGCCAACTGTAGCTCAGAGAAAAAGCGGTTGAGCTTGTTCAACTCCAGCTCCTGCCTGGAAACCAGTTGTTGAAGATGTTTGATAGCTGGGTGCACAAAATATTCAAGCACCTCTTGGACCCTGCTCTGATCCAGTTGGAGGAGCTGCCCTAGTTGGGTGCAAGTGACATCCTGGTATCTGTGGAAATTGTTACTCAGATTGTTGGTAGTACCATCAATCTGGAACAAATTGAACTTGATGTTGCTCTGGGGATTGGTGAGTTTATGTCTACCATGTTGCAAAGCTTCCAAAACAATGCATACCTCTTCTATGCTGTATTGTTGTTGGCCCATGGCAACAGCAGTCCCTGTAATTTCAAGATGGATCATATCCAGCGGAAGCATGGGTGCTTCATATGGAGTCAGCTCTAAGAGGAAGGATTAGTCTTGCTCTGTGTTGCTGGTCTCCATGTATCCCCCCGTACTTATCAACAAAGCTGGGGGTCAGCAGAGGCAAGGCAGTGCCTTAACTTGACACCAATGAAAACTTGTTTTTGTTGTGAGCACCACTGTCAAGATTTTGGTTCTTGCAGAAGAAGAGATGTAGCTTTTATTAGTTGTATTATGCATTTTGGGATGAGGAGATCTGTATGAGAACAGATGTGTTTCCAATTTGTTTGGATAGGTGCTGCAACAGGCTGTGTTCTGTTGCTGCTTGCACCAGGTGATATGAGAGTCCTGTGGTCTTTGGAACGCAACACTGTCTTTGGTGGTTTGGCAGGATTATGAAGTAACAATAATACACTCTTATTGTACTTGACACTACTACTATTCAGCTTAGCAGTAATGTTGATGTTTTCTTATTTTTGTCTGCCTTCCAACTGACCTTGGAAGGACTTTTTATAGTGTGCAGCTAGCAGCCAGACTGGCGTCTAGCTGTGGATAACTTCTAATAGCTAGCCTATCATCCCCAAGCTACTAGTTTCACCCCCAGAGTTGGATTCTAAACCTGAATAAGGTTTCAGAATGAGGTAATATTCTAGGCTGCTGATTTCTCCTCTTCAGCCTAGATATTCCTTGACTTAGTTGTGGTCAACTAAGTTGACATCCATAGCCTGGGCCCCGTCTTATTTTTGGTCTAATGTGCAGAATTTGCCTGGGCGGTCTTCTGTCTCATTTCTTGGTGAAACAGGATGTTTGCATTTTCCTGGCTTTATTCTGTAGGGAGGTTTGCATCTGTTTTGGGATCCAGAATGCCTAGCATCAAATTAAAAAAGCTTCTGGATTGGCCTGTGAACTGAGACCAGGAATGTCTCAGGTGTCTTCTGGATTTGAACTATAACAGTCTTAATATAATTTCTCCATATTCCAGAATAGAAGTCTCAACCTGGCTGTGGCCTGTCTATTGTTAGCCAATAGCTTTAGTGATGGGAATATGGATCAGTCAACCCTGATAGATCAGGATTCCTGACAAACGGCCTATCATTTACATTTTCTTCTTTTAACCCAGGATCAGATTCTGTATTAATAAATGCAGTAATATTATCATGTTTGTTTGAATTTCTATTATTAGTTTTAAAATCCTTTTGTGTAAGGAAAATGGAATTCCTTACAGCCTGGAAAACTTCTGCTGTGAATTTTCCCAAATTTTTCTTCTATTTGCTTGCCCTTGACCTACCTATCCTCCAATAAACACCAGTTTTTGTGGGTAGACATCTCCAGATCTGCCTTTGAGTTGCTAAAGAACGCCTTTGTGTCTGCCCCCATCTTGGCAATGCCAGTTTACAATAAACCCTTCATTGTGGAGACAGATGCTTCTGACTTTGCATTTGAGGAGTCTTGCTTCAGGAGGGGCATGATAGTAAGCTGCACCCTACAGCTTACTACTCAAGGAAGTTCACTCCACCTGCGTTGAACTACCCCATCTAAAACAAAGAGATGCTTGCTGTCATCCAGCCCTTGAAACATTGGAGAAGATACTTGTGTGACACCAACCACCCAGTGAGAATCATGACCAATCACAAGAACCTGACATACTTCTTCAAACCACGACAACTAAATCAGCAATAAGCTAGATGGGCCCTATTCCTAGAAGATTACAACTTATCAATAAGCTACAAACCTGGCAAGATCAGCATTGTACCTGATGCCCTAAGCCAAAGAGAATACCTTTTTCCTAGCGCCAAAGAAATTGAAGAATTCAACACTAAATCCTTGCTGTCTCCAAACATGATTGAGCCAATTCTCCTATTCCTTGGACTAGTCAGTAGAAGGGGGAAATCCAACTAGCTCAGACTGTAAATCAGCACTACATCTTTATCATGGATGACTTAAAGAAAGATATCAACAGTCAATACTACCAAACATGCTACTCCTTACATGAAAACACCCTGCAACTACATGGACGCACCTATGTACCAGAAGTCTCACTGCGCTTAGAGATACTGAAGGAATACCACAACTCTCTCATTTCAGGACACCCAGGCGACAAAAAATCTCAAAGTAATCCATAGAGCCTAAATGTGGCCAGGATGAAGCCAGAGATTTAAGGATAACTCAGCGTTGTAAGACATGTGGATGCACCAAGCCCAAGCAAGGAAATCTGGAAGACTTACTACAACCTCTTCAGGTTGAAGCAGGCCTTAGGAAGTCTGTATCCATGGACTACATTGTGGAGCTTTTTAATTCAAAGGGAGTCAATGCCATCTTTGTAATTGTTGACTATTTCACCAAAATGGCTCACTTCATCCCAACAACAACCAAAGTAACTGCAAAGTAAGCAGCCAGCTTATTCAGGAACCAAGCATTCATGAACCACAGACTCCCGCAAGAAGTGGTCTCAGACAGAGGCCCACAATTCACCTCCAAGTTTTGGGCCAAAATCCTAAAGAACTTGGGAATAAAAAGATTGTTGTCTATTGAATATCACCCCCAGAGCAACAGACAGACCAAGAGATTAAACCAGGTCCTTGAACAGTACTTACAATTCTACATTAACTCAGAACAGAAAAACGGGTAACACACCTACCAATGTCTCAGTTTGTTTACAACAACCAAGACCACACTCCACTGGTATGTCCCCCTTCAAAGCCAACTACAGATTAAATCCCACATGTGATGCCCCCCACAGAGGAAGCCAATAACCCAGAAGGACAATATTGGGTCAGCAACATCTATGTGTGCCAAGAATAATTCACCCAAATCTGAAAAGAGCAGCACAAGTGTACAAGGATTTTTCTGAAAAGAAACAAAGCCCTGGCCCACCAATTGAAGTAGGAGATCTTGTATACCTCAGTATAAAGAACATTAAGACCACAGCCCCATGCGCTAGTTTGAGCCCCCTACAAACAGGCTCCTAAAAGGTCCTACAACACATTAGCCCTGTAGTATAACAGTTAGAACTACTCCTGGATGGAAGATCCATGATTTATCCCACCGCACTCTGCTATCAAAAAGAAAGGATTGTCTTTCCCACACCAGTTAGTAAGAGCAGTCACCCATCTATCAAAGTAGGAAGCTTCACAGAACACAAGGTTGAAGCCATCTTAGGATACAAACTTTGATATCAAAAATCACATTTCCTGATCAAATGGAAAGGGTACCCAAATGAAGAGAATACTTGGAAACAAAATCCAACCTGGAGAATGTCAATACTCTGATGGAAGAATACAAGTCCTGGAATAAAGAGTTGTGCTCTGCAATATTGACTATAGTAGGGGGTGATGTCATGGCCCAGAATGCCCTAGACAATCAGCTAGCCTGCCTGGAGATAAGACAACTTTCACAAATGTGCTAACTAATGATGGATTTAATAGACATTAAGTTCAAAGTCAGATCTGGAATCAAGTACACATTAGACAATCACATTATTGATTGATCAAGAACTAGCGGATATCAGAGCACTCTGGATTCTACTTGAATCTCCTCAGGAATTAGGTCAGTAAAAGATTCTACTTAGGCATAATTACAAGGCATTTGATTCCATAATTGGAGCCCACACTTGGCGCTTAAGTCTGGAAGACTAAATGCAGATGGCACCAACAACCTAATTGATCCTTACTTCCAGACGCAAAATCAATAGCTAATATCAATACTATGCTAACATTGGTATTTATGCCAAGCCTGGCTCTATTTCCCCATTCTCTGATTCCCCTCTTCTCAATTTCTCACCCCTCTATATATACTTGGTGATATATTAATAAAGACAATTTTACCCTAATATATTGTTCACTTCTATTTAGATTTACAACCCTGCTATCAGGTATAGTAATTGAAAAGCTACAAGGTCTAACTCTTATTCAGCATACCCCAACAGTCTGGATATACAACAGCAACCAACAGTGTGGAAGCCTTTTCCAACTGCCTTCCTAGAAGGGAAACCCCCATTTCTGACCGCAAATGGCCAGGGGTTTATGAAGCCATTTGCCGCAAAACCCTGGAACCAAAACCAAAATCAAACACAAAACTGGGCCCCTTTTCTATTAGGAAATGGTAATTTGGGAAAACAATTAATTGATTATTCAATCAGGCGCTCAAACACTTGCAGGTTCTAATAATAGCTGTGGCACCTTGGCATACTGCAGCTGCGGGGTTCCTGTTCACCAGTCCCCAAAGTGTGTCCTGGGTCATAGCCAGGGACCAGCTGGGAGGAGTTTTCATTCTCTAGTAAGGGATTATGTATCTTGTAAATATTTATAGGGGTTGAAACAGGCTTTTATTCACTTTCAGAAGGATAATCTCCTTATAAACCTTCTGGTATATGGCCCAGGGGTCAGGGAAACAATATGGGTTTGCCAATACCTTGGAGTCCTCCTACAATATCTTGGACTCCTTTTACTTGGTCTTGGGCTCCTGCACCTTGTTCCTGGACTTCTTCTCCTGAGTCTTGGTCTCCTACACTTTAGTCATGGGCTCCTGCACTTTGCTCCTGCTCCAGATCCTTATTTCAAGCTCCAGCTCCTTAATCTTGGGCTTCAGCTCTCTGTATAGCTCTAGTGGCATTGTTATTCCACTTGTATCAGTCCAACCAAGCTCCTGCTGGCAATCAAAAGGCTTTCAAAAACCTCTTGGCAGAAACTCAAAAGACCCAGAAATGACCCTTCACTTTTCAGATAGCCTCTTTCTTATAGTGTACTTTTCCCAACAGTTCTGCCTTCAGAATGGCTTTCTTCAAAATCTTAAACCGTTGCTGCTCACTTTTTCCTATAATAACTTAAGCTTAAATACTTACTTTCTCAAAAGCTTAAAGTATTAATTCACTGTTTTCTTGCTTATACTTTAAGCTTTTGGCTTACAACCAATCATATTCATCAGAAAACCTTCCAGAACTAAACTAATTAATGTAGAGCGCAAAACTAGACCATTTCTAAAGTTCCACTGCAATCTAACTAGGAAATCAATTTCCATTGCTCAAACCGCTCCAAGCAACAACTCTTTACGCACCAAAGCATTAACTGGTTTGCTGTTCCAGCAACAGTCTTACAGAATTCAACCTTAGCCCATTTTAAATAGTAGAATACTATTTGAATTGTTATTTTTGATCATCTTCATCATTTCCCCCACATATTTACTAATATAGTAAAGTCCAAAGAAGACATCCCACCAAAACAACTTTGTATCCAGCTCTCATAGCAACATATCTTCAATTATCCTAGGAACTTAATAAATGAATCTCTTACTCACACTTCTATCCACATTCATTATTTATTTTACTACTAAACCAAGGCAAAAAATTCCACCTTTTCCCACCTTGGAAAATCAATTAGGAAAAACCTTGGCTCATTTCCCCGGTCCATCAGTCCTTATGTTCCTTCTACTTCAGCTAGTCCTTCTCTATGATCTTTCATATCTTCAGCTAGTCCTGCCTAGTTTACCAGATAGTCTTCTCTTTGAACCACTTAGGTTCTATCTGCACTATGAATCACCTTGGTTCCAGTCCTTGTCATGAGCCATATTGGTTCTATTCCTCACTATGGTCTTCCAGTCCCTCAACTAGTTTATGCTGTGATCATACAGTCTGTCTTACTAGTCTTCACTGTTGATCCTATACTATGAACCACTTTGGTTCCATTGTCAGTCCCCACTAACAATACCTCAGACTCAGGTAATAAATCTACAAGGCTACTGGCGCTTGGCTGGGCTCCTTACAAGTGTCCTCTATCTGGGTCATTCAACCACAGACAATCCTCATATCTGTGCAGTTGTGTCACAGCCCATACTAGAGTCCAGCTGGACTCCCACAGGGGAGGCAGGCCGGGCCTGAAAGGCCATGTACACAATAGGCGCTATGTGGACCAGGTAGTTCAGAGCAGTGGCTAGGGGGCGCCAACTCCCAGTATGGGGCACAACTTGGTTGGCCAGCCCCAATACTGTTATGTAGACAAACCCCAGTTTGCTGAAGTCTTGGGCAGGAGGCGCGTCAGGGAGAGGAGGAGCAGTTGGTATATCCTTCATTACTGGTGGTAGATCCAGGTGATGGGGATGGAAGTACTCCAGGTCAAGGGCGCAGGGCGGTTTGGCAAGGACAACAGGAGTATGGCCAGGAGGATATGGGTATGCAAGCTTGTATTGAGTAGTGGATTCACAAATAGATGCAAAGAGAATAATTAAATTTGAGCAAAAATAGACAATTCCTGCAATAAGATAATAATTTCTAGGCAGAAACTTGCTTTATTAAGATGTCAACAGTGAGGAGGGCTTCTCCCCCTCACTACTTATACTTACTGATGATTCTATGGCCTTTTGTGCCACCAGAGAACTGATGGTATCATTTGGAGGTTGATTTTCAATTTTACCTGGAACTTGAATGTTTTGCCAAGAGGGTGAGCTTTTATTGGTTGCTATAACATGAACCCTTTGAATTTTGCAGCATGGCAAGTTGCTACAGTTATTTTTAGCTCCTGCAATGAATCAATTGCCTGATTGCGCAATCAAGCAGTTGCGCTCCTGATGTGCCTTTTCTGATAGGTAGGTGGCCCAGATTTTTTAAAAGGCTTTATGCCAGGGATTCAAGGATTGTGTGCCTCTCAAATCTTGGGCCATTTGTTAGTTGAAAGGGGGGTTTTTGCCCTGGAAAGTGCTTTGTGGGGGCTTCCAAGCTGCATGTTTAATCACCTCTAAAGAGGCCAGCTGACTGTCCAGGGCACTCTGGGCCCTGACAAGTTGTCTTTACTTACTCAGGTGATTGAATCTGAGCTTTCAGGCGCAAAGTAACCAACTTTACTTCCCAGAGACCTGATCATACCAAGTTCTGCAACTGCTTCCCTGAGCAGCTATCCTGATAACATCTCTGAGCACATCCATGCCCCCAATGGTAGCTTTAGGACTTCCTCAAAGCCACCTAGGAAACAAAGATAAGGACACCCTACCAGTCTGTTAGATAAGGTGCTTGCCCACAGACATCCTTTAAGTGCACAAAGACACATAGAGCTATCTTAGCTCCTCTCTTCCCTGGCAGACTGTGTTACCCACCAGGATCACATCATCAACCAGCCCTGGTAGCCTGTGTTACCCACCAGGATGAATCACTTCCCACCCCAAGCAGCCAACATTCCCTGCTGGGTGAAGACATCTAACTAGCCCACGGCAGCCAATTTTCCCTACTGGACTTGTCATTGTTTGCCTCTAGTAGTCCTTTTTTACCTAATAGGCAGGCCTTACCTCCCCCTAGTAGCCAATGTTCCTACTAGGCCTCTACCTGCTCTAAAACCACTCCACTTTGCCAACTTTAAGCATAGAGTCTTTATTGTGGCTAAATCAGCCCTTGCCTGCACAACAGCTTCTATGTGGACCACCACAGTATGCCTCTGTATATTTTCTTGGGAAATTGATGTTGGAAGGTCTGTTTCAATTATATAGAGATACCCCAAGTCTTTTTCCACAAAAACTGCAGATCCTTTACTAAATGATATAAAAAGGAAATGGACGCCTCAACCCTAAAAGTGGACTTGATCATTGCCTGTATATGTTCTAGTTGGAGATGGAAGTCTTGGTTTATCCACTGGCAGATTACCCATTTGTGATCCTTGGTGAGCATGGTGGAAACATGCAAGGATTTTTCTGCAGCAAATACTCAGCCAGTATCAATGAATGTGTTGAATACCTTGCTAGCATATTTGGGATCCAACTTGACAAGGGATACATACTTCTTGTAGTCACCTGATTCCTGCATCAGCTTGAGAAAGATGATGCACTTGATGTCAGGAATGCACTTCTGGGTGGCCTTGGTGGGTTCAGATGAGCCAGGATCCTGATTGACAACTGGTACACAAGGCATGGGCACTTAGGTATAAAAGGCTGTGACCTTCTTGCGCACAAGCTGCCTCTCTGTAGGGCTTATATCTAGTATCAAGCACAGGCTAAACTCCTCCATCATGGCTGCCAGGACTTCTTCCTGGTGGTAGACTGGGTTAAACACAAATGAATTAAGTTCTATTTTCTTATTTCTAACTGTTTTGGTGGTGGTAACCTTGGTGAGCTGTTGGTTCAGCTTGAGGACCCTAGGGTTGATGCTCTATATCCTTGCACATTGTGCTCCTCAAACCAGCTGTGTCAGTGCAGAGTCACTATCAAACTCTCCTCTCCTGTCTCCTTCCTGAGTAGACATTTGGGGTGCACTAACTCTATTCTTTGACCCGCGGGGCAACGGCAACTGCGGCGCACAACAGGTTCATTGGTACTCTGTTGTTGTGTTCCTTCCATTTTGAGAATTTAACAAAATATTAAACAAATTTCAATTAAGTTACTCCCTAATTTTAATTTTTTCTTTTATCTGAATATGGATATTTAATTAATATTTTCCCCACTCAATATCCCAATTATAGATTTTTTATTTCTTAACTTGTTGTTTGCGGTTTTACAACACCCATTTTAGAATAACCAAAATAATTTACACCCATTTTCCCAGATTTAACACCAAATTTAAACACCCAACACAATATTTTTATGATTTTGGTTTAAGATTGTGTGCCTTATTTTAGATACCTTGGTATCATTCTTGTCTACAGTCCATTGCACACAACAGTCAAGTAGTTTTGTTTACCTTGATGAGGAGCAACTTGTGGTGAAGCTTTGAATATGGAATTTAAGAAGAGAAGAATTATATTTTATTAGATAATACTTTAGAGTTATAAAGTAGTTTTAAAAGCTATGGCAACAACCAAATATACCTCAGATTTAAACAAAATGATTTCAGATTTAACAAAATCCAAGTTGCGCAAGATTCACGATTCAAATAATTAAACTATTTCTGGTTAATAAATGAACTTTCAAACCAAAAAAATTTCACTGTCTCATTATACAAAATTATATTAAATATCAACTGGTGTTGTTTAACCCACAAATGAAATGAACTGATGCAACAAGTGAGATGAATGGATTCTGTTCCGGAGTATATTATGCTCCAATCAGGATTCATATGAGGCACCAACAGAAGGACTAAAATGAAATAAAATTTGAGCTATCTAGAAGCAAAATTCAACAAGCACAAAACAAAATGAAGTCACACAATATGTTTATTATGAGCAGCCTAAAATATAAATATAACAGTTTAACAGCCAATCAACAGCTATTCAATTTAGGAACAGAGGCATTTCATTCATTTTCATGGCTACTGATTTGTGTATAATGGTTTTGAGAATCTTCCAAATATGGAATGGTAATGAAAATAAAAATAAATTAAAAATTTTAGACTTCTACTTTTGTGATTTTATCCTGAGTTTTTTTACAATGGTTTTTACTAGCAATATCTTTGACAGTGCCAGCAGCCAAGCCAACAGCAGCCAAGCCAGTTTTAATGAAGGCAAGGCTTAGGGCGTGGAGGCACCCGTTTACACCCAAGCCTTTGAGGCGGGTAACAAGGAAGCTGACCTGTACCTGACCCCTATGGCTTTGACTTGTTCAGTAGTCACGTAGTGTCTAGCTCTGCCCCTGCTCCCGTACCCACCCCTGCACAAGCTGCCCGCCAACCAACCAATTAGGATGGCAACCTCAATCCAGAACAACTTCCTGCCACCAGCCAACCTGCCCCCCTACAGCCAATCAGGCTTCAGCTCTTGTGGCCCAGCGCCCTAAGCAACAAATCATCACTGCCTAAATTCTCCAGAAAATTGTGGCACTGAATCTACAGGGTCTGTCCTGGGAACAGATTGCCGCCCAGTTGCAATTTACCCAAGCTACTGTCATGCGGGAATTCAACAACCTGATGAACAGGGGGAATCTGATCAGGACGGCCAAGAATCCCAAGAAGGCCACAGAGTCCCAGATCAATGAGGCATACCCAATAATGCTTGACCTCCTCCAGCGGGACCCCAAGCTTCCCTTGACCCAGGTCCGGAAGCAACTTGCGCACCATGGCATTTGGGTGTCTGAGCGCATGGTGCAGGTCTGGATGCACGGAAAGGTGGCTTCTATACAGGTTCTTACCTATTTTGCTGGCAATCAATGGGATGGCGCTGAGGATTCCCTGTATGATCCTGCCATCAAATCCACTCTGGTCCAATGCCTGACAAGTTTTTCAGATGACGTTATGTTTGTCTTGTACTAAAAGTTATTGATTGTGTTTGACAATTTTGGTGAGCAAGAAAAAGCTGCCGCCAAAAATAGAAGGAAAAAGGTCAAGAAGGGGACATTCATTGATGCATTTATGGCTGTTTCAGCCAAGGGTTTTGTCTATTATTAGACAACCCCAGATTTTGCCAATGGCCACAAGTACAACCACATCCTTGGTGGATTACTTGGCTCCTGGGATGGCTCAAATTCCAAGTATCAATTTTCTTGAGCCACCAGATAGAGGATAGCTCCACTGCCCTCAAGGTCATCCAGGAACGTGGGCACCAGACCTAGTCTACCCTGCCCTCAAGGTCATCCAGGAACGTGGGTGCCAGGCCTCAGTCTACCCTGCCGTCCACACTGACATTCATCTGGCTGATGTTGTGTTCTTTAATATTGGAGATACACTCCAGGAGTGCCGCCCTCAGGCTTTCAACAACCTCTATCTTGGGGTTCTTGACCACAATCCTCTCTTTGGTCACCAAATGGTGGCTGGCTTGTTTGCCCAAATGGTTTTCCACATGAACATGGGCAACCAAACACACAAGGATAAGCGCCTCCCACCCCGTGCCACAGCCACATACCAGCTAATCAAGGCAATGACAGACAAGGAATATGACAAGCGGTATATGGCGGCTATCACACAAAATCCTCCTACCCCTACCCCCCACCTTCCAGCCCCACTCACCCAATCCCAGACCCCCAGGCCAGCACCGCCTCTTTGTCTTCCATCCCGCACTATTCTGCCTACTAGGCATCACTTTCCCCTGCCCCAATAAACCCCCTGTTGCCAAACATTTTCTATTTATATTATCTTTGTTTTTAATTTCAATTATTCATGTTCTCTTTGTTTATAGTTGGTTTTATTCTTTATGTTCAGCTTATTTCTATAAAATCATATTTTACTATGCCATGTATCTAGATTCAGAACACAGTTATTTTTAGCACCCAAACACTGCCCCTTGTGAAAATATTAACAACAATTTGGTGATCAGCTAAATTTGAATTAGAAAATTATAAGTTAATTGTGTTTAGATAAAGTTGTTACTGATCCAAATTCAAAACCTTAATGATAAACTTTAAGCCAATCAGGAGCTGAGTGATAAAGTGATTGTTGTGACATAAAGAGTCATTCAATAATTCTTTGATGCTTGTTTGCTAATTAATATTATTGGCTGGTTGTTTTGCCATTGTGAGCCATTGCTGCTGTGGCAAGTTGTTGATGGACTAGTGCCCAATCAGTTGCTGGGTTAGCACTATTCCATCAACAACTTGCCACAGCAGCAATGGTGCATAATGGCAAATCAACCAGCCAATCATATTAATTAGCGCACATGCATCAAAGAATTATTAAATGTCCCTTTATGTTACAATAATCACTTTATCACTTGGCTCCTGATTGGCTTAACGTTTGCATTGAGGCTTTGATATTTGGATCAGAAACAACTTTATCTAAACACAATTAACCTATAATTTTCTAATTCAAATTTTGACAACCACCAAATCATTGTTAATATTTTCACAAGGGGCTGTACAAAGTGCCAAAAATAATATGGCAATTAAGGAAATAATACCAACATAAAGCAAACAACACATATTGAGTTGAGCGTAAAACATACACAGTGGGTAAAAAAATGGGATATTGGAGTAATGTGAAAGCAAACAGGAATAAACAAAGAGGCAATAGTATCAGAATAATACAGATTTTATTGGGATTAAAGCTATAAAAACATATGGAAAGGTTAGTAAAAAATCAATGAGAGATTTGGAAAAGCTTTTGAAGGATCTCAACTCTGCAATTTCAGAGATCAAAGAAATTGACTGCAAGGTGAAATCAAGAGTTAAGTCCACCGTCCTTGAAGGAGACAAAATAGACAAGGTGCCTGCAAAGGCCCTTATGATCAAAATACCAGACACCCCTGAGAAGACAATCAAGCGCTTACTAAACATTCAGAAGATGGTGGCTGAGGGCTGTTGCATTATTGAATGGATCAGCCAAAACATAGTACATTTATGTTAAAGGAAATTGCCTGATTGCCCACTCATTTTGTTGCATTTGCTGTTTTATTCCTGTAAACTTGTTTAATTGTGCCTAAAAGCGCTATTTAAATTAAGGGTTTATTGTGCATAGAGCTCAGTCTTTATATCTGCGGCCAATAATAGAATTGAAGCATTTAAGAGCCACTTTCCTCCATTTGGCAAGGCGCATGAAACCAGTTGTTTTCTTTCCCAGGCACTTTCTAATGCCATTTCTCCACTGCCTCCATATGACAAGTCCTTCTTTTGGTGCCTCTTTCCTTTGGCAATAATTCCCCCACCCCCACTATATAACCTTCTAACATATCAAATAAAGAAAAGTTTTGTCTTATTATCTTCTTATATTCTTCTGTTCTTACCCAGGATGTCACTATACCACAACAGGTATATTATTGAGATAAAGAAGTAGTATACTAACTATTTGTAGAATTCAACACCCAGGCTGCACATTTCACAATAAGGGCCTTCAATTCAAGTCCTTTGCCCTCTCTGCGCTGTCCGTCTGGACAGATGACACTGAGATGTATGCCCACCTCAAACCTTCAAAGCGCACAAGAACCAAGAACACAGAATTGCCTGTGCAATTGCTTGCACCAAGAATGGCCAATCCTGCCAAAGTTGCCAGCAAGGAGGAAACACGCAAAGGTAACATAAAAAAATAAGTTTAATAAAATTTTGTAAATACTTATCTTTTTTTAGAAAACATAGATGGTGAAATCCGTTGGGTTCTGGTCCTGTTTGTCCCTGCCACCTTTTATGCCAACTACACCAATCATGTGGCTAGGAAGCTGTTTCTGTCTCCCCCTGTTGTGTAGGAGCTTGAAGACAGAATCCACGGGTCCTTCCCAATATCCAGGAAGGCATTGGCTGAGCTTATATATGCTGAGGGGGCATTTGAGTGGACAGTTACTGCCTACAAGGATGCCCAACTGGTCTACCTAGACACAGTATACTTCAATGGAGTTTACACAGTAAACTCCATTGAGCTTTTTGGGACGTTCTGGCAATGCTCCCATTCAAGAATATACTAGAGATGGGCCAGGCCCATGCAGCTGCTTGCTTCTGCTACCCACTGGAGCACACCCTGTCTTACCTGTTGGAGAACTTTGGGCGTAAGGTGTTTAAATTGGCTGTTGCAGACACAACAGCCATAAAGAGAACAATGATCCTCCTGGTGGACTTCAGGCTGGCCTGGAGTGCTGAAAAGATGGGGGTCCCTCAAGCAATTGAGCTGACCTTTGCTAAAACCAAACACAAGAAAAAATTAAGCACAGTATACAATAAGCTGTGTGAGTTTACTGAAGCCTTTGCTGGACAAAGGCTTCATCTGGTGGTTTACCTGGTGTTCCTGTTTTACTTTGGGATGAGTGCTGATGTGGAGGATCTCAACAGGGTCCTTTTCAGGATTGACAAGGCCTGGCTCTCCCTGGGCAACAAGAAGGTCCCCCTGGGTACAACTTGGTTGACCATGTGATCCAGGACACCCTGGTCCTTGCTGGAATTTATGGTTCTGCAGCACCGCCAGAGAAGCTGCTGCTTCACTCCCACCTCACCATACTCCCTTTTACTAGCTGCAAGAATTTTTTAATCAGGGTGTGTCCATTGTCTTTGGTGTGGCGGTGGAGGTTGTGTGCCACCTCCAAAGCTGGGTGGGTACATATCAAAGAACTCACTATAGGTGCACCTAATAAAAATATCATTCCACATTTAAATTTACATTTGAACTTTAATCATTACTTTTTTATATTTAATTTTGCTAGTTCTTATTCTAGCAAACAAGTTTTGTAAATGTTGAAACAGCAGTATCAACCTGCCAGCAAGATTCCGTATAAGCGGGTTCATGACCTGCAATCTGATTACCTGGCCACTCAAAGCCAGACTAAGAAGTCAACTCAAATTGCCAAATTAAACAACATGAAAAAATGCTGATCTCCTACAGCTGATACCTTGTTTTGGCGCTTGAATCATTACCAGGATCAAGTCATCCCCTTCACCATCCAACCATATGATCAACACTATCATGCTCCTGTTACCCATGATTCACACCAACTATATAATCATTATCTCTCAAAAAATAATATTATCTAGTTTCTAAATACTTTTCCCCTTGTAACTCTTCTAAAACAGCACAGTTACAATATTGGTAGCACAGGTAGGTTCTCCATCCTACTGCATCTTGTAAAATTCCACCTGTTGCCTGTACTTGCCGCAGCCAACAAATCCTTGACAGAGTCATGTCTGGCCTCCCACTAGACTGGACTCTGTACACTCCTGGTACCAAGATAACTGATGGTTTTGTCCTGTACCATAACACAGTGATTCCACTACCTGCCTTCAACACCATGTCTGCACAAGGTTTCTTTCAGGCTCCCTCCTTGATGCCGCAACCAGCCGACAAAACCACCATGCCTGCCTACGTAGCTCAAAGACTACGGAGCGCCGCCTTAGAACCTTTTGCCAGAGCCAACAACAACAACACCGCCGCATGGATCCAGTCTGTCCAGAGCAAGCTGGCTCAGATGGAATGTCCACAGCAGTTTTGGATTGCAGAAATTTCTATTTGCCTGACCCATGACGCTGGCACCTGGTACAACAAGTGGCATGAAGAGCACATCAACAAGAACTGGGATACCTTCAAACAAGACTTCTTGGCAAGATCTGTGCTTAAGGACACTGCGCTCATGATCATACATCAAGTAAAGAACTTGACCCAGACAGGCACTGTGAAGGATTTCACCTGCGCCTATGAGGAACTCTGACTACGTGCACCCTCTGACATGCCTTTGACACCCCAGTCACACACCTCATATACTATGACGCCCTCAAATTGCATGTAATGAGGCACGTGAACCTGGACCAGGTGACCAATCCACAGAGCCTGTATTGTGAGGCAGAGAAAGCAGAGCAAACATCTAACGCTCTTCACAAGGCGCAAACTGGAAAACAGGAGAGACCCAAGGACTCTCACACAGCCAGTGTTCCACTTGACCACCCCCTGGAAACAACAGGAACAACACCAATCATAAACCCGCAGGTTCAAATGGACATGGAAACGGGAACAATGGCAGTCAAATTGTACCCATTTCTGTATCACTGCCACACAAGGCAACCAAGACAAGGGAAAAGCCCGGGGAGATCATAAAGAAAGCCAAGCTCTCCTTGCACAACTCCTGACCCACCTAATGATGAGTATCAACCTGAGGACGTGGACCAATGCCCAATGACCCAAGTACCCTCAGAAGACCCAGTACTGTACACCATTGCCAGGCATCCCAATAAACTGATGTCCTATCCTTTCTGTTTTTGCAGTTACACAGGCTTGACACTCCTGGACTCAGGCGCGGATCAAACCCTAGTCAACAGCAGCTTTGTGGACAAGTTCAAGCTAGCCACTAATCCTTTGCGGATTAAAAACGTGGTCTTGGCTGATGAACACCACATTGCTGTGACAAGGAAAACCACCCCCTTCTCCATCATGCTCAAGAATCTACACTCCACCATCCAAGGTCCTGTCATTGAATTTCCAAAGTTTGACATTATACTGGGTTTGGATTGGCTTCAAAAGAACAATCCTCACATAGACTGGGCAACCTTAGTGCTGACCATCAAGTGTGAAGGTGCCAACCACCAGATCTACCCTGACTCAGTGGATCAACTCCTACGCAACCATGTCTTTGTGCGCATTACAGAGACCCTGGACAAAAAGGAAAACCTGAAGACAATCAACTGGGACTCCTGCCAGTACAAGATCATACACTTTAAAGATCACCAGGATACCTCCACGCCTCAGGATTGCAAAATTGTGGGCTGCCATCCAGAAATCTTCAAGGAAGCTCTACCTGGGTTACCCCCAGAAAAACACATCCAACATTCCATTCAACTCAAAGGAGCTGTACCCAAAGCACAACCTATCCACTGGCTGACCCCAAACAAATACAACTCCCTATGTGCTTACCTCAAGGAAGCACTGGAGAAAGGACTTATCCTCCCTTCACAATCTCCCTTTGGGGCCGCTGTATTCTTTGTGGCCAAAAAGAATGGTACCCTGCGTCTAGTCACAGACTACCAAGCCCTAAACAAAGTTATCATCAAGAATTGTTATCCACTACCACTTATTAACAACCTCTTTGAAGCATTGGGTGAAGCCACAGTCTTCTCCAAGATTGACCTAACCGCAGGCTACAATCAGATTTGTATTAAAGAGGAAGACATTCCCAAAACAGCCTTCCACACTAAATACGGCTCATAAAAGTGTGTGGTACTCAACTTTGGTATGAAAAACGCCCCCTCAACCTTCATGACCTTCATGAATGAGGTGTTTGCCCCTCACATAGGCAAGCATGCCTTAGTCTACCTAGACAACATCATTATCTATAGTTCCTTGGTAGAGCAGCACCACAAAGACCTAGAGGCAGTCTTTGCTACCCTGGCACATCACAAGCTGCTGACCAAGCCCTCCAAGTGCCAGTTCTTCCGCAAGCAACTGCCTTTCCTGGGACACATAGTCTCAAAAGACGGCATCAAGCCCAACAGTCAAAAGATACAGGCCATCTGCAAGATGCCATCACCCAAGGATAAGTCGGAACTCCTCACCTTTCTGGGGATGGTGGCCTATGTACGCCAATTCATACCTGACTGTGGCATCTTGACTGCCTCCTTATCCGCCATAACTAGCGCTAAATCCAAGTTTGTGTGGACCCCCCAACGTGACCTCTGTTTTAGACGTCTCAAAGAGAAATTCACAATGGCTCCCATCCTGCAATGCCCCAAATGTGACGGGGAATACCAAATAGAAACCGGCGCCTCAGATACATACATTGGGGGAGTACTAAGAATCAAAAATAATAATGGTGACTTCCTTCCCATAGCCTATAAATCACAAAAGTTGACAGATGGCAAGTGTTGATATCCTATCCACAACAAAGAACTATTGGCCATTGTACACCCTAGTCAAAGGGTGTTGTTATCTAGAACAACAGAAAGAATTCACGGCATTGACTGACCACAAGTCGCCCATATACTTCAAAACTCAAGCAAATCTATCTTGCCGTCAAGCCTGTTGGATGGAACTCTTGGAGAGATTCAATATGCTCATACAATACAAACCTGGTCCAGAACTTGCCATGGCGGACGCCCTCTTGCGCCTGTATGGCCGTGCCACAAGAGGAGAAAATGGGCTCAACCCAGACTGGACCCCTCTTGGTACTACAGACAAAAGACAAGGGCTTCCCCCTGGCACAACCAACATAACAAAGAAAACAGTCATCAAAAAAAACACCTATTTGCTGACGTGTATGGGACCTTGCACCAAAAAATGTCTGATGGTACTACCATCCCTTATATCCCCACGCACCAGCAAGTAGACACCATCCTACAATATCACAGAGACCTCGGACACACCAAAAGTTGAAACTTATATGAGTTCCTTAAACACAAGGCCTGGTGGCCAACCCTGTATTGTGACGTTCAAGAAGTCCTAGACCAATGTGAAGTATGAGAGAAATTTGCAAAAAGCAAAACCCCACCAAAATCAGTACTACCCATCCGCACGCAACTACCCTTCAAGGTGTGGGCCCTAGACATTGTTAGCCCCATGCCAGGGAAACACAATGATAAAAAATCCATCATCACCGCTATAGACTTTGCTACACAATGGCCAGTAGCCCAAGCAGTAAAGGCGCACACTGGCAATGACGTGCGGCGGTTCATAGGAAGAGAAATAATCAGCAAGTTCGGAAAGCCAGAACTCCTGATAACTGACAGAGGAAAATAATTGACCTCTGAAGACACCAAGGTATACCTTGCTAAAAATGGGTTCAAACACACCGTGACAACACCATACCACCCACAGGCCAATGGACGTGTAGAGCGGCTAAATGGTAGCCTTGTGAAAGCCCTAGCCAAACTCACCACCGGGAGACCTGAAGATTGGTATAAGCAGCTACCAACTGCACTACTTGTGTGTCAAACCCAAGTGAACAGATCCACCGGGAAAAGCCCGTTTAAACTGGTATACAGCACACAGCCAAATATCATTCAAGCATTGACAGGACCTAAACTGGAAATTCCAAGTGAAGTTCCCCCCCGCTCAGATCCTCAAGTAATGGAGGCTAATTGTGAGCAAACAGCCAAAGAGGATGAACGTCTGCAAAAGACATTTGTTCCCATCTGCAATAGGCATGAAGTTGGGGACAAAGTATGGGTCATGAATGTTGACAAGAGCAAGTTAAAACCCAAGAAAGTAGGTCCAGCAATTATTCTAAAGGTAAACAACAATAACACTTACCTCGTGCAAGGACTCAGGAAGCACAAACAAGACAAGATCCTTCACCATGATTACCTGAGACCCTGCAAAGCAAGACAAAAACAACGCAAAACCACCCTGCCCGCCACAGAACAACAGCTAGTTCAGTATGGCACCCAGGCTCCTGACAACCTCCCTGACAACCTACCCCTAGAGGAGGCCAACCTTCAGTTGGGGGGGGTGTCAGGGATGCTTCCACTGACTACATTAATTTTATGGTATGGTGTAAAGGCATTACTCCAGTAAAAACATCAAGAAAACAAAGTCTTCTGCCTATGTATTACACTGGCATGAAGCCAGACGGGGATTGAACTCCGGACCCTAAAAAAGGGTCAAACGTTAGTCTACCTGCAGTAACCAATCTTAATTTACCTTTTTATTAAAATTTCATTCATTCAAAATTTTCTTTTGCTCCCAACTTTGAATGGGTTAATAATCAAGCTGGGGACGTCACTTACTGCTCCTTCTCTGATTGGCTGCTTGTTGCTGGCTTGCCGCTCTGGCATTCACTTTTTCTATATCTATACCAGGCTCCGCAGTTGTTTTCTGCTGATATCCAGCTGATACACTGCTTAATTACCTCTCATCTTGTAGGTTACCTTTTTTCCTCTCATTGTATGATAACTTCTACATTTTATTAAGGTCCAGATTCAGATGCACATGGTAAAATTATTAATTACAGCCTTAAGCTCAGTCAAGCCATAATGTAAATCCTCTCACATCCCTCTATCCTCTTAAATGTCACAGCCCCACTATTTTGATATTTAAGATAACCAAATCTATTATTGACTCTTGTTCCAACAATAAAGATCTTATTTTACTTTATACTTGCCCACACCCATCTTATTACCTCTCATTTGAAAACATGAAGGGAAATTTATTCCTGTTCTGGTTTCTAGTCCTCCTACTTACTGCTGTAGTAGGTCTTGAAGACCCTACTCCCACCATTGACTGGCACAACTCCTCTACCAATGATGCTCACCAGAAGGAGTCTTTGGTCAATGGGTGGTTCAAGTATCCCTCTGGCCATTGGGGAAGAAAGTTACATTATGGTCATAACCCTACTCCTCCACCCGCAGAATCCTTGCTGGTGCAACCCAACACATCTTTCTACCTGTTGACATACCTGGTAGGGTATTATCTCTTGGGTTGTTTCAGTTCCCTGATAGGGATGTTTGCTTACTTGGGCCACCTTGCCATGATCACTGTGCCCATTGGTTTGGTCATTGCAGGGCTTAACATAGGGGCCTTGGCCCACCAAATTGGGGGCTTGCTCCCCCTCAAGTGGGTTCCTGACTGGGGGGTGTCAAAACAGCAGGCTCAACCTGCCAGCAAGGTTCTGTATAAGCAGATTTGTGACCCACAATCCGATTACCCGGCCACTTGTAGCCAGACTAAGAAGTCAACTCAAATTGCCAAATCCAACAACATGAACAAATGCTGATCCCCTACAGTGGATACCTCATTTTGGCGCTTGACTCATTACCAGGATCAAGCCACCCCCTTCATCATCCAACCGTGTGATCAACACTATCATGTTTCTCTTATAATGATTCACACTAACTACATAATCACTATCTCTCAATAAACAATATTATCTAGTTTCTAAATATTTTCCCCTTGTAACTCTGCTAAAACAGCACTATTACAACATTGTGTTTTGTTTTTGGTTTGAGTTTTGACTCACTATATGTGAGTTTATTTTGTCACCAATTTACATTGTAAACATATTTACACCAAAGGTCAACTCAAGTCATTTTTTGAATCTATGTTTTTTTGCTTGTATTTTGAATATTATTGTTTGAAGTGTGAACACTTCGTTGCTGTGTTGACCTATTTTGTCCATTAACGCCAAAATATTTGTTAACAGAGTGTATATTTTACACTGATAGTTGGAATTTGCTTAAATCTGAAATCATTTTGTTTAAATCTGAAGTATTTTTGGTTGTTGCCATAGCTTTTAAACCTACTGTATTTTCGATCATTTTATTGTTGCAAAGTTAAAGTTTTATGTATGAAGAAAACTATAGTTGAATCAAATTTGATAGAAAATCAGTTGACAGAAAAATAATAGAGATTATCTTTCTGCCCCAAAAATTAATAGCCATAGGGTTTTAGGCATTAAGCTCATCTTGATATATCAAAACTATACAGTAATTCTCAAAGCTGTGGCGCTAAGCAAAATTAACTCAGATGTAAATGAAACTAAAAAACCAATGAATTTATACTGATTAACTATATTTTTAGGTTCACTTCTATTTTGATTACATCTGAGTTGATTTTGCTTAGCGCCACAGCTTTAAAAACTGCATTGTGGCTTTGGTGGGTTAAGTCAAGTTATAGACTTTTTCAGTTGGGTTGGTTTTTTAGGAGTCAACCCACTATTTTGACAGACACTTTTGTCTGGCTTTTAAATTTTGAAACTAAATTATTGCTTTTGTACCTAGGTTTATTTTTAAAAAATTAAGCATCCAGAGAGCCCTGGTATTGCTAATTAGCCTCCTGTCAAGCTATATCGTTGTCGTGTGTAATCTTATTTAGACAAATTGAATTTATAATTGACCTAAAAATTTCATCTTAATCAATAGCTGCCAGATTTAATTTTCAACAACTGAAAATTTATTGTGTTTTAGAGTGTTACAGCTTTGAAAATCCTGCTTTTTAAAGAACGGGTATTAATTCTGGTATAAGTTTCTTGTTATCCACCTTGATTACTATGTATTAATATCTGATACTAGTTCTGACAAATTTAACCTATTCTAAGAGCCTTGACATCCAAGCTAATCATATAAAACTCTGCTAGGAGTGAATTTGTCAAAGAGGGAAGAGTTTAACTTCTGGCATCAGTTTTTATGCAAACGCCGGTGTTCCTTATTCTTGTACAATTTTAGACTTGATCAAAGTGTTTTAGAATTAGATTAAGCTGCTTTGCTATTTTTATGAAATATGCACATCTGAGCATTAGGAGGCTTTGAGAAGAGATGCAAAACGAGCATATAATTTCATTGATTGAAATAACGTAGATCCATACTTGAAATCAAAGGGCAAAAGGAAAATAATCCAGAACTCAAGACTTTGAAAGCAAGCCAAGGTTGCATTATAGATACTTCAAAAGAAAATCCCATACACATCATGCCTTGGTCCAGCCAGAAAAACTGCCTTGGCTGGTTATTTCAGCTATTTAAAAACCCAGCAATCAATTTAAATCATGATGTCTTGGTAAAATTAAAAAAAACTCTTCATAAAGTTTTATTAATAACCTATAGATTAAACTGAGTACATTGTATTTTTACCGTATGAAAAAATATAAGTTGCCAGGGCAATTTGATTATATGATAGATTTTTGAGTGCATCTGGCATGGTGACAAATACATAAGCAAATGTATCTGGCATCTAAACCAAGCTACTGCTAGGTGAGGGGCTGTTTAATACATGGCAAACTACAGGGTGAAAATGAAAATATTTAGAATGCGTTAGTGAAGGGCAGAAAATTCAATGAGATAAACGAACGACCATTGTACTAAGGTTGTCAGTTGAAAAATTGTTAAGTGCAAATTCCAACAGTTTTTTGCTAGCCTCCTGAGGATCTTCAATATCCTGAATTAGATTGACAGCATCTTGATCTGAGCAAACATCCCAAAGCTAAACTTAAGTTAAAGTCCCCTTTGAGAGACACTTACCCCATCACAGGCTAATATTAAGAAACTGTCTTCTTTGGTTAATTCGATTTGAGTGGTATATGGATTGCCAATAATAAAGTCTTTCATAGAAGAGTCTCCTAGTGCGCGTGTGACAGCAAGGACGCCTAAGAGGAATTAACTAAGTGCCACCTGATTGGAACTTACCATTGACGCGATTATTCATCATGAATCCTCCAGCAGTCAGAATCCTCTTGGATTCTTGAGAATCAGAGCCTTTATGATCGTAGGTGAGCCTTAGGGCTTTGCCATTTCGGCTGTTTCAAGTTAGTCCTAAAGCAAAAAATGAATACCATAAAACTGCACGGGCATCACCGGCATTAGCGGTGTAAAGAACACGCTGTTGAAAGAAGTCATTATCAGGGGTGGGTAGCTTATACCTGCCGGGACTTGCTGGAGTCTGTTTTTGGCTCCCATCGGATGAAAGAGGCAACAGCTGTACAGCCAGAATTCATTTTTTCTTGGGTAAGGTAATCGTCAGCAAGAAGAAAAGCTTCGTTGAAAGCTTCTGTGATGTTGATTCCGGGATTATTTTTTAGGATTTCATTAAACAACTAAAAATATTTAAAAGCTCGAAAGGACCGTGAAAATACCTTATGTAAATTATTTCCGCAATATTCTGCTGCGGCCTTGCCAGCATGGCCATCATAAATTGCAAAAAAGCCTTGATCTTTAATACCACCGAAATCATGAAAATAGCAATGAGCATCCTAAAAAGAAAGACTATAAGTACGGCGACAGATAAAAAACAAGTATGCGTGCTGGGAAAAAAATGAAAAGGCTTTTTTTGAGGGTTTATACCTCCATTGTTCTTCGACAGCGATGATTACGATCAGCTGAGACTCCAACATGAAAATCATACTCGCTTTCTCTTTCGGAGTTGAATGGAATGTATTCATTTGAAGAAATATTAGCTCCACCAGTTGAAACAGCTGGAAACTCAGTGTGCTGGGATGTAAGCTGTTGGGCGGATACTTGTGCTTGAGCCATGCTGAAAAATAGCTAAATAGATAGATACACTGTTTCAGGATGGAAAAGAAAGGGTACTTAAAGGCAGAAGCTTGTTGATATTTTAAATACAGCAATTAACAGAGCTCTTACTTGGCCGTTTGGTCACGCACAAATAAAAGAGGGATACCACAGCTGTGGTGTAAACTGCCGCTGACTTTAAATTTCACTTGGAGAAATCTCACAGGTTGTGCTTGCTACGCCGCTGACGCTCACTGACTGAACTCATGAATAAGATTAAGATTTTATATTGGCAATAATGCTATCTGAGACCATGGATGGCTATTTCCGATATACAAGCATTCTCGTTCGCTAGATTCACAATCCCAATTAAAACTAAGATTAGATACTTTTTTGACACCTGAAATTGAAGGATTTGATTGATCAAAATCGATGACAAAAGATCGACAAACGCTCATACTATGCTATACTCTGGCTGAGCCAATGTGTCACTGATGGAGACTTTCCTACCAATCAGATTGCATCAAACCAAAATCCATAAATTGACTGCGGGCTAGTTAAACATTTACAAGGCTTAGCCCTGTGGAGCAAAGCTTGGCGTGAAGCCAAGCATTATTATCTTATTTTTAAGCTTGCATTTGTGTAGCCCTAAGAATTAATAGCTACTAAACTAGAAGGCTACTTTTTATAGCAAGGAAAAAAACTAAACCACATATGCCAAATAAACTTATGAAAATAATTTTCAAATGTCAAAATTTTGTCAAATAGCCCTAGAATAATTTTTAACCTATCCCGGCAAAGCCAATATCCACTGGAATCTTACAACCGAAGGAAGGAAAAATGGTGAATCCGGCTCCAAACACAACTTTAACCAAAAATCACAGCTTTAAATCAAGCATGATACACTGAGCAAGACAATACAGCAGGTAACAGACATAATTCTGTTGTGGCCAAGTCCAACCTTTTTCAAGGGTTCTTTTGACTTTTCTTCTCACATGATAAGGAGCGCCTTTTGGGGAAGCTTCAAATATGGAATTAAGAAAGAAGAGAAGTATATTTTATTGGATTATACTTTAGACTTATATAGAGTTGGCTGTGGCGGGGATTTAGTTAGATCGAACCTAGGGGTTGGTCATGTGCTAGATGGGTTCAAGCCACTGGATACTTGGACAGTCAGGTGATATTGCTTGGTTACCATTCTCGGTATGTCAAATGGTATACTGGAAGGGGACTAAATTGGGCGATGGCTGGATGTTAAGTAGGTTGGCGGTAGCCAGAATGCTTGTACATTCAGACCCTCAACACACATTTGAGAAAACATTTTATTTTAAGCCTTTTTGTAACAGTGCTGTTTTGGCAGAGTTATAGAAAAGCGGAAAGAATATTGAAACAGATAATGTCTTTATTTTATAATAAGATATTATATAGTGCTTTTTTATGGCTTTGATGTGAAAGATAGGCATCCTACTATATGAGGTGCTATTCTTGAAAAATGAGTTACACTACATATAAATGCCTATTTAGCCATGATGTCTCAGCTGGCAAACTCGGATTACCACACCCTGGGTTTGGCTCTTGGATAGGTCAGGTTGAGTCATGGGTCTTCTTTTCTGGCTTGAAACTTTGACAGGAAGCTACTCTGCCACAGACATAGCTTTTGTGGGTGTGGCTAGGCTAAAGTGCCGCCACCTGGAAAAATGGGCTTTGAAGCCTCACCTGCTTGTGACAATCATAGATTTAAATATAAAAATTGATCACAAGTGGGTGGTAGCAAAAAAATTGAATCCAAGTGGGGTATGAATGTCCTGCACTCAATTTTTCTAGCTTTGATTGCCAGAGTTTCAAACCCTGACCTCCTAGGAGGTCATGTAACAGTTTACAGATATTACAGTAGGATATCAAATGAAAGGTGTCATGCCCTGCCCCGAAGGGCAGGCTCTCTAAATTATCATATTTGATGTTTAATTTTGATTTTTTAATCTTTCAGTATTTTTTAATATTTGGAATTTTAAATTAGAAGTTAATATTTAAGTATTTTAAGTTAACTACCTTGTTTTTCTCTTCGATTCACGTTAGAATTGACGCAGTTGTCACCCACTGTCTTCCCAGCTATTAAAATAGCTTATATTTTTCTACTTTAAGTTAGATTTATTCTACTTTTTGCTTACCTTTTGAAACTTCTTTTTTCAAGTTGTTGCCGCTCTCCCCAGCCTATTCTGCCTATCAAACTTGAACTGGTCTTTGTGTTTCTCCTTTTTTTGAACCTGATTGTCTCCAACTTCTCCAGTTGCTCCTCCTCTTGGCTCCTCCTCCTGTTGATCATGGTCCAACTGAAAAGGCTTTCTCTTTTATAAATAAAGAGCTTTTTAAAGAGTAGGCTTTAAGCCAAAATTCTAAGTGATTTCTTCCCCTTCAACTTTTACAATTTTAAACTTTAAATTTGTAATTTTTAGAATTTTGTTTTTTTAAATTCATTTTCTTAGTTTAGCCTTTTCTTTAATCCAAATGGAACTTGTAAGACAACAAGCCTTAGGCTTGTTGTATCCATTTTTTTCCCTTAAAGAATCTTTCAATAGTTATATGTATCAATTTGCAGATGGAGAATATCCTAATATCAATATTCCTTTAGTTACAAATTGCTCACTATTGAACACCTTGTTATATCTTCTTTGCTTAGGGCTTTTAAACTCTATTACTCCATTTGTGACACAATATAGGTTTTTAGTGGGTTTCTGTAAGATCATCTTACAGACAGTACCTACATTCTTATATCTTTTAAATTTGAATCCCAATGCTTTGCACGCTTTAGTTTATAACCTTGCACCATTATGGGCAAGACCTTACAAAAGAGATAACATGTTCACAAAAAAAGGAATCACAAAGAACTGCAGCCAAACCCTTAACCATGATGACTGATTTAAACGTGATCATTGAAAAAAAATGGGTTAAAGCTGGAGTCTCTCAGATAGTTCTAAAAAATCTGGACCTTCCCTGCTTTGTGCTGATTAATTATGATAAGCTGATTACTCGCTATTTATTAATTGCTAAAGTGGTGCTTGACCTTCTGGTTCCAATTTTTTTGAATTATGATGTCATTGTAAGGGACCCTCTTTATAGAGGAGAATACAGTTGGGGAATCAAACAAGGGTCCATTACTCTCTACAACAGGAAATAGCTCTTCAAGCTGTAGGGTAGGGGTTGGGCAAGGACCAGGGAAGCACAAGATAGCTGGCCCCTGAGATAGGATATAAGGCAGGAACAAGGAGAGCCAGATGGTGACTACGGACCACAAATAAGGGATTCCAATCATCTGGACTAGGAGTACTATTAAACGCTCAAATGAATAATAGGGCAAGATAGCTTTATTTTAGAAATAAATGTTAATTGAACAATTAAATTGGGATTGGGATGGGAGTTTTTATACTAGGAGAGGTGAAATTTGGAGTACAGACTTGATGAGTTTGAAACCCAGATGTAATGCCTCACATGCAGTGGCAGAAATCATGATGCAGGCTAATTTTAGATGCATGATAGTACTGAGTTCCTTGCAGGTTTTACTTGCATCTGCATCACTGTGGGGCATAGGAACAATTAATTGACAATTAATTGAGTTGCAGTAACCTAGATCATCCAAATTTGGAAGTTGGAATAGGTCTTCAACTATTGGATAAATTTTGTCAGGGAAGTGATTCCTGACAGTCATGGACTCAGAACCCAACACAGGCCCTTCAACTGCTGAAAATATTTGTGATGCCAATAAGATGTCATGAAACCCCCACCACTCCTATCCTAAACCCTTTTAAAACTATCTGTCAGGATACTAGGAGTACTGTGGAGCTCCAGTGGTCAAGGGAGGGGTTGAAGCAGGTACTGGCATGGCCCACCTGATGATGGGACCTAACATTACCAGGTAGAAAAGGGCCTTCCCAGCCACAGCCCAAGGCCCAGCCGCTGGCAAGGCGGAGTCAATCAATCCTGTGAGCGCCAGATAAAGCACCCCAGGAATCATCTACTCAGGCCAGTGGCATCAGAAGTGGGTGGGGTTGAGATGGTTGGTTTGGGTGTTGGAGGTGGTTCCATGGGGACCAGGTAGGCAGCATGATTGTTGTGCTTCCCGTTGAAGATCAAAGGGTAGATGGTGATTGCTTTGCCGTCACAGACAATTTGGTAGGGTTCCTTGGGAGTGTTTGGGCGGGTGTACCACTGCAAGTCTTCCAATGTCCAGGGTTTGGGGGATACTCAGTGAAATGCACAGGGCCATACAGAGCGTTGGGTGGATGGTAGTAGTCAAAGGCTTTGGTTTTGTCAACTGGAGTCTGACTATCTATTCCAGTGGATGGGTACTGACACTTGGGTGTATGCAGATGGAAGAGTATCAAAAATAGGTATGGAAACAGATTGGTGAACCAAAGGTTCATAACAACTTTATTTGGTAAGGATGATGATACAGAACTTTTTCAAGTGCTTCTGATTTATATACTTACTCACATGCAGGTGCCTCTGGGCATTCTTCTGGTGCTATCTGGGTGGCAAGGCTTGACATCTCAGGTTCTTCTGTTTGGTTGGCTGCTTCATGGTCATTTTTGGGGTTTTTAGGAACAGTTGTTTGGCTTTTTGGTGGTACATCTTGGCTTGGCTGGCCATTGATTATGGCAGGTTTGGCTTCTGGGGTTATGGGGGTCTTCCCAATTTGATCACCTTTTTTGGACTGGCTTGACAGGCTTTCCTGAGGCCAAGGAGCTTGATTAAAAAAAGGGGCCCCAATTGGGGACCCCAAATTACTTAATGGAGGGTGGGCTTGAATTGGGTTTACTGGGCAGCTAAAATTAGCCTGCCCAGGCCCAGCCAAACCCACCAAGGCTTGGTCATAGCTTTTGGGGCCCAGAACAGGTCCTGTAGCTACCACCAGGGCAGGAATGGTTCCCACACCTGGATTTGCTTCAAAAAGAAAAAATCCAGGTGCGGACAAATCTTTTCCGCCTGCTAGCTCCACCTGGTGACTAGGAGCAGGGTTGATTCCCGCCTGGGGCTTTGAACATGTTACTTTCATAACATTACCCCTATTCCACTTTAGAAACTGGTTTCTATATGGCTATATTCTCCTGAAAAATAAAGAACAAATACTTCAAAACCCCATCTTAGATTATCTAGGCCTGATGGTGTGACAGAAATCATGGGATAATAAGAAGCGGTCTCCATGTGGTGGGGAAACACTCACCAAATCCACATAGAGTTAATGATAACCACTAACACAGCTTTAAATACTGTTTTGTGAAATTTCCAAATAAGTTACTAGGGTTAAGTAAAATAATTAACCCCAATCAGAAAAGCCTTAGATAAATGGCCTGCAAGATAATCAGAGTGTCTTCAGAATAAAATTCAAGACATTGGGAGTTACACAATTTTCAGTTTTCAGAATGGGGGGAAGCTCCAAGATTGGCTGGCATGAAATGAACATTGGGCGGCACTGACAACAAAGTTCCAACTGCAGGGCCCCATCTTCCAGAAATGATTCAGTTGAGGATCAGATTGTACGGAATATAGCGTAACAACCCAACCACAGGATGCATTTTGAAAAGTAAATTAGAACAAGGGATAGATGATTTTTATTGAGTAAAATTTTGGGAGGACTCAAATCTTAGAGTTGAAACAGTGAAAATTATGCAATATATATCAAAAATTGACTAAGCAATACCACCTGGATTCTGGCCTCATATTCCTTCTACATTGTCAAGTAAGTATCTGGTCCAGGTTGCAAAGAACCCTTGGGTGACCAATTTCTGACAACCATGCTGATTAACAAGCTTGTATCGGGTGACCCTCAAATTACGACAATTTATCAACATCAATTTGCAAGGAGGAATTGGTTTCAGCTGACAGACAGGAGCAGCTGTAACCTATTTTTGATTGGCCGTTTGATTTAAATCCATTAATTTGGTCAATTTTGATAAAGGTTTTTTTTGCTTTTTGAGCCTTTCTACTTGGGCGGATAATTCCTGGCATGATGGAACCTACCATGACATGGTGGTCCTCAGTGGAGTTTACTGTGTAAACTTTTTTAAGCTTGTTTGGGACGTCCTAGCAATGCTCCTGTAAGGGATTCTATCCCTTACACAAGTTATTGTTCTATTTCTGGGGTTTTTAAAACTCAAATGGATCCCAGAAAATACAATTTAAATGTGGAAACCAGAATTAA
Organism: Entomophthora muscae; assembly: GCA_014839935.2. Lineage (NCBI taxonomy): Eukaryota > Fungi > Entomophthoromycota > Entomophthoromycetes > Entomophthorales > Entomophthoraceae > Entomophthora > Entomophthora muscae. Next base: position 374,069 of record QTSX02000011.1, on the reverse strand, counting down.
TCACCAATCAAATTCAGTTAATACAATCAATCTGAATCCACGTTAAAAAATTGATAAATGAATGTGCTTTTAAGAACAAAAGCAAAAAAACGTGAGAGCAAAAGCAAACGCTTGAACTTAAGTTTCAATATAAATCCTAGTCTAAATTCAAAAATCAGATCCAAGGATGAAGAGAGCAACAACGGCAACAAAAGTACATTAAAAACAAGCTTCAAAACCCCAAAACCAGCCAATTAAACCAAAAATAAATGCAGATTAGCCAACCACCATTGTACAGGAGACCCTTCTAGCCAATCAATCAAGGCAACACAACCAAGCCAAAGGAATACTGCTCATCCAGGCTCAGAATACCATCCCCACCAGAGACCAGAAGAATACTGTAGCTCAATAATCCAACTTACCTCTTCTTGCATTGCAGCCTGCTGCAGACCTGCAAGGAAATACTGGCCAAACTACCCTTGCAGGATAACCTGGTAACCACTATGCTCCCTTCTCTAATTACTTTAGTATTTAAGCTGAATATTTTTCCTTGAGCAAATTTCTCCAACAATTTCTCTTATTCCTATCAAACCAATAAATCTATATTTTTAACCTCTAAACACTTGATTAGTAGATTCTAAAGGTTCCCCCTTCAACAGCATGAAGTTCATCCTCCTTGTATGGACTTTTTGTGTGTTAATCAGTTATGGGCAAGCCAATGTGAACTTTGAAACTCCTGAACCAACTCCTATCAACAAATCAGAAGACTCAATTTGGTATTGTTTTGGACTACGTCAACGCCATGCCCCTTACGTAGAAATAGCATGATCCCCACCTATTATCCATCCCAAGGTCCCCTGGTTGGTCTTGGGGTACACCAGCGTATATTATCTTCTAAACCATTTCACTCCCTTCTTGGGGAGATTCTTCTTATTTGGTCACCTTCTACACATGTTAATGATAGGGATTCCAGTAGGGTCCACTCTAGTCAAATTCAACTTGGGAGCTCTCCTTCATTTGATTAGAGAGAGACTTCCCAATGAGTAGATTCCTAACAGCTCCCATACAAGAACACACTGGAGATGGGCCAGGCCCATCTGGCTGCTTGCTTCTACTTCCTGGTAAAGCACACCCTGTCTTACCTGTTGGAGAACTTTTGGCAAGCGGTGGGTAAATTGGCTGTTTCAGATACAACAGCTGTCAAGAGGTCCAAAATCCTCCTTGCCAACTTTGGGCTGCCTGGAGTTCCAACAAGACAGGGATCCCTTTGGCTATGGAGCTGACTTTTGCAAAGACAAAGCATGGGAAGAAGATTAGTGACGTTAATGATAAACTCTGTGAGTTCACAGAAGCCTTTGCTGGGCAAAGGCTTCATCTGGTGGTTTACCTTGGATATCTCTTTTAATCTGAGATGGGCACGTCCGTAGAGGACTTTGACAGGGTCCTCCTAGGGATTGACAAGGCCAGGCTCTTCCTGGATGGGAAGAAGTTCCCCCTGGATACAACTTAGTAGGTTGCGTTTTCCAGGACGCCCTGGCCATGGCTGGTGTTTACAGGGTTTGCGGCCCCGCCTGAAAAGTTGCCCCTGAACTCCCACCTGACCATACTGCCTTTCACCAGCAGGAAGGAGAGATTTCAACCAGGGTGAATCTACTGTTCACAGTGTGGCGGTGGAGGTTGTGCGCCACCTCAATTGCTGGGTGGGTACATACTGACAAACCCACTACAGGCGCACCCAATAAAAACCTTGTTCCTCAATATAATTATTCAATTTTAACTTTTACTTTTTAAAATAATTAATTTTTCTATTTCTTATTTTATCAAACACTGTTTTGAAAAAAAATCCCAGTGAATGTCATCATATACTCATAAATATATTTACTTTAATAAAATTTACTTCTACTGTGTACACTTTACATTTCACTTTTTTAATTTAATTTTTATATTTATTTGACAAGAGTGATATAAATCTATATATATATAATCCAGTATCAAGTGTTTGGGATTGCCCCAGATACCATAATAAAAAAATTTTACATAAAAAAATTACAAACCTTCATTGATGGTCTAGCCAAATGTGATTGCAGGCTTGGAAGTTTCTAAATGTAAAACAATAATTAATAAATCTTAAATAGTAGATTAGAGAATATAAAATAGCTGGACACACTAAGCCTTTAATTAATTGGCTGTTTGGCAAGGCACGCAGGGATAAACAAATCAGTGTGGCCATAGAATTTGGCCACAGTCTCAGCTGGGAGGATGTAAATCCCGGCCTGCAGCAAATCAAAGAGGTCCTTAGTCCTAGTTAGAGTCCCTTGCTTGATGATTTGCTTGAGCCACCCAAAAACTTACTCAATAGGATTCAGGAAGGATGAATAGGTGGGGAGGAAGAGAAGGCGCAAATTTGCTGTGGCCAATTGCTGAGAGCTCATTGCAATGCTGGTGTCAATTGATGGAAATTCTTCAAGAATATCTGCCATCTTATGGAGACCAACTTTATCCAGCACAATCACATTGATAAAGCCCAGATTTGTGCGCCTAAGGTGCTCCTGGACCAATTGGAGGAATGCCAAGAAGGTACAGCTGTTGTGGGATCCTAATATCATTTGATAGAGCTCAACCCCCTTTGGACCAAGGAGAGCCACCATTGAGTATGCTGTGGCGTGGACTGCAGCACGCCAAGCCATCTCATCATTTGAGCCTTTTGGGACATAGCTATACTCATTCCGCATAGACAAGGCAAATGCTGATTTGTCAATATAGTATAATTTCACTGCCCTTTTTGTTTTTGAGTGCAGTGTAGGCCTCAGCATATTTTTTCTGGGTCTCAATGTTGGTTAGGCTATTCCAATTGTATAGAGATACCCCAAGCTGTTTCCAGGAAAAGTGCATCCCCTTCACAAGATGGTAGTGAAAGGAAATTAAGCCCTCAACCCCAAAAGTAGATTTGACCATGGCCTGTATATTTGCCAGTTCAAAAAGGCAAGTCCTGGGTTATCCACTGGCAGATTGTCTATTTGTGCTCCTTGGTGAGCATAGTGGAAGCGCGCAAGTATTTCTCTGTAGCAAGGACTTAGCCAGTCTCAACAAAGGTGTTGAATGTCTTGGAGGTGTACTTGGGATCCACCCCAACAAGAGCTGCGGCTGCCTTGTAGTCACCAGATTCACATATTAGCTTAAGTAGGATGATGTGTTTGATATCAGGAATGCGCTTCTGAGCGGGCTTTGTTGGTTCAGATGAGCCAGGATCCTGATTGGTGACAGGCTTGCAAGGCATGGGTACTTTGTTGTAGAACACATCAACTTTCTTTAACACTAACTGCCCCTATGTGGTTCTATAGAACTTGAGCTTGTTGTTTTCTTCTTGGTTGCCATCACTGATGTAGGGCTCATAGCTGGTGTCAAGCACAGGTTTAAACTTCTCTGTCATGGCTGATGGGACCAGCTCTTGGCAGTAAACAGCGTCAAACACATAGGAGATAAGTTCAATCTCTTTGTTCCTGACTGTTTTGGTTGTGGTAACCTTAGTAGGCTTCTGGGTAAGCTTGGGGACCCAAGGGTTGATGCTCTGCACCCTAGCAGCTTGTGCTCCTTGAACTGACTGTTTCAGTACAGTGTCACTATTGAACTCTCATCTCCTGTTGCCTTCCTGAGTAGGCACTTGCATTGCACTAACTATGTTCTTTGATCTGCGGGGGCAACTGCAACCACAGCGCACAACAGGTGCATTGTTACTCTGTTGTTGTGTTCCTTCCATTTTAAGAATTTAATAAAATACTAAATAAAACTTAATTAAGTTACACACTGGTTTTTAATTTTTGCTTTTTATCTGAATATGGATATTTAATTAGAGTTTTCCCCACCCAATATCCCAATAATAATTTTTTTATCTCTTAATTAGTTGTTTTTGGTTTTACAACACCCTTTTAGAATACCCAAAATAATTTTCACCCTTTTTCCCAGATTTTACGCCAATTTGAGCATCCAAAACAATACTTTTAAAATTTATGTCTTGGATTAAGTGTCTTATTTTAGATACCTTGGTATCATTCTTGATTATAATCCATTGCACACTTCATTTGAGTGATTTTGTTTACATAGTGAGTTGCTATTGTATTTTGGTTTTGGATTGAGTTTTGACTCACTGTGCTTGGGTGTATATTGTCACCAATTCACATAGTAAACATATGTACACCAAAAGTCAACTCACACCATTTTGTTTGTGAATCAGTGTATTTTAGATAGTATTTGGAATAGTTTTTCTTGGAACGTGAGCACTTCTTTGCTGTGTTGACCCATTTTGCCCATTAACACCAAAAATCCCTGTTTACAGAGTGTATATTTTAACCTGATAATTGGAATTTGCTTAAATCTGAAATCATTTTGTTTAAATCTGAGGTATTTTTGGTTATTTACATAGCTTTTAAAACTACTGTAGTGGTTCCTCAGTTGTTATTGACAGGAGTAGACCTTTTGTTTGATGCTCTTTTCTTGGCCTTAGGAAAGCCAGAGGAAGTGAAAGGCACTAAAATTCAAGAGGGCAACAAGGTTCATTTGCAGTTCTCTATGCAGGCAGCTTAAGGCTATCTGGAGGAGCAATTAAAGAGCTTCCAGTTCAACAGGCAAGTACTCTTGATGACACAGCAGGCAAATGTGTCTGGTTTGATGAAGGCTGTTCTTTGGACTTGGGGAATTCCTGGTGCAACTGAAGCTAATGTATCAGCTAGGTAGCCACTGATAACTATGATCAGTGTCTTTGTTATGTGTTCTAAGATGTGGTGAAAAAGTACTTGGTGGATGGGACTGCACACTTTGGTGCCCATGGTGATGGTAGAGAGCCTGGCTCTTAGTGGGACTAATCATTGTGACTTAAAATGTGAAAGTAACATGGGGACTTCTTAGACTGGGTCTTGTCTATCTTGTATGGCGTAGATAGACATGTTCTAGTAGAGTATGCTCTTCAAGAGAATCTTCTGTGGGACTGTATATTCTTAGGTGTAGCTTTTACAGTAGTCATAGGGGTTGATTGCATTTCTTATCTGGTGGACATCAAGTATTCTATCCTGGGCCATCAGTTTTGTGGCTCTAATGGCAATCAGTTATGTTTACTGGTTGCAGGTCAAGTGATGAGACAGTTGGTGCAGTATTGGCATAGTCTTGCCAGTCCTCAAAAAATGCTGTTCCTTATCCCTTATCCTTTGTAACTTATATCATCTAGCCTATTGCAAACAGGACAAAAAAACTTATAATTTTTTAAATTGGAATTTTATTTTTTAGGTTTTTGTCATCATGGAAGCTTACTCTTGACTAATGGAAGCATCACACATGTATTGAGTGTGTACTCTAGTAACCAATTGCATGGAAAGGAATTTTTTCAGGGTATCAGTGTTAATAATGGTCTTCTGGATGACCCAAGGTGGTTCTTACCATAAGAAGGCAAGTTGGGATTCTCTTCTATAAATTCTGCTGTTAAAATTTTTGCAGAGTCTTCCATAGTGTATGTGGATAAGGAAGATTGTTTTAAGGAATCTTGCTCAAGGTCTTGGAACTTATGGTTTAAGTTCACTATGTATGCCTCTGACTGAAGACAATTTAGGGTTTGGGCAAGCTTATTGAGGTAGGCTTCTGGAGATTCAACAAGGTTTGGCTTCACCAGAGAGTATAATAAGGGTGGAATTCCAGGTGGTTGTCTATATAATAAATGGAGGAGTGGTTTGTCAGTAGTGTGGTGGTAACCAATGTTTTTTTGTAAGGGTGTCATCTGGAAGGAAGGTATACCACTCAGCCTTAGGTTTATGACTAGGTTTAAAGAGTATCTGCACCTAGCTACTATTAGTTCTTTACACCATCCCATTTGTATGAGGATGATAAGATGTAAATAGGGTTTCACAGATTCCCAGCAATTGATTGAGACAAGGAATAATGTAGCTAGCAAAGTTTATCCTATTTTCAGTCAGCAGAATCTAGGAGAGCCATGTTGTACATGCTGTTCTCTAGAATGAAGGTGAAAATCATCAATGAAGATTGGCTGTGGATTGACTCATATTTCACTCCCTTAGTCAGGTGGTTAAAAGCTGCAGTTATGAACTTGTTTTAGTCATTAGTGACTGTTAAGGGGCCATCACATCAATGGCAACCATATGTAAGGCAAAACCAGAGTAGACAAGCTTGTGTTAAAACTTGTCAACCTTAGGTATTTTAATGTTACAATTTTTACAGGCAGCTATGGCTTCCTTAATATATGAGTACATTCCTTCCCAGAAAAATTACAGCTGCAAAAAGGCCAGAAGTGTTAGAATCCCATCATATCCAGTGTTAATGTGATTGGCTACCACTGAGTCCATTTGAAAGGATGGGCAGATATAGGGCAGTCAAGAGTTCCCACGCCACTTTAGGAGCTGGCCTTTGTTGACCAGCAACTCCTCCCCCCACAAAAAAGGGTCCTGCAAAAGCTTATCATACAGGATGCCTGCCATAGGAGACACCAGGTCAACAGTTGTGAGGCAGATAATATAATATACATTCTGATGAACATCACCAGCCCAGTGGGTAATCTCATAGTCATTAGCCTACAGCTTGATAACCCAGTGTATCAGGCATTTTATGATGAGATTAGTATGGCAGCTGTTATGGTAGAACATTTGAATTGAATGCCTCAGAATCTCAAAAGTGTGGTCACCATGTTTGGCAACTTTACCATGTTGAACCATTAAGCTAGTTTCAATAAAAATTCCATATCTGTAGTTCTCTGTCAGGATTGACAATTTTCTTCCCCTGGAAACCCTGGTTCTGATTCCCTGCAGGCTGCCAGCTCTGAAGACCAATGGGCCAGCTACCTGAGTTTTTCTGAGACTGAACCCCACAAGCCAATGACAAGGATGATTTATAAAAGGTAAAACCAGCCAAACCAAATAAACTATCACACTAAATGGAGGAGCAATCAAGACGCTTAATGGAGGCAGCAAATTCTGGCTGTCTGCTTCATGGGCTTGAATACCACCCTAGTAGCCAATCAGAATGTGTCAACTGAAGTAAGCGCAGGCCCATGGCCCAACCTCATGACGGCAACCCAAGAACAAAAAAATCAAGCAACTAATTTGGGGATTCCAGCCAATGAGAGAACACCCAGCCAAGGTGCCATTTAACTGCTCCTGAACCTGGGCGTCCTGGCCACCTGCCCCCACATTTCCCAAAATATTGATGAACCCCTCATGAAAATAGTAAGTTTAGAGGCAGGGTGCTATATAGAACTGTAGACCCCGCGCTTCAACCTTATTGCCATTTTTGAATAAAATTTATGTCATATTGACTTCCACAGCTATTGCCTTATTTTATTTCTGCCATCTATAAATTCAGCACAAGATCTTTTGGCCCTCCTGCTCTTCCTCTTGCAGATTCCTGTCCTCCAGGTGTCCTCTTTGGTCCCGTTCACTTCACAGAGTACCCTTTAAAACATGAGTAAGAGGAATACACCCTGGAAAATATAAGGGTTAAATGGCAGGCTGTAAGATGCAATGAAAAACAATGTGGATAAAATAAGCAAATTGTCAGTTGCTTCAACAACACTAAACCAAATTGATGAGAGGGGGTTCCTAATTTTGCGCCTTTATGAGTGTAGCAAATGGCAGACATTAGGACCAAAATCAAGAACATTAATTGAAGAGGTAAATTAGATGATGAAGCCAGCGTAACCAAAGGGTACAAAGCGGGCCAAGGCGCGGTCAAGGAGTTGGCAGCAAACTGAAAGAGAGCGGCCAACATACTGTCAACCACTGGGGCCAAGAGGCCAAGATACTCTAACATGAGGCTTTTTTTGGAGACTTGTTTTGTTTATTCTTCAGGGAAATATAGCTATCTAGAAACAAGTTTCTAGAGGGGAAGTGGGTAAGTCTTAAGGGAGTTCAGGATGGGGCAGGAGGGGATTCCGCGGCATCTGATTGGCTGGCAAGAATATTTTCACCAGTTGGAGGTCCTACATTGGAATTTGAGTCAATGTCGTCATAATTTGAAAAATTCTGGCAACCAGCAGGTCAAGCGCTGCCATCCCCAATTATTGTATAACACATAATTTTCTTGTCATAATTATTTGGGAGAAAATAGGGCAGGTCCAGATTTTCCAGGGCTATTTGGGCGACCCCAGCTTTGACCCATCTTTTGTCTATGACAGCATTCAAGTCATATATTTCTTTCAAGGGTTTGGCTGCGGTTCTTTGCTGATTTTGGGTTCTACAAGGGCGCACAATCCCTTCCGTTTGATTTTCTACCGTAACAGAAAAGATCCTTGAGCTAGATCCCTTGGCCTGCATAAAATCAGCAGTTAGATACAATTGTCAAGACCCCTGGATCCTAACCAAGCCCAAACTGTTTAGAGGCAAGCTCAACTTCTTGCTTACATACCAGCTCAATATGAAGCTGCCTGTGACCCCCAAGCCAATGTCCACCTCCTTGCCTAACCTCCCAACTGACCACACAAGCAAGTTGCTTGGGATTGTTTACATTAACCTCACTGGGATGATTGGCACAATAATCCTGACTGCTGGCCTGTGGTCCTGGGTGGGGAAGTCCATGTCCTATCTTATAAAGTTAGCCCTGTTCTTGTGGTGGGCCCTGCCTTCTAAACCTGTGGTCTATGTGCTCCCTGAAAATAACAGGCTGTCCACCCAAGTTTAGATCCCTGAAATTTCCAAGGTAATGGTAATTATAGCCACCATTGGTCTATCTAAGTAAGGAGAGAGAGGGGAGTACATAACTTTAGGCCTAGTAGTCTGGGGGCCCACTGTGTCTGACTCCTTGCGGTAGGTCAAGTCTGGGGCTAACTTCCTCTTCCTAGCCAGGTAGGAGGAATGGATATTTTCTGGGCTCCAGAGTCAATGATAGCTTTTCTATGGGACTTGTTTACCACCAAGTTGAAGTACATGTAATCTTGGTGGCCTTCCTTTAACATCAAAACCTTATAATCCTGGTGTACACCCAACCCTTTGAAATTTTTCAAGAAGGCATTAATGGCATCTCCAACAACTGGGCTAACTTTTTTAAAAGATTGTAAGGTTAAAGACTTGTTCTTAGTGTAAAATATCTTGACCAAGTGTTCTGAACTGTTATATTCATGTGTGATCTCAATACCAGGTTGAGGCAGCTGCTCAGCATAGGACAGCAATGAAGTCTGTTGGACCTTAAGGGGGATAATTACTTCAAGGAAAAGTGTTATGCAGCAAGTCTGGTTATTGACAGTGGGGACTCAGTGGATAAAATCATCTTGTGTTATCTCAGTACAAGAATCCACAAATTCTGATTGAGAAGTGAAGTCAACCAACAGAGGGTCATCAAGAGGCTTTGTTGTAAAGGAACAAAAATCACCAGGGTCAGAGACAGGCTTGTCCAAGGGAAGGGGAATGGGGGAGAGGAGGGAGATAAACCCACAAATGCAGCCAAGAATTTCTCCCTGTCCTGGATGTTTATTCATTTTTGAGTGATCTGCATTGTTCTCCTCAGCGCCAGAATAATCAGTGTATTATTCCTTGCTCTGACCAGTCTGGGGTTTGGTTGCTTCAGAACCACCAGAAGTGACAGAGGAATTTTTATCAGGGTCCCAGGGAGACTCCATGGTGCCTACTGAAGGTGCACTGGAGGAAACATACTATCCATTGCTTCTGTGATAGTGATGGGAGTCAGGAAGGATAAATGGATTATGGGTCTTCTGAGAGGGGGAACTACCAGCTCTAGCATTCTCATCAAATCCCAGTTGAGGCTCAGGGGTGCTAATTGCTGAAGTCTCTGCAATGTGATTGCTTAGCTGGTCCTGAAGGGATTTAAGGAGAGTATGTTGAGCATCTAACTCATCTAGCCATACTTTCTTTTCTTGAAAGACCAGAACTAATTCCTCTTCCAAAAAACATCTTTCTCCCTTTAGCCTTTATGGTTTCCTGAAAGGCAGAAAGCTCCATGATGCATTTGCTCTGGTTATCCTTGGGCTCCTTATGAATCTTCTGTGGATGACCATGGAACTCCAGGGTGTCACACTGCTTCATCTGGATGGGCATCAGGGAAGAAAGGGCTTATTCTATATTTCTTGTCCATAGAATTGTTCCAGAATGGAGTTAACAGCTTCTGATATGTTGAACAAGATTTGAGGGTCCATAGCAGGGACCAGAGCAGCTACCAGGTAGTAGGTTACCAGAATATGAGGGGATTCCTTCAGAAGAACTGCTGAAAGTAGTTGAGGAAGGCTCTTGGTACTGTCAGGGATCCAGCCTGTGGGGGGTTCCTGAGAACTTGTGGGCAGATGGCCCGCAGGCCCAGCAGGGAGAGCCAACCACAAGATTGGGGATAATTTTATAATATAAGATAACAATTTGCCCAGGAGGGTCCAAGGTCTGCTTGCAGGTACCATCAAATCAATCAAGCCAGTAAAAGTGATATACATCACCCCAAATATCTGAGTGGAACTGGATTCATTGGCCGCAACAGATTCTTGTGGGCATTCAGGCCGTGGGGTGAGAGGTGATGTCATTGGAACCAAATATGCAGGCAGGAAATTATACTTGTCGCAGAATAGCAGAGGGGGCCAGATAATTTTGGTGCCTTATCTGTAAAGGACTTCTGTCTCTCTAGTTCTAGCTTCAGGGTTGTGGAGTAGGATTTCCTCTAGAGTAAACTCCAAATACGCCAGGTTGGGTGGGTACTTGGTGAAATGTACTGGGCTGCAGAGAGCTCCTGGTGGGCAGTAAAGCTCAGGCGGCTGGTCTGCGGTTTCTTGGGGTTGTTAAGTGTGAGGTGTGGAACCGCAGGAGGTAGACTGTAGATGAAATAGAACTAATATCAAATATGGAATAACCTGGTTGAACCAAAGGTTCATGTCACTTTATTGCAAGAATGGCAATTGGTATCTTCCTGGAGGTCCAGGGTATAAGTATGCCCATCTGTCATGGGAAAACTTTTACAAATTTCTCTGGCCCAGGTGGTACCGTTTACCTGATCTTCCCAGTCTTTGGTGGCATTAATTGCAGGAGTTAAATCAGTGGATGGTTCAAACTGGGAATACTCCAATTTCCTTGTTGGGTTGTGGGGTTGGTATTTCTGGGTGGCCTGCATTTATTGGGAAGTTTCTGTATTTCCTTTCCCGCAGCGGCCTGAGTTATTTTGGGTTCTATGGCTGGGACCGCCCGCTGATTGGTCATGATAACAGGAACCTTTAGTGTGGGTGTTGTTGATGTAGATGATTTCAATTCATCCAGCTCTAAGGGAATTTCCAAAGTCAAGATCTGCTCTGGCTTGAGCCCAAAAATCTGTGGGCGGCCTGTGGGGTCTCAGGGTTCAAATCCTGTAGTTGAGGCTTTTCAGTAATCATGGTCAGTAGGATTTTGTCACTTGTGACAGGTACCATACTTTCTTCATAGAGGCAGGATCCAGGGAGCAGGAGACATTATTCATGACAGTTCCTTCAGCCATGGGATTAAGTTGAATTAGTGTCAATGAGACAAGAGCTTCTTCAATGGAGTTCATCCAGGATTCATCCCTGACTGGGAGCCGGCAACTTCTAACAGTTGTTAGCAGTTATTCAACCACTGGCTTTGTCCTGATTGTCCATAGGGAGGAACAGAGAGTCTAGCAGGTAGAGAGCTAGCATAAATCAAGGTTAAACCTGAGATTTATTAAGAATAAGGAGTTTCAGGTATAGGTAGGGGCTTCCCTCTCTTTAAAAAAGGGCTGCAGGAGAAGAAAGAGAGGAGCCTTTGATGTGTAGAAGCTATGAGTGAAATATTGTAAAAGACACAGTCTGGGGGCTGGATTTTTACAAATAGTTATTATAATATTTCTTTTTATTAATGCTATACCTGTTGTGGTATAATGACAGCCTGGATAAGGACAAAAGAATATTATAAGACAAAGCTGCTTTTTTATTTAACAGGTTGAAGGTTATATAGTGGGGAGCAGGGATTATTATCAAGATGAAGAAGCGCCAATATAAGGAATTGAAATAAGGAGGCAGGGGAGAAGTGGCATAGGAAAATGCTGGGGAACAAAACAACAAGTTTCATGTGCTTTACTAAATATGAGAAAGTTTATTTGTCAAGCTACAAATATATTTAAAGCTATTGAAGTGAAAGCTGAGTTTATGTGCAACTATAAATCAACTTGACTGCCACTTTTTAGGCGCAAATAATCAAGTTCATAGCATAAAATAAAAAATGCAACAAAACAAGAAGGCAGTTGTGCAATTTTTTATTACCCTTAAAATAAGTGTACTATGTTTTGGCTGATTCATTCAGGAATTTAACTATTACAAAAGTAAAAGTTTTGAATTCCTGGGCAGGAATCAAACCCTCTCCTAGCCACCAGGCGGGGGAGATCCACCCGCACCTGGATTTTTGCTTTTCAAAGTGAATCCAGGTGCGGGAATCATTCCCACCCTGGTGGTAGCTGAGGACCCATTTTGGGCCCCAAAAGCTATGCCCAAGCCTTGGTGGGTTTGGCTGGGCCTGAGCAGGCTATTTTTAGCTGCCCAGTAAACCCAGATTAAGCCCACCCTCCATTAAATAATTTGGGGTCCCCAATTGGGGACCCCTTTTTTAATCAAGTTCTTTGGGCTCAGGAGAGCCTGTCAAGCCAGTCCCAAAAAGGTGATCAAATTGGAAAAGCCCCATAACCCCAGAAGCCAAACCTGCCATAATCAATGGCCAGCCAAGCCAAGATGGACCACCAAAAAGCCAAACAACTGTTTCTGAAAACCCCAAAAATGACCATGAAGCAGCCAACCAAACAGCAGAACCTGAGATGTTAATCCTTGACACACAGATAGCATCAGAAGAATGCCCAGAGGCACCTGCATGTGAGTAAGTATATAAAACAGAAGCACTTGAAAAAGTTCTGTATTGTCATCCTTACCAAATAAAGTTGTTATGAACCTTTGGTTCACCAATCTGTTTCCATACCTATTTTTGATACTCTTCCATCTGCATACACCCAAGTGTCAGTACCCATCTACTGGGATAGATAGTCAGACTCCAGTTTATAAAACCAAAGCTTTTGACTACTACTGCCCACCCAACGCTCTCTTTGGCCCTGTTCATTTCACTGAGTATCCTGCCAATCCTGACCACAAACCCTGGACATTGGAAGACTTGCAGTGGTACACCCGCCCAAACACTCCCAAGGAACCCTACCAAATTGTCCGTGATGGCAAAGCAATCACCATCTACCCTTTGATATTCAACGGGAAGTACAACAATCCTGCTGCCTACTTGGTCCCCATGGAACCACCCCCAACACCCAAACCAACCATCTCATCTCCCCCACTTCTGATGCCCCTGGCCAGAGTAGTCAATTCCTGGGAGTGCTTTACCTGGCACTCACAGGATTGATTAACTCTGCCTTGTCAGCAGCTGGACCTTGGGCTGTGACTGGGAAGGCCCTTTCCTACCTGGTAAAGTTAGGTCCCATCATCTGGTGGGCCATGCCAGTACCTGCTTTGACTCCTCCCTCACCTGTTGGAGCTCCACGGTACTCTTGGTATCCTGACATTAACAGATGTTCTCCTTCAGTGCCTCTCACAATTACATACATTCTTTGATTCTAAGCTTGCTGATGGTCTCCCTGCACATTCTCTGTTTGACTTTGAGTTCAAGCTTACTATTGATATAGTGAAATTTACCTCCCTCATTTACCTCTTGAACTTAAAGAAATAACAATGCCTAGAAGAATGGACCAAAATATGGAATCCAAAGGACAAATATTTAGAAAGTCTCCCCTCATATTATCTCCTCTGTTCTTTGTCCAAAATTCTGATGGATTTCTATGCCCTTCATTGATTTTGATAACTTGGATAATGTGATCATACCTAACTTGTACCCTATGCCAATTGGATCTCAAAACTCCAAGTAAGTTGAAAAGGCCAAGATCTTTTTAAACTTGAACCTCCTGAATGCATTTAACCAAATCCATATCAAGGAAGGCCAAGAATGGCTGACAGCGTTCAGGACTAAGAAGGGTATCTTTGAGTACCGGGTCATACCCTTTATCTTAAAGAATACACCAGCAGTTTTTAAGAAGATGGTTAATGCAGTTCTGTGTAACGTCATTAGCAGCTATGGTATTGCATACATGTATGACATTCTGATATACTCTCCAGACAAGAAATCACATGCCACCCATCTCTATACAGTATTTTATAAAATCTAAAAGGCTAACATAGTCATAAAACTTAGCAAGTGCAAGTTTTTCAAAACCAAAGTGACCTTCTTAGGAAATTTGATCTTGAAAAAGGGCCATGCTATATCATCAAATAAGGAATCTGTCATTAGGAGCTGGCAGAATCTGACAACTATTACTTAACTCTGTTTTTTAGGCACATGTAACTTATTGAAGAGTCTCACCCCCCACCTATCAGAAACAGCGGCCCCTCTTTATTATGCTAGTGGAAATCAAACTTTGGAATGATCAGCACAATACAATGTTGTGTTTAAACCTGTCAAAAATATCATGTGTTTTGCAACCATGATTTGCCATGACAATGCCTCAAAGCCATTAATCTTAGCCATAGATGCCTCTAGGTTTGCCATTGCTCCATTTCTTTTACAAACCGCTGGCCATGGGTTGGAAGGCAACAGCGCCCATGTCACAGTGGCCATATTAACACTTTTAATGTTGACACTATTTTCAGGGAGCTAGCCTGCAGCAGGTTCAGAGAAACTTGCAGGCAGATGGACCACAGGCCCAGAGAAAAGGGCCCACCACAGGATGGGGGCTAACTTTACAATACAGGAGAGACTTTTTTCAAGCAGGGTCCAAGGATCATTGATGGGCACCTTAGAATTGACAAGGCCAGTGACGTTATGTAGAGGGCGCCAAATAGTTGAGCCAAGGTAGATTCAGGGACATCCACAGATTCATGCAGTAAGTTGGGCCGCAGGGTCACAGGGTGAGTCATGGGCACTAGATAGGCGGGAGGGTAGTTGTATTTGTCGCGGAACAGCAGTGGCTGCTTGATATGCCAGATGCCTCCACATCCAATGAGTTCAGGATCCCTGGCTCTGGCTTCAGGGTCATAGATCAGAATTTCTTCCAAGGTAAACCATGAGCAGGTAAGATTGGGGGAATTCTGTGAAATGTACCGGGCCATAAGGTCCTCCTGGGGGAGGGTATAACTCAGGCAGCTTGTCCGCGGTTTCTTGGGGTTGATGGACGTAAGGGACAAGGCCGCGGAGGTTAGACTGCAAATAAAATAGAACTAGAATCAAATATGGAATGACCTGGTTGAGCCAGGTGTGACAGAAATTTCAGGATAGTATGAAGCCGTTTCTAAATGGTGGGGAATTACCACCCAATTCCACATAGAATTAATGATTAACCACCAACGTGGCTTCAGATATTGTTTTGTGAGATTTCCAATTGAGATACTAGGATTAAGTAAAATAATTAATCCTAACCAAAGTAGCCCAAGATAAATAGCCTGTGAGAGCATCAGAGTATCTTCAGAATAAAATTCAGGACATTGAGATGCAACACGGTTTTCAGTTTCAAAGACAGGGGGACCACTCCAAGATTGGCAGGCATGAAATTAACATTGGGAGGTGCCAACAACAAAGTTCCAACTGCAGGGCCCCATCTTCCAGTAATGATCCAGCTTAGAATCATATTGTAAGGAATGTAGCGCAACAATCCAACTACAGGATACATTTTAAAATGTAAATTAGACCAAGGGATATATGATTTTTATTGAGTTAATTTTTGGGAGGGCTCAACTCTTAGAGTTGAAACAGTGAAAATTATGCAATATATATCAAAAATTGACTAAGCAATACCGCCTGAATCCTGGGCTCCTATTTCTTCTACATTGTCAAGTGAGTATCTGGTCCAGGTTGCAAAGAACCCTTGGGTGACCAATTTCTGACAACCATGCTAATTAATAAGCTCATATCTGGTGACCCTTAAATTATGTCAATTTATCAATATCAACTTACAGGGGGAATTGGATTTGACCGGCAAACTAGAGCAGCTGTAACCCATTTGCAATCAACCGTTTGATTCAAGTCTGTTAAATCAGTCAGCTTTGTTAAAGGTTTCCTGGCTTTCCAAGCTTTCCTACTCGGGTGAATAATTCCCGGCATTATGGAACTTACCGTGACACCAGGGGTTCATAGCACCTTATTGAAAAAATGGCAATGGGTAGCTTTCTGGCGGCCCCAGAGTATAAGTATGCCCATCAGCCATGGGAAACCTTTTGCACAACCCTTTGGTCCAGGTGGTAGCATTTACCAGGGTTTGAAAATCTTTTGTGACATCCAAAGTAGATGATTCATTATTGGCCAGGCTGGAGCAGGGAATCTCAATTTCCTTCCTTGAGACATACAATTTATCATCATCTGGCGGCCCTTGTTCTCAGGAAATCTATGCAGCACCCTATTGGCAGCAACTGGGGTTATCACGGGGGTATTGCTCAGGTCAGCGCTCCTATTGGCTAGGCTAAGGGGATCCCTCAGAGAGCAGGGTTTTTTGAAGAATGCGCCTCATAAGCAGGTTCTGGAGGCTTCTCAGAGGTCAAATTCATTCTTGACTCTAGCCCAAAAAAACATAGGCAGCCAGGCAGTGAGGCCTGCAGGCTGACAGCCCGCATGGGTTTAGGGGTTTGAATCTTGGGAACGGGGTTCTGCCTTGTGGAGCAATAACAAGTGAATATCACCTGTGACACCTGGGGCCCAAAAGAGTTTGTTGCTGTCATCAGAAGTAACAAGTCTGGCTGGGCCCGCGGCCTGGAGGCAGGGGGACATCACTTCTTATTTCTGGATAAAGATTCATAGTTGCAACTCAATATCTTACCATAGGGATTTATTCCTTATGACAGCAGCATCATCTTTTGATCTCATATTATGGTTCACACTGGAGGGAGGGGTCTTTAGGCTTGATCAGACCATGCTTTGTTGTTAAGTCTAAAGGGAGCAGGATATGCAACATCAATCTTTATTCAGAGACTGGCATTAAGGCTGGCACTGCTACCCATGTTATTTCAAGGTTAGCTTACAATGCTGAGATACCAATGTAGCAATAGGGCAATACAGCAGGGTACCCAACCTTGAGGGTGGATTTTGGTGAAAGCTTGCTTGACAGCTTCCACAGCATCAGTGTTCTCCTTGACAGACCATACAACTGAGACCCGTAATCAAGCAGAGTCAGTTGTCTACCTGGGCCACTTCCTAAGGCTAGCTAGCCAGAGGATGGCTACTAGTTGGTGGAGATGACTATTTCAATTGACCAGAGCTACTCTGATACAATAGGCTTGAGAGCTTTTATCTTAAAGTGTTTGGCCTGGTGGCCCAATCCATGGTGGACTCTTTTAGATGCAATGCAGGTGACAGCTCATATGATAGCCCTCCTGTTCTAGGATACAGTTAAATTTGGAATAGTAGTTATTATGAGATGCACATACAGATATCTGTTGAGGTGGACGGATCAATTGTGCAATATCTGCATGTCCAGTTCATTGATCTGGAGCAGGGATTCTGCTAATGCTGGGATATGGTTTGTTCATTGATCTTGTGGCCTGGCCGGCTGTATTTTTTGTTGGAACCATTCTTGGGCTGCATATCTGGGTGCCCATGAGTATTGGTTGGATCTGTCAATCACTCAATATCAAAAAATCCTGACACTATCCATGAACGACATGGATGATTTTTTACTTTTGCCAGTCTGCTGGCCAGTACGTGCTTGTACTTTGATCTTTGGCCGTGTGAAGTTAAGCTATTCTGAGGATAAAGGTTTCAGATGTAACAGCTAGATGGCCAGCAGGTATTATTTTAACAACTGGTCAGTAGAGAGATATCCTTGTCATTTTCAAAGGGGGCTGGGAAACTGGGTTGCTATACTTTCATTGGCCAAGAACTTGGGGGCAAATTGATTTGTGCAAAGATCGGCTTGGATGTGGCTAGGGCTGCTTTGGCCAAGCCCCAGGCAGCCGCAGCCAGTTTCTGGCTCTGGGCCACTCCTATCAAAGGACCCTGGGTGCCCGAGTTGGTTGAGGCGCTCAACTCGGCCCCAGAGGTCCCAGGTTCAAATCCTGTTGCTTTCGCCTGCCTTGCCTCTATATTCTTGTTATAATTGGACCTTACCCACATTGTGGAATTTTCCAGCATGTACCAGGATAGTCACATCCAATTATAGCTAAGAATATTAAATTTTCCCTCCCAGTATGACGTAATGGTGATTCATTGGACCCAACCCGTAGTTGGATTTCCAACCGAGATCGGCTGAACAATCCAATAAGTGACATGACGACATTAAATTAACCCTCCTATCCCCCCATTCCTTTAAGCCAAGGTTCTTTTCTACCGTTGTTCCAAACTTTAAATGAAGTTATTTTTTAAAAAAACCACTCCCATCAAAGATTGATTTAAATTGTTCAAATATACTACGATTCCGCTTTAGCTGTAGCGGCCAATAGCCGGATGCCAGCCGGGGCTGAGCCGAAGCATCCCTAGATGTGGCACGCAGATGAGGAAGGGAATTTCGAGCTGGGCGATCAAAATTTTATTCGTGTTGATTTTTGGCCGATGGGATAAATAAAAGGGGGATTGGGCGCGCCAGTAACAAAGCTAGCTGCGGAGGTAGGCAGTGTTCAGAGGTACTAGGGAAGGAGAAAGCTCTTAAGATTGGTAGGAGGGTACTGATAAAGCTTACCACATATTTTTCTCAGCTACATAAATGTGGGCAATAGCTGTCCACGTTGGCGCAGGGCATCACTCATTCAAAAACGAGGCTGCCTATCGCTCCGCATGTCACCGGGCATGTCACCACGCCCGCCGAGCTTTGGAGTTTGGCTTCAGCGCTGATGAAGCTGTCCGGGTGGCAATCAAGTTCCTGGAAGTAAGTTGTTTTCTTTCGCATTTCCTTGAGATCGAACTATTTTTATTGGTTTTGGTTGGTTTCTGAGTATATCGAAGCGAAGGGTTCTAGCTTTTAAGGCTTTTTGATTAAAAACAGGTCCTTGGAACTCTCTTGGTATCACATATCTGTTTTGAGACGATTAAGGTGTGCCTGGGTTTGTAGAGGGTCTTTATATCTTGTGTGAAGCTGACTTATATTGAACAAGGAATAAAAAGAATATAGTAACCAGATATATGCAGTGAATTTTAAATCATTTGATTCAATAGGGCCAATGCTAGTTATATCAAATTAGATTTTAATCAATAAATTAAAGACCAGCTATGGTTTCCACTCAAAGCTTCAACTTATGGTCTGAACAAACCTCAAAGTCGAAATTCCTTTTGCTCTACCAGATAAAAGTTGAACTTTTAACAGGTTGTATTGAAAAGCTGATGTCTTGAAACCATACAGCCTTTCTAATCCTCCCATTCTTTACCGATATAAATTTATATCAGATGGCGAGGGAGGATCTGGATAAGTGTTCTCTATCTCAGTGCTAAGCTTGAGCGGGGTTTTCTTTGTGAATCATTTTACCAAAAACGTTTATGCGCTTGATAGGCTCCTGTTTTAGTATTGGGATTAAATGTTTTATAAACTATTTGAGTTGGTGGGAGTAACTGGATTAACGGTTATGGAGTTTGTGTCCATGAGCACACTTCTATTTGTTTAACCAAAAATTCATGTTTATATATCATAGCTTTGTGAATAACTTCTTATCCGTTGTTTAGGATGACCCCATCACCAATGCAGGTTAGTTTTTTCGGGAGGTACTCTTTCCAACCTTTATTGCCAACTGGGTGGTTAGCCTGTAAGCTAGGGCCTAAGAAGCCCATCAGTTTCTAAAATCTATAATGTAAAAGATTGTTTAGATTAAAAGAATCTATGCTCTATTTTTTTCAACAAAAAGGATTGATTTCTTCAAAAGCAGCACACCTTGGGCTGTGCATTATTTTCTTTTCGTAAGCTAGCTAACTCTTTGTTAAGTACGCTTCTTGGAAAATGGCAACAACGTTTATTTCTAGCCCAACCAAGAGTTAATTTAGTGTTCTGGCATATTTTTATACTTGGAAGGTTTAGATATCATTTTAAACAAGAAGTCAAAGCCGGACTTCAAAGCCAATGAGATCAAGTCTTGTTAGTCAAAAACCAACTGGCCTTAAAGTGAAGATGATTCTTACAATGCTAAATCGATATTCAAAATAATCTTTTGATTTTTATAGGGTATGGGTCTAACCTGAATTTGGATGGCGAGGTTGAATGCGACGCCAGCATCATGATTAGCTACCCCAACTCGTTACAGCATAATGACTTCAAGTTCGCAGGCGTCGGGGCGGTACCAGGGGTAAAGAATCCCATCACAGTAGCGCATCTTCTCGCGAGCCAAGACAAGCCAGGAGGCTTGCTGCCTGGGAATCGGGTTTTCCCACTGCTGCTGACTGGGCACGCAGTGGAGAAGGTCATAAGGAGGAAACCGTTCTACAACAGTGAGGATCCTTCGCAAAAGAATAGGATTGATAGATTGTTCGTTGATCCGCAGAGCATGGTGTCTGAAAAGGCCCGTTCACAATATCTCTATTATTGCAACATGCTAGGGCTTGCAGTGCAGAACAGTAACTTACAAACCAAATTGCATATCTGAAAAACGATTCAGGCTCTGCTGAAGACAAGGATAACTTGGCAGAATCCCCAGCAGATGTGCTTATGGATACTGTTGGAGCAGTTTGCGTTGATGAGTCTGGCGTCATTGCGGCTGGCGTATCGTCAGGCGGCATCCTCTTGAAATATCCAGGCCGAGTAGGAGAGGTAAACACTCGCGATAAGCAAGTTTATTTCGATTTTTAAATAAATTTAAATTAAAAAATCATTTTGTTTCGTTATAGGCGGCAATATTTGGCGCAGGCTGCTGGGCCCGACATTTCTCCGCCATCAATGCTTCAAATGGCAACGAGAACTCCAAAGCTGCCTTTCATGAGAGTGGTATAGCGTGTAGTACTTCAGGCAAGTTATCAAACAGAGCTTTCTACGAAAAGTATTTTAGCAAAACTAAATGCAAAAATTATAGACTATATTTCTATTACTAAATGTCTTTTTATAGGGACGGGAGAAGCCATCATGCAAACTGCGTTCTCAAAGAGCCTTGCAACCCGACTTTCGCAATCACTGCAGAACCAGCAGGTGACCCCGGAAACCAATGAGCTTGAGGAGGTTGGCGATCCTGTAGCCATCTTCTCCTGCGAACTTCAAAAGTTCATCGGTAAGCACCATATTTATATTTAAACGTTTGTATTTAATCAGAGATCCTGAATAATCAAGAAAGCTTTATAGGATAAAAACTTTATTGTAGCCTTTTGAATTACATTGGAATTTCTTTTGGGCATCTATTTTCGATGATTCACTCTGGCGTATTTTTAGCATTGCTTTATAGGTTTTAATTTGCTTGAAAAATCACTGATTTTAAACGGCTTCTTTGTAGCGAATATAACTTTTAAATTGCATATATTTTACATATTTAATTAGATAATAAGGATCTCATCCAGAAATACCCGCCAAAGCATCTGTCGGTTGGAACTATAGTGCTACTATTGAATTCATACGGTAAAAGCATTTCAATCTCCATTATTTTGTTGATATTCAATTGTGAAAGCTATAATGCAATGCGCTATAGTATAAAATCTGGTCTAGTTCCTATTTATTGTTCTTGACTTCACGAGCATTGTCCAGTCTAAATAATTGTATTTTCGTTTATTAATTCTAGACTTAGAGAATGAAGACGATAGTACAATCTCAACCTGCTTAGAAATGCTATATGGCCACACAACTGAGACTATGGTAGCCCCCCTTAGTATACTCACCACTAACTATTATCAAGGGAGTTGGCTATTTTTCAAACAATCTCTCAAAACCAAAGGTATGTAGCGTATTTTGATGTGCTGATTTTTTAGTTCGTCATGTCAAGGAAAGATAGTCCACATCACCCATATGTTGTCTCTGGTGTCTCCATCTGACTAGAATACATTTACCGTTACAACCTTACTTTTATCAAAAGTTATGATACTCGCATCTACACTCACTTGTGGCATACTTAATCCGATTACCTGCCAACGCGGTGATCAGTTTGGAGTATTTAGATGGCTAGTTAATAGGTCACCATACTTTTAGCAAGATGGTGCATCCTCAATATGTATTTACCAGCCACCATTTTTACCTAAAAGCTTTCAGCAAGGAAAATCTTCACAAATTCTCTCATATCACCGTTCCACTTCAATACATCAACATCAGTTATAATAAGCGCTTGAACTTTCTGGCAGCGAGTGCTCATGACACATGGTTAATCTGATAAAAAATGCCAGGGTTGTCAAGCTTATACGTCTGGGAAGTATATAGTACAAAATAAGCGAAGATTTAAGAAGAGACGATATCTTTGTTTTGATATGAATATAGAGTATTATATAGTATCCTGATAAGCCACATACTGTCCAGGTAGATCATGGCCGTCATGGAGCTTTGGGAGATCCAGATCCCCTTGGGACTCAAATGTTCGATCCTAGTGTCATATCTGGATCCTGTGTTAGGGCCACCTTACCTGTCAATCAAGCCATTTCTCACGAAAACAATTTCCTGAGAGGAAGTAATCAAAGATGTTGCAACATCTCCCTGTGGTCTTGGAGGGCAGGGCCTTGGGTAATTTAAAGAGGGTATCTAGGAGGCACGCTTGGTGTTGATCCAGTCCGGCTTTGGATGCTGATAGCTGTGCAACGGAACTAATTATAGTTTAGAAACTAGAAAGGGGGAAGCCAACAGTCCAAAGGGGAAAGGTCAAAGATTTGACACAGGATAATAGCTTTATTGGGAAATGGACATCAGTGTTACAGTAGAACACCAAATGGCGGGAATTGTAAGCCCTTGCAGAGCCAGAAGCCTGCAACAAACTGCCACCAACTCACTAATAATGGTAGGCAATTTAAATGTTGTCATTGACAAAAAAGATGGGTAGAAGCAGGAGTTGCTCAGTTGCCCCTCAAAAATCTGGACCCCCCTCCATGCAACTAATTTTGGTCAATTAATCACACAGTATTCATTACTTGGTGTTGGTAGCGCCAGACCTGTGGTTGCTGGAACTTTCATACTTATAATGTCATAGAGCCAAATTTGAATGCAGGACCTCTAACCGCTGAAAATAATCAAACCCGCCAATCAGAAACCGCAAGGATCTTCCTTCCCCTTCCAAAATGCCTGTGAAACTTTCCCAAGCCCCTCTAGGGAGCTGTCTCTAGATATCCTGTTCACCCCGGGGGTTAAAGGGAGCTATTCAAAGATACTTGGACCTGTTGGCCCCGGCCTTTGAGAACCTCTCTACCGCTGTTGTGTGGCTGGCCACGTATCCCCAGCTCTTTCTTGGCCAGCCCTATATATTTCTGCCCCTTCAGCCTGTTGCTTGGATCTCCTCCTGGAATGATGTTTTGGCTTCAGTTCTAGCCTCCATTGCAATCTACACCTCCAGAGGGTCCCAGACGCTGCAACCCTCTTCCCAATCCGACTTGTTGCCCCTCAAGTAGCCCACAGTTTTCCTCCTATATCTGCACTGCTTTTCTTTGGCTAGTGCTGCCCGCCCTTAACTCTAGCAGCTATAGCTGGGAGATTGGGGAGTCCTTCAAGGGACAATAGGTATGTCCAGGTAATAAGTTGAATGGTTCAGGATAGAGGCTGACCATGCCCTTTAAAGATCCAGGATAAGCCTGCCCGGCAGAGTAGGATCAGGAACTATGATAGGATTATGAGCAGAGGCTGGATGGGGATCCAGGTAGGTAGGGCTTTCCAGCAGGAGGAGGGGTTCCAGCCAAATGCACCCCAGGGCAACCGTCAGCATTTAAGCTGTCTACATGTACCATCTGTAATACCCAAGTATTGAAGGTAAAACTTTAGTAACATAAGATGGCAGGTTAGGCGGCTCAAAGCCGTTCAAGGCGTAGACAATTGGATAGAAGTTTACAGCC
This sequence comes from Entomophthora muscae, assembly GCA_014839935.2. Taxonomy (NCBI): domain Eukaryota; kingdom Fungi; phylum Entomophthoromycota; class Entomophthoromycetes; order Entomophthorales; family Entomophthoraceae; genus Entomophthora; species Entomophthora muscae. Next base: position 350,181 of record QTSX02000011.1, on the reverse strand, counting down.
TGATGGAAGGCTTTGGCAAGGATGTTGTATTGTCTAAGGCTGACGGCAAGGTACAGTAGCGTAGCTGCGGGGATCACATAAGTAGCCAAGTTGAGAGTTGGGCAAGATGACGCCAGAGGTGTCCACAGGTTCAAAACCATTGAGTTGAGGTGAGTTGGCTCATTGTATGATATCCCTTTTGGTCCCTGTGGTTCAGAACCAAACTGAGCATTGGTTGGCTGGTGGCCCCCTATCCCAAGGTAAGCTGTCAAGACAGTTGTGAAGATGATGTAGTTCATCTTCTGACTTGGGGAGGGGTAATGGGTTTAGTAAGGTTACTTGCTTAACCTGGGTAAAGAATTGATTAATGTGATAGTATTGAGGAGGATATTCACTCAATGATAGCACAAACTATCATTGAGGGGTTTGTCTTTATTTATACTAGTGGACCTACAAGGCATGATTATTGGAAGGCATAGCATTGGGAAACCACGGGTTGGAGTTGCATCTGTTATTCCCTTTTCTGGATTGGCTTGGGTGGCTGGTAATTGAGAAGGTTTGGCTGGATCCAAGTTTGCATTGGCATAGTGCAAGTTTGGTCTTCTTTATGCATCCAAATTCATTTACTGGATTTAGTGCATGATTTTCATTGTTAGATAGCCTGTCAGTCCATTCCCCATTTGGTAGGCTCCCAAATTGGGCAGCAGTTCCTCCCAAGTTTGGCTTTAGGAAAATTGCCTTTCCTGATTTCCCAATCTGGCTATTTCCCAAAGGAGTGGATGAGAACTGGCCTGCTGGTATGGGAGGGCAAAGGCTGGCAGGTGGCAGGCTGGCCCATGGGTGCCTGGTTTGAGGATGGCTTGCAGGTGGGGCTGGCAAGAGTGGTGGGCACCTGTGCAGTGGAGGTGGGCATCTGCTTAATGGCGGCAAGCGTCTGCATGTTGGCGGCGGGCAACAGCTTGGTGGTGGTGGGCTTCTGTGTGGTGGTGGTGTGTATCTGCTTGGCAGCAGCAGGGGCCTGCACGGTGGCGGCGGACGTCTGCTTGGTGGGGCAGGTGCCTGCACGTTGACGGCGGGCGACAGCTTGGTTGTGACAGGATTCTGCATGGTGATGGCAGGGGCCCGCGCGGTGGCGGTGGACGTCTGCTTGGTGGCAGTGAGCGCCTGCGCGTTGACAGCAGACAACGGCTTGGTTGTGACAGGCTTCTGCATGGTGGCAGCATGTATCTGCTTGGTGGTGGCGGGGGGCCGCGCGGTGGTAGTGGACGTCTTCTTGGTGGTAGCGGGGGCCTGCATGTTGACAGCAGGTGACCTCTTGGTTGTGGCGGGCTTCCACATGATGGCAGTGTGTATCTGCTTTATGGCGGCAGATGTCTGCACGTTGGAGGCGGATATCTGCTCAGTGGCGGCGGGCACCTTCACGTTGGCGGCGGATGACAGTTTATTGATTACACAACTATAAGTGTCAGGAATATTCCTGACACCATCCTCCATGTTGACAGTTCCTAAAAGATATTCTTGTATTTTTATTGTATATACATTGATACTTTTGCCTTGGATAATTGTCCCTGATGTTAGAAGTAAAGTTTGATTTTGATTTTCAAGGTTTAAGTAAAGTTATGAAAATGAAGTGTCAGGGATTTCTTCCCTGTCAACTTCAGTTATTTGGGTGAAACCTTACATCATTTTAATGGAAACAGAACCAGCAATCATAGTTCAGACACTGTTTTAGTCTTAGACACTATCCCAGACGGGGATCAAACCTGAAACCCTACGGACAATTCAAATGTTAGTCTAAACTGTCTGGATGATGTTACATTACCTATTTATATTGGTTTTATTCATTTGAATTTGATGTCTGACTTTGATTTTGCTTCAAATACCTTAAAGAATCAATTAGAGGACGTCACTATATGCTCAAAGCCTGATTGGCTGCTTTTACTCACTCTGCCGCTCCCAACGTTAAGTAGTATATACCAGGATATGGCTCCGCACTTTCATATCTGATGCATTAAGCAATTAGCCCGCTTAATTGTTTCTTCTTTGGTTTCTTACTCCTGGCTCATATTTTACAATTTTAAGGTTGTACAAGCCATTCAGCTCCAAATCAAGACAGATATGCACCAGGTATTAATTTCAAATATTATCTTTATGAAAATCCCTGTCAAATCACCTCCTAAGATCCTCTTGAATTAACCCAGCCCCACTCCTTTGGGTATTTAAGAAGTTTATTTCTACCCTTTTCAATTGTTCCAACAATAAAGATTTATCCTACACCTGCTACTCCTTCATTTTCTGATAAACACATTTTGAAGCCATGAGAGGAATTCTATTTCTATCCTGGTTTCTAGCTTATTTCTTGCCAGTGGTATTGGCCTTGGAAAACCCAACACCTACAACTGATTGGTACAACTCCTCTCCAGATGACGCCCATCAAAAGGAATTCCTTGCCAATGAATGGTTCAAATACCCTTCTGGACATTGGGGACGCAAGTTCCAATATGGTTGTTTGTTTACTACACCACCTGCTGAACCTACCTTGGTTAGACCTTACGCCTCCTTTTACCTCTTGATGTATTTGGTGGGTTACTATCTACTTGGTCATTTCAGTTCTATGTTTGGAAGATTTGCTTACCTAGGGCACCTTGGACATCTTGCAATGGTCACAGTCCCTATTGGCTCAGTAATTGCAGGTTTGAATGTAGGGGCTTTGGCCCATCAGCTAGGGAGCTTATTCCCTGCCAAATAGGTCCCTGACATGAAGCCAGAATAAAACTTGGGATTGTCAGCTTAGAGGATGTTACTTGTAGGCAGTTTAAATGCTGATGATTGCCCACCCCAGATGAGATATGGATGGGGGCTGATGTTTTTGATAAAACAACCTCTTTAAGGATTGCTGCTCTCTCCTGGGTTTTTCAGGTCCTCTTACAGCAGTTGTCATAAATGGCAGGTATCTTTGTAAAGAGCAGCAGCAATATAAACTAGAGTTGAACCCTGGGAAGCCCAGCATGCAGGCTGCTGACCCTAGGGCCTGGTTGCCTGCCTGCCCATGTTTTTTATGGATGGAATCCTAAGCCAAGGATTGGGATGCTCCCACCATTAACATAAACATAGTTATCATTCTAAGTAAGACAACCCTTGAGGGCCCTGGAAGAAGTGGGAAAGAACCCATAACAGCCTGGAAAGTGATGACTTATGCTAATGCAGTGGCCTGTACCAATTCATCAGTTGAAGACCCTAATAAGATTGTATGTACTAATAAGGCCTTTAGCCAGCAGGAACTTGGGCTGCCAGCTCACCTAAATATGGTGATAGTTCCCAAAATAGTTGAGAATATTGATGAAGGTTTGTCTCTGGAGAAAGGCTCTAGTTCCCACCCCACCTTGAAGCTGCAATGCCTCATCTCTTACACTCAGGACCCTCTTGGACTGGGGGCCCAAGCTCTTGGTCATTCAAATGATGGTATGAACCCCACCTGACATGAAAATTTTTATACATCATTTTTAAATAAAGTGTAAATGAACCTTTAGTTTTATCAATCAGAACCTTACTGTTTTCTAGTATTCTATAATCTAAACACCACCCCACCAAGTCCATCCACTCTTATAGATAGTCCAGCTGTCCAAAAAGAGGACTCTTGGCCCAACTGTTTTAGACTCTCAGGTTTGCCTTACTGGCCGGTACAATTCACAGCACATCCTCTCAACCCAGACTATAAGGGGTTCACCCTAGACAATATAGCTTTGTCTGATCTATTAGCTCTCATCAGAAAACCTGAACATGGAAATAGAGGGAGAACTTGGTACATCATTATTCTCTGAGTATGCAACAACAAGCATAACTATTTGCTCATGTACTTGGTACCCATGAAACCAGCTTTCAACCCCAAGCCTAACTGCCTTTTGTAGTGTCTAATACTGAAACACATTTAAATAAACTATATGGAATTGTTTATATTAGCCTCACATATCTTATTGATTCAACTGTGTCATCTGAGGGCCCTTGGTCCATGTTAGGACAGTCAGTTTCTTACCTAACCAAGTTAGCACCAGTCTTGTGATGAGCTATGCCCCCTAATATGTTAAGCCACCTGGGGGCGCACCTGGCAGCCCAGATCACAGTTTTTGACAGTCTGGCAGTGGTCTTATAAGCTGTTGAGATAAACAAAATCATCTCAGTTGGGATTAAATCAACCCCGCTTAAATCAAGATAGCAGAGAATCTGGATCAATTATTATTCAATATAGGTTCCTTGAACTATGATTTTGTTTCAAGCTAAGTTGATGTTGTTTATCTCAACGGGTTATAGAGCTACGGTATTTCTGGCCCATCTTTTCAAGAAGGGCAAGTTTGGAACCTCAAGGGTAGATAATGTTGCTCTATAGAAGAAGGTCCCCAAGAGTTTATTGGGGCTCTTGAGGTGACCTTGAAGTAGTTAAAACATTTTATATTAATTCTTTAGAAGAGATGAAAGCTGTCTTTAAGGAGCTATATGTCACAGCCTATACTGGTTTCTGGCTGTGCACTTTTTAAAAAGTTGGTTGGGCCTGAAAGGCCATGCACACAATAGAAAAAATCTGGACAAGATAATTTACAGCAGCGGCCCAAGGTCACCAAGTCCCAGTGTGGGATACAACCCAATTGGCTAACCTTAGCAATGTGATTTAGACAAACCCCAGTTTGCTGAAGCTGTGGATAGAAGGGCCTCTGTTGTGAGGGAGCTGTTGAAATTTTCTTTATTTGTTGAAAATGTTGGCCTCCTGGGGTATCAGAGAAGTAGCCCAAGAGAGAGACCCAGGTGGTGAGGGTGAAAGAATTTATTGTCAGTAATTTGAGTAAGAGCAATCAGCAGAGTTGGTGGGAGCTCTGGCAGTGGCTGATAAAGTAAGAAATATTGTTGGTAGGATTTTCACAGTGATGCAAATAAAAGATATAAATTGGTACACAAACAGTAAATTTATGCAAATAAATAATGCTCATGTTACATATGAATTTATTAAGAGGATGTCAACAATAAGGGGGGAAACCTTACTCATTTTTATACTTACTGAGAAGACATCTAATTTCTGTTCTATCAACAAGTATTAAACATTTACTTCAGTGACATTATTTTTGTGTTTGAAATTCTGCGTGTTTGCATGCGTAGAAAACAGCACATTAGCTGCAGCCACACTGTGGTGTGTTTGGTCTTTGTTTGCTGTGGTGTCACACCAGTTATTAAACCCACAACCAGATAATTATGTGCCTGTGCAAGCAAGCAATTTCTTTTATAGTCAATTATTTCTTGGTGTTTTTGATATATAATTTATTCTTAAGGCTGAGGTTCAGGGTTTGCAGCATGTGAGTCTCATAAATTTCCTGTCATTTGAAGTGGCTGATAGTCAGTTTTGCACCTAAGATATTCTTATTCAAAGGTTTTTATGCATGTTTGGGTACCATGGATATGTGTGTCATCAGGGTTTCAGAGATATCTTGGGCCCTGATACTATACACTGATTACTCATTAAAAAGAGAACTCCTGCCTTAGGAAATAAAGTCTTTGTTTGGAATGATATAACTTGTTGCTTGAATTCAACAAAATTTTCAGTCAGATGAAACAATCCAAACAGGAGATTGAGAAAGTGAAGCTCAGGGAATGTCAGGAAACCAGGCATAGGTAGAGGCATTGGACAGCTCAGGACAGGGTTGGGCTGAGCCGGCGGGTAAAGCCCACCATAGAATGGGTGCTAACTTGATAACGTAAGACATAGATTGCCTGAGTAAGGACCAGGGTCCAGAGGTAGGGATCATGGAATCCACCATTCCTGTCAAGGTGATATAGAGTACTCCAAATAGTTGAGTGGACGTAGTCTTTGTAGCAGTGGGGGTCTCCATTGGGCAGTCAGGACGTGGGGTTAGGGTGGAGTCATGGGAACAAAGTAGGCAGGCAGATAATTGTACTTGTCTTTGAACAATCTTGGCGGCTTTTTGTACCACTTTTCTTCACGTCTTATGTATTCAGTCTCTCTAGTCCTGGCCAAGGGGTCAGCAATGAGGATGGTCTCCAAGTCGTACTCCACGTAGGCCGGGTTGGGCGGGTATTCAGTAAAATGCACAGGTCCAAAGGGGGCTCCTGGGGGACGGTATAGTGCCTGAGTGGGATCAGCAGGATGGTCTCCAGGGGGGCGGGTGCCTGATGGTCTACTGGAACGGAGTTAAGATGGAAGATCACTAAGACTAGGTAAGGTAAGATTTGTTTGAACCAAAGGTTCATAAAACTTTATTATCAAAAATGACGATGTGGTCATCACCATACCGCCGGGGTTTTTATACCATGGGACTTCACTTCTTTGATTTTTGCAGAGTTCAGGTTTGCAGACAAGGCACTGGCGGGGCATGGATCTTGGCTTGGAGTCTTGAGGGCGGCAGATCCAGGTTGTGCCTGCTCTGGCAAATAAAAGTGGCAATGCTTTGTTCCGCCGCTACTGTTCACTATGTCACCTGAGTAGTTCAATTATACTACCCCTTCTGGACAGAAGGCTGGCAGTCGCTGTTGGTCATAGGCAGAGTTAAAAATAGGTTTTGTTTTAACCTCCTTAAGGCAAGCTGCAACCTCTGCATAGGTTCAGCTCTTTGGGGGCTCAAGGTTGACATCAATCTGGTGATCATTTGGGGAATTGTCCTTGGGAGACTGGCGGGTCTCGGAGTAACTCGTTAACTTGGGTTTGCAATTTAACAAGTGGGCAGTCTCTCATCCACTTTGTGTGACTCAAGTAGTCTTTGGAGGGTCAGGGTTTGATTTCAGGGTTTCCAATGTTGGTTTCAAAACTCCAGTATTGGCGTTGGGCAGGTTGGCAGTAGATCCTTCCCCAACCTCTGTTAGCCAGGTTACATCTCCTTTGCAGTCATGAGTCTTCATTGGCACCAGTTTGGCGGCAGACTGGCAACTATTCAGGGAATTCTCCGTAGCAGGCCGGCGGGTTGTGGGGTAATTTAACAATTTGAGCCTATGATTTAACGGATTGGTGGGTCTTGGTCTGTCCTGGAGAGTTTGATCCGCCTTCAGGAAACCGGGGTTTGACTCTTGGGTTTTCAATACAAGTATTGAAATGTCATTCATGACAGGGAAGCTAAAAGCGTAGATGTGCTTGAAAAATAGATAGAGTACAATAAAAATTAAGCTATAAAATAAAGTGAAATTGGAGTCAAAGCTTGGTAAAGTTTTGCAACAGGAACCATCAAAATCTAAGAGTCTCCTGGACAATAATGATGATAAGTGGGGTTGAAATATCTTGGATCTAACACAAAGCACACAGGCTCAGGTTTTGGTCAGGTGGCCTGGAGAGGATTGGGCCCCATCAAGTGTGTTCCTTTGCTCTCAAAAAAGCCTAACTTTACATTTTCTGTCAAGTAGTGCTAACCAGTTTTGATACCTTTTACATGTGAATTGCCACTTGTGATAAACTTCAGTCTAATAAGAGCTAATTTTCAATTTAAACAGTTTTCAGTTGCCCAAAGGGCTAGTTTCCAACCGATTGACCTTAATCTCACCTATTTATTGAAATAAGGTTTGAATTCATTATTCTCAGACTTCTCATATTGTGAAGTCTGGACAACTTTCTTTTCTTTGGGTCAGATGCTTCTAGGCAGTTGAAAATATCTTATGGGGTTGACTACAATGATATTAAGCTATATGTATATTGTATATTTTTATCTTACTTCAGAAAGCACTTGAATCCAACATAATTTCAAACATGGTAGTTTAAGATATGAAGTGGTTGCTTGAAAAGCAAAGATTGTATTATAAGCAGCTAGTCAGCCTTAGTGTTTGTGATAATGAAATGCATACTTCTGAGGTGTTTTTTTGAGAAATATTTGAGTGCGCTCAATTATTTTAAAAAAGTTATTCAAAAATAAAACTTGGCATTGAGAGTATCATACTTTGAGAATGAATATTCTAAAAAGTTACTTAAAGCAATTAAATCCACTGATCGATGAAGGTGACAGTGTGAACCACGCTTTTTCAGATAGAAGTGCAAAGTTTAATATCAAGGAGCTAGTTTAGCATAGCAATTTAAAGGAAGTCATTCTATCGCAGCCACTCTATCAAATGCTAATCGATAAACTTTAGTGGCAGTGTGCATTATCCAAATGGACTCATTATTAACAGTCAGCAGCGACATCATAAAGTTAAATTTACATGTAATACTTTTATTTATAAAGTGGAACACTGGTAATTGAAATCATATTTTGTTTTGGCTAACTTATGACAAAACCTGAAAGAGGCACAGCATCTAGTCATGCCGCCTATGACACATTCCAATGTCAAAATTAACAGTAAACTTAATGTTCCAACAGATGCCGTAATTCTATTGGGAGAATTGCATTCAGCCATATGTGGCACCATACCTGGCTGTGTAAGAATCATAAGCTAGCCCGTCATATATAATGTCCTAGGCGTTGATATTGACCTACCTGAACTTTAAACTTGAAATGACTTTAATTGAAGTAAGCCCAAATATAACTAAAGCTCTAAATCGAATTCTTTAAGGATCCGAAAATTGCTGAAACATACGAGGACGTCCGTGACGGTAATTTTTTGATGATCGCACAAGTTTAAAATCTACTTAGATAAAACCGAGACGAATTGGTAATGATGTTTTAACAGCAAACATTTAACAAGCAAAGGATGTTTCTCGGTTTTGTAAATGATAAGGCGGATATTCTGGAAGTAAAAGCAACCGGTAATGGAATTTGTATTTTGTAATCAAAGCAAAAACTTTTGCTATGACAAAGAATAATCATGCGTTTGTGCCTTAGCATTAGAACTTTAAAAGACTTCCCTTTAGCGTATTACATCTTGAAAAAATCACTCACTCTTTTTCAAGGAACTGATGGGCTTTCTGGGTTTACTAGTAATTTATCCCCTGATCAAGCTGGCTTTGGGTTTCTGCGCATTCCTCTCAAGAATGATGAGTATTCCGAGCGAATTAAATTTGTGTTCGTCTCATATTGTGGACCCCAAGTCAGGGTCATGAGAAAAGCCAAACTTGGGATACAAAAGGCCCAGGTTCAGTCTGTCCTTCGTTCTTTCGCAATAGAAATGAATGTTACCGAGGCCAAGGATTTAGACGAAAGTGAAGTCTTACTTCGCCTAAAGCGTGCTGGAGGTATTACTTTACTTCTTATTTTAACGTTTACCAATATAATCTTATATTTTTCTAAACTTTAATTTTTAGGAGCCAACTATGATAGGTGAGGGCATCCGAGCAGAAATGCTCTCTTCATTTTACTAACTTGACGTAGACAAACAAGTAACTATTAGTTTCTGGTTCATTTCAAGAACCCACATGTTTGTGTTCTTGCCTCTAGATTGTTATATTAGTCCTTATTCAAAATTTTACGTTTGATCTAATGAATTTTTGAGTTACTAAAAAACAAGTCTTACATTGAACATCCACTTATACAGCACTTTACCTTTTTGTTTTTTTCCTGTAGAATCAAGCCTTGTTTTGCTAAAATTGTGTTGTATCGTAAAAGAGCAACTGCTTTAAACCGTTACACACTCAAACTTCAATATCTCAAGAGTTCTGTGCAATTCCAAAACATCAGTCTTTATGCTGCAATCCAAGCGCCAACCTAATTTCAACCTTAAAACTCCTATTGAGCCTTTTCTATACTTCATTTGTTTCTTAGAAAGAACTACAAAATAGCAGCTATGGGTATTCAACTGCTCAAACGGGAGTGGTCAAGGCGGCTCTGTTTATTGATTTCAGATTTATAGTCTATTAAACTTATATTCTAGGATTTTTGTTCAGAGACTAAAAGCAATACCTTGCTAGAAAGCCTAAAATACGGCTACTTTTTATACTGGCACAGCTACATTACATATATTTTACAGGTGCCAAAAGGTAGGTCCTTTCAATATAGATAATACACCAATTTGAAGTTTATAAGATTTCTGCATTTTCGCCTTTTATCTTCAACGCTATATTATGTGGTGTTGAGAAAATATAGACTTGTATATTTTGAGTATTGACCTCATTTTGCAGACACAATCCTACTTTTGACAACCTGTTTCAGCACCACTAGTAAATCTATTCATCCTCTTATAACTTGAGCCTTATCCGGCTTTTTACACCAAATATCTTCAAGGTTTTACTGACCAATAAACCTCATCTTTAAATTTGAAGTGGACTTAAATTGATATGCTTACATATTGCTTAACAAAAGTTAGGCTTAAGTAGCAACCACTGTAAAAAGCTAGGTAGATCTGTTTCTGACATCCTCAGTTCAACATATTTTAAGCTTACTATCTTTACAAGCCATGCCTTCACAGGTTTTCATGAACTTCATGTACAAAGATCTATAGCTCTTAAAAAATTATCTCTAAACAAGGCTATGCTTTCAATCCATCATGGTCTACCTAAAAGAGCTCCAAAAAGATCTTTTACCTAAGCACCATACCATGATACCAGCATAACCTTAAACTTTCCAAAACTTTCTGGTTCAATCAGCTAGTTTCAGGGCTCTTAGCGCCAAACCAACCCAAGCAACATGGACTTTGATTGTCTGGCCCAGGGATCAAGCCAAAGTTTTTTTAAGTACTACAGATGGGTAATGACTAGGGTGCTCCCATCTGCGACCAGAGCGTCTGTCAGGGATCCACTCCTGAAGAAGGAGGGAACTCAAGTAATGTAAATGAGCAGTAGGATGAAAATCCATCAAGGATGATCCTACAGGGGTTCCAACCATCAGGTTATTTATCATATAGCCCCACAATTTATACAAGCCCAAGAAAGGAGCAAAATGAGTCAAACCATAATATATTGCAACATGAGTTACAACATATCAAGGTGCACCTGGGCGGATCACAGGGGGAGGCGAAAGAGGAGGTGTTGCTTTATCTGTAATACCCAAGTATTGAGGGTAAAACTTTAGTAACATAAAATGGCAGGCTAGGCGGTTCAAAGCCGTTCAAGGCGTAGACAATTGGATAGAAGATTACGGCTTTTGGAAGGCTTTGGCAAGGATGTTTCATTGTCTAAGGCTGACAGCAAGGTACAGTAGCATAGTTGCGGGATCACTGTCAGGATTGACAATTCATTACCCCGGGAAACCCGGGCCCAAGGGTGGGATTCAAACCCTGAACCTACATTCCTGCGGGCTGCTGGGCCCATGGACCAAGGGCCCGCCTGCCCGCGTTTTTTTGGGATCAAACTCCTACAAGCTGAGGCTCCCGCTAAGTCCCAAAGCCAGAATACCTGCACTAGCTCGAACATGGTAGCACCCAAAGAGGAGCCTCTCAAATTGCCTAATGAAAGCAAAGATGGCGCCTCTGTGAATTTCATGAGTTTGAAGTCCTCTCAAGCAACCAATCAAACCCTACTGCCAAAGATAAACCTGGGCTTTGGGCCCAACCCTGTGACCACAGTAAAGAATCAAGAAGATTGAGTGACCAAATTGGATGTTCTGACCAATGAGAGAACACCCAACTGAGGTGCCATTTTGCTGCTCCCACACCCAGGCCCTCTGGCTGCCTGCCCGCACTTTTCCTGATATTTTGATAAAGCCCTGATGGAAAATACTAAGTTTGGAGGCGGAATGCTATATAGGCCTATAGATTCTGCGCTCAAACCTTATTGCCATTTTTAAATAAAGGTTATGTTACTTTGGCTCTTACAGCTATTGCCATATTTTTTATTTGTTGTCTATCAATTCAGTTTGAGATCTCCTGGCCCTCCTGCCCCACTGCCTGCAGTTTTCCGCCCATCTGGTGCACCCTTTGGGCCCGTTCACTTCACTGATTACCCCCTGAAGCCCAAATATAAGGATTATACACCAGAGAAAATCCTCGAACTTGACCTGCTAGCCTGCATCCAATCCGTTATTAGATACAACCGCCAAGGCTTGTGGATATTCTCCACCCCAAAACTATTTAGAGGGAAATTCAATTATCTCCCGGCCTACAATATCTATATGGAACCGCCTGTAACACCCAAACCAATGCCAGCCTCTTCACCCGACCTTCCAGCCAACTATACCAGAAAGCTTTTTGGAATAGTGTACATCACCCTCACAGGGGTGGTGGACACCATTATACTGGCTGCCGGCTCGTGGTCTTGGGTGGGGAAGTCTGCTTTCTACCTTCTAAAGTTAGCTCCTCTCTTGTGGTGGGCCCTGCCCGCAAAAACCCCAGCCCAAGTTACCCCTGGAAACAGCGGGCCAGCTGCCTGAGACTGGGTCCCTGACATTATGGCAATCTTTTTAAAACCTGGTACCCTGAGCCCCAAGATGTTGTTTTTTCTTGGTGCATCTTGTATGCTTTTATTATTGATAATCACTTATTACACCTATAAGATGACCATGAACCTGATCTCTTCCATGTGGAAGAATGCAAACCTGAACGACTCAAAAAAAACTGACACCAACGCCACCAATACCAACAAGCCCTCCTCCCAAGTGCAAAATGTAATTGTGAACCAATCCCTCACCAAGGTTGAGATGCCCCAGATGGGGAAGCTCACACTTAAGGAAGCCTGACGTGCCATGCCAGTCCTCTGCTTGTATTTTCAGACCAACGCCCCTTCCTACACCAGCGACACCAATAAGGTACTGGGGGTTGCTTCCATGCTCTCTGGAGATGCTCTAGACTGGTTTGGCAAGGGCACAGCAGAAGATGTAGAATTCTGTTTGGACTATGCCAAGTTTGAGGTTGAGTTAATGGTAACTGGGGAGGATCACGACACCAGATACTACGCCCTGAACTCCTTGCTAGAAATCTGCCAAGGCTCCCGACCCATTCAGGCATACATTGACAAATTCTATAAACTGAAGATCCACACTCAACTTGAGGACAAATTTTCAGCCATCATCTTCCAAAAGGAAGTGAACCCAGTCATGAAGGACTTATTAAAGCACCACCTGCCCACCCTTGGTTTGGAAGACCTGGTCCTCTTATGCAAGGGCCTCAGCATAAATAAAGAGAATGCTGGGCCCTCCCAGACCCGCCAAACCCAAAACACCACACCCAATAGAGGGGGGATGACCCCTGAGGAACTTCAAAGACACTACAGAGAAGGACTCTGTTTTCACTGCCATGAAGCAGGGCACTTGACCAGAGCCTGCCCTAAGAAAACCCCTGCTCCTGTCTCTTTGGCCCAAATAAACGCTTCTTCCCAGTCTTAAAAGTTCATCCTAGTATCCGTTAACGTTGGAGGAACAATCCAAAAAGTAAAGGCGTTCATTGACACTGGAGCATATGTGAGTTTCATTGACACTGACTTAGACCAGGAACTAGGCCTGTCTGCCTCTGAGAATTGTTTACAGATCATCTTGGGAAACAGCACCAAGGATACAGGATACAAATGTGAACAAGAACTACCCTTGGTAATAGGAAACAACACATACCCATCATCTCTCATCTTATTGAAAGGCCTACCACACCCCCTCATTCTTGGGGACTCCTGGTCAGACAGGCATGGCCTCATCCTCAACTACCAAGAACAGAACGTCACCTTAGGTGATAAGGGTACCCGCGACACTGTCCCCTTTTGCACAAACCCTGAGGAACCCACCCAAAGGCTCATGACCATACAGATTGAACTAAGCGTGGGCGTCCTCCCTGCTTCCCTAGGGAAATGGACCCACATATTCAGCAAAGAGGCAGCCACCTGTCTCTCTGAACACACCAAGTATGATCATTCTATTGACCTCCTATCTGGCACCAAACCCAAACATGGACCTATCTATAGTTGCAACCACAAGGAGCAACTGGCTCTCAAGGCATATATCAAAGACATGACCAAGAAAGGCTTCATCCGCGTTTCCAAGAGCCCTTGTTTGTCACCAATGCTGTTTGTGGGCAAGAAAGACGGTGGTATGCGCCCATGCATTAATTATCAGAAATTGAACAAGATAACTGTAAAGAATTGCTACCCCATACCTAACACTGACAACTTGTGTGATGTGCTGACAGGTGCCCAGGTGTACTCCAAGATTGACCTTAGAGATGCATTCAACCAAATTTGAATCAAAGAGGGTGACAAATACAAAACAGCGTTCAAGACCAGGTATGGACTCTACAAATACCTGGTGATGCCATTTGGACTATGCAACACCCCTAGCACCTTCCAGCGCATGATAAACACAGTATTGGGCAATTACCTTGACCAGTTCTGTGTGGCCTACCTCAACAACATCCTCATCTACAGCAAGACCCACAAAGAGCACTTACTCCACCTAGATCTAATCCTGAACAAACTCTCCCAATGTCATGCCCTGCCCCAAAGGGCAGGCTCTTTGAAATTTTAATATTTATTATTTTTGTTCAAATTAGATTCTTCATTATTTTAATATTGGAAATTTAAATTGGAAGTTAATATTTAAGTATTTTTAAATCAATTACCTTGTTTTTTAATTCCATTTGCTTTCAAATTGTTGTTGTTGTTTGCTCTGTTGCTTGCCTTAACTTATATATATATCTACTTTAAAGTTAGAATATTTTTTACTCACTTATCTTTCAAAACCCTCCCTGCTTACGTCATTGCTGCTCCTTCAGCTTTTACGTTGCTGATCTGCTAGCTTACTGGGTTTCTTTCTCCTACTTTTCCTCCAGGCTCTTCCCAACTTCTCCAGTTTCTCCTGTCCTTGGCTGTTGTTCCCCCATGCCAATCATTTCTAACTAAAGAAAATTAACTATAAATAAAGAGCTTGTGAAGAGTAGGCTTTAAGCCAAAATTCTAAGTGATTTCTTCCCCTTCAACTTTTACAATTTTAACTTCAAATTTGTAATTTTTAGAATTTTGTTTTTTTAAATTCATTTTTTTATTTTAGCTTTTTTCCTTAAATCCAAATGGAGCTTGTAAAACAACAAGCCTTAGGCTTGTTGTATCCATTTTTTTCCCTCAAGAAATCTTTCAATAGTTATATGTATCAATTTGCAGATGAAGAATATCCTAATATTGATATTCCTTTAGTTACAAATTGTTCACTATTGAACACCTTATTCTATCTTCTTTGCTTAGGGTTTTTAAACTCTATTACTCCATTTGTGACGCAATATAGATTTTTAGCGGGTTTCTGTAAGATCATCTTACAGACAGTACCTACATTCTAATATCTTTAAAATTTGAATTCCAATGCTTTGCACACTTTAGTTTATAACCTTTCACCATTATGGACAAGACCTTACACCCAAGCCAACTTACACGCAAAGCTCAAGAAGTGTGAGTTCTTCCAACCAGAAGTGGAATTCCTGGGCTACATAGTGAAAACTGGAGGGTTTGCAATGGCCCAGGATAAAGTGGACGCCGTGACCTCCTGGCCAACCCCCAAATGCAGAAAAGACGTGAGAAGTTTTTTGGGCCTGGCAAATTATTGCAGGGATTTCATCCAAAATTTTTCTCACATCACTCTGCCCCTGACCCGCCTGTGCTCTGAAAAGGTTGTCTTTGCCTGGACTCTGGAATGCCAAACCGCCTTTGAGACCCTGAAACTTGCCTTCATCTCTGCCCCCATCCTGGTCATGCCTAACCCCTCCAAGCCATTTGTGCTGGAAACTGACGCGTCTGACTTTGCGGTGGGTGGGGTCCTTCTTCAGGATGGAGGGGATGATATGCTACATCTTGTAGAATATTACACCAAGAAGATGATACCTGCAGAAGGGAACTATCCAATTTACAACAAAGAGATGCTAGCCATTATGAAGACCCTGAAACATTGGCGCCAATACCTCTGTGGCGCTAAATTCCCAGTAAAGGTCCTGACAGATCACAAGAACTTGGTCTATTTCTTCAAACCATAACAGCTCAACCAACAACAAGTGAGATAGGCTTTATAACTGACCAACTACTCCCTGACCATAGACTACAATCCAGGGAAGGTGAATGTAGTACCCGACGCCCTGAGTAGAAGAACTGAACTGGCACCCACCCACATATAAACTCACAAACACAACACTCAAGTACTCTTGGACCCAGCTAGCCTAGGCATACACCTGGGATCAATGAAGATCAGGGCCAGCAAACCAGAAGTACTGAAGGCCTAATCACTCAACAAATTCACCAAAACCATGATTGCCAACCTTTCAAAATCCTTGGATAGCTCTCATTACCAAAAAGGCTACTCATTGAAGGGAACAACACTAATGCTGCACAACAGAATCTTTGTGCCCAAAGGAAGCATCAGGACCAACATCTTGAGAGATTATCACAATTCTGAAATGGCCAGTCACCCAGGGAGACTCAAGACCCTCCGGAGCATTAGAAGGAACTTTGCCTGGCCAAAGATGGACCAAGAAGTAAGCGTGTACCTGAAAGGATATGAGACCTATGGACAAACCAAACCCCACAGAAACAAACCTGAAGGACTTCTAAGACCCTTGGATATACCTGCTGGACCCTGGAGATCCTTTTCCATGGACTACATTGTCAAATTGCCCCTGTCCCTCTCCTTTAACGCAATCCTGGTCATGATAGACTGCTTCACCAAGATGGCATACTTTGTACCAACCACCACTCATTGCACAGCAGTAGAGACAGCCCAACACTTCCACGACTGTATCCTCATCCAACACGGGATGCCCAAGGAAATCATCACAGACAGAGGACCCCAATTCACGTCAAACTACTGGATGCAAGTGATGAAAGACTTGGGAATCAAGCAGTGTGTATCTACCTCCTACTACCCACAGACTGACGGCCAAACTGAAAGAGTAAACCAGATCCTAGAACAATACCTCTGATGATATGTCACGCCAACCAGGACAATTGGGCCAACATGCTCCCCATAGACCAGTTTGCATACAACAGTAAAGATCACGCCTCCACCAGGATGTCTCTGTTCAAAGCCAACTACAGTTTTGACCCCACCTGGGATCCCAAGATTGGCAAGAAGGAAGCTAACACCACTGGACGTTCCTGGGTTGAGCGGATCCATGACACACAAAAAACATGCTTGACCAATCTGAACTGCGCAGTGCAAATTTACAAAGCCTTTGCCAACTGAAAACAAATACCAGGACAACCCTTGCAAGTTGGGGATGAAGTATACCTGGACTCTTGCAATGTGCCCCTACATGTGCCCTGTAGGAAGTTAGCTCACAGAAGAAGTGGCCCTCACAAGATCACCAAACTAATTGGAGAAGTTGCTTATAAGCTAGACCTACCCCCCTCCTGGAAGATTCACAACATATTTCACCAATCCCTGTTGTTTAAAAAGGATGGGAACTTGCTCCCCCACCAACGGCTTAAGACAAACCCCCCGCCCCTCCAAATAGGCCACACTGAAGAATACAAAGTTGAATACATACATGGCAACAGGATCCACTACCAGAAACCCCAGTACTACGTCAAATGAAAAGGATACCCGCTAGAGGAAAGTACATGGGAGCCACTGAGCAACCTAGCTTATGCCCAAGAAGCTGCCCAACTCTATCTGAACAAAAAGAACCAGAAGAGAGGGCCCTCAGGGAAAGAAGGGGATGATGTCAGGATTGACAATTTTTTACCCCGGGAAACCTGGGCCCAAGGGTGGGATTAAAACCCTGAACCTACATTCCTGCGGGCTGCTGGGCCCATGGACTGAGGGCCTGCCTGCCCGCGTTTTTTTGGGATCAAACTCCTACAAGCTGAGGCTCCCACTAAGTCCCAAAGCCAGAATACCTGCACTAGCTCGAACATGGTAGCGCCCAAAGAGGAGCCTCTCAAATTGCCTAATGAAAGCAAAGATGGCGCCTCTGTGAATTTCATGAGTTTGAAGTCCTCTCAAGCAACCAATCAAACCCTACTGCCAAAGATAAACCTGGGCTTTGGGCCCAACCATGTGACCACAGTAAAGAATCAAGAAGATTGAGTGACCAAATTGGATGTTCTGACCAATGAGAGAACACCCAACTATGGTGCCATTTTGCTGCTCCCACACCCGGGCCCTCTGGCTGCCTGCCCGCACTTTTCCTGATATTTTGATAAAGCCCTGATGGAAAATACTAAGTTTGGAGGCGGAATGCTATATAGGCCTATAGATTCTGCGCTCAAACCTTATTGCCATTTTTAAATAAAGGTTATGAACTTTGGCTCTTACAGCTATTGCCATATTTTTTATTTGTTGTCTATCAATTCAGTTTGAGATCTCCTGGCCCTTCTGCCCCACTGCCTGCAGTTTTCCGTCCATCTGGTGCACCCTTTGGGCCCGTTCACTTCACTGATTACCCCCTGAAGCCCAAATATAAGGATTATACACCAGAGAAAATCCTCAAACTTGACCTGCTAGCCTGCATCCAATCCGTTATTAGATACAACCGCCAAGGCTTGTGGATATTCTCCACCCCAAAACTATTTAGAGGGAAATTCAATTATCTCCCGGCCTACAATATCTATATGGAACCGCCTGTAACACCCAAACCAATGCCAGCCTCTTCACCCGACCTTCCAGCCAACTATACCAGAAAGCTTTTTGGAATAGTGTACATCACCCTCACAGGGGTGGTGGACACCATTATACCAGCCACCGGCCCGTGGTCTTGGGTGGGGAAGTCTGCTTCCTACCTTCTAAAGTTAGCTCCTCTCTTTTGGTGGGCCCTGCCCGCAAATACCCCGGCCCAAGTTAACCCCGGAAACGGCGGGCCAGCCACCCAAGACTGGGTCCCTGACAATCACATAAGTAGCCAAGTTGGGAGTTGGAAGAGATGATACCAGAGGTGTCCACGGGTTCAAAACCATTGAGTTGAGGTGAGTTGGCTCATTGTATGCTATCTCTTTTAGTCTCTGTGGTTCAGGACCAAACTGAGCATTGCTTGGCTGATGGCCCCCTACCCCAAGATAAGCTGTCAAGACAGCTGTGAAGATGATGAAGTTCATCTTCTGACTTGGGGAGGGGTAATGGGTTTAGTAAGGTTACTTGCTTAACCTGGGTAAAGGATTGATTAATATGATAATATTGAGGAGGATATTCACTCAATGATAGCACAAACTTTCATTGAGGGGCTTGTCTTTATTTATACTAGTGGACCTGCACGGCATGATTATTGGAAGGCATAGCATTGGGGAACCAAGAGTCTGAGTTGCATCTGTTATTCCCTTTTCTGGATTGGCTTGGGTGGCTGGCAATTTAGGAGGTTTGGCTGGACCCAAGTTTGCATTGGCATAGTGCAAGTTTGGTCTTCTTTATGCATTCAAATTCATTTACTGGATTTGGTGCATGATTTTCATTGTTGGATAGCCTGTCAGTCCATTCCCCATTTGGTAGGCTCCCAAATTGGGCAGCAGTTCCTCCCAAGTTTGGCTTTAGGGAAATTGCCTTTCCTGATTTCCTGATCTGGCTATTTCCCAAAGGAGTGGATGTGAACTGGCCTGCTGGTATGGAAGGACAAAGGCTGGCAGGTGGCTGGCTGGCTCATGGGTGCCTGGTTTGAGGATGGCATGCAGGTGAGGCTGGCAAGAGTGGTGGGCGCCTGTGCAGTGGCGGTGGGCATCTGCTTAATGGCAGCAAGCGTCTGCGTGTTGGTGGGCTTCTGTGTGGTGGTGGTGTGTATCTGCTTTATGGGGGCAGATGTCTGCACGTTGGTGGCAGACATCTGCTTGGTGGCGGCAGGTGATAGTTTATTGATTACACAGCTATAAGTGTCAGGAATATTCCTGACATTATCTCAAGTAGGCTGAATCTGATGTTTGGTGTATAGGTAATCCCAAGCTGAAGTTTTGGTGGTGTCCTTGACCCAGATATTTGAATCAAATTGGTGACATTCAACAACAGGATACCAGAGGGAGAGTCAGAATAGAAGCAGAAGGAGTTTCTGATGCCAATCCATCTGAATTTTAAATTTAGAAACAACTAATTTAACAAGTAAGGAATATAAGAGTCCAAATTTATTGAGTTCAGGAAATATAAGTTGTTAGAGCACTGGGTAAATTCCCAGTACTTCTCACTAAATACTTGAAAGTTTGGCTTGGGAATAATGAATAATTTGTGGTGCAACTTGGGGTGCATGGGTTACCATTTACTTGCTTTCTGTTTGATCAGGTTGGTTTGACTGCTGCCAGCAAGAATGCAGAATCCAGCTTGCAGCAGCCAAACCTGATAGTTGAACAATAAACAACAAGTAGGGAACTGTGCACTGGTGTGTTGCAACTGAACCAATGAGGATTCAGTATTTGAATTAGGGAAGACAACAGTCCAATAGAAAGGACAGGGATAATAAGAATAAGGTATTGTTTTACTATAGAATACTATGATTAATATACTATATGAGGAAAGCCACTGGACCACAAGGGGGTGGCATGGTGGCATGTTCCATGTAGGGTTTGGAGCCAAGAAATAACTTGTGTGGGATCAGCAGGTTAAATTGGTAGCACTCCTAATTAGGAGAAAGTGCCCACAGTTTGACATTGCCATCAGGTTGGTTCATGTTGTTAGACACATCAAGAGGCAACTCATCAAACACCCCCTGCATATTGTAAGATATGTTGGCAGGCAAGTCTGGAAACTTGGTTGCAACACCCCCTTGCCCTCTGTTTGTCATCAGACACAAGGATTAGTGTCAGGGCCCAGAATGGGCCAGACAAAACCCTATGTTGCATAGGGTCAACGCTTGCAACAGAGCAATCATGCGACCAAACAATCATGTCATCAATCATGCAGATTAACCCAAAGGAAACTTTAATTCTAAGTGGAGAATTGAAACCTTGTCAATGCCAAGCCTGGGGACAATTGAAAACCGTCCCAAAGCCAAATGGAAAAGATTTTAATTGGCCCACACCCTCTGAAACCCAGAATTGGGGACCTGGGTTGCCAAATGGCCCAAAATCCCCCTTTCAGCTTCCCCAGGGCAAAAATAATGACAGGATTCATCTAACTGACAAATCAGGAGTCACCAATGGAACCCAGCTTGAGAATAATCCATTGACAACCAATAAGAAGTTGCCAGTAAGCCCAATTGTAGTTTCCCAGCAGAATATAGCTGGGAACACTGGCAATCCACTTTCTTTGTTGACATCTTAAAATTAAGCATCTTTATGCTCAGGATTCCTTATTTTCTTGCAAGATATATCTAATTTTGCACCAATATAACTATCCTGTTTGCATTTATTTGCAACTCCACTACACTTTACAACCTCACGTATTTGCTCCTCCTGGCCACCAAGAGTGATCATTTTGCCCTCCATGCTGGAGATCCCTCCTACTTCTCCCTTACCAACTGTGCCTCCTGCCCAGGACTTTAGTAAGTTGGGTTTTGTATATATCACAGTATTGGGGCTGGCCAACCAGGTTGTGCCCCATACTGGGAATTGGAAATCCCTAGCACTGCAGTCAACTATCTGGCCAGGATTGCGCCTATTGTGTACTTGGCCTTCCAGGCCTAGCCTGCCTCCCCTGCGGGAGTGCAGCTGGATTATGATATGGGCCATGACAGTATGTCAACCATATCAAACCTAGTAACCCTGGGCCCCTATTCTTCTTTGATTATAGGGGCATCTTTCATGATCTTATTTTTGACCTCAGCTTACTACATAAGACAGTATATGACTAAGAAACCAGAAAAGAACAAAAGCCAAGAAGAAATTGTCACCAAGCTGTCCCAAGTCTGAAATGTGACCACTCTACCTCAAACCAGAATACCGCTGCTCCCACAACCTTTCCTGGCCTGCCAAAAATGGACTTGGCTGGCTTCAGAAAAGGAATGATCATGATAAACGCCTTGTTCTGTGCCCACCCCAAGAGCTTCAGAGACAACACTCAGAAGGTTATGATGGTGGCCGCCCAACTGAAGGATGATGCCAGAAAAACTTTCTTGACCAGCCTAGAGGAAGATCCAGACCTCATACTCTCCTACAACCAATTCCTGGAGAGAATGAATCCAGCAACCAACCCTGCTGGGGCCAAGATCCAAGACTACATAGGGCTCATCCGCCTGACCCAAGGAAGAGACAACCTGGTGACCTACATACAACAATTCCTATGCCTGGCAGAGGCAGCCAAGATTCCCAACAATATATCAGGCCTGCATTTCAGAAACGGTTTGAACCCACAACATGCCAGCCTAATGAGACACCACCAATGTGACCTCCCCAAAAACAGCTCTTGGCTATTGCCAGAGGCATGGACTTAAGCCAACCACAAGGATACCACACTGGCTAACCCCGGAACAACCAAACCCCTGGTGCAAGTAGACCCTGTTTGAACATGACCCCCAAAGAGTACCAACACCACGTCAGAAGTGGGCTATGTTTCTATTATCACCAGAGAGGCCACTTATCCAAGGATTGCACTAGCTACTCCAATGGAACCCAAGGAGCCACCATCTCAGCAATAAACAACACTTTCCAGTCTTGTCCTATCATTGACACTACTTTATTTTATAATGACCATGAGGTGAACACTGTACCTCTCCTAGACAGTGGGGCAACCCTCAACTACATGAAATTCAGCCTAGCTGAGAAACTTGGTGTACCAATCCAGGGAAACTCCCAATTGGTAGCCTTGGGTAACAAGACAACAGATCTTTCCCACAAATGCAAAGAGTTTATCTCCCTGAAGTTAAATGAGAGACTCCTGCCTACCAGATTCCACGTCATGGAGAAGCTTCCAAAACCTGTAGTGATAGGTTTTGAATGGTGGGTTGACCACCAAGTGAACTTGGATTATAAGAACCCCCAGTTGACTGTCACCCATGAGAGTCAAATCTTAGAGGTCCCATGCCTGAACCCCCAGCAGACCCCTAAGTTAAACAACATCACCATGGAATCCTGCAAAGCTGATATCCTAAAATTTTTAAAGCCTTGGGCGTCTGTCTTCTCATAAGAAGAAGCCACCACCTTGCCCAAACACAGTCAGTTCAACCATGCCATTGACCTCCTCCCTGGAACCCAACCTAAGCATGGGCCTGTCTATAGTTGTAGCATGAAGGAACAAGCCGCCTTAAGAGAGTAATTGGACAAGATGTTGAAGAAGGGATATATACACGTCTCCAAATCTCCTTGTTTATCCCCTTTACTGTTTGTTAAAAAGAAGGGCAACAACTTATGTCCTTGTGTCAATTACCAGGACCTAAACAGCATCACAGTGAAAAACAGATACCCCGTACCCAATGCTGAAGACCTCTCAGACCAGCTTTCAGGAGCAAAAGTTTTCTCAAAGGTTGATTTGAGGGATGCCTTTAACCAGATCCAGATCAGGCCTGGCAACAAATGGAAGACCGCTTTCAAGACTAGACAAGGTCTCTACAAATACTTGATTATGCAGTTTGGTTTATGCAACACGCCCAGCACTTTTCAAACTGTGGTGAACATGGTCTTGGGAGGACTCAAGGATCAGTGTTGTGTAGCCTACTTAGTTGACATCCTCATTTACAGTTGCACCCCTGAGGAACATGTTGAACACCTTCAAGCTGTCCTACAACTCTTCAAGAAACACAGACTCTTTGTTAAACTCCAGAAATGTGAGTTCTTCCAAGAGGAAGTAGAGTTCCTGGGGTACAATGTACTGAAAGGAGGTTTTGCAATGACACCCAATAAAATAGAGGCTGTGATGTCATGGCCTGAGCCTAAGAACCGCAAGGAGATCAGAAGTTTCCTGGGCCTGGCAAACTTCTGCCAAGGATTTGTCCAAAAACTTCCATCTGCTTGCCCTTGACCCGCCTTACCTCTGAAAAGCACCCCTTTGTGTGGGATGACACCGCCAGATCTGCCTTTGAGTTGCTAAAGAATGCCTTTGTTTCCTCCCCTGTCTTGGAAATACCAGTTTACAATAAGCCCTTCATTGTGGAAACAGACGCCTCTGACTTTGCATTGGGGGAGGGTGTTGCTTCAGGAGAGGCATGATAGTAAGCTGCACCCTATACCTTACTACTCAAGAAAGTTCACTCTGCCTGAGTTGAACTACCCCATCTATAATAAAGAGATGCTTGCTATCATCCAGTCCTTGAAACATTGGAGAAGATACTTGTGTGACACCAACCACCCAGTGAGAATCATGACTGGCTACAAGAACCTGACATACTTCTTTAAACCGCAACAACTGAATCAGCGTCAAGCTAGATGGGCACTATTCCTAGCAGGTTAAAACTTATCAATCAGCTACAAACCTGGCAAGATCAACATTGTACCTGATGCCCTAAGCCAAAGAGCAGACCTCTTCCATAGCGCCAAAGAGATTGAAGAATTCAACACTAAATCCTTGCTGTCTTCAAACATGATTGAGCCAATGCTCCTATTCCTGGGACTAGCCAGTAGAAGAAAAGAAATCCAACTAGCTCAGACCGCAGACCAGCACTGCATCTCCATCATGGAAGACTTAAAGAAAGATATCAACAGTTGATACTACCAAACTGGTTACTCCATACATTGAAACACCCTGCAGCTACACAGATGCACCTACATACCAGAAGGTCCACTGCACTTAGAGATACTGAAGGAATACCATAACTCTCCCATGGCAGGACACCCTGGGTGTACAAAGACACTCAAAGGAGTCCAGAGAGCCTACATGTGGCCCAGGATGAAGCCAGAAATTGAAGGATACCTCAGTGATTGCAAGACATGTAGACATACCAAGCCTAAGCAAGGAAAGCAGAAGGATTACTACAACCTCTTTGGATTGCAGAAGGCCCTTGGAAGTCAGTTTTCATGGACTACATTGTGGAGCTACCCAATTCAAAAGGATTTAACGCCATCCTTTTAATTGTTGATTGTTTCACCAAGATGGCTCACTTCATTCCAACAACAACCAAAGTAACTGTTACGGTAGAAAATCAAATGGAAGGGATAGTGCGCCCTCACAAAACCCAAAATCAGCAAAGAACTGCAGCCAGACCCCTGAAAGAAATTGACAACTTAAATGCTGTCATAGACAAAAAATGGGTCAAAGCTGGGGTCTCTCAAATAGCCCTCAAAAGTCTGGACCTGCATTATTTTCCCCCAAATGATTATGACAAGAAAATTATGTGTTATACACTATTTGGGGATGGCAGCGCTTGACCCGCTGGTTACCAGAATTTTTTGAATTATGAAGTCATCAACTTGAATTCCAATGCAGGACCACCAACTGCTGAAAATATTCTTGCCAGCCAATCAGAAGCCATGGAATCCCCTCCTGCCCCATCCTGAACTCCCTTAAGACTTTCCCAGTTCCCCTCTAGAAACTTGTTTCTAGATATCTTAATTTCCCTCAAAAATAAAAGAAAGTTATCCCAAAATGATGGCGTATCTTGGGCTGTTTGCCCCTGTCCTAGAAAGATTAGCCTTTGTGGCTGTCAAGGTTGCTGTCAATTCCATGGCCGCAACCTGGCCTGCCCTTTACATGCCAATGCCTTCAGATTCTCTTTTCTAATTTCCCTTTGCAAGTCATTTGCTTACTGACAACTTTACCTCCATCTTCTGCTACACTACCATTGGATCCAAGATGTTGAACCTGTCCTCCCAATTTGGTCTCCTGCTTGTCAAGCAACTTACAATTTGTTTATTATATCCTCATTGTATCTCTTTGAATAATGCTGCCTACCATTTCACCCTAATAGTAACAGCAAAGGAAACTGCCACTCTATTCTGGAACCAAGTAATCATGAACCACAGACTCCCACAAGAAGTGGTCTCAGACAGAGGCCCACAATTCACCTCCAAGTTTTGAGCCCAAACCCTAAAAGACTTAGAAAAAAAAAGATCATTGTCTACTGCATATCACCCCCAGAGCAATAGGGAGACCAAGAGAGTAAACCAAGTCCTCAAACAGTACTTACAATGCTATGTTAACTCAGAAAAGAACAATTGGGTAACCCCCTACCAATGGCTCATTTTGGGTACAACAACCAAGACCACAGCTCCACTGGTATGTCCCCTTTCAAAGCCAACTACAGATTCAACCCCACATGGGATGCCCTCCCCCCTCACAGAGGAAGATGACTACCCAGAAAGACAAGATTGGGTCATCAACATCCAAACATGCCAAGAAAAATGTTCCCAGAAGCTGAGAAGAGCAGTACAAGTATACATGGATTTTTCCAACAAGAAACAAAGCCCTTGCCCCCCAATTGAAGTAGGAGACCTTGTGTACCTCAGCGCAAAGAACATCAAGACCACTGCCCCTTGCGCTAGCTTGAGCCCCCAACAAACAGGTCCTTACAAGGTCTTACAACACATTGGTACTATAGCCTACCAACTAGAACTGCCCCCAATGGAAGATTCACAACATATTTCACCGCTCCCTGTTATCAAAGAAGAAATGACCTTTTCTCCTGCACCAGATAGTGAGAACAGCTCCTCCACTCATCAAAGTAGGAAGCTTCACAGAACACAAGGTTGAAGCCATCCTGGAACACAAACTATGATACCAGAAACCCCACTTCCTGATCAAATGGAAAGGGTACCCCAACAAAGAGAATACTTGGGAACCAGAATCCAACCTTGAGAACGCTGCTACCCTGCTGAAGGAACATAAGTATTGGGATAAAGAGTTGTGCTATGTAAGCTCAACTATGGTGGGGGATGATGTCAGGGCTCAGAATGGGCCAGACAAAACCCTATGTTGAATTGGGTCAACGCTTGCAACGGAGCAATTGCATGACAAAACAATTGCGTCGTCAATCACGCAGATTAACCCAAAGGAAACTTTAGTTCTAAGTGGAGAATTGAACCCTGGTAAATGCCAAGCCTGGGGACAATTGAAAACCGTCCCAAAGCCAAATGGAAAAGATTTTAATTGGCCCACACCCTCTGAAACCCAGAATTGGGGACCTGGGTTGCCAAATGGCCCAAAATCCCCCTTTCAGCTTCCCCAGGGCAAAAATAATGACAGGATTCATCTAACTGACAAATCAGGAGTCACCAATGGAACCCAGCTTGAGAATAATCCATTGACAACCAATAAGAAGTTGCCAGTAAGCCCAATTGCAGTTTCCCAGCAGAATATAGCTGGGAACACTGGCAATCCACTTTCTTTGTTGACATCTTAAAATTAAGCATCTTTATGCTCAGGATTCCTTATTTTCTTGCAAGATATATCTAATTTTGCACCAATATAACTATCCTGTTTGCATTTATTTGCAACTTCACTACACTTTACAACTTTGCGTATTTGCTCCTCCTGGCCACCAAGAGTGATCATTTTGCCCTCCATGCTGGAGATCCCTTCTATTTCTCCCTTACCAACTGTGCCTCTTGCCCAGAACTTTAGTAAGTTGGGTTTTGTCTATATCACAGTATTGGGGCTGGCCAACAAGGTTGTGCCCCATACTGGGAATTGGCAATCCCTAGCTACTGCAGTCAACTATCTGGACAGGATTTGCCTATTGTGTACTTGGCCTTCCAGGCCCAGCCTGCCTCTGTAAATTCACTGCCACCTCTGGCATTGGATTGCACAATCTTCCCCCACTGCACCAAGAAAGGCCCAAAAATGCCAGCCAAACCCCTAAATTCTTTAGAGGATTTAGCACACACAATTGATGAGAGGTTTGTGTTAGTCTATCCTGCAGATTCTTGCCCTTGGTTGCTCCCTCCTGGGAAGAAACGTTGGTTAATTTAGACTACTTATTAGCCTGGTGTTGCCCACTTTTAAAAACCATCAGAGCTAGCCAATCAAAGGTTGCCACATTGACGCTCAACAACTCAAGTGAACTCCAAATGCCTGGTATCTCTCCTAGCCAATCAGATCAAACCTCAGAAATTAGAGTGAAACTCTCCAGTCTCCCTGGCCCTATCCAGCAAAGTTTTTCTTCTAGCCAATTGGATCCAGAGCCAAATGTCATGTGATCACTTTTCCTTGCAACCCATTCCTTTTAATACAGCAAGGGGACTTTCAGACCCCTGCTTGTCTATTTTCCAATTCATTAAAAGTTTGGTTGGATTGCACTTTATTTTTAAAACAGTGTTTTTGGAGCCCCTGTTTGGAGTTCCTATCATTTAACTTTAAAGTGTTAGCCTTTATCTTCATGCTTACATTCTTTTGACCTGTTTTGAACTCAGGCTCTCCTCTGGCATCATCTAAGCAGACTCAAGCGTATAGTTGCTGTTGTCTTTTGTTTTGCTTTCAAAATTCACGTTTGAACTCTAAGTTTAAAGTTAAAATCAATATAAAAATCTTCTTTTACTTTGAATTTTCCTTTAATTCCTTTGTTTTCAAACCCGCTTTTTGTTCTGACTACTTCCAAGCCATCTGAGTTCATTGCCAAGCTTCCCCAGGATCACCCTGCTGTCCTCTGCTTGGTTTCTTTCTTGTGTGTCCCCCTGTTCACCATAAATTTATTGTTTGCAGCTTGAAAAACCCACCCACCTTCACCAAATTTTGCAGATAATTTGAAAATAATACTCATGGCTTTGAAATTTGTTGTGTTTTCCCTGGCCCCATTCTTGCTGCTTTTATGGTCTACCTCCCCAGACTTATGTGGAAAAATCTCCTCTTCTGCCTGGCTTGTGGGTGAGGATCCTTCCAGTCTCTGGGATCTTCCCAGTGGTCTTCTCCTTTCTGGGGAGGCTGTGGTTAAGAGCTTGGCGTGTGATGACTTGGATCTGGGTATTGTAATTCACTCCTTGCCTGCCTCTGAGGGGGATGTGCCTTCCATGCTTTCCCTCCCCAGCTTGGTCCAGAGAAATTCAGTACCACTTGTGAGCCCTGTGGTGTCCCCTCCCACTCCCACCTGCACCCCTTGGCTGCTCACCAGACTGATGTTGATGGGTTTGAACGCTTATTTCCCTCAAATGTCTCCCGTGTCCTCCTTGTGGTCCCCTCTTTGAGCGGCCGTCCCAGTCTTCCACTGGGTGGCATCCTGGTGGTTTGTTTCACCAGGATGGGAGCCAAACTTAGTTAGCTTATCCCCCTCTCTCACAGCCTCCCCTGCGGGAGTCCAGCTGGATTCTGGTATGGGCCATGACAATTAGAGTCTGTGGAAGATCTGGGAAGGTCCACACAAACAACCTTTGTGTGAGGATGGCACGGCAGGGGCACAAGCAATTGTGGTGAAGCTTTTTGGTGTTTCCTTGGACATTTTCAAGTTGGTAGGTATGGTTGTCATAGACTGCAGCTATCTTAAAGGGTCCCAAGTGGTTGGGCTCTAACTTGGCTGAATTGGGGTTGAGAGCGTAGATGGGGTCACCTACGGTATACCTAGCCTTGATATGTTTTGTTCCTCCCTCAATTTGCTTGTGTTCAATATCTCTGGCTTTGGCGCGCCACTGGCTCAGAGAAGGGGTAGGCAACAAGGGGGGTTTCACAGGAACTGTGGATTGTAATTTCCCTTGTTCTACCCCCGCCAACCCATTGGGTGTCCCAAAGGCCAGGGTGCTGAGGCTGAACCCAGTGCCCCTGTTGACCCTCACTTGTAAGATGAGTAGGGCAGTGGGAAAGTGTTCAGACCACACAGTATTAGGGTGTTCTTGTGAGAGCTTGGCAATCAGTTGAACCAGCAAACTATTCAGCCGCTCTATGTGTCCATTGGCTTGGGGGTGGTAGGGAGTTGTGACTATTTATTGAAGGGCATTCTTGGCGTAGTACGCCTTCATGACATGCCCAACAAGCTCAGGACCACAGTCTGTAATGAGGTGTTTGGGTTGCCCAAAGCAGGCCACAATTTCCTTGCTGATGAAGCAGGTGATTGTGGTGGCTGTGTGATTAGTGGTTGTCCATGCTACTGGCCAACAGGTGAAGTAGTCAATGGCTGTGATGATGTACTTCTTCCCAAGTCTGTCTTTGGGGAGAGGTCTAACAATGTTGAGGGCCCACTTCTCAAAGGGTTCCATGGCCTTAATGGGCAGGACAAAATTGGAAGGGGCAATTTTAGACGTGTTCTTTTCACACAGCACACAATTTTTGAGAAAGTTTAAGATGTCTTGGCGCATACACAGCCACCAAACCTTATGTTTCATGATTTTGAAGAGGGTACATCCTCTGATATGACCCAAGGTGCAGTGGTAGTGTAGTATGGTGTTGCCTCATTGTGTGGTGGGAATATAGGGCAAATTTTCACCTGTCTCTGCCCGGCGGCAGATGTTGCCTGCATCAGTGGTGAACTGACTTTCATTGTCTTTTAACTTGGAGATGGTTACCAAATTAAGGCCTTCATAACAAGTTGTTCCAGGACAGAGATAAAGCATTGGCCAATCTGGGTCCAAACAATTGTCCCCAGTGATGGATGCTATGTAGAGGTGTGAGAGGGCGTCAGCTGTGACAAGTTCCTTCCCAGGCTTGTACTCAATGCACAGCTGGTAGGGGGATAGACGCTTGACCCAGCCTGCTTGGCGTTGTGTCAAGTGGAACTGCATGTTGAAGTAATGGAGCAACTTATAGTTCATCAGGAAGCAGGGTGAAAAGGTGGCCCCTTCCAGGTAACAGTCCACTTCTCAACACAGTGCACAATTGCCGCCAATTCTTTGTCATGTATTGGGTAATGTTGTTTCAAGTCAGTGAGCTTCCTGGATTTGTATGCCATGGGGAGGAAGACGCCCTTACCAGTTTCCACCCGTAACCCACTCCCTATGGCTCTTTCAGAGGCATCAGTCTTGAGTTTGTATTGGCGGTTCTGATTGGGGAATTGCAATACAGGTGCAGTTGTAAGTCTCTGCTTCAACATCTCAAAGGCTTGATCTCTGGCAGGGGTCCAATGAAAGCGCTGTTTAGTGTTTAGGAGCTCAGTGAGAGGTGCAATTAGTTTCCCATAATTGGGAATGAACTTGCGCTGTAGGCAACCATGCCTAAGAAGGTACACACCTGGCCCACATCAGTGGGAGGCAGCATGCTGGTGATTGCCTGGATTTGGCAGGCTCAGGCTTTATCCCTTGGGAAGAGATGGTGTGCCCAAGGAACAACAACTCTGACTTGAGAAACTTGCATTTGAAGGGTTTAGCTTTTAACTGGTTTTTTTGAAGGGTGTTAAGGACAGCACAGAGGTGTTGGAGGTGTGTGGTTTGATCTTAACTGAAGACAATAATGTTTCCAAGGTACACAACCACACATTTTCCAATTAGTTCCTCAAATTCTTTGTTCATCAACATGGCAAAGGTGGAAGGAGCATTGGTCATTCCAAAGTTCATGACTTGATACTCAAACAATCTGTAGCGTGTGCAGAAGGCAGTTTTTGGCTCATCCCCTGGTGCAATGCAGACCTGGTTGTACCCTGCAGTGAGATCAATCTTGCAAAAGACCTTTTCACCCGTGAATGTGTCAAACAGGTTGTCAATCAATGGCAGGGGGTACTTATTATTAACAGTCACCTCATTTAAGGTGAAATAATCTGTGACCAGGCAAAGGGACCCGTCCTTCTTGGCTACAAAGAAGACAGCTGCCCTGTATGGAGAGAGCAAGGGGCAAATGAAGCCCTTGTCAAGCGCATCTACAAGGTGCTGGCAGAGGGTCTCATCTTTTTTGGGCGTAAGACAATACAAGGGGTGTGCTTTGGGAAGCAAGCCTTGCAGTTGTACAGCATGCTGGATCTCTCAGGGAGGGGGTAGTTGATCCAGTGTTTCACTGAAAACATCCTTATACTCCTTGAGGAGCGCAACAAGTGCTGGTGGAGACAGAGTAGTCAAGGGGGGTTGCAGGTGGTTCCTGTAAATTCACTGCCACCCCTGGCATTAGATTGTAAAATCTTCTCCTGCCGCACCAAGAAAGGTCTGAAAACCCCAGCCAAACCCCTTAATTCTTTAGAGGATTTGGCGCATACAATTAACAAGAGGTTTGTGTTGGCCTACCCTGCAGATTTGTTGCCTTTGGCTGCCCCCTCCTGGGAAGAAACATGGGTCAATTTGGACTTCCTGTTGGCTTGGTGTTGTCCACATTAAAAAACTATTATAACCAACCAATCAAATGTGGCCACATTGACAACCAACAACTCAAGTGAACTTCAAATACATGGGACCCCTTCTGGCCAGTCAAATGGGCCCGCAGAAATTGGGTTGAAACATTCCAGCCCCCCTGGTTCTGTCCCACAAAAATTCTCCCCCATCCAATTAGATTCAGCTCTAAAAATGATGTGATCAATCCCCTCCTTTTAACACAGCAAGGGGACCTCCAGTCCCCTGCTTGTCTATTTTCCAAAAATATTAAAGGTCTTGGAGCTATTACACTTTAAATTTTGGTTATTACAGTAGAAAACCCAGTTTGGAGTTTCTACACCCTAAAGATTGAAGTGTTAGTTGCTGTCTTAAAGCTTACCTTGTGTCAACCAGGTTTGAACCTGGCTTCTTCTCTGGGATATTATACTAGAGCTTTTACGCTTAGTTGTTGTGTTCTTTCCTTTTGCTCTAAAACAGAGTTCAAATTTGAAATTTTTAATCAATTTTAATTATAAACTCTATTGTTATTTTGAATTTTTATTTAAAACTCTTACTTTCAATCCTGCTTTTGCTTGCTGTAAACACCAAGGTGTTTGAGATCAATGTAAAGCTGCCCAGATCTGCTCTGTTGCTCCTTTTGCCTTCTGTTTCAAAATTACCCTGCCCAAGCATTATTTTAGTGATATTGTTCTTGAAAAACCTACCCACCTACCCCAAATTTTGTGGAGAACAACCCTATGATACTCCCAGCTGTCAAATTTGTTGTGTTTTCCCTGGCTCCTTTTTTGCTGCTTCTGTGGTCCATCTCCCCAGATTTGTGGGGGAAAATTTCCTTGTCTGCCCGGCTTGTGGGTAAAGACCCTTCTAGTCTCTGGGACCTCCCCAGCGGTCTTCTCTTTTCTGGGGAGACTGTGGTCAACAGCCTGACGTGCAATGACTTGGGTTTGGATACCGTGGATCACACCTTGCTTGCCTTCAAAGGGGATGTGTCTTCCATGCCTCCCCTCCCCAGCACAGTTAAGAGCAATCCAGTACCACTTGTGCTCCCTAAGGTGTCCTCTCCTGCCCCCTCCTGCACTCCTTGGTTGCTCACCGGCCTGATGTTGATGGGTTTGAACGCCTATTTTTCTCAGTTGTCCCCTGTGTCCTCCTTGTAGTCCCCCCCTTTGAGCAGCTGTCCCAGTTCTTCACTGGGCGGCATCCTGGTGGTTTGTTTTGCTGGTATAGGAGCCAAACTTAGTTAGTTTAGCCCCCTCTCTCACAGTTCTGCGCAGATAACTTTGACTGAGCATTGATTGAAGTCTAGTTTCCCCCCTTGAAATCATATGAGCCCGTTTCTGTTATTCTGAAAAACACAGTGTTGTGAAGCAACTTGTTCATTTTGACAGAATCTATCTGAAACCACACTTTATTTCTATTGAAGGTAATTACATATGTATTTCAGTTGATGTAGGGATGATTGTGCCAAAGCCAGTCAAGGCCAGCAATGACATTGTGGCTGAGACCTGCCATGATTGGTCCTGCAAGCTTAACCTGGATGTTCCCCATTCTCACAGAGAAGGGTACCCTCTCATGGGTAATTGCTACTCTACGGGAGTCAGCCACTTGTACTGCCTTGAACCTGCTTGGTACTTGGTCTAGTTGTTGAGGGTCAGAAAACGCCTGGTCAACCATAGTGTGATTGGCCCCAGTATCTATAAGTAGTTTATGGGTGTTCCCACAGAAACAGAAGGGATAGGCCAAGAAAATTACTTTATTTGAAGAATGGCTTGCTTGGAGTATGGGGCTGTTGCCATGAACTTGAAAGACGTCAAGGGCCTCAACTTTGTGAACATTGTAGTCACAGGGGTTCTTTGCAAGGAGGAATTGAGAGTGAGGGTCAAGTGGGGTTTTAGAACCTCTTGTAACTACAACCCCTAGACTTTTTCCTGGTCTTCCATCTGTGCTAGTTGGAGTTCTCTCTCACGGGAGGCTTAACCCCATTTTCTTGTTGGCGTGGCTAGCAGAGGCCACTTGGTTGTGGGCACTGCCAGGTGCAGAACAAGGTTGGGGTGGAGCGTCACTGGTACAGCGGAAGCCCATTGAGGCCTGGTTGTTAGCCTCCACAATGGCTTTGTAGCAGTCATTGATGGAGGTGCAATGACCTACGGGGACCCACTTGCAGATATGGGGTTTGAGCCCATTAACTATCAAGGTAAGGAGCATAGTGTTCCTGTCAGTAACAGCTTCTGGGTGGCAGCAAGAGCTTGCTGCCAGGCGGCAAGATATTCAGGAATGGATCCAGTCTGTTTAATAGCCAGAAGGGGAGTCCCCACTACAATGGGTGAAAATGTTTCACTGTAGCGGGACTTTGCAGCATCCCCAAACAATTCTCAGGTAATTTCTATCTCTTGGCTGGCCCAGTTGATAAACCAAACTGCTGCAGGTCCCATGAGGTGGCCTGAAGCAGTGGCAACCCACATGGGCTCAGGTACTTGACATATACAGAGGCGGGTTTCAGTGGAGTGGAGCCAACTGACAATGACAGCCCTTTCAACACCTCCCACAAAGGATTTATGCTGGAGGGTGAGCATGTACTGAGAGAGTTCCAATTGGGGCAGGGTGACACTTGCATTGCACTGCCCAAGGCAGAGTTGGTTATACACACTTTTGAGTATCAAATGATCTTGATAGATGATGTACCCATTGGGGATGTCCCCCTTGGGGATTGACAGGAAGGTTTCTTGATGGGGAGTAGCCATACAGCCCGTACTCTGTCCTTTCTTGGGGGATTCTCTATTTAGGTAGGTTGTGAACCTACTGCTGCTACCACTGTTGCAACTGAACCAATGAGGATTAAGTATTTGAATTAGGGAAGACAAAAGTCCAATAGAAAGGACAGGAGTAATAAGAATAAAATATTGTTTATTATAGAATACTATGATTAATATAATATATGGGGAAAGCCACCAGGCCACAAGGGGGTGGCATGTTCCATGTAGGGTTTGGAGCCAAGGAATAACTTGTGCGGGATCAGCAGGTCAAATTAGTAGCGCTCCTAATTAGGAGAAAGTGCCTGCAGTTTGACATTGCCATCAGGTTGGTTCATGTTGTTAGACATGTCAAGGGGCAACTCATCAAGAGCCCCCTGCGTATTGTAAGATATGTTAGCAGGCAAGTCTGAAAACTTGGTTGTAACAGGTGGTTAAACCATGCTGATGATGTGATTGGTATTTTATCTGCATGGTAATTTGAAGCTATGATGGTGGCCTGATCTTCCTGGGTACTCATTTCTGTTGTTAATATGTGATTGGTGTTTTTAATCCTTAACCAACTCTGATTTACTAAACAGTGGCTTGTGTAGATGATTTTTGAATCCATTGGCTGTGAAGTATCCTGAGCTTTTACAGAGTCTGCTCTCAAAATTGGAATCATTGGTAAGCTTTTGTTCTTAATATTAACTGATTGATTATTCAATTTAGGTTGTTTAGAGCAGTTTGAAGGTTCTGAGTTCAATTCTCAATATGGAAAGCAATGACAGGAAGTACCAAGGACAAGTTCTTGACAGGAGAAAGATTTGTTAAACTTAATATGGTTACCAAATTACATTTTCAATATTTTAAATGACAATACTAATAATTGAGAAGTCCAAGGTAAAGAAATTGTCTTGACCTCATAGAGATGATCTAATAGCCATGAATTTGGGGTTTTCCCACCATTTTCCATTAATAGGTTTATGCTGAAAGAATTTTCAATCCTTACAGTTCCTACCATGAAACATCAAATGCAGTAAACATATGGGTCATTATTTTTCTTGTTATGCCTAAGCGCTGGA
Source organism: Entomophthora muscae (assembly GCA_014839935.2). Classification (NCBI taxonomy): domain Eukaryota; kingdom Fungi; phylum Entomophthoromycota; class Entomophthoromycetes; order Entomophthorales; family Entomophthoraceae; genus Entomophthora; species Entomophthora muscae. Next base: position 314,659 of record QTSX02000011.1, on the reverse strand, counting down.
CTAATTATTTTATAGCTTAATTACATTATTCATATTCAAATTATTCAGAAAGATTAAAATACAATCAACGTCAAATCTTTAATTGATTTTGGGCTTAGATATTTTTTTAAAAAAAATAATTTATCAATTTTAGAATTGAAAATTGCACCTTATAATATTGCTGGAAATATCTTAAGTGCTACTACATACTACAAGCCAAAAATATTTATGATGAGTTGCATGGGAGAGTAATAGCAGCTCCAAAGCTATAAATGCTATTACTCTATCTTTGGCTCATCATAAATATTCTTAGTTTGTTTCAAAAAAGGTTGTTTTTTTAAAAGACTATTTACCCTATTTAAAATACACCCTCTAGTAAGCTGCCCTACTTCATGAACTTGCCCTAATGCACCACTAGCATCTTCTGATATTTTTGTTTCTCTGGTATCATCACATGATTTCAAATGATAAGTTATCTCAGAATATTATGAGAAACTTTCAAATGTTAGAGGTGAAGTATACAACTTCCCATCTTTCATCAAATATGAAAGATTAATGCACAGATTTTTAACTTCAAGCTCTCTCCTTATAGGCCTAACTTTTCTCTCATAAATATAAAAGATTGCCTTTTGAGAAATATTTGAGCCTGATAGCGCTGATTTATATAATTCTTTTCTTTTTTCTTCTTGCACAAAAATATTTTTAATATCATTTATATTCTTAATATAAAGCTAATTTTCTTTATCTTTTAATGTTTTTGATATTACACCAAAGTGACCATCAACAATACTTTTCCCATGACATTCTACAAATCTATTGTATTCAATAGACCCTTTAATGTATTGTGGTGCCTCTTTAAATAGATAATATAAGAATTCATAGGATCTAAAATGGTTTCCATTATCAGTCCATACTTTGATATTATTTATTTTTTTAAACTTATCTGATTTAAGAAGACTTATTAGACATTCACCTGAAAACAAAGAATCATGAGACAATATTTGAGATAAAAAATCATGGTATTCATATTTAACTTTATTGTTTTCTTTAAATACCAATGCAAATCCCAATAAAGAAATAGGTCTTTTGGAATAAAAACAGTTATTGGTTTCAATTGGACCACCACCAACTTTTAAATTCTCCTTAAAATCTATGACTATAATACATGATTCATTATCTAATTCATTGATATATTTCTTATATTCCCTATTTTGATGAGCATAAAAGTCTTGGTGCTGATTAATAGCTTTTAAGTCACTGTTTATAGATTCTGGCAATAATAAGTTTTTACTTTCACATTCTTATTTTCTTTTTTCTAAGGATGATTTTAAGTTACAAATATTACACATATCAGTTTGTTTTTTACTCTTTATTATATTTTTTGGTATTAATTTATAATAAGTTGAAAGTGATATTGAAATTTCATTTTTTATTTTCATATTTTCATATATTTCTTTTTTTGTTTTTAATAGAGAATATTTTATTTCAGTTGAATATTCATTCATTTCTTTTTCAATGTCTTTATAAATTTTTTCTGGTGCTTTTTTTGTAAACTGGCTTGTTTCAAAAGAATTTTCCAGTAATTTTTAATTATTTTTTTAGTTATTTCTTTTTTTAATGAATAGTTATTATCTTTTTGGCTTTTTTTGTTTAAGCTTACATTTTTATTTTTATTTATTTTTCTTGAGTATTCAAACTCACTTTTGGTTATATCAAATCCCATATCAGTAAGCTCTTTTAAAGAGTGACTGGAAGTAACCAGAGATCTCAAGGCTGGGAGATGCTTTTGAGGAGCAGACTTCAGAAGATCCTTTAAGTTGTCAATTATCCCATTTAATTTCTGATTTTGAATTAAAGGAATGAACTCTGTTTTTCCAAACTCAGTTTGAGTGAGGAAGTGATTGATGAAGGAATTAAGATTGCCTCCAGAAACAAAGAGGAATGCTTTCTTTAGCATAGCAATTCTTTCTCTTTTTGTTGATGCTCCCAGTGAGGAAAATGGCTTCATGGCAGAAGTAAAGTTAACAGATTCCATAATATTGGATTTGTGATTGCTGATAAAGAGATGCTTTGTAGAGATGCCTTGCAAAAGAGTGCTGGTTGCAGGAATTATATCTTTTTGTGAAGATGGTTTGAAGTAAACCTTAGGTGGTGCTTTAGCTCTTATATACCAAGCCTTATGATACCATTCTGAAAGAAATGATGTGACAGCTTTATTTACAATTTCAACTTGAATTTATATTTCTAGAATAAATGAAATCCCCAGTTTTCATGCACAAGTGATATATGTGTATCAGCTAAGCATCAAATTACATCATATCCTCTTTGTAATCTATGCAAATCAAATAAAATGATGTATTAACTTAATTATAACTGTTCTGCATATTTTTAAAATGATAAAATATTAAACAATTGTGTTTAAAAAATGCTTAATTTGAGGTTTGCAGTTCACTTGAACCTCAAAATTCATCTAAACAGCAAATAAATTAACGTCCTAACTTTAAACTACCATAAAATCCTAAATAATTAAGCTTTTTAAATAAAATAAAATGCAAAAATAATGCTTTTGATCTTAACTTTAATCTCTTTAAATAAAAAGTATATATTAATTAATGAAAACATTAACTTTTTTAGCTTAAAGCAATCTATTTTATTTCATTATAAGAATAATATAATAAAATATGGCATATGCTCTTTTAAATTGCTTTTGCTTCAATATTTAATATAGTATATATATATTGATTTTTAATATAAATGGAAAGATAAGATTCTTAGCTTCATTTTGATAGTTTACAGTGTGAAAAATATTAACTTTTTGTTGAGTTATTACTGTTTTAAATATAAACATTTGTAATTTGATTTTTTCAAATTTGAACTGTGTTATGCTGCAACTTGGGCAGCATGTGTATTAGAAAATGGCCTAATCCCTAAAATAATGACCCATATATGAAATAATCTCAGCACCTGCTATCTTGAAGGATACAGTTGTTTTACAAATGGTTGAGATAAACACAAAAATGTTCTGTTCAAGAACAGATTTGGTCCAGTCACATAGCCAATTTCAACTCTTTGATAGAAATAGGAGCCAATTCCATGTAAAATATGTATAGGTAAGATGGCAAGCACACTTTCCAAGGAGACACAATGAGGATATAGTAAAAAAATTGTGAGTTGCTTAAGCAACAGCAAGCTGAATTAGGAGCAGGGCTTCAACATTTGGGAGCCTCAAGTAGTATAGCAAAAGATGGTGGTTAGAATTGAAGTCATGAAAATCATCAGTAAGGGAAAATGAGAGTAGTATCTGGAAGTGAAATCTAAGTAAAGGGCAGGCCAAGGGACAGAAAAGGAGTTGGCAGCAGCCCTCACAGCAGCATAAGCAAATTTCTCAAGCACAGGAGCCATAAGGCCCACGTACTCAAGCATTTTTTTAGGGAAACTTTCTTTAATTTAACCAAGAATATTAAGCTATCTAGAAACAAGCTTCTAGAGCAGAATGATGCCAGAAATGCCATTTTTCTCCCCTCAAAACTCAAGGTTTGGAACAGGACTTGAACCCTGGTCAAAACCGCAGATGCACTACATTTGAAGGATTCAGAGCTGACCTGCCAATGGTGGCGCCCATTAAAGGATACAACCAAATGCCAAACAGAGGCAAACAACCCTATCATTGGTCTGATGAGCCTGATGTCTCACATGGTACCAAATCAGAATCCTGCCCCTGAAGAAAGTACAGATCAGAAGGTGGCCCTCAAGAATATTGCTCCAGACAGAAAGGTTGGGCTACTCTTCTTGAAAATCTGGCCAATGAACACCTTTCCTGTGCCAATGCCATTTTTCTGCCCCAAAACTTGGGTGGCTTGCCCATCTAAATTCCTATTTTTTGACCATTAGGATTGAAGTCTGGTAGTGGGGTACTATATTAACCCTTAGACCTTGCACCAGAATTTATTGACATTTTTAGATAAAGGTTGTGGGATATTGGGTTTCAAAATTATTGCTGTACTTTATCTTAGTGCTCTGCTAATTCAGCTCTAATCCTTCTAGCCTGCCTGCCCTGCTGCTTGCAACTTTTTGTCCTCCAGGTGCACCTTTGGTCCCATTCACTTCACAGAGTATCCATTGAAACCCAAGTATAGAAAATATACTGCTAACAACATCCTAGCATGTGGTTCCTTGGCCCAAAAAAAGATCTGGCCAGATTTAACAGAAGTGCCCTTGGTTTATTACTGAACCCTGACTGCTTAAAGATAAATACAACTTTCTCCCTGCCTACCAACTGGACACAGATCTGCCTCTCAACCACAAACTGATGTCTGTATCTGCCTCTGAACTTCCCCTAGGCAACTTCAATAAGCTTTTTGGGATATTTTACATCACTCTTTCTGGCCCATGGTCTTGGGTAGGAAAATCTATGTTGTACCTCTTTGTTGTAAAATTCAAATCCATTAGGGACTTAAATCTGCCTAGTGAATGATAGTTCACAGGTTGATTCAAGCAAAAGCCTTATCTTTTGCTTTTAAATTCCTGTGTTCTCTTTACCCAACTATGGGTTGACATCAATAACTGAGCCTTCTTGATACCTAACAGCATCTTGCCACTTAGGGTACCTCCACTTAGGCTATTAGGATTGAGCCTTTGGGTATAAATCTGAATACACTTTCCCTCAATAAAATAAGTTCATTTGTGCTCATTAATTTTGATATTGAATTTTTGGCGCCCATATTCCATTTGCTAAGAAGATATCTATTACTCATACTCAGATCAAATATGCTTAAAGACAGAACCTCAAGTCTTACTTATTTAAGACTTTTTCCTGAGTTCTTTATTATGTCAAATGATAAAGCACAATTGGACACTCTTTAATTTAGCACCAATTATATGATGGGCTCTACCTGCCTGGCCTGTGGGCTGCCTGATCCCAGAAAATTATAGACCAGCCAGCCAGGGTTGATTCCTTGATATGAGGTTTAGGATGAGAAAGTAGGGATTCCATGGCATATGATTGGTCAGCAAGGATACTATCAGAAGTTGGAGGTCCAGCATTGGAGTTTGACTCTATGATGCCATAATTATGAAAATTTGGCAACCAGCAGGCCAGGTGCTATCAATGCCAAGCAGTGAATATTGCGCAATCAATCAACAAAAATCAATTAGCGCAAAGTATAAAGATACTTTTCCATGGCTCTGATAGGACTCTCTTCCCCCTTCAAATAAATAATTTACCCAAAAATTAGCTAAGCCTCTTGATTCTTTGGAGGATTTAAAAAACACCATGGACAAGAGTTTTGTCTTGGCATACCCCACAGATCACCCTGCTTCTTATTTCCCATCATGAGACAAAACACAGGTTGATTCAGGTTACTTACTGGCCTGTTTTTGACCGCTCTTAAAAGCTGTAAGGGCCAACCAATCAAGGGCCTCCTCATTGTCTTTTGTAAACTCAAAATTATCAGTTAAAATGGTTCCCCAAGAATACCCTATAAGCAACACCCAACTAGATGCCAGTCCAGAGATTAATTCAAAAACAACAACCCTCCTGATCAAGGGTTGAAAACTTTACCCCCAGCCAACCAGGAGGCTTCCCTGTTCCTGGTGGCTCTGCTGTTAAGAATATTCCCCTTTAAAAAACAAGCAGGCCCACTTTGGTCCATGCTTGCCTATTCTTATCAATAAAGGGGTTTAACCTTAAAAATAATTGATTTGTGACTCTTGGTCTTGAGTTCTTTATCTAAAATTTTTTAGTAAAAATAGATATTTTTCTTACCTCATTTTGCTTTTCCCTGCTTCCAGAAGCTTTTCTCACTTTCCTAAAGTTAGCATTAGCGTCAAGTAGCTTTACTGTAAATTCAGAACCTGAACGTAAAAATGTGGGATTGTCAAATCCTTGGTCCAAATTTTGAATCACTTTTGCGGGATGGCCTTTTTTAATTAAATTGATTTTTTTACATTTCTATTTGAATTTTTAAAAATGCAGGAACTTGTAGACACTTTGCAAATTTCAAGTCAAACTGCACATTTCCAATGGACAAAATGAATTAACTGGAATCAGATCTGAAGCGTTCAAATCCATCATCAATTTTCATTAAGTTTACTATGTTTTTTGAAATTGTGGGATTGTCTGATCCATGAACTGAATTTCAAATCACTTTTAAATGCCACTAGTAAACTCAGATATTAATTGCAGGAACTGGAATCCAAATTTAATGTACAGTAAGCACACTAGGAAACACCAACCCAAATCAAGAAGCTCCACCACAACTAAAATCAAATGAAAAATTGAATCTCAATAACCATGTTTAGATATAAAGGTTGATTAAACTTTAAAATTATCCAAACCCAGAAAGTATGCAATATTATATACTTCAAATCACAGATATAGAGTTTCTGTTTTTATTCAAGGCTAAATCAAGAGAAAACAACTACTCACTAATAAACCAAAAATCCAAATAAATACATATTTAATCTAAAATCTATTTTTTATTTTATTTTTATGGACCACCAATTGCATTCCCAACTAGCTCCTGCACCAGCCTCCGGGCAGCCTGTTCACAAGGGTTCCCAGAGGGTCCAAAAACAGACCCAGAACACAAATTGAAGGGAGTCATGCCAACACACAAGCCTTCCTAGATATCATTGCCAGCCAAACACCTCCTGTGTCACAAGCCAGAAATAGCAGCTTGAATCTTAGACAGAAGCCATTCTCAAGGCCTGCCACCAAAGTCTTCCATACCAAGATTGTTGGGAACAATGAGGTTACATACACCTTCACTTTGTACCCAGTTGTCACCTGGCCCCGCACTCTTGATCCAAGAGTTGCTACTTCCGGCCCCCGTATCTTTGACACCACCTACAAGCCATTGGCCACCACTGTTGAGCCATCTGCGCCTATTGTGTATTCAACCATTGATGGCACCACTGCAAGCAAGCATGATTCCACCTTCTACACAAAGGTCCTCATCCCCTGTGTTGAGCCTGCTATCCAGGATGTTGCAGTACCTTCCAAGGGACGGCGTTGGTTGAAAGATAGTGAGCGTGAAGCTCTTCTCAACTGCTTGAACAGGGGAATGGCAGTTTGGGATATTTCGTCCCAATTTGGTATCACAGCCAGATATATTGGCAACATCAACAAAAAATACGGCAACACTGGGCAGATTGCCAAATCTGTCAAGGCTAAGTGGCAGCCCAAACTCTTGCAGCCTGTTTATTTTGAGGCAATAAAACAGTGGTTAGCCAAGGATTGCCACCTGGACACACTTGCTGTCCAATCAATGCTGGCTATGGAGTTTGGGTTTTCTGTTTCTGAAACCCTTGTCTACAGAGCAATGGTTGATTTGGGCTTCTCATGGAAAGTACTGGGGGCTTCTCTGTACAATAGAAACAGCAAGAAGACCATTGAGGATCAACACATTTATGCCAAGACCTATCTTGCTCTAAAACAGACTGGGAACATACAGTTCTTCTACATAGATGAATTGTTGTTTTCCTCCTTACTCAGGTCTAGGTAGGGATGCTTCAGCTCAGCCCTGGCTAGATTTTGGCTCAAGGCTGCTACAGCTAAAACAGATTTACTAAATATTTAATCAATCTTAAATAAGTATTTGATAACAGTGACCAGGAGCCAGAAACTGGCCGCGGCTGCCCAGGGCTTGGCCAAAACAGCCCTAAGTCTAGGCATGAGTGGGTCAAGAAGGGGCCCAAGGATGGTGTAGCACATTGTGCAACTGTCTGTTCCCAGACCTATTCCATGTTAGCGCTTCTTGGTCCTTGCAGGCTGGACCAGTATCAGATGATCAAGGGTTCCCATAATAGCGGGACATTCCTTGATTTTCTCTGAACCGTCAAGGAGTACCTTTGGATTAATTACTGGTGCACAACTAACATTGTTGTGCTTGATAATGTTGGGCTTCACAAAGTGGATCTGGTTGTTTCCAAGTTCCCCCCTCAGCCACAGGCGCCCCTTCAGCAAACTTCATGAGCATTGGCTGCTCTTCATTTGTTTTTCTAGGCTTGATATTCCTTATTTTTTGTGCTACTTGTTCTTCCTCTTGATTTTCATTTGATAGATTTTCATTGTTTATTGTAGCTCTTCTGCTTCTTGATTGTGCTTCATTTTTGTCTGTTTCCATTTGATTGGTTTCCTCTTCATTTGTGTTAATTTCTTTTGAGCTTTCATTTCCTTCAATCAATTTGATTTTTTGAGTATTCTGTCTATTGGTTTCAAAAATTTCCACAAGTTGGAAATTTCACTTTTAAATCTAAACACTTGAGTATTTTCTTTTGAAATTAAAACTATTTCCTTTTATCTTTGTTGACTATTGTTCCCAGGCTATTTTTTGCAGTTTTGTTTTGCTGGACCAAAGCTCTTTCCTCAATTCCCAGTTGATTTAACACAATTTACCTTATGTTATGTTCAAGCTCAACAACCTTTTGAAGGGCTGACTCTAATTTGTTGACAAGGCTGCAGATATTTGACATTTTGTTTGAATTACATCAAAAAACTGGTTTTTATAGTACATCCCTCAACACATGAATATTTATCATCATCATTAATAAATTGAAGACCATAGATGTAAATTTGCATTAGAATATTGCAAATAGATGTCAACTCTTGATATTTAGATATTATGTGAATAACTCAATGCATTTTTTTAATAAAATTCATTGTAAACTTGGCCTTTTTCATTGTAATTTGTTGAAATGGACTGTGTTTATATTAGAGAGCCATTAACACTTAGTACAAATATTGATACATAGTGCATTTTACAGTCTGTATATTACCTATTAGTAATAATTCTGTAAACTTTTCAGTTGGATTTTGCAAGGTAATGATAATGTAATGGATTAATAAATTACAGTTTATTGTCATTAATTGGCTGATTTTCTTTGCTGTGGCAATAGTGCATTTTCTGATATTTACGCACTGGTTTCCAATTGGTTGGTTTCACATCCAATTGCACAGGTGATAGGAAACATGGCTGCCACCCCAACCACATTTGGTCTTGGGGTGGCGCCATGTTTCCTATCACCTGTGCAATTGGATGTGAAACCAACCAATTGGAAACTAGTGCGTAAATATCAGAAAATGCACTATTGCCACAGCAAAGAAAATCAGCCAGTTAATGATAATAAACAGTAATTTATTAATCCATTACATTATTGTTACCTTGCAAAATACAACTGAAAAGTTTACAGAATTATTACTAATAGGTAAATATACAGGCTGTAAAATGCACTATGTATCAATATTTGTATTAAGAGTTAATGGCCCTCTAATATAAACACAGTCCATTTCAACAAATTACAATGAAAAAGGCCAAGTTTACAATGAATTTTATTAAACAAATGCATTGAGTTATGCACATAATATCTAAATATCAAGAGTTGACATCTATTTGCAATATTCCAATGCAATATTTACATTTATGGTATTTAATTTATTGATAATGATAAAAACTATGTATGCTAATAATTTTAAGTTATTCATAAAATGTACAACATTGTATTAATTATGGGAAATGTTGATAATGTAAAAAGAAAATATTATTGATTATGAGTTGGAAGATTTAATATTGACTTCAATAAGTTGTCATAAAGAAAGGTTTATTTTACTGATCAAAGGACAGGAAGGGGAGGGAATGGGCAGAATGAACATTGCCTTCATCTGCGCCTGTGAAAGGGACGGCATCAGAGATAGTGGGGAAGGAATGGGCGATGGTTTGGGGAGTCAGGGTTGGAAAGTGGGTGGGTTGATGGGGGGTTGGGGAGGCAGGGTTTGTTGACTGAGAAGGGGCAGCAAGAGCTGATTGCTTCAATTGCTCAAATTTGTCTTCCATCACATATTCAGGCTTGGGGAAAAAAATGAATTGGTGTGGGGGGAGGCAGGAGTCCTTTCTGGACTTATCACTATCACTTGCATAGAAAATGACAAGATCTGATAGGTCTTGGACAAACACAGAAGGGAAAAGCTCATAACCCTTATCAATTTGGGTGCACAGTTCATTGTATATGGCAGTCTTTAAGCGCCTGAGAGAGAACCAAAATTATAGAGACATACATCTGCAAGATGCATGTCAGCGTGGTTGATGGGGTAGGACCAACAGGTATGCCCTGCAGCCCTGATTTCTTTGGTTGCCCATTCCCGCTGCTCCATCTTGGCACTCAGTACAACTATGTATGCAGTGTTTTGGGTAGCCCACTCCTCCAGCATGACCTTGAGCTCTTTCTGATAGGCATACCCATCTGCTATGTTTGATGACGCAGCGTAATTATTGACACCCAATGGGGAAACTGCCAATAAAACCCCAACAAAACAATACAAGATTAGGCCGCACTTGTATAAGTCAGACTGGATGTACTTTCCCCCAAAGTCTTGAATACTTGCCAAAATCTTGGTGTATGTCAGGAAGATTACATCATTACAGGCCCTCATTGCCCTTCCTCTGATAAAATTGATGATAGTAGAATCATAGGGGTCAGTGTCCACCAAAATGGGGCCACTGAGAACCTGATTGGATAAGAGTCTGGCGGCAACTACAACTCTGTGCATCCACAAATTCACTGTTCTCTTATTGGTGAAAATGCTGTGGAGTCCCAGTTGGAGACAGACCTGGACCAAGGGCATCTGCGGGTCATACTCCATAATAGCCATCATGAGAGGGTGAGCTTTTTCACCTTCAGTTGAAGTACAGGCACCAGTTGGGGTCTTCTTGAGAGGGGAGCCACAGTTGGTGTGGGCTCGCAGGGTTGCAGCCACAGTGGACTTTGCAAAACCCGTCACAGCTGTAATTTCCCCAAGGGGCATAAGCATCCCTTGCTTTTCAACCATTTTGAGAACAATCTCCGGAGTGATCAATTTTCTTCTGTGTCTTGCAGGCTGATTGGCTGGAGGAGGAATGTGTCCATCTTGGGAACTGGCCAATGCCATCTGATTGGCTGTTTTGGGATTTAGGGCTCTCTGGGTGACCCCATGGCTCAAATGGCTGGTTCCCAATGCCATTGTTGATACAGGATTTGGGTTGGTGGCTGCCTGTGCATGATGGGCAAACAGGGTCATGCTGAAAGTTGCAGGAGAAAGAACACACTCCTAGGTGGTGCTTGAAGAGGGGCCTGCGGGTTGGGAGTGGCCATAGACAGAGGCTTCATTGTTAAGAGACCCAGTGTAGCCCTGCATGATTTTTTCAAGGCCAGGGAACAGCTTGTTGACTTGGTTGGTGCTAGAAGAAGACATAATAAGTTTTTATTAAAAAATTAAACTCAAGAAGGGGAATGTATATTTTAGTCAATTTTATTGTTAAATATGGTAATTTGCTGAATAGTAGGATCTAAATTTTAGCTGTCCTAAACTGGAATAGAATGATTTTTGAGGATGCCTGTGCTTCCTAAAAGAATCAGCACAAATTCACTCTAGATACTTTAACATCTGTTTTGAGACACCCATAAATCATATTTATTCCAAATTCCTTGCAATTATGATTTGAAACTTGGTTCTTGGATTTGACAATCCCGCAATTTCAGGTTTGTTAAGTTTTACATGTGTCTATGATTTGTTTGACATACAGGAAATCTCAAATTGTACATTAGAATCCTGCATTTCTGATTCATGTATCCTGCATTTGTTTGCTGAGTTTTGTCTTTTGTTAGTTGAGTTATCTGCTTGAGGGATTCAAAATTTGGCAATTTAAATAAACCAAAAAAGTCAAATTAAATGGTTGATTTTATTAAATATTTTAATTCTCACTCAGCTGAGTTGCCCGCAAAAGTGATTCAAAATTTGGACCAAGGATTTGACAATCCTGCATTTTTACGTTCAGGTTCTGAATTTACAGTACAATTTTAATTATATAAGCAAATATTTATGTGATTACTGTAAATTCAGAACCTAAAGGTAAAAATGTGGGATTGCCAGATTCTTTTGCGTGAACTCACCAACTTAATGGAGTAATTTTTATCCCTCAACAACTTAATTTTTATATAAAAGGATGAAAAATATTACAGTAAGTTGGTGAGTTCACGCAAAAGAATTTGACAGTCCCGCATTTTTACTTTTAGGTTCTGAATCTACAGTAAAAATAACATTTTTACTTTTGATAGATTTAAGATATATAAAGTTCATTTTTAAAAACCATTAAAAGTTATAATATACTTAGGTTTCTTTAAAATAAAAAGCTTTTGAGCTGTTTAATAAAAGTAGACTAAATAAAAATTTATACTTTAAATATAGTTTACTGATTAAAATATCATACTTAGAGAGTTAATTAGTATATTTTATTTCAAATGATAATTTTATAAGCTTACGTTCAAAGCTACTTCAAGATACTAAATTGGATTTTAATAAAAAGTTACAGCTTAATTACAAAAACTGAGATTAAGGGCTTTCTAATGATACTAGTTAGAGCAAGATTGAAGTACTATTTGCCAAGATATCAACAGTTAACCAGAATATAAAAAGGGGTAAATAAACAATGATATCAGACTTCAGGGGTGATATTGATAAATTAAGAAGATCAGTTGGGGGTCAGTGTCAGGAATATTCCTGACAACAACCTTTTACAAGACAAGGTTTTGTGCACAATTGAGCCTAAAAGTCAAAACAAAAAATTGCAGCAGTTCCCCCTGATTGGGGAAACTGCCGCAAAACAGCAAGTTGTTGAAAACAAATTTAAAAATTTAAAAATTTAAAAATTCAAAAATTTGGTTTTATACCCCAGCTGCAGGCCGCGCGGCCAACTGGCAGGCGCCCTCTGGCCGCACACCCAGCCAGCAGGAGGCGGTGCACCCCCACGGCGGGATCATCTAACCCTGCCAGATGGGGAAACTACCAAATTTGGAAATCAAAAAAGGCAATTTCCCCAAACCCAAATGTAGAAGAAAGTGCTGCCCAAATGTGGGATCTACCATATTTGAATGAGGCTGACAAGCTGCCCTGCAAAGCCACCAATGCAGTAATTGCAGAAGTGGGATTTGGGTGCATGACAGTGCTTAAAGAGACATCCAACCAATGCAAGTCAGATATTAGCATATCATTACTTGCAACCCCCCTCTAATCTCACTCCCAAAAGGTAATTCCAGACAGCACCAAGTGTTTGGGGTCCCCTGTTCAATGTTTTTCACTATTCATGCCCCACCAAGGCTGATAGTATATAATAAAGATCAATCACTTGAGGATAGTTTGTGCTATCATTGAGCAAATTACCCCTCAATTGTTATCACATAAATCAACCAAGACTTTTACCCTTCAGAAATTTAAATACACTAAGCTTTGTCTGCCTTTCCCCAGGACTAGAGGATGAACCAACTTATCTTCTTGTCTGTCCTTAAAGCCTGCCTTGGGATTGGGGGCCACCAACACTATCAACCACATGAGTCATTCAATAATCCAAATGGCAAGTACTTTTACAAGGAGCTGTCACAGCTAAACTCCTCCAATCAATATTACTGACCCATTCTGGTTTTGCCCCACTCCACTCAGTCTGTAGCTATATACAACCTTGTATACTACATACTCACATATTTTGCCAGTAATTTTTGTTGTTATAAAGTTCACGCAAAGGACTTTCAATGGATTATGATGATCTATTCCATTGTGACTGCGCTCACTGGGTTCCAAGTGACAAACTTGGGACCTTACTTAGCTAGAATACTTCCCCAATTGTTGGGTCTTTACAATCATTTGGGGATTTATTCCTGTAGTGCAAAAGCTGATCTAAGATGGTATTTAAACAGCTCAACTTTACAGAAATTTGCTTTACAATCCATACCTTTACTCCTCTCTGATAACTGCACATCTATTTCCAAGCAAGAGCTGCCTGAACCAAGCCAAGGAACACAACCAGTATCATTATGGAACCTATCAAGTTTGCACCTCTGATGACACCCTTCTTCTTACTAGGGGCTTCTACTAAGAGAGAAAGAATCTCTATGCTTAAACAAGCATTAATTTTTACTTCTGACAATGATCTTAACAGCTTTGTTGAGAATTTCTTATTAAAAACAGAGTTTGGAAAAAGTACCTTCTTACCTATCATACAAAATTCCAAGATAGATGATTTCCTTAAAAACCTAAAGGTATTGATGTCAGAATTCCCTGCCAAGCATCTTCCTTTCCTAAGAGCATTGGTTACATCAAGCTACAGCTTGAAAGATATTTGGGATCATAGGTTTGAAATGACAAAAAATGAGTATTCATATTCTAAAAAAATAAAAAAATTCTAAAAAATATCATTAAATTCAAAAAATAAAAAAGGAAAAAAATGATCCAGTAAATAAAGAAAACATAAAAAATATTTTAAAACATATATTAAAAAAATCATTTCCAACTAGGCAATTCACTAAAAAATCCCCTGGATTGATTTATGAAGAATTACAAAAAGAATTGAGTGAATAATCAACTAAAATAAAATACTCATTATTGAAAACAAAAAGGAAATCTATGAAGATATGAAAATAAAAAACAATATTTTTATTTCACTTTCCACTTTTATAAGCTTATTCCTAATATGATAATTAAAAGCAAAAAAACAAACTGATATGTGTAATATTTGCAACTTGAAAAATCATTAGAAATGAAGAAAAAGGATTTGAGTATAAAGAAGTTGCCATTGCCTAAATCTAGTAAAGAAAATTTGGAATCTATTGACCCACATGAAAAGTTTTATAAGCATTAAAATAAAGAATATATTAGTGATATAAATAATCTTGATAAAAATTCATGTTTTATAGTAATAGACTATAAAGAAAATTTTAAAATAGGTGGGAGTCTTATAGAGACAAATAATTATTTTTATGAAAAATACCTATTTCTTTATTAGGATTTTTAATTGCTTTTAAAGAAAATAAGAAAATCAAATATGAGTATCATGAATTTTTATCTGAAATTTTATCTCATGATGTCAGGGACCCACTTGAGAGGGAACAAGTTCCCAATCTGATGAGCCAAGGCCCCTAAGTTAAGCCCTGCAATAACCAAACCAGTAGGTACCGTAACCATAGCCAGGTGACCAAAGTGCCTTAGAAATGCAAACCAACCCATCATTGAACTGAATCTACCCAGCAAGTAATATCCTACCAGATAAGACAACAGGTAGAAGGAGGCATTTGGTCTCACCAAGGAAGGTTCAGCAGGTGGAGGTAGAGTTGTGGACCAGCTGTACTGAAACTTTCTTCCCCAGTGACCTGAGAGATATTTGAACCAACCATTTGCCAGGGACTCATTCTGATAGGAGTCATCAGGAGAAGAACTATGTCAATCTGTGGCAGGAGTGGGGTTTTCAAGGGCCAATACCACAAAAAGGAAAAGAACTAGAAACAAAAACAGGAATTGACTTCCTTTCATGGTTTCAAAAGGAGGGTGCAGAGAAAAGTGTAGGCAAGTTTAGAATAGAAGGAATAACTTTATTGTTGTAACAAGTAGGAATCATAAAGATAGCTCACTTAAATACCCTTAAAATGGAGGCTGGAGCATTTACGTGATTATTGAGGAATAAGAGGGATTTTCATGAAACTTATGATCAAAAATAATACCTTTTTCATATGCTTATAATGTGAGAGAGGGGGATAAACTAACTAAGTTTGGCTCCCATCCTGGGGAAAAGATCCACCAGGACGCCATCCAGTGCAGGACTGGTATGGCCGCTCAAAGGGGTTTTCATAGAGAGGACACAGCAGACAGTTGGGGGAAATAGGAGTCCAGACCCATCAAAATCACTCCACTAAGCAACCAGGGAGCACATGTAGGGACCAGCTCTTGGGCACCCAAGCCTTCTTCTTGGACCTGGAAAAATGGGTCCTTGGAAGAGAGGGGCATTGGGCGGGCCAAACCTGGGGGCGTTGAGGGGAGTGGTTCAAGGGCAGGGAACTCAAGGTCATTGCAAGCAAGACTTCTCACAATGTTCTCGCTGGTGGCAAGGATAACCTGGGCCCATCCGGGGACGTCCTCAAACAGGTGCAAAAACTGATAGGGTTGGCACCAACATGGTGAAATGAATGGGAGATACAACCCCAAAGATCTGGAGAAGTACATCATATCATTACCAAGGCTGGCGCCAGGGTGAGAGCAACAAACTTAAAAAGGGGCACCAACATTTTATTTGGGTCTAAGAAGAACCCAGTAACTGCAATTTGTCTCCTTAGTTTAATATCTCAGGAAAGTAATCAAGGAAGGGCAATAACAAGCAAGTAAGTTTGTTGAGACCAAAGGGGAATCAAGGACGGCAGCTGCAAAAGACATGGACTTCAAAAGCAAACCTGAAAGGTTTAAAGCGTATATAAAGCAGCAACTTAAGCAAAAGCAAAAGAAGAATTAAACAAACTTAAAATAGGTAATTATATCAACTTAATCACTGATTTTAAGTTCAAACAGATTCCTTTTAAAGCAAAATCAATAAGCCTTAACGTTAAAGCCAACAATGTATATGGGGGCTTCAAAAGGACACAGCAAGGCCTGAAAACAAGGAGAAAAGGTAAGGAAGGAGAAAACCAATACTGACACTTTAGAAAATCAAAAGGGACCAAAAAGGGGACCCAAAAGACAATAAAATTTTTATGTTGGAAAGGTTCAAACTTTAATTGTAAGAATGAGCAAACAGGGAACCTTTGGTCCCCTGTCTTGCTTTAAGAGTGGAATTCAAAATTCAAGGTCACCTGACCCAGAGGCGCAGGTTCAATTGGCTGCAAGAGAAATTTTTCCGGGCAGATCCAGCAAGCTGGAGGGTTTTACACCAATTTCTGATTCCAAATCTGTTTGGCTGGGGTCAGATGAATGGGGCAGCTCACCATTCAATCCAGTTGAGTTGGAATTTAATGATTTGGCAGTAGCACAACCTGATTGTTTAGACCTAATTAATTTTAAGTGTGGTTGAGCCCAAGCAAAAAATAGTCCAAATTAATCAGAGATTTCTCCCAAGTAGGGACAGAGTTCCAAACGTCAACATTTGCCGCCTTGGAAGGGTATTCCAACACAAATCTCTTGTCAACTGTGTGGGCTAAATCCTCAAGGGAATTAAGGGGCTTGGCTGGCTTCTGAGGAGATTTTTTGTTGCAACGTGGGAAGATTATCCTATCCAAGGCCAAAGGGGGGATCAACTTTACAGATAAAGCTGGAGCTTAATAAAATGAATAGCAATATAGTATTGATAAAGGTACCAGGAATAAGCCACAAGGTTGATCATAATTCAGCAGTTGGTTTGCAGGATATCATTGAAAATCAAGTATGGAGCTTGACCAAAAGGAATTTATAGCGGGTCCCAGAGCGTCAGGCACAGTTTAGGCAGCCAATCAGAAGTGCAGCAGTAAGTGAGGTTGTCTTTTAAACTACTAACATTTTTGAAGTTGATTTGAAGTTTGAAAGCAAAAACCAAATTAATCAGTTTAAAACAAAAAGGTAAAGTATGTATATTATTTGAGTTTTGACTAACGTTAACATTGTTCTTAGGGTTCTGGGTTTGATCCCTGTCTGGGTCAACCCCAGAGTTAACATTGGTGTCTAAAACTTGGTTGCTGGTTTCCTTTGTTTTGGTGGTTTGAAAAGAGGTCTCTGTATAGCTGATGTAGTCAGGTAATAATTCCCTGACACATGACTCTTTGTTTTCAGGTCAGTGTTTGATAAGTCTGCTTAAAAAAGATAGATTTAAGAATATTAAAAATATATAAGTTTGTACTGATATAGGTAATCATTTCAGATCCTATGAATTATTATATTATTTATTTAAAGAGGTACCTATACTTATAAAGGGAACAATTAAGTTTAATATATTTGTAGAGTGTCATGGCAAAAAGTATTGTTGATGGTCATTTTGGTGTATTATCTAAAATATTTAAAAAAAAAGAATGAGATGTATATAAAAAATATAAATGATCTTAAAATGGTTTTTGAGAGAGAGGAAGAAAAAAAGGGTTTATATGAGTCACTTTTAAATAGTTCAGATGTTTCCCAAAACCTTTTTTACATTTATGATAGAAAATCTAGGCCTAAAAAAAGCTGGCTTGAAGTCAAAACTTTTTATGTTAACCTTTCATATTTAATAAAAGATGGTGAGCTATATTTTTCACCTTTGTCATTTGAGGATACCAAGGGTTATTCCAAAATAAATTATTGTACAAAGTTCTGCACAGATGACAGAGAAACAAAGATATCTGATACTACTAAAGGATTAGTAAGACACTTTCATGAAGTTGGACACATTACAAAAACTTATATTTCACATAGGGTAAATATTCTTTTAAATACAACAACTTTTTTTCTAAAAATAAATAAGAAATTAATTATATGAGCCAAAGATAGGGTAATAAGAATTTAAGCTTTGGGGCTGCTATTACTCTCCCATGCAACTCATATATTTGATTCTTGGCTTATTAAAATAGAAAAAAGGTTTTAGCAAAAAATACTGGTAATAAAATAAGATTAATTTTTATTATTTGTATGTTTTACACTTTTAAAATTTTCTTCAGTAGACTGAGCATTATATTGATGTTAGAAAAACATAAGTTTATGACTTAAATGATACCAAATAAGTTAGGATGCTTTGAAATGCTTAAGCTGGCACCTTGACTTAATCAACAAATAATGACTCAGTTGATGCAATGATTTCTTTGGTTTGGCTGAATTCACCGTTTGAAAAATTACTCTTGGCCTCAGCTTGTGGGGGCTTGACCCCAAGAAAACGTGGGCAGACAGCCCCTTGGTCCTTAGGGCTGGCGGCCCACAGGTTTTCAGGGTCAGGGTTCAAATCCTGCTCTTGGGCCTGGGTTTCAAGGGGGAAAATTGTCAATCCTGACATTAAGGGACTAAATGAATAATCTTAATAATTAAGATTATGATACTAGGTGTCTCAAATCAATTGATCAACTGGAAAAATCAGTTAATACCCTTGAATATTATTAATGAGAATTTAATCATAGGGCCAAAATTGACTTGACTGTGTCAAGTAAAGACTTGTTGTCTTCAAAAAAATTAATTAACTGGGAAAGTTAATTAACATATATTAGAAATATAATCAGTGATTATTTAATTATATTGTTTAATTGCCTTGACTTTGTCAAGAAGTTTGGTTAAGTTTAATCAAAAGTTGTCAGGGACCCACTTTGAGGGGGAAAAGCCCCCAAGTTGGTGAGCCAGAGCCCCTAAATTAAGCCCTGCAATGGCTGAACCAATGGGCACTGTAACTATGGCAAGGTGGCCCAAGTGACCTAAGTATGCAAATCTTTCTATCAGGGAGCTGAAACAACCCAAAAGATAATTTCCTATCAGGTACAACATCAGATATAATGACGTGTGAGGCCGTACTAACAAGGGTTTGGCAGGTGGAGGAGTAGAATGGTGGCCATAGTGGAACTTTTGTCCCCAATGACCAGAGGGATGCTTGAACCATCCGTTGGCCAAGGACTCCTTCTGATGGGCATCATTGAGTGAGGAGTTTTGCCAATTGATAGTGGGAGTGGGATTCTCAAGACCTTTTACAGTTGTAAAAAGGGAGACTAGAAACCACCACAGGAAATAAATCCCCTTCATGGCTTAAAATAAGTTTACTAAGAAATGGATGTGACAAGATAGGATAAGATATATTCTTTATTGTTGGAACAATTGAAATGAATAAAAATTGGGCACTTAAATAGCCTTAAATTCAAGGCTGAAATATTTGAGTGGAGTTTGGGAAATGAAGGAGATTTGCATGAGTATATCATTTAAACATACCTGTTTCAAGTGGAAGATAATTTGTTGCTTAATAATTGTCAAACATATTGGGTGCAGGAAGAGAATCCACAAAGTTGCCACAAGATTAATGTTAATTAATCACTGTAGAGCCAGAAGATCAAATATCTTAGTGTTTGGAGCTTGGTCCATATACTTAGAGAGCAGGTTATTAATCAAACAATAGGCATCAAGCAGCCAATCAGAACCAGAGCGGTAAGTGACGCTATTGCTCTTAATAATAACCTTTTTGCTTTTGAAAGGGTTTTTGAATTCAAAATCCAATTGAATCAATAGATAATAAATAGGTAATTTAAATGAATTGCCTAGTTTTGTTCTAAAATTTTCTTCCTGATTAGAGTCCTGGGTTTGATTCTTGGTGTGGGAAGGGCTGAAAGGCTCAATAGTGTTAAAAATGTTGTTGTTTTGTGATTTTTTGTTGATAACTAATGATACTTCAGTCAAATTTAAAAGGAAGTCAGGAAAATGATTTCTGACACTATCCTCCCCATGGAGGTCCTTCCCTTCTAAGGTATCTGTGTAGTGGGACAGGACTTCTGGTGTGTTCTCAAGGTTCTCTTCAGGTTCCTAGGAATTGGATTCTACCTCATAACTCTTCCATTTTACCAAGTATTGATGTTTGCCTCAAGAGAACAGTGATTGAGGATGTCTTCAACTTCCCACTCAGGGGTATGGTTCACTATGACAGGAGGTGGATCCTTATGGACCATGTCCAAGGATGATACTTTGAATTTAGAGAGGAGGCTGATGCGGAAAACATCATGGGCAGAGGAACCTTCAGGGAGCTTGAGTTGAAAGTTAACATCAGAGAGTCGTTCAATGACCAACAAGGGACCAATCTTCTTTGGTCCTAGTTTTTGCCCCAGAATGTCCAGTTTGAGATTCTTTGCACTGAGGAACATGTAATCTCCCACTTGGATGTCTTCAGGTCTTCTTTGATGTTTTTCAGCTTAGATCAATACTGCAGAATGGTCTTTTCCAGTTGTGTCTTGAGTTGTTGATGATTCTTGAGTAAGGAGTTTGCCCATTGGTGTGCAGAAGGGATAGTGTCTTTGGTTACAGGGTCAGGAAGGTCTTCAGGGTTATATCCATAGTTGGCAAAGAAGGGGGATACTCCAATAGAATCATGGTGATTGGTGTTATAGCATAGTTGGGCAAGTGGAATTAAGGTTACCCAATCATCCTGTTGTAATTTCACATAGTTCCTGTTGTAAAAGTCGCAGTAAAGGGTTGCTAGTTTCTACAAACAGTTGGTCAGTGACCTAATTTTTAATGCTATACCTGTTGATGGTATAGTAACAGCCTATTAAGAACAGAAGAATAATAAGGTGTATAGACAAAACTGGTGTTTATTTAGATAGTATCACACTTATATAGTGTGAGGCGGGGGAATTGCCACCAGGGGCAGGGAGGCACAGACAGAAGGACTTCCCTAATGGAGGAGAGTGGATTGGTACAGCTAAAAGTCCACCGCAAGAGAACAACCGCTTCCATGTGGCTTTCCTTAAGGAGGTAGATATAAATAACTTTGTTGTTCTATTTATAATTGCAGAAGTAAAGCCTGTGCCTTGTGCACATTTGAAAGGCAAATTAAACACCTGTTTTAGGGGCGTTTTAAACGTCTTTATCCCTAGTAAAATCAGGATGCAATTGCACAACTGTTCTGCTGCTCAATTCCTAGATAGACAACTTAATGTCTAATCCATTCAATCTGCAACAGTTCCTGAGAAAACCTTCCAGAACTTGGTTAACCCTTTCTGTCTGTCTGTCTGTCTGTTGGTCTGAGGGTGAAAGGATGTGGACATGAGAGTTTTAATATGTAATGCCTTCATTAGGAAATGCCAGAACTTGGATGTGAATTGTGTACCTTGATCCAAGACAATGTTGTTGGGAATTCTGTGGTTGGCAATTACATGAGTGAAGAGCATGTTGGCAGTGTCTTCCGCCGTTGCGTGCTTGAAGGGGGTAAAGATTGTATATTTGGTTAGCCAATCTACTACCACAAAAATGCCAGTCATGTTGTCACTTTCTGGAAGTTCCACAATAAAATCCATGGAGATGGAGTACCAAGGACAAGGAGAAATAGGCAGTGGTTTGAGTAATCCTTGGGGCTTCATGGTGGAGGATTTATTGCGGCTGCACAATACGCATGTGGAGATACATTGGGCCACAGATTTCTTCATATTAGGCCACCAGTATCTTTGTTGGATTCACTTGACTGTTTTGCAAATGCCTCCATGTCCTGTGTTGCAGATCCTGAATGGATTAGACAAAAAGGCATCCATCTAGGGATTAAGTGATGGAACAATTGCGCGGTTGCGCTATTGCATCCTGATTCTACTAGTGATAAAGACGTTTAAAATGCCCCTAAAACAGGTGTTTAATTTGCCTTTCAAATGTGCACAAGGCACAGGCTTTACTTCTACAATTATAAATAGAACAACAAAGTTATTTATATCTACCTCCTTAAGGAAAGCTGCAAGGAAGCGGTTGTTCTCTTGAGCAGGACTTTTAGCTGTGTCAATCCACTCTCCTCCATTTGGGAAGTTCTTCTGTCTGTGCCTCCCTGCCTTTGGTGGCAATTCCCCTGCCTTACACTATATAAGTGTGATACTATCTAAATAAATACCAGTTTTGTCTATACACCTTATTATTCTTTGTCCTTCATAGGCTGTCACTATACTATCAACAGGTATAGTATTAAGAATTAGGTCACTGACTAACTGTTTGTAGAAACTAGCAACTCTTTGCTGCAACTTTTACAACATTGGCACTCATGTCTTACAACACCAACAGCCCCCACCCCTGCAGTCCTTTCAATGAGGAGGGAGGAATGCCCCTGGCCCAGTCTCCTGCTACTGCTTCTCCTTACCACCAGGCACCAGCCTTTACTGCTGCCAATGCCCATGCTGGGGAAAGAGCAGGCGCTCCCTATGACCTGCCCAACCTAAGCCAATTCATGCCAGAGTATTAACGCCCCCAAGCTATTGTTTTTGGTCAACCACTTCTCCTACAAGCACCTGCCCCCTTAGAGATGGACGCCAACTCTTCACCTTCCAAGGACGCCATCTGTAATGCCATACACACCATGGATGCTGGTGCTGCTGGCAATTGTTCTTGATCTGAATACCTGTCTATTCAGCAGCCTTCTGCTGAAAACGCCTTGGGCTGCTTTCAGAATCTCTCCCAGTTCAACCCTGACCAGCTCCACCGTGACCTCTGTACTGTTGAACATATCAAGGACTACCTACACCAATTTGCCCATCCTGCCATATGCCACAACCAAATGCACCTGGGCCGCATCCAAAGCCTAGTGCATGACCAGGGAATACTGGTATCTAACCAACAGATGTTCCTGCAGGTTCTGTACTCTGAGCTTGGTAATACTTTCACCACTGTCAATCAGTATCTTGCCAAAGTCACCAACGCCCAGAACACCATGCTCCACTGAGTCAATGCCATTGAAGCAGGTATAGCTAAGCTAGTTCTAGTGCATTTGGTACAGACCCTCACCCATCAGAGTGTAGACACCAATTGGATTAGTGTGGAACAAACCATGTGCTGGAGACTGGCCCCATGGTTTGAAGCCTGACTCATGAGGTGGAAGTCTTAGCCTGCCGCCTTGCCACCATCCCCTTGTCACCCCCACTTCTGCCATTACCAACAACTCCCCTTCCAGCGCCCTTCTTGGTTGAGACATCCTTGAGCTCTTTGATCACTACAAGAAGATGCAGACGGAATTGGTCCGCAGAGTGCCAATCTTGCCTTCCTGTTTGATGGCTACCACACTGTCTCAGAACTTCAGGATTGTCTCAAACTTTGCCAATTGCATGACAGAGCCAACAGCCAGACCCAAGTCAGGAAGGACAAGGAAGTAATAGCCTTGCTCCAAGATGAGCTTGCCACCCACAAAAAGTGCATCACCTCTCTGGAAGATGACTTGGATATCACCTGTCAGGAAAACAAGGTCTACCAAGATGAGCTGGTTGAGCAACAACTTCTCCTGGACGCCTTCCAGAGCCAATTGGATAGGATGTACAGTAAGATTATGGCCGTCAACTTACAGGATATGTCTATCAACTCCAAGAGTCACCACAGTCCACTGAGGTCATCTAGTCCTGAGTTCTATCATAGCTACAAAAGCAATGAGGACCACACTCAGTTGGCTCCTAACGCTGTAAAAGTATTAGGGCCAGTACTGGAGTCTGAGGATGACGTCCTGGCCACCCCTGAAGCTTCTGGAGCTGCTCAAGACAGAGAAGGTGAACGCAAAGCCCAGCAAGAGGAAAACAGCTGCCGCGCCTCTGAGGCTAGGTTTGCTGCCTCCACTCTCAGCCGTTCCTGTCTCACCTGCTCTCCAGTGAGAATCACACCTGCTCCCCTCCAACATGGCTCCAACAACTTCAAGCCCGTCAATCTACCCAAGTTTGACCGCAAGAGCAATGTGGCCATGTTCTTACGTCTTTACCAGAACTCCATGTATGGCGCAGACAATGCCATGAGAGACTCCACAATCATCAACTGTCTGGATTCTGAAACTCAAACTATTATCTTACCACGTCTCCTTGAGAATGGCTGGACTTTTGCCAACGTCTCCAGAGCCTTGACAGAAGAATTTAGTAGCCAAGAAGCACTCCTTGGTTGTAAGATGGACTTTGCTGACACCAAGTTAAAGGTGGGGGAAATCCTAGAAGACTTCACTTCTAGGTTCTACCTTGAAGCTCAAACTCTGTTGTCTATGAGTGCAGTACAGTTTATTGATGTGCAGTCAGCACTCCTTAATGATGTACATGTCAACCGGGAACTATCTCTGGCCCTTAAGTCAGGCATTTACAACGCTCCCACCGTACCAGATCTGATCTGCTTCCTACGCACCTACAAGGAGGAGTTCAAAGTCCCTCTTCCTGAAGGCCGCCCTTGCCAGCAATCTAAGCATAGATCCTGTGTGGCTGTTGAGATGCCCAAGCCTTCTGACAAGGTTGGGCCTGCTCCAATCAACAATGGCCCCTGTACTTGCTTCAAATGTGGTATGGCTGGCTACTTCTCTTGGGAATGTAGGAATCCATGCCAAAAGATCCATCATGTAGGCATGGAGGACACTGAGGAGGACTACGCCAAGGACGCTGTTATTAAGGAGGACAATGAGGACCAGTCAAAAAACTACTAAGCAGCCAGGACAAGGAGAAATCCTTGGCTGCCTTTGTAATTTTGACACCCTCATCTCCCCCATACCACTGCCCCCTGACAAACCAGATCAGAGGCCTGCTGCCTTGACATTCTCTGGGACCAACCCTAAGAATGAACCCTCTCTGATTGACTTCAACTCCCAACCAATACATGAGGATGTGGAGTCTGACAGAGTTCAAGAGGACCTCCTTCATTGAGTCCTTGCTGTTAACATGCAAACTCATCAGACTACACTTTTCCCTGAGGTGGTTATCCCCTGAATAACTCAGAGAACAGTATCCTTACCCTATGCTGAACAACTGGATCAACCAGGCGTTGAAGTCACTCATGAGGAGGACAGTGCTGAACAACTTGCCAAGCTTCTCCACACATTAAACGTCTCAGCACTGCTAGAATCCCTCAAGGAAGTAAGCCCAGCTGTGAGAGCTGCCATGGCTACCTTCCTGGAGAAGTTCAAAGGACTAAGCGTACACCAGGTCTCTAAGATCGTGGAGATCAGAGAGGACCGCCAGGATTGCACCTATATCAACCTGGTAGTGAATAAGACTCATGTCCAGGCCATACTGGATACTGGTGCCCCTGGAAACATTATATCCTCTCGGCTGGTTAAGAAGCTTAAGCTAACACCAGACTTGGCCTATCATGAGGAGTTTGGTACTGCTAGGCCACTGACCACTAGAGCAAAAGGAGCCTACTCTTCTCTCCCTCTTTGCTTTGGGAAGCTAATGGTCACTGCTCCTGCTATAGTCCTGGAAAACAACAGCTATGACATTCTTATTGGGACTAGCTCATGGTTTAGTATGGCACTGTGACTAACCATGGAGACCATACATTTGGAATATTGGGCCATTACATACCCATGTTCTATCATAGTGATTGCCTGTCTGACCTGCCCTTACGGTGTCTGCACTACATCAATCTGGAGTACGCCAATGGAGAGCTTCCAGTTGCTTATACGCTGCGTAGTAAGAAGGTCAAGGTGCTACCTCTCTCAATTGGGGAAGCCAAGGGTATCCCAGTCTACGCCTCCTGTAATGTGACTATCCCACCTGGCGCTCAGGTGATCCACAATACAGGCCTCTCACTGGATCTACTGGCTGGCACTCATGGAGAAATCTTTGGCATCCCTAATGCCTACAGACTAGAGCCATGGGTTGCGCCAGGCATCCTCATGCCAAGTGAGAAGGAGGTACTCATACTCTTGACCAACATGAGTTGTGAAGCTATGGTTGTCTCCAAACACCAACTTCTGGCTTATATACGACTGGAAGAGCATGACAACCTGCAGGAGACTGCCCCCTTTGCGGAATTCTCTGAGTTGGGTCTACCCTGTGAGCAACCCTGGTGCTATTGGTCATAAGCCGCAACTCTCTATCTGGCCTCTCTGAAGAGCAAAGGATCAAGCTATGGATCTCTGTGCCCAGTAAAAGTTGTGTTTTCCAAGGATGATTATGACTTGGGCAAGGCTGCAGATGTTGCTCATCATATTGACACCCAAGGCAGTCCACTTATCTGCTCCAGACTTATACGGTGCAGAAAAGCCAATCATGACATGGCTAACAAAGAGCTTCAGAAGCTATTGGGATCTGGCTTACTGGTCCCCAGTAAAAGCCCTTGGGCTTCCCCTCTCTTGATTGTCAAAAAGAAGGATGGCAGCAACTTTGTGGTGATTGACTACCATCAACTGAATGCTGTTACCAAGAAGGATTCATATCCCCTCCCTTGTATTGACAATACCTTGGACCAACTGGGTGGCGCCAAGTTCTTCAGCGCCATGGACCTTATCAGTGGGTACTGGCAGATTGACCTACCCCCTGCTGATCAAGAAAAATGTGCAATCATCACTGACCAAGGGCTATTTCAACCCACAAGGATGCCTCAAGGTCTGTCCAATGCCCCAGCTACCTTTCAACAGGCTATGGATGCAGTGATGGGCAACCTCAAACTCACCAGTGTCTTGGTCTACCTGAATGATATTAATGTATTCTCCTGAACCTTTAATGATCACCTACAACACTTGGAGGAAGTCTTCCAGAGGTTACTTGCAGCTAATCTCAAGCTCAAGCCACGCAAGTGCAACTTCTTCAAGGAGCACCTTGAGTTTCTGGGGTTCATCATTAGCCAAGATGGATTCTGCCCTGTACCTCTGAAGGTGGAAGCCATTTATCAAATGCAGATCCCAGCCAATAAGCGGGACGTGCAGGTCTTCCTGGGGATGATTGGGTACTACTGCTGCTTCCTCCCCAACTTTGCATCCCTGGGTGAACCCTTATTTCAGCTTCTCCAAGCTGATAAGGAATTCTTCTGGAGCCCAGAGTGCCAATCTGCCTTCAATGCTCCCAAAGAAACACTGACTGCAGCCCCTGTGCTGGTCTACCCTGACTTTACCAAGCTGTTTGTGGTTCATACAGATGCTAGTCTGACGGCAATTGGGGGTGTTCTCTCTCAACTGGACTCTGACGGACTTGAACACCCTGTTAGATACTGCTCATGTACGCTTAATGTTCATGAGAGGAACTACACTGTCACCAAACAAGAGTGTCTGGCTGTGATATACTCCTACCAAAAGTTCAGAGTCTATCTCCATGGGGTACATTTCACAGTTGTAACAGACCATGCCTCCTTGCAATGGCTGAAGACCCTCAAGGACCCTGAAGAATGTCTGGCGCGTTGGGCCATTAAACTTCAGGCTTATGACTACGAGATTATTCATTGAGCTGGGGAAGCCCACCAGAATGCTGACTGTCTCTCCCGCCTTCCCACTGTTGCCTTAGTATCCCCCATGGCTGACATTCTCTATGAAAAGCTTATGAAGGATCCTTCTTTGTGGGGAGAGGAGCCAGTAGAGATACAGAGGGCTCTCAAGAAGTTAGCTGTTGATACCAAGGTCTCTAAGGGACAACTCCTGAAGCTTTGTGGAGACTCTTGGCTATCCTACATACAACCATCCCTACGCATGGACTCAGTGGTGGCCGCTCACAAGACTACTGGCCATGGTGGCATACAGAAGACGTTAGCTCTGCTACAGCAGCACTGCTTTTGGGAAGGAATGCACACTGACTTAGTGGATACGCTATCCAACTATCATGACTGCAACATTGAGAAGCCTAAGGTTGCCAAGTTTCAACACAGACTGGTACGCCCTGGGTTTGCCTTCCACACTGTAGCCATTGACGTAGTGGCCCCCCTGCCAGCTACCAACAGTTGCAACAAGTTCATCATTGTGGCAGTTGATCATCTGACTAAATGGGTAGAGGCCAAGGCAATTCCCAACCAATCCGCACTGGTGACAGCCACGTTCATCCTGGAGAATATCATATACAAACATGGTTGCCCCCAGATTCTGCTGACAGACAATGGTACCAACTTCACCAGTTATATCATCCCCTGCCTCAACCAACTGATGGGAATCTGGGGGACACTATCCACCCCTTATCACCCACAGACAAATGTCATGATAGAGCGCACTAATGAGAGCCTGGTCAAGATACTCCAGAAGCTCAGTCACCAACATGAGACTGAATGGGATACCTTCCTGCCTGCAGCCACCTTTGCATACAACATTGGGTACCATTGAGCCACTGGCAAGCTGCTCTTCTAACTGCTCTACAGCCAGGAACCAGGACTTCCCCCTTTACTATATTCTTTGGTAAAACCTAGCCTGGCTGTGTCCCCAGAGGAGTACCTCAACAAGCTGTTTCAAACCCTTATTTGCTTGCAATCAGAGGCCTACACCGTAAACTTAAACCATAAGTTTCAGGACCTAGAACAAGCTACATCCAAACGCCCTGCCTTACCCAACTACCTGGTAGGAAAGTCAGTCTACTTCTTCAGCAATAAAGAGTACAGCTGCAAATCCAAACTTGCCTCCCTTTGGCAAGGTCCAGTTCAAGTTATCCAGAAGACTGGCCCTAACTCCTACACCCTTAAGAAGCCCCATTCTGGGCAATTAATCACTAGAGTACACGCTCAGTATATGTGTGCTGCTCCTTGTGACCAAGAGTAAGCCCCAATGAGGACAATAACCCGGAAAAAAAAGCCTAATTAAAAAATTACATGGGTTGTTGTCCTGTTTGCAATAGTGTTGCAACAAAGTATGAGGAATAAGAATAAAAGAACAAGGTGTTTATTGGAGACTGACAAGACTCTTCCAGTACTGCACCAACTGTTCTACCACCTGAATGACAGCCAATAAACACAACTGGTTGCCTACAGATCCACAAAGCAGATGACCAAGGATTGGGCAACAAACCCCCACCAAGAGAGACATACAATTGACCCCAATGTCCACAGGAAAGGCAACCCCCAAGAAGATACAGTTCCACAGAAGCTCTTGCAAAGGGCATACTCTACTGGGACCTGACCATCCATCCCGTAGAATAAGGATAAGACCCACTCAAGGAAGACCCCCATGTTCTTTTCCCGCTTGGTATCACAGTGGTTGGTTCCTCAAAGAACAAGGTTGCCAGCCATCACCATTGGCACCAGATGGGCAGTCCCCTCCACTGTGTATGACTTCAACACTTCCTGGAAGGCTCGCTGAAGACGTTGCTTAAAGTTGTCAGAGGTTTTCCAACTGACTAGTTGAGCGTCAGTAACCCCAGGTATTGCCCAAGCACAAAGGACTGACTTCACTATGTTGGATACCATCCCCTGTTGCAAGACTGAAAGGCCTTGACCCTCAAATTGGAATTCCTTCAGCTGAGCCTCCAAATATTCTTCTGCCACCTGCATGGAAAACTGCCAATGGATACTGTTACCCCTTTGCAACCCAGTTCCTGTCACCTCCCTGGGCTCACTCAAAGCTAGGAACAGTGCAGCAAGCAATGGGTCTGTCCTCCCTAAGGCCATTTGAGGCACCAGTAGCTGATCTAAGTGAACCCCCCAAGTCCAGGTAGCCTCTGTTCACATCATGCAGGACTACTTGCTTCCCTGCTGCCTTCATCACCTCCACTGGCCTGGTATGCTTGCGCCTCCTTGGAATTACCACTTGCACCTTGTTCAAGACTCTTCTTATGACTCTTCTAGAGGGACTGTTTACTATAGCTGTCACCTTGAGACACCAGCCATTTTTAAGCCTGTTGTCTAATCCAGTGGAGGGAAATGTCGCAGATCCTGAATGGATTAGACAAAAAGTCATCCATCTAGGGATTAAGCAATGGAATGATTGCGCAGTTGCGCTATTGCATCCTGATTCTACTAGTGATAAAGACGTTTAAAATGCCCCTAAAACAGGTGTTTAATTTGCCTTTCAAATGTGCACAAGGCACAGGCTTTACTTCTGCAATTATAAATAGAACAATTAAGTTATTTATATCTATCTCCTTAAGGAAAGCCGCAAGGGAGCAGTTGTTCTCTTGCGCAGGACTTTTAGCTGTGTCAATTCACTCTCCTTCATTTAGGAAGTTCTTCTGTCTGTATCTCTCTGCCTCTGGTGGCAATTCCCCCGCCTCACACTATATAAGTGCAATACTATCTAAATAAATACCAGTTTTGTCTATAAATCTTATTATTCTTCTGTCCTTCATAGGCTGTCACTATACCATCAACAGGTATAGTATTAAGAATTAGGTCACTGACTAACTGTTTGTAGAAACTAGCAACCCTTTGCTGCAACTTTTACAACATTCTGTGAGAGGGGAGTTGTGGAAGCTTTCCAAGATTGTTTGTTGGTGTTCATTGGTTGGTACATAAAGACTTCCATTTTTTGACCAAGATCTGTTTTTTGTGTAAGCCCAGTGGGAATGTTCTCCTTATCCAGGAGTTGGGATGCTATTATGTCCTGGTCCAAGGTGGATAGATAAGATAAGGTCATAATGTGAGAGAGGAACTGATCTTCAGAGAGTATAGTATGTTTATTGTGTTTAACATAGGACTGGCTCGGGTCATCCAAGTCCTCTTGTCTACTGATGGTGTCTGGTACTATATTCTGGTGTCCTGGAGTGTAACTAATCTTGAAGTCAAAGGCAAGAAGATCTATAGCCCATTGTTCCAGATGTGGACTAACCTTTCTCTTTTCAGTAAAATAGAGTAGGTTCTTATGGTTGGTTCTAATTTGCACAGGGAATTTACTTCCTTCCAAGTAGTGACGCCTGTGGTCCAAGGATTTGACAATGGCAAATAGTTCCTTCTTGTAAACGTGGTAATTTCTCTCTCATTCAAGCAGCTTATAGGAGTAGAATGCCACAGGGTGGAGTTCACTATCCTCCTCAAGCTGCAGCAACATCCCTCCTAGGGCAAATTCAGAGGCGTCTGTGTCCAAAAAAATTGCCGTTCAGGGTCAGGGCAAAGAAGGACTGGAGCCAAGGTGAAATTTTTCTTGAGGGTCTCAAAAGCCTGGTCAGCTTCTGGCAACCAGACAAAGGGAATCTTTTCAGAGGTCAGGTGAGTGAGAGGGAGAGCAGTAAAAGAGAAATCCTTGATAAACTTGTGGCAAAAATTTGCCAGGCCTAAGAAGCCGCAAAGCTTGGTACGTGTTGTAGGTCTAGGCCAGTCCAGGACTGCCTGTATCTTGGAGGGAGCAACCGCAAACCCTCCTGGGTTAATCTTGTACCCAAGGAACTCAATCTTGGTGACAAAAAACTTGCATTTTCCAAGCTTACAGAACAAACAGTTGTCAATAAGTAGTTGGAGGACCTCTTGTAAGTGTTTTGTGTGGGCCTCCTTGTTCTGTGAGTATACCAGAATATTGTCAAGATAGACAACAATACAGACATCAAGTAGAGGGAAGAGAACCCCACTCATTAGGCCATGAAAGGCTGAAGGGGCGTTACTCAAACCAAAGGGCATCACAAGGTATTCATAGAGCCCAAAGTGAGTGAAAACTGCTATCTTCCATTCATGGCCTTCAGCAATACATATCTGGTTATAAGCACTGTGGAGGTCTAGTTTAGAAAAAACCTTGGTGTGAGTAAGTTGGTTGGTCAGGGACTCTGCAGATGGTAAGGGGTTCTGGTTCTTAATGTTTATGGCGTTTAGTTTGGTGAAGTCCACAACTGGTCTCAAAGTCCCATTTGCTTTCCCTACAAAGAACATGGGTGATGAACATGGAGAGTTGGATTGACACATAAACCCTTTTGCTAAGTTTTTGTCTAGGTACGCCTTCATTGCAATTCCCTGTGCTCAGTTCATGGGGTAAAGTTTTCCCCAGGTGGGGAAGGAGCCTGGTACCAAGTCAATTCTAAGATCAAATGGTCTTCTTTTAGGAAGGATGGAGCAGAGCTCCTCGCTAAACGCTGTTTTTAAGTCTTGAATTTCCTCTGGAATAGAGTCAGGTGCCAGACTCCCCACAAGAAGTAGAGAGTTTAAGTACGCCGTGAAGTTCTTTGGTACCTGATGATACGGTTTTTTGAGCGGCACCATGGTTGGTTGTCTGTGTGAGTGAAGTGTAACTGAGTTGGTGTCCCAATTGAACTGTAGCTTGGCTTCCTGACACCAGGGAAATCCCAAGACTAACGGAAAAGCCAAGTTGGAGAGCGTAGAGGTGGATAGGTGGTATGAGTTAATTCCCACCTGAGCGTGGAGGG
Organism: Entomophthora muscae; assembly: GCA_014839935.2. NCBI lineage: Eukaryota > Fungi > Entomophthoromycota > Entomophthoromycetes > Entomophthorales > Entomophthoraceae > Entomophthora > Entomophthora muscae. The sequence goes on along the minus strand of QTSX02000011.1, from coordinate 282,262 downwards.
GTTTGACTAGGCATCCTACTTGGGCAGGGGTACCTTCAGCAAGTCTTAAAGAGTTAGTCCTGAGGTCTCAAACCCTAACAAAGTCAAAAGATCTTGATCAATGAAGTTCCCCATTGCTCCTGTGTCAATCAGTGCGTAGCTGGCCGTAGTGCCAAATTTGTGGTCTAGAAAAACAGGCAAAAGAGTGTAAGACTGAGTGAAATATTTATTGGCATCTGTGGTTGAAGGAAGATGGCCTGAAGCATATTGTACCTTTGAAAGTGCCTGGAAATCCTTAGTGGAATGACCTGATTGTCCATAGTAGAGGCACAGTCCTTTGCGGACTTGACATTGTTTCTCTTTGGGGGCCAACTGATAACCTCTCCCGGGTTTAGGCACTAATCCCTTTGGAACCTTGGCAGGGGATGGTAAGTTACAGACAGGTGTAGTCTTGGTGTTGTTCTAAGAAGGAAGCTGTTTTACCTTGGAGGACCATTTCAAAACCTCTTTGGTAAGATCAGAAAACTTATCAGGTAATACATGATGGGCTAGGAAGTTCTTGAGTTCCAGAGATAGTTTTTTCTGGAAGAGATAGCAAGCTTCAGCATCTGTCATCTCAATTGCTTCCTTGAGGTGAGAGAATTCTTCAATATAGTCCTTGGTGGCCATTCTGCCTTGATATAAGGTCATTATGCGGTCTCTGAGTTCTTCTGTGATTTGTGCTGGCGCTACAGTGGACAATAAGAAGCCGTAAAAGGCAGGGTAGTTGTTTAGTAATTTCTCTCCTTGAAGGGTGGCTTTGGCGTACCAGACGCAATCCTTGCCTGTGAGCTTTTTGGCCATGTGATGTACCTTCTGTGTGTCAGTCTGGAATTGTGCCAGAGATGTTTCAAAAAGTGATTGTGAGAAGGCCAGGGGCATAAGGATCTTGTTTCCTTTGTTGTTGTTGGGAGATACTGCTGAAATATGGTTTAGTACCACAGTTTGGTTCTGAACCTGTTGAGGAGCTGTTGCGCTGGCGGCGGTTTTGGTCTGCAGGAAAAAGAGAACCAGACAATAGGTGGTAAGGCTAATAATGGTAGTAACCAAGGTGACCGCAAAACTCTTGATAAGTGCAGTATAGAGCAGGTAGCTTGCAGGGGTTGGTTCTGAACTTCTAAGTAAAAAGCTCAGGATGGGTTCCAACAAACTGTCAGGGACCCACTTTGAGGGGGAAAAGCCACCAAGTTGATGAGCCAAGGCCCCTAAATTAAGCCCTGCAATAGCTGAACCAATGGGCGCCATAACCATGACAAGGTGGCCCAAGTGACCTAAGTATGCAAATCTTCCCATCAGGGAGCTGAAAAAACCCAAAAGATAATTTCCTATCAGGTACAACATCAGATATAATGACATGTGAGGCTGTACTAACAAGGGTTTGGCAGGTGGAGGAGTAGAATGGTGGCCATAGTGGAACTTTTGTCCCCAATGACCAGAGGGATGCTTGAACCATCCGTTGGCCAAGGACTCCTTCTGATGGGCATCATTGGGTGAGGAGTTTTGCCAATTGATAGTGGGAGTGGGATTCTCAAGACCTTTTACAGTTGTAAAAGGGAGACTAGAAACCACCACAGGAAATAAATCTCCTTCATGGCTTAAAATAAGTTTACTAAGAAATGGATGTGACAAGATAGGATAAGATATATTCTTTATTGTTGAAACAATTGAAATGAATAAAAATTGGGCACTTAAATAGCCTTAAATTCAAGGCTGAAATATTTGAGTGGAGTTTGGGAAATGAAGGAGATTTGCATGAGTATATCATTTAAACATACCTGTTTCAAGTGGAAGATAATTTGTTGCTTAATAATTGTCAAACATATTGGGTGCAGGAAGAGAATCCACAAAGTTGCCACAAGATTAATGTTAATTAACCACTGTAGAGCCAGAAGATCAAATATCTTAGTGTTTGGAGCTTGGTCCATATACTTAGAGAGCAGGTCATTAATCAAACAATAGGCATCAAGCAGCCAATCAGAACCAGAGCGGTAAGTGACGCTATCACTCTTAATACTAACCTTTTTGCTTTTGAAATGGTTTTTGAATTCAAAATCCAATTGAATCAATGGATAATAAATAGGTAATTTAAATAAATTGCCTGGTTTTGTTCTAATGTTTTCTTCCTAATTAGAGTCCTGGATTTGATTCTCGGTCTGGGAAGGGCTGAAAGGCTCAAAAGTGTTAAAAATGTTGTTGTTTTGTGCTTTTTTGTTGATAACTAAGGATCCTTAAGTCAAATTTAAAATGGAGTCAGGAAAAGGATTCCTGATAAAAGTAAACCCCCAAATTGTGGTTTAAAAGCGCTGTTTTGGTAAATTTATTAGGTTAAAAGCGCCACCATGCCATTTAATTAATTTTTAAAGCGCCAAGGCGCCGCCCAGTGAATTTTTCAGGAGCTGAGATGCTAGGGCGCTGCCTAGGAAAGTTTCTGGGCGCCACAGTAGCGCCTGGTTTGAGTTTCAAAGTGTTTAATGAGTTTTAATGCAAAAAAAAACTATTAATGCAAAAAACGCTAAATGTAACCAATAATGTCTATGCATATATGCAAAGACCCAACAATCAGGGGAGTATTTTAGCTAAGTAAGGGGCCAAGTTGACAATTTGGAAACCTGTGAGCGCTGTCACAATTGGATAGACTGTCATCATCAATCAAAAGACTTTGGTGTGTACGTTATAACATCCAAAATTACCGGCAAAATACGCAAGCACTAGTATATACAGGTGTATATGGCTACAGACTGGGTGAAGTGGGGCAATATCAGCCTGGGCCAGGAGTACCTCTTGGAGGAGTTGAGCTGCGCCAGCTTTTTGTAGTAGTACTCACCAGATGGATTGTTAAATGGCCCATGCTGTTGGTTATATTGGTGGCCCCCAATCCTTAGGAATTCTGTGAGGACAGCTGAAAAATTAGGTGATTTATCTCCTGATCCTGAGGAAGGGCAGACAAAGCTTAGTGTCTTGTTTAACTTCTTGGAAGATAAAGTTTTGATTGATTTATGTGATACTATTGAGGGGTAATTTCACTAAATGATAGCACAAACTACCATCAAGTTTTTGATTTTTATTATATACTATAATTCTTGGTGGGGCATAAATAGTGCAAAGCAATGGACAGAGAACCCCAAACACTTGGTGTTGTCTGAAATTCCCTTTTGGAAGGAGCATTGAAAAGGGTGTACAGGCAATGAATTGTTACTTCTGGGCTTGCATTGGTTTGGTGCCTTATTAGATGCTTTCATGCATCCAGATTTAACTTCTGCAGTTAATTCAGGAATTTTTGTGCTGGACAGCTTGTCAGCCCCTTTCAAATCTGGTAAGTTTCAAATTTGGGCAGCAGTTCCCCTCCTTTTTGGGTTTGGGGAAATTTCCTTTTCAGGTTTCCCAATCTGAAAATTTTCTCATCTGGTGAGGGTGAACAGTCCCACTGTGGGAGTTGCACTGTCTCCTGCTGGTGAGCTGGTGGCAGGCAGGTGGGCGCAGGCAAGCCATCAGGCTGGACATGCAGGCGGCAGACGCCTGGCAGTTAGCCATGCGGTCTGCGGACGGCTGGAAGGCAGCTGCGCGGCCCGTGGTTGGGCTATAAAAGCCAAACTTAAAATTAAAAGATTTTTTAATTTCTTTTTGTTGCTCCTCCTGTTTTGTGGCAGTTTTCTCAATTAGGGAGAACTGCTGCCATTTGTTGCTTTGGCCTGTGGGACATATTGTGGCCAAAATTCTGTTTCTTACAAGGCTGATGTCAGGAATATTCCTGATAATATAGGATTGATCAGCTTGTTTCTAGTTAGAACAATGATAGCTTGGATCAGGAATATGTATATTTCATAGGGGTTTGGTGCCACAAGTCCAGAATGCTTCAAGCCAAAACAATATATTTCTACAGAAGAAACCAGGTGATTCTGGAATGTATTAAGGCAAATTCTTATAGGTTAAGAGTATGAAGATCTTTTTGGTAAAGATATTATTGGATGACACTGTTGTCATAAACCATGTGATAGAAATCCAGGTGTGATTCTGGAACCAGAGGGAGTTTCAGCCAAATATACCCTAATTGGTATATAATGAAAACATGATAATAATTAATGAAGATGCTTATTTGTGACAATGGCTTTTTTTCTCTCAATCATTTTTATGCTTTAAATTTTTGCTTTCAACTGAAAAAAGACTACTATATAATGAAAAAAATTCTGCAGCTAAGACCATTGGAAGGAAAAAGTGTAAGTGATTCCCAGATGGCAGCAAGTTTAATGCCAAGATTAATTGCCTGTAATCTGAGCTCATTGAAGCTCACATAAAGTTTTTCTATTAAAAATGTAAAAGAGTTGAACGAGATAATGAAAAAGCAAGCATGAATTTCCTGCATCCTCTATAGTATTTATTAAACCTTATTGTAATAAATTTTTACACAGCACTGATTCTGAAATTACAATAACTGCCGTGATGGCAGATTTGATCCCGTCTTAATTTCATATAAGGAATTAACCCTGGTTTTTTGCCCTAGTTTAAATTCTCATGCTGTCAAATTAGTAAAAAATTATCCCTCTTGCATTATCAAATATTGATCTGATAGATTGTAGAGTGATTTCAGATACAGATACTTCTGTTTTATGTTTTTATTTTCTCTTTCTTCTGTTTAAGAGAATAAAGTTTTAAAGACGGGAACTTCACTATCAGCTTTTTGTAGGTGATCACATAAATGATGGCAATTAAGTTATAGCAGTGTAGTAACTGCATAACCAAGCCAGTTTTGACCAAATAATGCTAGCGATTCAAACATGAAGTTTTTGACATCCAGATTTACACTAGATGTGATTAAAAAGGAAGTCTTTTATTTAAAACCCAAAGAATAAAAAAGTTATGACCTACAGAATTTAGATTTAAGAATACCATATCAATTTAATTCAATATAATTTTTACTAGAAAATTCTTTTGTAAGGTAAGTGGAAATATATTTTATATGAGGTTGGGACAGTCACAGTGTTTTAATTTAATTTACATTGAAAACTTTTTATTCCGATTTAAAAAACTGGCTTTTTCAACCCTGATTTTATGCCAATTTAGATAAGTAACTTAGATTTAAGATATTTCAAGTTTTTTCAAAAGTAGCAAAAGCACTTATAACGCTGTGATCTAAGCACGGATGGTATGATTTAATAATGAGTAAAGCATACAGCAATAATGATTTATATTGAAAAAATTCATAAAATAGTTTTTTAATCAAGCAATACAGAATTGAATAGGAAAAATATTCTTACCTTATTTTAAATTTGAAGTAACTTCATAGTTAATAAATATAATGCAAACTTATTAAATGTAAACCAAATCACGGCTGTTTAGCCAGAGTTGCAGAAAAGTCATATGGTTGACTCTTGCTTGTCAAGACAAAATATATTTAACATTTAGTAATAAACTTTAAGTTGAATACCTTATATAGACTTCCTTAACGCCCTACAAGTCAGTTTTAGTCTATGGTTGGGAAAGAGAGGCATCTTGGGCAGAACTGTGGCCAGAGTTTTCAATGTTTATCACGAAAGCATTCAGTGCTTTAAGTTAAGAAAGGCGTAAACTGACGGCATTGAAGTTCAGGATTCAGAATGATGTGTTTCTGGCCATGGTTACACAGATAGACCAAATTCCCATTTTGTATTTTGGGGCAGGTATGGTCTTTCACAACTGATCGGACAAGCAGGGTTTTTCAGATTATCATTTTTAAATTTTTATTTTCATTTTTTATAGGTTTTTGCTGCTTTTTTATTTTTAAATTTTTTATCGCGTTATTATTTTCCATTTTTTCTTTTTTTTCTTTTATTGTTTTTCATGCTTTTATTATTTTTCCTTTTTTCTTTTTAACTTTTACTATTTTTCATATTTTTGTTATTTTCTTGTTTTAATGCCTTTGTTTAGCCTGCCAAGATTGTTAGAATTGTTTCATGTCATAAGTATGGTGTGACGGTCTGTTAAGCAACCAAAGCAACTGGTCCCAGTCCAGTGGTCTGCAGTATGCTCTAAAGCAATTTGGCTTGTCCTCTTACAGGGAATTCATGAAGACGGATAGCTCGTGAGGAGTATTGCCACTGTAATCAACTTGCAGTTGGTGCTTGGGTGGCTTAGACAACATGTGGTGTTTAAGGTTTTGATTGGAAGTCTCTGTAGACAGGGCCCATCTTTACGGAAAAGCATCGAAGTGGAATGTGAATTGTTTTGTTGTCTTAGTTGTATAGCTTGAGATCATCAAATACTTTTCTGGGTGAATCAGTTCACCACAAAGCATCATCATCTATAATGATTTATGTATGACATGTGCTGTTCAGGGGACCGCCGGGACTTTTAAATTACCCTCAAGCAATAAAATCTATCCAATCATTGATCATAACAAATGGTTCAAATATTTCCGATGTTTCAGTTGAAACAGCAAACTGTTTAAACTAAATTAAATCATATTTGATCTACGCTCTAAACATATCCATCGGAATTACGAGCGAATCCTGGATTATTTGTGACTTGCATCATTAATGATGAATTTAGTATTTGGTAATCACATCAAATGAGACATCAATGGGTCAACTGTTTAACATATTTTGTAAACAGCTTTATATCCGCTTTAATTATCAATAGATATTTAAATAAAAGCTACTTACTTCAAACAAAAGGTTATTTACTAGGCTATTTGGTTTGATTTTTCAAATCAGACTGACATATTTTAGTTTAGAATTTGTACTCAATGTATTACAAGATAGGAAGCGTATCCTAGCCCTTATAATGGATATTAGATTAAACGTTCTCAGATAAAACTTTGAAATGTCAACAAATCCATCTTGCCGGCCCAAAAAACTTGGGAATCCATCAAAGACAAAGTAGAGCCACCCAACTACAGTATAAAAAGTAACTTTAATGGCAGATAATATATATAGTAATATAAGTAGGGTAGAACTATGGATGTTAATTTTTAATTTGGTATTTAATCATGTATTTTCTAACCAATAAAAAATATCTATTATCATCACATAAGTATAACACTGTAAATTTTACAGCCGTCAAGCTAGATAAATGAAAGTCTATCAGAGAAAAAGCAAGTCAAAATCAATTTTTTAAATAAAATAAATTATTTAATAAAGATTAACATTAATATGGGTGTTTATGGGCAAACCAAATACATCAAATTCATGCCAAACACACAGCATGATTCTTCACAAATTAAAATCAGGATCTATGATAAGATAAATACTGTAAATTTACAACATGTCGGGCAAATTGTGGGACTGTCGAATCCTACACCGAAAATTTCACATAAAAATGTGGGCAACTTAGCCAAGTTAAAAATATAATATTTAATGTAATCACTTATTTAATTTGAAATTTTTAATTTAGTTTAAATTGGCAAATATCAACTCCTGGATGCAAATCATTTAACTAGTGTAAGACAAAACTCATGAAACAAATGAAGGACCATGCATCAGAAATACAGGATTATAATATATGATTTGGTATTTTTATTCTTTTGAGTTAAGGACAGCCTGAAATAATTAAGAAATACAAATTTTCTGGGTTTCAAATCCAAGAATCAAATTTCATATCATAACTGATATAATTTTGAAATCAATTTAATTAACATACATCTTAAAAAGGATGTCAAAGGATCTAGAGTAAATTCACACCAATTCTTTTAGGAATCATTAGCATTCTTGAATAATCACCCAATTTCATTATAGAACAGCTAAAATTTAGATGCCTACTATTCACCAAATTTGATATACTTAACAATAAAGTATACTAAAATATAAAATTCTCTTACTGAGTTATATTTTTTAAAAAATATTATGTTACTGGTAGTAAATTTATTAAATTAGACCTTGTTTGGAATTTTGACCAAGCAATGATGCCAATTATGATGGAGCTCACAGATTAGGATTTTAGCAGCCAACACCACAAATTAGCAGTATAAAAATCAATGATGCCAATCATGACAGAGCCTGTGAATATGAATTACAGCAGCCAAGCACCATAAATTGGTATTATTAAATACATGTATATTAAACCAGCAGTAGTCTGTGGACTTGCACCACAACACCAGCCAATGATAAGTGCTGCTGCAGTGCCTAGTTGGCACATGATTTGCCACTGCCCCACTTAAAAAAGCTACAGGCCCCATGTCACCGCCTAACAATCAAATTGGGCACCAAAGCACCAAACTAATTGTATGTCAGGTGCTGCTGCACCAACTGAAATTATTGCAGGTGCTGTCTTGCAAATATTGTAGGTGCCAAAGCGCCACCTTAATTTTACATTGAGCGCCAAGGCGCTAGCTTTAACTTCCCATAATCTCAATTTCCTATATTAATTATATTATTAAGCATTTAACCTGAAGTATGTTCAGGATAGTAGAAAGTGATCCTGAAGCAACTAAACTATTCCACACTAGCAAGGGTCACCTGTACTGGGTAAAGATGAAAATATTCTATTGGTTGACGTGCAATAAGCACCAAACCTATGTTGTGTTCTGAGACGCGGCACAGACACACAACGGAAAATCCTAACCTTAGGATTGGATTTGTTCTAAGTCTTGGTTAGAATGGCAGGAAAGGTGTCAAGGAACCAACCCTGACTGGCCGGCTTGCTAGCGTTTGGGAACTGACGGGGCGCGGACTGGATGGGCAGGGCCCACCAAAGGATTGGTGCTAACTTAATGAGGTAGGACATTGACTTGCCCACTCACAACCACGGACCGGCGGCGGGGACAATAGTATCAATTATTCCCATGAGAGTAATGTATACAATTCCAAAAAGCTTGTTGGTATGGTCCAGGGGAAGTTTGGCGGCGGAGGCAGGCATTGGTTTGGGGGTGACAGGTGGTTCTATGTCCATTTGTTAGGCAGGAAGGAAGTTGTATTTATCTCTGAACAGGATGGTTTAGTAACATACCAAGGGCCTTCTTGGTTGTATCTGGTTAACTCTGTAGTTCTGGCCAAGGGATCCCAGGCTAGTATGTTTTCAGCAGTGTAGTCCTTGTACTCAGGCTTTAAGGGGTACTCTGTGAAATGGACAGGACCAAAGAGAGCACCAGGCGGGCGGTACGTAGCTGGCGGGCTGGCAGGGGGGTCAGATGATCTTTGAGTTAGCTGACAGATGACAAGAACAAAATACAGCAATAATTGGGGAAACCAATATCTCATAACCTTTATTTAAAAATGACAATGGGGGTTGATCTTGGCCTGGCAGGTATTTATATCACACTGCCAGGCTTCACTACCTAGTTGGGTTTTCTGGGCTTGGGCGAGTTGGCATTAGGGGTCTCAGATGGCAATGTGGCGCTTGGCACTGGCGGTTTGCCACTGGCCTCTTTGGGATGAGAAGACTTCAAATCCTTCTGTTTGTTGATTTGGGTATTGGGTGCCTCCTTGGGTTCAGTGCCTCCCCCGGGACTTTGGGGGAGTTTGGAATAACTCTCATGGAGAAACTTGTGTATTTCACCGAGAAAACTGCCAGTGTCAGGTGTTGGCACCTTGGGAAAATTCTCGGCATCTTGCACTGGCAGTTTGCTTGCAGAGTCCTGCAGGACAGCTAAGGGTTTGGGTCCTGGCGGGCTGGTAACAACTTTATCAAACAGTAGTGGTTATTGGGTTCCCAGCCCATGAGTCTGGCGGTCTGCAAAGGGTTTTGCCCAGGGTTTGACTCTGGTTCCGTATTTTGAGATTTAGAAACATCTAAATTGAAATTCCTGACAGAAGGCTATAAAATTAACTTGTGGCCCTGAATGATTCATATCTACTAGATGTGGCTAGAGATAGGCGCCAAAGTACTTGGAGACACAAAGACAAAAATGTTAATAGAACTTGAATTTTATTGGGTATAAAAATTGGGAATATATACTGTGTAGCTTTACCACTAAACAGTACATAGACAGTAGGATCACTCACCACAAGCATGAGTGGGGCAAGTGAGTTGCGCAGAATCAGGAAACCAAACAATTGCATTTCTCAGTTTGGATACAGACTCATTTTGAGGGGCAAAAGTGAAAGAGAGATATTTGTCCTCAAAATAACCCATCAAAGGCAAAATCAAAACATGATTAATGGCAGCATTCACAGCAACCTAGATATCTGATTACCCAAATTAGGGGTGTGTTAGAATATCCTAGAAGACATTGCTAGCAGCTCAGGGATTAACATTTGAAAAGGTATAAGAAGAATTAATCAATTACAATAAAATAATCTTTTAATCTACAAGCACTTCTGTGTATTCAGGAGCCATTCTTTGATAATAATTATGGTTCCATTTGATCCTGGCACTTCTGATACAATACCACTCATATCCTCACATATGATTGTATTCAAAACAAATTCTCTGTACCTTATAATATTAAATAACTGTGATGCTGTGATACAAAAAGTGCAACAGACCTTTTCAATTATTCCATACACATAAAATTACTTTTTTTACTTGTTATTATGGCACAACAAGCCATTTCAAAAACATCATATCAAAAAATGCTATTTCAAAATACACTATCTCAAATTTTGCTATCTCAAATTGATAGTAAAAATGCCATTTCAATTTATGGCATTTTGACTAAGAAAAAATGGTTTTTAAAAATTTTAGATTTTTTAACTCCAAAAATAACCCATAGAATTATCAAAAAAATAAAATTTAAAAAACATTTCTTCTTAAAAAAGCCTCAGAATTTCAAATCTGCAATAAAGAAATGGAATCAATTAGTAGCAACAAGGTTGTGTAAAGCCCAAAAGTTAAAATATACCCAAAAACAACTATTTTCATCTATTATAACTATAAACTATACTTTAAAATAAGCATACAATTGTACCAAATACTAAAAAAGTCAAAAAATAATAAAAATAAAGGATAATAAGAGAGAAGATTGGGAGGTGTTTATTGGAAAAGGGCTCAAACATTGGTAGAAAGAGCAACTGAGATAGCTTGGAGATGCTCAAGATTTCTATTCTTAGGATAGCATGCAAGGACCACCTTGCTGATTTCAGTATATTTCTTTACAGCCTTAGTCTCGTTGGGGGTTGCCCTTGGACTTCATGCCAGTCTTGAAGAGCTGGGCAGAGATGGCTTGCTGGGTTTTTAGATGCACCATTATCTTGTTGAATTTGGGCTCATGAACCCTGACCCTTGTAGCAAACTGGCTATGCCACCCTTCAAGGAAAGATGTGGTCTTGATAAGTGTTACAAAAGTAACAGTTTAAAAGCTCCAGGCAGGAATTGAACTTGCTCCTAGCCACCAGGCAGGGCTAGCAGGCGGGGAGATTTGCCTGCACCTGGATTTTTGCTTTTTGAAGCAAATCCAGGTGCAGGAACCATTCCTGCCCAGGTGGCAGCTGAGGGGCCTGTTCTGGGCCCCAAAAGCTACGTCCAAGCCTTGGTGGGTTTGGCTGGACCTGGGCAGGCTATTTTTAGCTGCCCAGTAAACCCAGACCAAGCCCACCCTCCATTAAGTAATTTGGGGTCCCCAATTGGGGACCCCTTTTTAATCAAGTTCTTTGGGCTCAAGAGAGCCTGTCAAGCCAGTCCAAAAATGGTGATCAAATTGGAAAAAACCCCAGAAGCCAAACCTGCCAAAATCAATGACCAGCCAAGCCAAGCCAAGATGGACCATCAAAAAGCCAAACAACTGTTCATGAAAACCCCAAAAATAACCATGAAGCAGCCAACCAAACAGCAGAACCTGAAATGCCAAGCTTGCCACACAGATAGCATCAGAACAATACCCAGAGGCACCTGCATGTGAGTAAGTATATAAATCAGAAGCACTTGAAAAAGTTCTGTATCATCATCCTTACCAAATAAAGTTGTTATGAACCTTTGGTTCACCAATCTGTTTTCATACCTATTTTTGATACTCTTCCATCTGCATACACCCAAGTGTCAGTACCCCTCTACTGGGATAGATAGTCAGACTCCAGTTAATAAAACCAAAACCTTTGACTACTACTGCCCACCCAACGCTCCATTTGGCCCTGTGCATTTCACTGAGTATCCCACCAATCCTGACCACAAACCTTGGACATTGGAAGACTTGCAGTGGTACACCCGCCCAAACGCTCTCAAAGAACCCTACCAAATTGTCCGAGACGGTAAAGCAATCACCATCTACCCTTTGATCTTCAACGGGAAGTACAACAATCCTGCCACCTAATTGGTCCCCATAGAACCGCCCCCAACACCCAAACCAACCATCTCAACCCTCCCCCACTTCTGATGCCTCTGGCCAGAGTAGTCAATTCCTGGGAGTGCTTTACCTTGCGCTCACGGGATTGATTGACTCTGCCTTGCCAGCAGCTGGACCTTGGGCTGTGGCTGGGAAGGCCCTTTCCTACCTGTTAAAGTTAGGTCCCATCATCTGGTAGGCCATGCCAGTACCTGCTTTGACTCCTCCCTCACCTGCTGGAGCCCCATAGTACTCCTGGTATCCTGACATTATGACAATCCACCCCAAACTTGGTAACCTGGGCCCCAAGATGTTATTAGCACTTGGGGCTACTTGTATGTTTGTTTTTATGATTATCACTTATTACTGTTATTTGTGGCTATCATACCAAATCTTCTCCATGTGGAAGAGAACACCCTGGACCTTGGATGATTCTAAGGATGCTCCAGAGAGCAAAGATCCAACCGCAGTGACCTCCTCCCAAGTACAGAACGTCATTGTGAACCAAACCACCTCCAATGTGACCATGCCCCAGATGGGCAAGCTCAGCCTAGAGGAAGATACAAGAGCCATGCCAGTACTACAACTGAACTTCCTAGCCAATGCTGCCACCTATTCCAACAACAAAGTCAAAGTCTTGGGAGTAGCATCCATGCTAACAGGGGATGCCCTAGACTGGTTCGGCAAAGCCACTGCCAGCGGCATAGAGTTTTGCTTAGACTATGCTCAATTTGAGGCTGAACTAATGGCCACAAGAGAGGACCATAATACCTGTCACTTTGCCTTCATGACCCTGTTAGAATTCAAGCAAAACAGCCGCCCACTTCAGACCTACGTAGAAGAGTTCACCAAACTACATACCTGTGCTATGCTGGACAACAAATTGGCTGCCATCCTATTCAGAAAAGGCGTGAACCCAGGGTTAAAGGACCTCCTCAAGCACCACCACCCACAATTGGATTAGAAGAACTGATTGTGCTCTGCCAAGGACTAAGCTTAAACCAAGAAACCCACAGCGCCGCCCCTCATGGACCCTGGATGGCCAGAAGTCCCACTGCAGCCAGACCAGCCATGACACCCAAGGAGTTGCAACAACATTACAAAGGCAGGTTGTGTTTCCACTGCCATGAAGCAGAACACCAGACCAGGGCCTATCCCAGAAGAAACCAAACTTCAGGCTCCCTATCCCAATTAAACACTACCTCTCAGTCTTATAAGTATATCATAGTGACCCTAGAAGTGGGAGATAAAGTATTTCACAAAAAGGCTTTCTTAGACACCAGGGCTGACAAAAGTTTCATTGACCCCGCATTAGCGTCTAAGCTGGAACTCACCCCCTCAGATACTCAATTCCAAGTTACTATGGGAAACGGCTCAACTGACCTTGGCCAAGAATGTAACCAACACCTTGAGCTGAAGATTGGGCAAAACACCTACCCCTCGTCCATTATCTTGTTGAAAGGATTATCACACCCATTGATACTTGGAGACTCCTGGGCTGACAAGCATGGTGCAATCCTGAGCTATTGTGACCAAACCGTAACCCTGGAAAGGGGACCTAACCCCGACACTGTACCCATTCAGCCAAGCCCACACATAGTACCCCCCACCAAACTCATGACCTTGCAATTGGACCCTTGCTCAGGGAAGCTGCCCCCAGCCCTTGAGACATGGGCCAGTGTCTTCAGTAAAGAGACGGCAACACAACTACCTGAACACTCTATCTACAACCACGCCATTGACTTACTCCCTGATACGCAACCCAGCCATAGCCCCATCTATAGTTGCAACCACAAAGAACAGGTGGCCTTGAAAGTGTATATTGAAGACATGACCAAGAAGGGATTTATCTGAGTCTCAAAGGCCCCATGCTCTTCCCCCCTACTATTTGTTGGGAAGAAAGATGGGGGAATGAGACCTTGTGTAAACTACCAGAAGCTGAACAAAATCACAGTAAAAAACTAATACCCCATACCTAATGCCAATGACCTATGTGATGTCTTGACTGGAGCAAAAGTATACTCTAAGATTGACCTCTGAGACGCTTTTAACCAAATCTGAATCAAAGAAGGCAATGAATATAAAACGGCTTTCAAAACTCAATATGGACTCTATGAATACCTAGTCATATCTTTTGGGCTATGCAACGCCCCTAGCACTTTCCAGAGGATGATTAACTTGGTCCTTGGAGAATAGCTGGACCAATTCTGCATGGTATATCTTGACAACATTCTGATATATAGCAAAACACATGAAGATCACCTCTGCCACCTGGACCTCATCTTGGAGAAACTATCAGCAGCCAACCTTCACGTCAAACTCAAGAAGTGTGAGCTCTTCCAACCGGAGGTAGAATTCTTGGGCTATGTAGTACAAACTGGTGGATTTGCCATGGCTCAAGATAAAGTGGATGCGGTCACAGCTTGGCCCACCCCCACCTGTCAGAAAGATGTTAGGAGTTTCCTGGGGCTAGCAAACTACTGTAGAGATTTCATCAAAAGTTTTCTCAGATTACTCTGCCCCTGACCCGCCTTTGCTCATTCAAAGTCCAGTTTGAGTGGACCCCCAACTGTGTTGTTGCCTTTGAAGCCCTGAAGTTGGCCTTCACCTCTTTTCCTGTGTTAGCCATGTCTGACCACACAAAGCTGTTCATTCTGGAAACCAATGCTTCCAACTTTGCCCTGGGAGGGGTGCTTCTTCAAGAAGGAGGGGATGGTTTGCTACATCCTATAGCATATTACTCCAAAAAGATGATCCCTGCTGAAGGAAACTATCCTATATATGATAAAGAAATTCTATCTACAATGAAGACCCTGAAGCACTGGCGCAGATACCTTTGCGGCGCTGAGCACCCAGTAAAGGTCCTAACAGATCACAAAAACTTGGTTTACTTCTTCAAACCACGTCAGCTTAACCAACAACAAGCAAGAAGGGCCCTAGAACTGGCAGACTATGTACTAGAAATTGAATATAAACCCGGCAAAGTAAACATTGTCCCAGATGCCCTAAGTAGAAGAGCTGACCTGATCCCGTCCTCCACCGAGTTGAGAGATCACAACACCCATACCCTGTTGGATACAACCAGTGAAAAAATACAGCTAAACTACCTGAAAACTGTTGCTAAGAAATTGGATGTATTAGAAGCCCAGGCAAAGGACCTTGTTGCCAAAACTATAGTCTCAGAACTCTCAACACAACTAGACAGCCCCCTGTACAAAAGAGGTTACTCACTAAAAGGAACCACCCTACTGTTCCAAGGAAGAATCTATGTACCAGAAGGATTAGCTCGGATTTCTGTACTAAAGGACTATCACAACTTAGAACTAGCCGGCAACCTGGGCCACCACAAAACCCTTCAAAGCATCAAAAAGAATTACTTGTGGTCCAATATAGACGCAGATGTTATCAACTACATTGAGGGCTGTGAAACATGTGGGTGTACCAAAACAAGACGCTCTAAGCCAGAAGGTCTCCTCTGCCCCCTAGATATCCCCTCAAGCCCCTGGAAATTGGTATCCATGGATTACATAGTTGAACTCCCACCCTCCAAAGACTACAATGCAATTCTGGTGATGGTTGACTGCTTCACCAAAATGGCCTACTTTGTCTCTACCACTACCCATTGCACTGCTGCTGAAACCGTCCAAAACTTTCATGACCAAATACTCACCCAACACAGAACCCCAGAGGAAATAGTGACAGATCAAGGACCACAGTTCACATCTCATTATTGGGCGCAAGTGATGAAAGACCTAGGAATCAAAAGATGTGTGTCCACATCCTATCACCCCCAGACTAATGGCCAAGCCAAACGGGTAAACCAGATTTTGGAACAGTACCTCCAATGCTACGCAAACGCCAATCAAGGCAACTGGGCAGACTTATTATCCACAGCCCAATTAGCTTACAATAGAAAAGATCACGCGTCCACCGGGATGTCCCCCTTCAAAGCTAATTACGGATTTGACCCCAATTGGGACCCCGAGATTGGAAACCAGGAGTCTAACAAAGCAGGTAGAACCTGGATGGAACACATCCACAAAACCCAGATTTCCTGCTCCAAAAACCTAACCTGCGCAGTACAGACTTACAAAGCCTTTGCTGATAGACAGCGCACCCCTGGAAAGCCACTAGAGATTGGGGATGAGGTCTATCTAGACTCAAGGAACATACCCCTAAATTTCCCATGCCGGAAGCTAGCTCACCAAAGAAGCAGCCCCTACCAGATCACGGGCCAAGTAGGCAAAGTAGCTTACTGTCTGAAGTTACCTGACACCTGGAAAATACATGATGTATTCCATCGATCCTTGCTATTCAAAAAGGACAGAACGTCCCTACCCCACCAGAAACTGAAGACCGCCCCTCTGCCCATCCTGGTAGGGAGATCCCTTGAACATGAAGTAGAGTATATGCACAGCAACCGCACCCACTACTGTAAGCCATAGTACTATGTCAAATGGCTAGGATACCTGCCCAAGGAAAGCACCTGGGAGCCTGCTGACAGCCTTGCCAATGCAGCTGATGCCGTCTGCCAATATTGGGAGAAGAAGAAAGTCAAGTCTGGTTTAGAAGGGGATAGTGTTACAAAAGTAACAGTTTAAAAGCCCTGGGCAGGAATTGAACCCGCTCCTAGCCACCAGGCAGAGCTAGCGGGCAGGGAAGATTCTCCTGCACCTGGATTTTTGCTTTTTGAAGCAAATCCAGGTGCAGGAACCATTCCTGCCCTGGTGGCAGCTGAGGGGCCCGCTTTGGGCCCCAAAAGCTACTCCCAAGCCTTGGTGGGTTTGGCTGGGCCTGGGCAGGCTATTTCTAGCTGCCCAGTAAACCCAGACCAAGCCCACCCTCCATTAAGTAATTTGGGGTCCCCAATTGGGGACCCCTTTTTTAATCAAGTTCTTTGGGCTCAAGAGAGCCTGTCAAGCCAGTCCAAAAATGGTGATCAAATTTGAAAAAAAACCCCAGAAGCCAAACCTGCCAAAATCAATGACCAGCCAAGCCAAGCCAAGATGGACCATCAAAAAGCCAAACAACTGTTCATGAAAACCCCAAAAATAACCATGAAGCAGCCAACCAAACAGCAGAACCTGAAATGCCAAGCCTTGACACACAGATAGCATCAGAACAATACCCAGAGGCACCTGCATGTGATTAAGTATAAAAATAAGAAGCACTTGAAAAAGTTCTGTATCATCATCCTTACCAAATAAAGTTGTTATGAACCTTTGGTTCACCAATCTGTTTTCATACCTATTTTTGATACTCTTCCATCTGCATACACCCAAGTGTCAGTACCCCTCTACTGGGATAGATAGTCAGACTCCAGTTGATAAAACCAAAGCCTCTGACTACTACCACCCACCCAACGCTCCATTTGGCCCTGTGCATTTCACTGAGTATCCTGCCGATCCTGACCACAAACCCTGGACATTGGAAGACTTTCAGTGGTACACCTGCCCAAACGCTTCCAAGGAACCCTAGCAAATTTTCCAAGACAGCAAAGCAATCACCATCTACCCTTTAATCTTCAACAGGAAGTACAACAATCCTGCCACCTACTTGATCCCCATGGAACCACCCCCAACACCCAAACCAACCATCTCAACCCTCACCACTTCTGATGCCACTGGCTAGAGTAGTCAATTCCTGGAAGTGCTTTACCTTGCACTCACAGGATTGATTGACTCTGCCTTGCCAGCGGCTGGACCTTGGGCTGTGGCTGGGAAGGCCCTTTCCTACCTGGTAAAGTTAGTTCCCATCATCTGGTGGGCCATGCCAGTACCTGCTTTGACTCCTCCCTCACCTTCTGGAGCCCTGCGGTACTCCTGGTATCCTGACAATGAGGCCGCCTTTTACCTGCTTATAGCAGTTCTACTGGATTGAGTCACCGCCTTTTCTGATGTGGTGTGCTCCCTGAAAGATACCAACCCATTGAGTTTCAAAATACTCAATAAAAGGTGCAAAGTCTGCCTGGTTGGCAAGGATATAAGGATGGTGGAGGAGGGTGCTGTAAAAGGTATTTGGCTCCTCTTTTCTCACAAGGGCAAGGGCAGCAAAGCAATTGAAAATGTCCTTGGCTTCTTTAGTGCCTTTGAAGTTGACCAGCTCATGAAGGTCAGAGCACTTTTGGAGGCGGCGGCAGAGTTCCTGCTGGAAGTGGAAGAGCATCTCTGTGGAGAGCTCTTGAAGACTCTTATGAAGGCATTTGCCTAAGCCTGTTTGAAATCCACTATCAGATATTCATGTTAGGGAAGGCTTTCTGGCTGCTTCCTGGTTGGGGTGGCTTCCTCTTCCTGTGACTGGGCCTTTTTCTTACACCCTCTAGTTTTATTTGGCTTCTCTTTGATGGTTGGGAAGATTTCATCCAACTTGGCCTTTAAATTGTAAGATCACAGACATAAGTTTCCTGCTTCTTGTTGGGAAGGAAGTAGAAGACCAGGGGAAGAACCAGATTTTCAACCTGCCCAAGAATGTTCCAAAGCTGGTTAAATAGCTTTGGGCAGGTGTAGAAAGTTCCATCTGCAAGCCAGGTCTTGCATTTTAACAGGTTGTGCAGATCCTGTGTGGTGGCAAAGAAAATGATGCGCTCAGACGCATGTTAGCTATTGTTGTGAAGAAGGAATCTCTCCTCATGACAAGATAGTTTTCTCTCCTCTGTAAGGATCAATTGCTCAATTGATGAAGCACTGATGCCTTCAGTGCTCAGAGCATATCTCTGGTCAGTGAGATATCTCTGTAATTCTGAGGTGCCACCAACAGTAGCAAGTTGGATATCATTTAAATTGAGGAGGGCATCATTGATAACCTCAGTGGTGGTTTGATCTTGGGTGATTGGGATGACCTAGCAGAGAAACCAGCAGATCAGTTTGTACAATGGATCAAAAGGCTTAGTGCAGTCATACCCAGTAGTCAGGGCCTTGAATCTAGTGAACCTTTATGTAGTGAGCCTAGCAGGGCACCTGCTGTAAAATATGCAGCCTGGGTGCTGATTTCTACAAATAGTTAGTCTACTACTGCTTTATCTTAATACTATACCTGTTGTGGTATAGTGACATCCTGGGTAAGGACAGAAGAATATAAGAAG
This sequence comes from Entomophthora muscae, assembly GCA_014839935.2. Classification (NCBI taxonomy): domain Eukaryota; kingdom Fungi; phylum Entomophthoromycota; class Entomophthoromycetes; order Entomophthorales; family Entomophthoraceae; genus Entomophthora; species Entomophthora muscae. Next base: position 262,997 of record QTSX02000011.1, on the reverse strand, counting down.
ATAATAAGACAAAACTTGTGTTTATTGTGATAGTGTTGCACTTATATAGTGGGAGTCAGGGGAATTTCCACCAGGGGAAGGGAGGCACAGACAGAAGGACTTTCATAATGGAGGAGAGTGAATTGACACAGCAGAAAGTCCCACGCAAGAGAACAACCAGTTTCATGTGGCTTTCTTTAAAGAGGCAGATGGAAATAACTATGTTGTTCTATTATTAACCTTAGAATTAAATCCCATGCCTTATGCACATTCAAAAGGCACTTCAAACACCTGTTTTAGAGGCGTTTTAAACGTCTTTATCCTTAGTAAAATCAGGACGCAATAAAGCAATCACGCAACCATTCTATTGCTTAACTCCTAGATGGACAACTTAATGTCTAATTCATTCAATCTGCAAGAATTTCCTCTACTGGATTAGACAACAGGGTCAATAATGGCTTGGCGTCTCTAGGTAGCGGCTATGGTGTTGGGGTCAATCACATGTCTCATTAGGTGGGGGTTTGTTGCCCAATCCTTGGTCATTGGCTTTGCGGATCTGTAGGTAACCAGTTGTGTTTCCTGGCTGCCGTTCAGGTGGTAGAACAGTTGGTGTGGTACAGGAAGAGTCTTGTCAGTCTCCAATAACACCTTGCTCTTTTATTCTTATTCCTCATACTTTGATGCAACACTATTGCAAACAGGACAACAACCCATGGAATTTTTTAATTAGGCTTTTGTTTTTTGGGTTGTTGTCCTCAATGGAGTTTACTCTTGGTCACTAGGAGCAGCACGCATATACTGAGCGTGTACTCTATTGATTAATTGCCCAGAATGGGGCTCATTAAGGGTGTAGGAGTTGGGGCCAGTCTTCTGGATAACTTGAACTGGGCCTTGCCAAATGGAGGCAAATTTGGATTTGTGGCCAAACCTCTATTGCTGAAGAAGTAGACTGAGTCTCCTATCAGGTAAGTGGGTAAGGTGGGGCGTTTGGATAAATCTTGTTCTAGGTCCTACAACTTATGGTTTAAGTTTATGGTGTAGGCCTCTGATTGCAAGCAAATAAGAGTTTGGACCAGCTTGTTGAGGTACGCCTCTGGGGACACAGCCAGGCTGGGTTTTACCAAGGAATATAGTAAAGTGGGAAGTCCTGGTTTCAGGCCGTAGAGCAGTTGGAAGGGCGGGTTGCCAGTGGCACAATGGTACCCAATGTTATATGCAAAGGTGGCCGCAGGCAGGAAGGTATCCCATTCAGTCTCATGTTGGTGACTGAGCTTCTGGAGTATCTGGACCAGGCTCCCATTAGTGTTCTTCACCATGCCATTTGTCTGTGGGTGATAGGAGTGGAAAGTGTCCCACAAATTCCCATCAGTTGGTTGAGGCGGGGGATAATATAACTGGTGAAGTTGGTATCATTGTCTGCCAGCAGAATCTGGGGGCAACCATGTTTGTATATGATATTCTCTAGGATGAACGTGGCTGTCACCAGTGCAGATTAGTTGGGAATTGCCTTGGCCTCTACCCATTTATTCATATGGTCAACAGCCACAATGATGAACTTGTTGTAACTATTGATAGCTGGCAGGGGGGGCACTACGTCAATGGCTACAGTGTGGAAGGCAAAACCAGGGGGTACAGGTCTGTGTTGGAACTTGGCAACCTTAGGTCTCTCAATGTTGCAGTCATGACAGGTGGCTAGTGTATCTACTACATCAGTGTGCATTCCTTCCCAGAAGCAGTGCTGCTGTAGCAGAGCTAACGTCTTCTGTATGCCATCATGGCCAGTAGTCTTGTGACCAGCCACCACTGAGTCCATGTGTAGGGATGGGCATATGTAGGGTAGCCAAGAGTCTCCACAAAGTTTCAGGAGTTGTCCTTTAGAGACCTTGGTATCAACAGCTAGCTTCTTGAGAGCTCTCTGTATCTCTACCAGCTCCTCCCCCCACAAAGAAGGATCCTCCATAAGCTTTTCATAGAGAATGTCAGCCATGGGGATACTAAGGCAATAGTGGGAAGGCAGGAGAGACAGTCAGCATTCTGATGGGCTGCTCTGGCTCAATGAATGATTTTGTAGTCATAAGTCTGAAGTTTAATGGCCCAATGTGCCAGACGTCCTTTGGGGTCCTTGAGGGTCTTCAGCCATTGCAAGGAGGCATGGTCTGTTACAACCGTGAAATTTACCCCATGGAGATAGACTCTGAATTTTTGGTAGGAGTATATCACAGCCAGACACTCTTGTTTAGTGACAGTGTAGCTCCTCTTGTGAACATTAAGCGTACGCAAGCAGTATCTAACAGGGTGTCCAAGCCCTTTGGAGCCCAGTTGGGAGAGAACACCCCCAATTGCAGTCAGGCTAGCATCTGTATAAACCACAAAAGGCTTGAGAGCATTGAAAGCAGATTGGCATGCTGGGCTCCAGAAGAATTCCTTATCAGCTTGTAGAAGCTGAAAAGGGGGGATCACCCAGGGATGCAAAGTTGGAGATGAAGCAACAGTAGTACCCAATCATCCCCAGGCAGACCTGCACATCCTGTTTATTGGCTGGGATCTGCATTTTATCAATGGCTTTCACCTCCAGAGGTACAGGGTGGAGTCCATATTGGCTAATGATGAACCCCAAGAACTCAAGGTGCTCCTTGAAGAAGTTGCACTTGTGTGGCTTGAGCTTTAGATTGGCTGCAAGTAACCTCTGGAAGACTTCCTCCAAGTGTTGTAGGTGATCATCAAAGGTTTGGGAGAACACATTAATGTCATCCAGGTATACCAAGACTCTGGTGAGTTTGAGGTCGCCCATCACTGCATCCATAGTCCGCTGGAAGGTAGCTGGGGCATTGGACAGACCTTGAGGCATCCTTATGGGTTGAAATAGCCCTTGGTCAGTGATGATTGCACATTTTTCTTGATCAGCGGGGGTTAGATTGATCTGCCAGTACCCACTGATAAGGTCCATGGCGCTGAAGAACTTGGTGCCACCCAGTTGGTCCAAGGTATTGTCAACATGAGGGAGGGGATATGAATCCTTCTTGGTAACAGCATTCAGTTGGCGGTAGTCAATTACCACACGGCTGCTGACGACCTTCTTTTTGACAATCAGGAGAGGCGAAGCCCAAGGGCTTTTACTGGGGAACAGTAAGCCAGATCCCAATAGCTTCTGAAGCTCCTTGTTAGCCACAGCATGATTGGCTTGACTGTGCCATATAGGTCTGGAGCAGATAGGTGGACTGCCTTGGATGTCAATATGATGAGCAACATCTGCAGCCTTGCCCAGGTCATAATCATTCTTGGCAAACACATCCTTATACTGGGCAAAGAGATCCATAGCTTGATCCTTCTGCTCTTTGGAGAGGCCTGATAGAGAGTCGCAGCTTATGACCAATAGCACCAGTGGTTTCTCACAGGGTAGACCCAACTCAGATAAGTCCGCAAAGGGGGCAGTCTCCTGCAGGTTATCATGCTCTTCCAGTCATATATAAGCCAGAAGTTGGTGTTTAGAGACAACCATAGCTTCACGACTCATGTTGGCCAAGAGTATGAGTACCTCCTTCTCACTTGGCATGAGGGTGCCTGGTGCAACCCATGGTTCTAGTCTGGAGGCATTAGGGGTGCCAAAGATTTCTCCATGAGTGCCAGCTGGTAGAGCCAGCAAGAGGCCTGTATTGTGGATCACCTGAGAGCCAGGTGGGATAGTCACATTACAGGAGGCGTAGACTGGGATACCCTTGGCTTTCCCAATTGAGAGAGGTATCACCTTGACCTTCTTACTGCGCAGTGTATAAGCAACTGGAAGCTCTATGTTGGTGTACTCCAGATTGATGTAGTGCAGACGTTTGAACACTTCTTCCAGGGGTTCCAGGTGTTTGTTATAGATGCAAGAGAAGACTTTAATGTCATCCAAATGGACCAGGGCACTTGAGGGCTTGAGGTCCCCCATTACAGCGTTCATAGCTTTCTGGAAGGTGGCTGGGGCATTAAAGAGACCCTGAGGCATCCTGGTAGGTTGGAAAAGCCTTTGGTTGGCAAGGGTGACACACTTCTCTGGGTCATCTGGAGGGAGATCAATCTTCCAGTAGCCAGTTATCAGGTCCATGACCAAGAAGAATTTGGATGTGGGGACCCAGTAGGCAAGATCTTCTTGCATTCTCACAGTGCAAGAATCCAATGTTTCTGATTGAGAGGCAAAGTCAACCAGCGGAGGAAATCAGAAGGCTCTGTTGTAAAGGAACAACAAGTGCCAGGGTCAGGCTTGTCAGTGGGGAGAGGAGGGAGGTGGAACCACAAATGCAGCCAAGAATTTCTCCTTGTCCTGGCTGCTTAGTAGTTTTTTGAGTGATCCTCATTGTACTCCTTAATGCCAGAATCATCAGTAAATTCTTCCTTGCTCTGACTACCCTGAGGTTTAGTTGCTTCAGAACCATCAGGAGTGATGGAGGGATTTCTATCAGGTTCCCAGGGAGACTCCAGGGTACCTGCTGAAGGTGCAATGAAGGAGACATCCTCTTCATTGCTTTGTGACAGTGGTGGGAGTCAGGAAGGGGCAATGTAGTAAGGATCTTCTGAGAGGGGGAACTATCAGCTTTAGCATTCCCATGCAATCCCATTAGAGTATCAGGGGTACTAATTGCTGAGGCATCTTCAAGGTGCTTGCTTAGTTGGTCCTAAAGGGAGTCAAGGAGAGCATGTTGAGCATCCAACTCATCTAGCCACTCTTTCTTTTCCTGAAAGGCCAGAACTAATTCCTCTTCCAGAAACCCCATCTGTCTCTCCTGAGCCTTTATAGTATCCTGAAGAGCAGAGAATCCCATGGTGCAGCTGTTATGGATGTCTTCTGGCTTAGGAGTTTTCTGCTGATGATCATAGAACTCCAGGGCAACATGCTGATTCATCTGTGTGGATACCAAGGAAGAAAGTACATGTTCTATCTTGCTCATACATAGAGCCATTCCAGAGTGGGAGTGAACAGCTTCTGATTTATTTTGAGCAAGGTTTGGGGGGCAGAGCAGGGGCCAGAGCAGCTATCAGTTTGGAGGGTTCCAGAATTAAGGGAGATTTCATCAGGAGAACAACCAGAAGAAGAAGGAGGAGAATATTGACAGCATACTTCCTTCATCAAGGCAGGCTCCAAGGAGCAGGAGACATGGTTCATGCCAGTTGCTTCAGCCATGGGGTCAGGCTGGACTGATATCAAGGAGGTAAGGACTTTTTCAATGGAGTTCATCCAGGAGATCATACTTGATTGGGAGCTGGAAATTTCCAAAAGTTGTTGGCAGTTAGGCAACCACTGGCTTAGTCCTGGTTGACCATAGTAAGAGCCATGGAGTCTACCAGATAGAGATCCATAAGCAGTGAATGTTGATCCTGGAGTGGGTTGGGCAGAAGGAGCTTCAGGTATAGGCAAGGATATCTCTCCCTCCACAAAAACAAGGCTGCGGGGGTAGGAAGAGAGGAAGCTGTGTTTTGAAGAATTCATGAGTGCCAATGTTGTAAAATTTGCAGCCTGGGTGCTGATTTCTACAAATAGTTAGTCTACTACTTCTTTATCATAATAATATACCTGTTGTGGTATAGTGATAGCCTGGGTAAGGACAGAAGAATATAAGAAGATAATAAGACAAAACTTGTGTTTATTGTGATAGTGTTGCACTTATATAGTGGGAGGCAGGGGAATTTCCACCAGTGGAAGGGAGGCACAGACAGAAGGACTTTCATAATGGAGGTTAGTGGATTGGCACAGCATAAAGTCCCACGCAAGAGAACAACCGGTTTCACGCGGCTTTCCTTAAGGAAGCAGATGGAAATAACTTTGTTGTTCTATTATTAACCTCAGAAGTAAATCCCATGCCTTATGCATATTCAAAAGGCGCTTTGAACACCTGTTTTAGAGGATTTTTAAACGTCTTTATCCTTAGTAAAATTGGGGACGCCATAAAGCAATCACACAACCGTTCTGTTGCTTAATTCCTAGATGGACGACTTAATGTCTAATCCATTCAATCTGTGACATTACCCAATGTTATCACATTTATAGTGATGTTGGCGGATTGGTTTCTTTTCACTGTTACAGCTGAAGCTATAGCCCTTGTAAACAAAGCCGCCACCCCCTTTCTTAGCCATTATGGGGTAGCTGGCTGGGTATATGGTGGGCACAGCAAAGGTACCATTTCAATTACAGATATTTTGCACAGTGTATAGATCCCAGAGATCAATTTGCTCATCTGCAGGAGCATTAGGCTCAGGCTCCTGTTCCCCTTCCTCTTCAGGCTCTGAGGTGAGATCAGAGTAGTGGTTGAAGTTGAACAACTTCTCTTGAGGGTCTGAAGGGGAGTAAACAAAAGGAGAGTGGGGAGGGGTAGGACTGTTTCTCCCTGGTTCAGGGGAAGGTGTGGGTGTCTTATGGGAGCTTTACCCTTAGCAGGCTGCTTTTAGGGGTAGTTTTGGTCTTCTTGGCCTTGGGAGGAGTGATCTTGAACTTGGAGGCCTTGGTGGCCTTGGACGCAGCTTTGTTGATGGACTTGGGAGGCATCTAAAAGTGAATTAGTATCAAAATATGAGCAAATTAGGGGTTGTTTTTAAAGGTAAAAATAAGAATGTTTTAAATAAAAAAAAAGTAGTAAATTTTTTTACATAGAATTGTAGAGGATATCTAAAAATATATAATATCAAAATCTCAGTGCTTTTTAATATGTAAAAAATATTTTTTACTAGTAACGCAAGTATGCAAAACTTTGAGTTTTGACTGAAAACTTGCAGTCAAATGGTGTTTTTGAAGTGATTTAATTGAGGTGCTACAGCTCAAAAACATAGTGTTTTTGACCATTTTTATATTAAATTAACAAATTCCTGGTGGAGCTATCTCAACCAGGCCAAAGAGTAAAACTTGAATATTTCAAAAACTAGCTTATACAACTGGGGTTAAAAAGTACCCAGTTGTCTAGAAGAGGCCAAAAAATATATATATTCAAAGTTTCAAGCAATTTCTTACATTTTTTATTAATACAGTAGTTTTAAAAGCTATGGCAACAAGCAAAAACAATTTAGATTTAAACAAAATGAACTCAGCTTTAAACAAAATTGAAATGAATCTAGATCTATCGTAAATCAATGTAAATTCATTTATTTTTAATTTTGTTTAAATCTGAGTTCATTTCATTTAAATCTGAATTGTTTTTGCTTGTTGCCATAGCTTTTAAAACTACTGTATTGTTTTTGACGTGAACTAGTACTTTTGAAAAGTGAAAAGCAAGAATTGCAGTAGGGGAATCAATATAGCATAGCCTTGTGTCATATGTAATTTCCACTTATTTTCTCCTATCTGTTATGTGCATTAAACCAATTGGGCGATATGAAACCCGGTGGAATTTGAAGTGAAGTAAATTGAAATAGCATAATCACCACCTTTCATATTAAAATCACTAATAAAATATTTTATTAAAAAACCCCTTACTCATGTATCCATGTATAGATAAGTTATAAATTACATTTAGAAAAAGTGGTTTCTTTATCAGGCAATGACAATCACTAGTAGGACTAACACAGTGGTGTTGTTTAAGGCTGTTCTTATTATAAGTGTCTTGGATTAATACTATATAAACATCTTTTGATTATATACAACAGGCTTTATTTTAGTGCAGGAATAAGCTTATTTTAGTTTGATATAAATGGTGTAAATCAAGGTGACATAAAATCAAGATGGCGTAAACACACCCCACACTAAATTGATTTTGTATGTAAATAAAGTTAGCAAAGTAAGGTTTAATTAATTTGACTCAAAATAACAAAACTGAGATGGTATACTTTTGAGATGCTGTATTATAAATTTATATGTGAATTTCAGCTATCTTAATATTTTTTATTTGTTGCAATTCAAAATACCTAACACAAAATGCCATCTCAAATTAAATTTGAGATGGCGTAAATCAAGATGCAGTTTTTGTAGATGGTGTTGTCATAGCAAAACAGCATGTGGCGTGATTTTAGGATATAAATTAAGGATATAATAAACAAATTGTGAGTTGCTTAACAAGCAGGAGACCAAATTGGAAGGACAGCTTCAACATATTGGATCCAATGGTAGTGTAGAAGAAGATTGAGGTAGAAATTTTCAATAGGAAAATGATTTGCAGGGGTAAATTAGAGAGAGAATCAGAAGGCGTTGACATGTAAAGCGCAGGCCAGGTTGCAGCCATGGAGTCAATGGCAATCTTGACAGCAATAAAAGCTAATCTTTCAAAAATAGGGGCAAACAGCCCCAGATGAGCCATCTTTTTTGGATAAACTTTCTTTTATTTTGAGGAAAATTAAGCTATCTAGAAACAAGTTTCTAGAGGGGAATAGGAAAGTCTTAAGGGAGTTCAGGATGGGGGAGGAAGGGGTTCTGTGGCATCTGATTGGTTGGCAAGAATATTTTCAGCAGTCGGAGGGCCTGCATTGGAATTTGAGTTGATGACATCATAATTCAAAAAATTCTGGCAACTAGTGGGTTGAGCGCTGCCATCATCAAATAACATATAATGTGTTATTTTTTTGTCATAATTATTTGGACAAAAATATGGCAAGTTCAGATTTTCCAGGGCTATTTGAGCAACCCCAGCTTGGACCCATTTTTTTATCAATGACAGCATTTAAATTGTCTATTTCTCTCAAGGGTTTGGCGGCAGTTCTTCACTGGTTTCTGGTCTTGGGGGGATGCACTATTCCTTACATTTGGTTTTCTACCGTAACAGGTGTAGCCTATCATTGATGGTAGGACACTCCATCTCAAAAACAGCATCTCAAAATACGCCATCTCAAATTTAATTTAAGATGGCGTTTTTTGCGTTAGTGATTTTCAATCACAAAAAAATAAAAAAACAATAAAATAGTTAAAATTTACATATATCTTTATAATGTGGCATCTCAAATTTACGCCATCTCAATTCCGTCACTTCAAGTCAGATTAATTAAATCTTATTTTGCTAACTTTATTTACATATGAAATCACTTAGTGTGGGGTGTGTTTACGCCATCTCAACTTTACGCCATTTTGAATTACGCCATTTATCTTAAACTAAAATAAGCCTATACCCAAACTAAAATAAAGCCTGTGGTATAGTGCCAGAAGATGTTTCTATAGTATTAATCTAAGACACTTATAATAAGAACAACCTAAATAGACGCCACTATGATAGTCCTTCTAGTGATTATCATTGCTGGGTAAAAAAAACCAGTTTTGTTATATTTAATTTATAACTTTATTATACATGGATATGTTGATAAGGGTTTTCTTAATAAAATATTTTAATAGTGATTTTAATATGGAAAGGGGTGATTACTCCATTTCAATTTATGTCACTTCAAATTCCACCAAGTTTCATAGCACTCAATTAATTCAAGACGCACAATGGATAGGGGGAAATAAGGGGAAATTACATATGACGCCAGGCTACGCTATATCAATTCCCCCACCACAATTCATGCTTTTCACTTTTTAAAAGTACTAGTTCACGTCAAAAACCATATTAGTAAAAAATGTAAGAAAACATATGAAACTTTATAAATAGATATTTTTGGCCTCCTCTAAACAACTGGGTACTTTTAACCCCAGTTGTATAAGCTAGTTTTTGAGAAATTCAAGTTTTACTCTTTGGCCCGGTTGAGTTAGCTCCACTGTAAATTTGTTAATTTAATATAAAAATGGTCAAAAACACTATGTTTTTGAGCTATGGTGCCTCAATTACATCACTTCAAAAACGCCATTTTGACTGCAAGTTTTCAGTCAAAACTCAAAGTTTTGCATACTTGCATTACTAATAAAAAAATATTTTTACAAAAATAAAAATATTGAAATTTTGATAGTATACATTTTTAGATCTCCTCTACAATTCTATGTAAAAATAATTACTACTTTAATAGTAAAAACATTCTTATTTTTACCTTTAAAACAACCCCCAAATTGCTCATATTTTGATACTAATTTACTTTTAGATGCCTCCCAAGTCAATTACCAAAGATGCTCCCAAGGCCTCCAAAGGCAAGACCACTCCTCCCAAGGCCAAAAAGGCCAAAACTACCCCTAAAAAGCAGCCTGCTTAGGGTAAAGCTCCCCCCCTAAGACACCTACGCCCTCACCAGCGCCTGAGGAAACAAGCCCAACCCCTCCCCATTCTCCTTTTGTTTACTCCCTGTCAGACCCTCAAGAGAAGTTTTTCAACTTCAATTGCCATTCTGACCCCACTTCAGAGCCTGAGGATGAAGATGAGCAGGAGCCTGAGCCTGGCGCTCCTGCAGATGAGCCAATGGAGCTCTGGGATCTTAACTCAATCCACAATGTAAGCAACCAAAATGGCACCTTTTCTGTGCCAACAACATACCCTGTCAGCTATCCAATTATGATAAAGAAAGGGGGTGCTGGCTTTGTCCACAAGGGCTTAAGCTTCAGCTGCAATAACAAGAAGAAGCCCATCTGTCAACATCACTTCAAATATGATAACGCTGGCTATCCAGCTAGACTTACCACCTATGGGTTCACCCGCTTTAAAGCCCTGACTATTGGACATGACTGTGCTGAGCCTTTCAATCCTCTATATCAACTGATCTGCTGGTTTCTTTGCCAGGTGATCCCAACCACAAAATACCAAACTGCAACTGAGATTGTAAACAATGCACTCATTAATCTAAATGATACCCAACTGACAACTGTTGGTGGCGCCTCAAAACTACAGAGATATCTCACTGACCAGAGATATGCTCTGAGCACTGAAGGCGTCAGTGCTACATCAATTGACCAGTTGATTCTAACTGAGGAGAAAAAGCTTTCACAGCATGAAGAGAGATTCCTCCTTCACAATGATGGGCAACATGCCCCAGAGTAGATCATCTGCTTTGCAACAAGCCAGGATCTTTGCAACCTTTTAAAACGCAAGACCTGGCTTGCAGATGGAACATTCTCCACCTGCCCAAAGCTCTTCAGCCAGCTTTGGAATATCCATGGGCAGGTTGGCAATCTAGTTCTTCCCCTGGTCTTCTTTTTCCTCCCAAATAAGAAGCAGGAAACTTATGTCCAGGCTCTAACAATTTTAAAGGTCAAGTTGGATGAGATCCTCCCAACTATTAAAGAGGAGCCAAAGGAGACTAGAGGGCGCAAGAAAAAGGCCCAGTCAGAGGAAGCCACCCCAATCAAGAAAAAGCCCAAAATCCTTCCCTACCATGAATATCTGGTAGTAGATTTTGAGCAGGCTCAAGCCAATGCTTTTATTAGAGTCTTCAAGAGCTCTTCTCAAGGATGCTACTTTCACTTCTGGCAGGCACTCTGCCGCTGCCTCCAAAAGTGCTCTGCACTTCATGAGCTGGTCTACACTGAAGGCACAAAGGAAGCAAAGGACGTGTTCAACTGCTTTGCTGCCCTTGCCCTTGTGCAAAAGGAGGAGATAAATGCCTTCTACAACACCCTCCTCTGCCATCCTTACATTATTGCCAAGCAGGCAGCCTTTGCGCCCTTTATTGAGTATTTTGAAACTCAATGGGTTGGTATTTTTCAGGGAGCACACCGCATTAGAAAATGCGGTGACTCAATCACATGGAACTGATTTAAACAGGTAAAGGATGGCCTAATCAAGACCACCTCTTCTCTTGAAGGGTGGCATAGTCAATTTGCCACAAGGGTCCGGGTTCAGAAGCCCAAGTTCAATAAGATCATGGTCCACCTCAAAACCCAACAAGCCATCTCTGCCTGCCTCTTCAAGACTGGCATGAAGACCAAGGGTGATCCCCCAAGATGACCAAAGTGGTGAAAAGGTACACTGAAATCAGCAAGGTGGTCTTTGCCTACTATCCCAAGGATAGCAAGCTTGAGCATCTCCAAGCTATCTCAGTTGCTCTTTCTACCAATGTTTGAGCCTATTTGCAATAAATACTCCTTTATTTGCTCTTTTATTTCCTTTAATTTTATCATTATTTTAGTTTTATTTAGTATTTGGTACAATTGTATGCTTATTTTAGTATAGCTTGTAGTTAAAATAGATGAAAATAGTTGTTTCTGGGATTATTTTAACTTTTGGGCTTTAAGCAACTATATTGCTACTAATTGACCCCATTTTTTATTGCAGATTTAAAAATTCTGAGGTTTTTTAAGCCTAGAAATGTTTTTTGAATTTTTATTTTTGGGAATTTTTTGGGTAATTTTTGGGGTTCAAAAAATCTAAAATTTTAAAACCGTTTTTTCTTAATCAAAATGCCGTAAATCAAAATGGTGTTTTTACTAGTAAATTTGAGATAGCAGAAATTCAAGATGGCATATTTTGAGATGGCGTTTTTTGAGATGCTGTTTTTGAAATGGCGTGTCCTATCCCATTGATGTGGTACAAAATGATTGGCTAAAAAATTGACTTCAAATGTGGATGGCATTGTGCTAGTAAGCAATTCAAATCAAGCAGCTTTTCTTCTAGCATTGGAATGAAGGGTGGGGAGATACTTCATGGATATTGGAGGGGTAAGCCAACACAGATATCTCATCAACTTTGTAAGCCAAACCCTTCAAAGTATTTAATGATTTGGTGGGGGTTGATAATATTTCTTGGTTTAAAAGGAAAAGGGACCTATTCAGTACCAAAGAGGGAATTAACTTTACATGGAGTTTATAATGATTGATGGCAAACAAAGTTAATGGAGCATTTTATGCTTTCAGTATCAGATCTAACCTATTTACAGTAGTTTTAAAAGCTATGGCAACAACCAAAAATATCTTGGATTTAAACAAAATGATTTTAGATTTGAACAAAATCCAAGTTGCGCAAGATTCAGGATTCAATTAATTTTAAAAAAAATGGTTAAAAAATGAACTGTTAAACAAAAAACAAAATTTCACTAGCCCATTATACAAAATTATAGCAAATATCAAACGGTTTTGTTTAAACCATAAACAAAATGAACTGACGCAACAAGTGAGATGAATGGATGCTGTTCTGGAGTATATTATAATCCAATCAGGGTTCATATGAGGCACCAACAAAAGGACTAAAATGAAATAAAATTTGAGCAATCTAGAATTAAGATTCCACAAGCATGAAACAAAATGAAGTCACACAAGATGTGTAGTATGAGCAGCCTAAAATAGAAGTATAACAGTTTAACAGCCAATCAGCAGCTATCCAATTTAGGAACAGAGGCATCTTATTCATTTTCATGGCTCTTTATTTGTGTAAAATGGTTTTGAGAACCTTCCAAATATGGAATGATGATTTAAAAAAAATCATAAAATTTTAAGCTTCTACTTTTAGTGATTTTATCCTAGGTTTTTTACAATAGCTTTCAACAACAACAATATTTTCAACAGTGCCAGCAAGCAAGCCAGCAGCAGCCAAGCCAGTTTCAATGGAGGCAAGGCTCAGAATGTGGAGGCACCTGTTTACACCCAAGCATTTGAGGCGGGTAACAAGGAAGCTGACCTGTATCTGATCACCAACCCATATGGCTTTAACTTGTTCAATAGTCACTTTGCGTCTAGCTCTATCCCCGCTCCTGTACCCACCCCTGCACAAGCTGCCTGTCAACCAACCAATCAGGATGGCAACCTTGATTTGGAACAACTTCTTGCCACATGCCAACCTGCCCCCCTACAGCCAATCAGGATTCAGCTTCCCCAGCCCAGCACCCCAAACGCAGAATCATTACTGCTCAGATTCTTCAGGAAATTGTGGCACTGAACCTTCAGGGTCTGTCCTAGGATCAGATTGCCAGCTAATTGTAATTTACTTGAGCCACCATAATGCAGGAGTTTAATAACCTAATAAACAAGGGGAATCTGATTGGGACAGCCAAGAAGCCAAAGAAGGCCCCCAAGTCCTAAATCACCGAGGTGTACCAAATTATTCTTGACCTCCTGCAGCAGGACCCCAAGCTTCCCCTAACCCAGGTCTGGAAGCAACTTGCGCACCATGACATTTGGGTGTCTGAGCGCATGGTGCAGCTCTGGATGCACGGAAGGGTGGCTTCAGTCCAGGTGTTGACCAATGTTTCTGGCAACCAATGAGATGGCAGTGAGAATTCCCCATATGATCCTGCCATTGAATCCACCCTAGTCAAATGCCTGACAAGTCTGTCCAATGATGTCATGTTTATCTCCTACTATAAGCTATTGATAGATTTTGACAATCTCAGTGCCCAAGGAAGAGCTGCCACCAAAAAGGGAGGAAGAAGGTCAAGAAGGGGACATTTATTGTTGTATTTCTGGCTGTTTCAGCCAAGGGTTTTGTCTACTATTAGACAAACCCAGATTTCACCATTGGCTACAAGTATGGCTACATCCTTGGTGGATTACTTGACTCCTGGGATGGCTCAAATTCCCTTCACTGGGTTTTCTTGAGCCACCAGATGGAGGGTAGCTCCACCGCCCTTGAGGCCATTCAAGGATGTGGACACCAGGCCTATGTGTACCCAGCTGGCCATGCAGACATTCATCTGGGTGATGTGTTCTTCAACATTGGAGACACAGTGCAGGAGCGCCGTCCTCAGGCTTTTAATGATCTTTATCTTGGGGTCCTTGACCACAAGTCTCTCTTTGGTTGCCAGATGGTTGCAGACTTGTTTTCCCAAATTGTCTTCCATGTGAATATGAGCAACCAATCACAGAAGGACAAGTGCCTCCCACCCTGTGCCACTGCCACCTACCAGCCAATCACAGCAATGACTTATGAGGAGTACAATGAGCAGTACATGGCGGCCATCACAGTCAATCCTCCTGCCTCCACCCCCCCACCTGCCAGCCCCACCCACCCAATCACAGACCCCCCAGGCCAGCACCAGCTCTATGCCTTCCTTCCCACACTATTCCACCTACTAGGTATCTCTCTTCCCTGCCCCTAATAAACTCCTTGTCACCAAACATTTTTATTTATATTATCTTTTACTGAATTTCAATTTTTCATTTTCTCTTTGTTTATAGTTGTTTTTATTCTTTATATTTATTTTATTTCTATAAAATCATATATTTACTATTCCGTGTATCTAGATCCAGAACACAGTTATTTTTAGTACCCAAACACAGCTCCTAGTGAAAATATTAACAACAATTTGGTGATCATCAAAATTTGAATTAGAAAATTATAGGTTAATTGTGTTTAGATAAAGTTGTGACTGATCTGAATTCAAAACCTTAATGATAAAATTTAAGCCAATCAGGAGCCAAGTGATAAAGTAATTGTTGTGGCATAAAGGGTCATTCAATAATTCTTTGGTGCATGTGTGCTAATTAATATAATTGGCTGATTGTTTTGCCATTGAGTGCCATTGCTGCTGTGGCAAGTTGTTGATAGACTAGTGTTAACCCAGCAGCTGATTGAGCACTAGTCCATCAACAACTTGCCACAGCAGCAATGGCACATGATGGCAAAACAACCAGCCAATCATATTAATTAGCACACATGCATCAAAGAGTTATTGGGTGACCCTTTATGTCACAACAATCACTTTATCACTTGGCTCCTGATTGGTTTAAAGTTTATCATTAAGGTTTTGAATTTGGATCAGTAACAACTTTATCTAAACACAATTAACCTATAATTCTCTAACTCAAACTTTAATGATCACTAAATTGTTGTTAATATTTTCACAAGGGGCTGTGTTTGGGTACTAAAATAATATGGAAATTAAGGGGAAAATGCCAACACAAAGCAAACAACACATATTGGGTTAAGCATAAAATATATACACAATGGGTGAAAAATGGGATAATGTAGTAAATGGGAAAACAAACAGGAATAAATAAAGAGACAATAGTATCAGAATAATACAGATTTTATTGGGGTAAAGGCTATAAAAACATATGGAAAGATTAGTAAAAAATCAATGAGAGAACTTGAGAAGTTATTGAAAGATCTGGACCATGCAATTGCAAAGATCAAAGACATTGACTGCAAGGTCAAGGGAAAAGTCAAGGCTGCCGTCCTCACTGAGGACAAAATTGACAAGGTGTCTGCCAAGGCACTTATGGCCAAGATGTCAGACACCCCTGAAAAAACAATTGAGTGTCTTTTTAATGTTCAAAAAACTGTAGTTGAGGGCCTCCAGTTCAAGTCATTTGCCCTCTCTGA
The DNA here is from genome assembly GCA_014839935.2 of Entomophthora muscae. Classification (NCBI taxonomy): domain Eukaryota; kingdom Fungi; phylum Entomophthoromycota; class Entomophthoromycetes; order Entomophthorales; family Entomophthoraceae; genus Entomophthora; species Entomophthora muscae. The sequence goes on along the minus strand of QTSX02000011.1, from coordinate 246,960 downwards.
ACCGTCTGTCTGGGTTGACGACCCTGAGATGTATGCACATCTCAAGCCAGCCAAGCGTGCCAGGGCAGAGAATACCAAATTGCCTGCCCAACTGCTTGTGCCAATAATGGCTAATCCTGCTGCAGCTGCCAGCAAGGAGGAAACACGTGAAGGTAACCTAAAAAAATAAAATACATAAAAATTCAAAATTCTTATCTTTTTTTAGAAAACATAGGCAGTGAAATCCACCAGGTCCTGGTCCCCTTTGTCCCTTCCACATTCTACACCAACTACGCCAATCATGTGGCAAGTCAGCTGTTTCTGTCCCCCCTGCCTTGCGCAAGCTGGAGGACCGCGTCCATGGTACCTTTCCAGTGTCCCAGGAGGAGTTAGCTGGGCTGACGCATGGCAAGGGGGCATCTGAGTGGGCAGTTACTTCCTACAAGGATGCCCAACTGGTTTGCCTTAACCTGGTGGTCCTCAGTAGAGTTTACTGTGTAAACTCTATTGAGCTTGTTTGGGACGTCCTGGCAATGCACTCATTCAAGAACATACCAGAGATGGGCCAGGCTCATGTGGCTGCTTGCTTCTGTTTACCAGTGGAGCACACACTCTATTACCTGCTTGAGAACTTTGGGTGTGCAGTAGGAAAATTGGCTGTTACAGATGCAACAGCTGTCAAGAAAACCAAGATTCTCTTTGCTGAATTTGGGTTGGCTTGGAGCGCTTACAAGATGGGGGTCTCTCCAGCAATGGAGCTCACATTTGCCAAGACCAAGCACAAGAAGAATATTAGTACTGTGTATAATAAACTCTGTGAGTTTACAGAAGCCTTTTCTGGACAAAGGCTTTATCTTGTTGTTTACCTTGGGTATCTCTTCTAATTTGGAATGAGTGCCAGTGTGGAGGACCTGGATGGGGTCCTTCTCAGATTGACAAGACCAGGCTCTCTCCGGATGGGAAGAAGGTCCCCCTGGATACAACTTGGTTGACCATGTGATCCAGGACGCCCTGGTCCTGGCTGGGATATACAGATTTGCAGCCCTGCCTGAGAAGCTGCTACTTCACTCCCATCTTGCCAAACTCCCTTTTACCAGCCGCCATGAATATTTCAATCAGGGTGTGACCACCATCTATTATGTGGCGGTGGAGGTTGTGCACCACCTCCATTGCCGGGTGGGTACATACCAAAGAACCCCTTACAGACGCCCTTAAAAATCTCTTTTCCAATAAATATATTTACATTTTAGATTATTTTTATTTATAATAGTTTTTATAATTTTTATTTTAACAAACAAGTTTTGCAAAATAAATCCTGGAGAAAGTTTTCATAAAAGCATAATAATATATGTTAATAAAATATATTTTAGATTTGTACATTATACATTTAATTTTTTTTAGTTCCATTTTTATATTTATTTGATAAGAGTGATATAAATATATTTGTGTAATCCAGTATCAAGTGTTTGGGATAGCCTCAGATGCCATAATAAAAAAAATATAAAATAAATAAATTATGGACCTTTATTAATGGTCCTGCTCAGTGTAATTGTGGGCTTAGAATCTTCTAAATATAAAATTATAATTAATAAATCTTAAATAGTAAATTAGAGAATATAAAAAAAGTTGGACACACTAAGCCTTTAATTGATTGGCTGTTTGGCTAGGCACACAGTGATGAATAAATCAGCGTAGCCATAGAATTTGGCCACAGTCTCAGCTGGTAGGGTGTGGATCCTGGCCTGCAGCAAATCAAAGAGGTCCCTGGTCCCAGTTGGGGTCCCTTGCTTGACAACTTGCTTGAGCCACCCAAAAACTTCCTCAATGGGATTCAGGAAGAGCAAATAGGTGAGGAGGAAGAGAAGGTGCATATTTGCTGTGGCCAATTGCTGGGGGCCCACTGCAATGCTGGTGTCAATTGATGGAAGTTCTTCAAGAATATTTATCACCTTATGGAGATCAATATTATCCAGCACAATTACATTGGTGAAGCCCGGGCTTGTGCGCCTCAGGTGCTCCTGGACCAATTAGAGGAATGATAGAAAGGTATGGCTATTGTGAGAACCCAATATCATTTGATACAGCTCAATTCCCTTTGGACTGAGGAGAGCCATCATTGAATAGGCTGTGGTGCGGACTGCAGAACGCCAAGCTACCCCGTCATTGGAGCCTTTTGGGACATACCCATATGCATTGTGCATAGGCAAGGTGAATGCTGATTTGTCAATATAGTAAAATTTGACTGTCCTCTTGTTTTTGAGGGCAGTGTATACCTCAGTGTATTTTTTCTGGGTCTCAACATTGGTTGGGCTGTTTCTATTATAGGGAGATACCCCAAGCTTTTTCCAGGAAAAGCACATTCCCTTCGCCAGATGTAAGGGATTCCATCCCTCACACAAAAAAGAAGCCAGACTTGAGGACCTTAAGTACAATCCAAAAACCAGAAACTGCATTTTAAATGCAAATTTAGAAATCAAGAACGGAAACAAAATAATTAACTCAATCAACCCAAAAACACATTCAAAATTGATAAATCAATGTGTTTTATTCAATTTCAAATGCAAAAACAAAAGCAAGCATAAAAACAAAGACCAACATATAAATTCTATTTCAAATTCAGTTTCTAAAGCTTTGAACAATGATAACAACAACAGGAACAACAATTCAGCATGTAAAATTGGCTCCAATCAATATACAACAGCCAATCAGATTAAAAGTAAATGCAGAAATCATTAAAAACAGATATTGAGGGACACAAGAGACCAATCAAAGCCAGCAAACCAACCAAGCCAGAGAATTACATCACATCCAACCCCAGAAACCATCCACAACCATAGGGAAGTACAATACTGCAATGCAATATTCCAACCTGCCTCTTCTTGCATTGCAGGCTGCAGGGCAATACTTCTCAAATCACTCTTGCAGGTCCACCTAGTAACCAAAATGTTCCTTTCATCACTTGAGCTTGGTATTTAAACTGGCAAAATTTCCCCTTTCAAATGGCTCCAACAATTTTCTATTTCCTATCAACCAATAAATCTATATTTTCAGCTTCTAAAAAATTTGATTAGTAGATTCAAAGGTTCCCTCTTCAACAGCATGAAGTTCATCTTCCTTGTGTAGACTTTTTGTGTGTTAATCAGCTATGGGCAAGCCAATGTAAACTTTGAGACTCCTGAACCAACTCCCACCAATAAATCAGAAGACTCTATTTGTTATTATTTTGGACCATGCCGCTGCCATGCCCCATACGTTGAAACTGCACAATTTCCTCCTATTATCCACCCCAAGGCCCCCTGGTTGGTTTTGGGGTACACCAGTATCTATTACCTTCTAAATCATTTTACTCTCTTCCTGTGGAGATTCTGCTTATTTGGTCACCTTCTTCACATGTTAATGATAGGGATTCCAGTAGGGTCCACTCTAGTCAAATCAACTTGGGTGCTCTCCTTCATTCTATTGGAGAGAGATTGCCCAATGAGTGGTTCCCTGACAGCTTGTTGGAGCCCCTACTGAACCACCATATGGTTGGTCCAGGTTGACATTTTACCTACAAATTTATCTTCTATGCTGCCCTGATCAAATGCCTAGCCCTCGTAATTGTTACCTTCACCATAAGCTTCACTGTATACAAGATTATGTTCCTTTTTTGAAAACCAACTACTTCAGAACCAATTGTCCCCAGAACCAGCAACCAGGTCCAAACAGTGGTCCCAAACACACTATTTGTTGTCGCCCCAGGAGATAACAAAGGAAACAAGATCCTAATGCTCCTGGCTTTCTCTAAGTCTCTGTTTGAAACCTCACCGGAAAAATTTGCCACTGATGCACAGAAAGTACATCATGTGGCAGAAAAGCTTACCAGTAAGTCTTGCCTCTGGTACGCCAAGGCAACCCTCTAAGGAGAGGATCTCCTCAACAACTATTACCAGTTCTGTGATGCCCTCCTAGCTACAGTATCCCCTGCTCCAAACTCTGACCAGTTAAGAGACCAAATCTCCGCCCTCTACCAAGGAAGAATGTCATCCCAAGATTATGCCAAAGAGTTTACTTGCCTCAATAATGCCATTGGGATGAGCAATAATGAAGCCTGCTACCTGTTCTGTGAAAAACTCTCCTTTGAACTAAAGAATTTCCTTGCCCATCATGAGTTGCCAACTGACTTTGACTCCATGGTCAAGGAAGTAATCAAGTGGTCTGCCAAGGTGAGGCAGCTCCCATCTTGGGCCAAACCTCAGAACCCTGTTCCCTCCTCCGCAGTTGTTATTAAGGAAAACAGAAATTCCCCCTCAAAGGTCCAGGGGGAGATGCCCAAAGGACTGATCCCAAGGAGGGTGGGGTATATCAACTCTCAACAGAGGAGAAACAACGCCAAACACAACTTGGACTCTGTACGTATTGTGGGAAGGCTGGACACTCAGCCAAGGACTGCTAAGCCTTGGCCAAGGTACAATCTCCTACTGCTCTTCTAGCTAGTTCTTCAAATAAAGAACCCTCTCAATCTTATGCTCTATTACCAGTTGAGCTAGGTTCTGCTAAAACCTTGCATGAAGTAAAGGCCTTATTAAACACGGGTGCCATGGGGAACTTCATAAGTAGCTCCTTGGCCCAACAATTGGGACTCCAGGAGGGACCTTCTGCTTGGGTACCCCTAGCCAATAATTCACACACCAAAATAACTATAATTGAGGGGAACCTAGGAGTAAAGGTAGGGAATAACCAATTTGACATCATGGTGTCCTCCTTATCAAATTTGGCCTTCCCACTGATTCTGGGTTTCCCTTGGGCCAAGACCGCCAAGGCCGTACTAAATCTGGACTCAATGACACTCTCCACTCAGAAAGGAGGGGTTATTTCTTCTATTCCCTTTGACCAAACTGGGCATGAAGGAATCTTGACTCCAGAAGACATTATCAATGTTCTTGCTGCCTTGAAGGAAATATCCCAACCTCAGATCCCTCTAGAGCTGCAAGACCTGGAAGAAGCCTTTAGTGAATCCTCCTGCTCCCAGTTATCCAGTTGCATAGAGTTGGACTTACGTATCAATTTAGTACTAGGATCAGTACCCACCTGGGGTAAGCTCTATCCAGTCAAACGCGCCCAGAGTCTAGTCATGAAAACGTACCTAGATGAAAATGTAGCAAAAGGATTCATGCGTTGCTCAAACTCCCCCTGCTCTTCTCCTATGTTCTTTGTCAGTAAATCAGATGGATGCCTAAGACCTGTGGTGGACTACTCAAATATCAACAGCATCACAATCAAGAATAAACCCCTATTTCTTCTGCTGAAACCCTCACCAATTGACTAACAGGGGCAAAAGTCTTCTCTAAACTTGACATTTGTAACACCTACCATTAAATTTGTATAGCAGAAGGCCATGAATGGAAGACTTCTGTGAGAACCCCGTTTGGATTATATGAATACCTGGTAATGCCCTTTGGTCTAAGTAATGCTCCGGCAGCCTTCCAGGGGCTCATGAATGAAGTCCTCTTCTCTTTTCTGGATACTTGCGCAGTATTATACCTGGACAATATCCTCATCTACTCTAAGGACCATGACTCTCACCTCATCCATCTTCAAGAAGTCCTTCAGGCCTTAATTAAAGCTCACCTTTTCTGTAAACTGGAATAATGTGAATTCTACAAGAAAGAAATTGAGTTCCTGGGCTACAATATCTTGGAAGGGGGCTTTGCTGTTGCCCCATCCAAGGTCCAAGCCGTGGCAGATTAGCCAGTCCCTACCTCCTGCACCAAGCTCTGTGGATTCCTGGGACTAGAAAATTTCTGTTGCAAGTTCATTAAGGATTTATCATCTATTGCCCTGCCTCTTACTCAGCTCACACCAGATAAAGTCCCCATCTCATGGAACCCTCAAGATCAGTCAGCCTTTGAAGCCTTGAAACATGCCTTCTCCTCTGCCCCTGTTCTCTTGCGCCTGGACCCAGAGTGTCAGTTTTCTTGGATACAGATGCCTTGGACTTTGCGCAGGGAGCAGTGTTGCTCCAGCTTGGGGAGGATGGAGAACTTTACCCTGTTGTGTTCTACTCCTACAAGCTCCTGGACAGGGAGCACAATTACCATGTCTACAAAAAGGAATTATATGCCATAATACGCACCTTGGACCACTGGAGAAGATACCTACATGGAAGTAAATATCTTGTCCACATTTGCACAGACCATAAAAACCTCCTATACTTCACAGAAAAACGCAAGGTTTTCCCCCGCTTGGCCTGTTGGGCTATTGAACTGATGACATACACTTCCAAATTGAATATACCCCAGATAAGAAGAATGTTGTCCCTGATGCCATTAGCCGTAGAGAAGACCTTGAAAACCCTGACACATCCTACCACTCACACAATATCCAACAAGTGCGAGAACCCTCTCAATTCCTGAACCTCATTGCCACTGCTTCCTTGTACACCAACTTGGATGAAGAGATCCAAGAGGAACAACTACTGAACCCTCCAACTAGCACCACAGACCTAGAAATAAGAAACAATATCTGGTACCATGACAACTCCCTGTACGTTCCCCAAGGACCCTTAAGAAACCAGATTATTCAATCCTTCCATGACACTCCTCTATCAGGTCATGGGTGTATTACCAAGACCCTCAAAAGAATTTCCCGGTGATACTGGTGGCCCTCAATGAAGAAGTTGGTGGGGAGCTACATAAGCAAGCGCCTTGAGTGCTGTCAAAACAAACCCTTCTACCAAAAGCCTCAAGGATTCCTGCAACCCTTACCAATCCCTCCCTGGCCATGGTCTTCCATCTCAATGGACTTCATCATTGAACTACCCAAGAGCCAGGGTAACACTGGAATCCTAGTGGTGGTAAACTGCCTGACCAAGTATGGGATTTTCATCCCTTTCTCCACTGCCTCTGCAGAAGAGACCGCTCAGATGCTCCTCAAGAATGTGTTTGCCTACCATGGAATTCTGAACATCATTGTCTCTGACCAAGGAACCCAGTTCACCTCCAAGTTTTGGTCTAGCTTGATGAAAGAGTTGGGAGTTAAGACAAACCTATCCACCTCATTCCATCCCCAGACCAACAGACAGACTGAAAGGGTTAATCAGGTATTGGAATCTTATTTATGAAACTACGTCAATGCCCAACAGAATAACTGGTCTGAGCTCCTGCCTGTAGCTCAACTAGCCTATAACACCAGCCATCACATATCCATTGGGATGTTCCCCTTTAAGGAAAACTATGGATATGACCCAGAAGAAATCCCTTCTCATGCAGAGACAACCACAGTTCCACAGGACAACAAGCACCTAAATGACCTCTCCACAATTCAAGCCAAACTTAAGGAAGCACTAAATAAATCCATTCAGTCATATAAGAAGTTTGCTGACAGACATTGCAGAGAGCCTGATGAATACTCCCCCGGATCCCTGGTGTTCCTAGATGCTCGCAGCCTACACATCAAATGGCCATGTCAAAAATTAGGACCCAAGAAGATAGGGCCCTTGGAAGCAATACAAAAGATTTCCCCCCTGACCTATCAAGTCCGCCTTCCAGAAGGATCCACAGCCCATGATGTCTTCCATGTCAGCCTTCTCAGTCGCCACCACGGATCACCAGAGAATCTCTCTCAGGCCAAATGGAAGCCCCACCTCTGGTAATGAATCATCTTCCTGAATGGGAGATGGAAGAGATCATTGATGACAAGATGATTTGTAACTAACCACACTACCTAATCAAATGGGTAGGCTATGGTATGAAATCAAACAGCTGGGAACCCATTGACAATTTGACCAACTGCCGGGACCTAGGGGACCATTACCATCAAGCAAGAGGAGGAGATGGGGCCTACGGGTAGGCTAATGTAAGGTATTTTATCCCTCAGCAAAAAAGAAACCAGACTTGAGGACCTTAAGTACAATCCAAAAACCAGAAACTGCATTTTAAATGCAAATTTAGAAATCAAGAACGGAAACAAAACAATTAACTCAATCAACCCAAAAACACATTCAAAATTGATAAATCAATTTGTTTTATTCAATTTCAAATGCAAAAACAAAAGCAAGCATAAAAACAAAGACCAACATATAAATTCTATTTCAAATTCAGTTTCTAAAGCTTTGAACAATGATAACAACAACAGGAACAACAATTCAGCATGTAAAATTGGCTCCAATCAATATACAACAGCCAATCAAATTAAAAGTAAATGCAGAAATCATCCAAAACAGATATTGAGGGACACAAGATACCAATCAAAGCCAGCAAACCAACCAAGCCAGAGAAGTACATCACATCCAACCCCAGAAACCATCCACAACCATAGGGAAGTACAATACTGCAATGCAATATTCCAACCTGCCTCTTCTTGCATTGCAGGCTGCAGCCTGCTGCAGTTCTACAAGGCAATACTTCTAAAATCACTCTTGCAGGTCCACCTGGTAACCACAATGTTCCTTTCATCACTTGAGCTCAGTATTTAAACTGGCAAATTTTCCCCTTTCAAATTGCTTCAACAATTTTCTATTTCCTATCAACCAATAAATCTATATTTTCAGCTTCTAAAAAACTTGATTAGTAGATTCAAAGGTTCCCTCTTCAACAGCATGAAGTTCATATTCCTTGTGTGGACTTTCTGTGTGTTAATCAGCTATGGGCAAGCCAATGTAAACTTTGAGACTCCTGAACCAACTCCCACCAATAAATCAGAAGACTCCATTTGGTATTATTTTGGACCAAGCCGCTGCCATGCCCCATACGTTGAAACTGCACAATTTCCTCCTATTATCTACCCCAAGGCCCCCTGGTTGGTTTTGGGGTACACCAGTATCTATCACCTTCTAATCATTTTACTCCCTTCCTGGGGAGATTCTGCTTATTTGGTCACCTTCTGCACATGTTAATGATAGGGATTCCAGTAGGGTCCACCCTAGTCAAATTCAACTTGGGTGCTCTCCTTCATTCTATTGGAGAGAGATTGCCCAATGAGTGGATCCCTGACACCAGATGATAGTAAAAGGAAATCTAGGCCTGAACCCCAAAAGTAGATTTAACCATGGCCTGTATATTTGCCAGTTCAAGATGGCAATATTGGGTTATCCACTGTTGGATTGCCCATTTGTGATCCTTGGTGAGCATGGTAGAAATGCGCAAGGATTTCTCCACGGCAAGGACATGGCCAGTATTGATGAATTTGTGGAAGGTCTTGCTGGCGTACTTAGGATCCACTCCAACAATGGCCGCAGCCGCCTTGTAGTCACCATATTCCTGCATAAGCCTGAGCAGGATGATGTGCTTTATGTCAGGAATGTGCTTCTGAGCGGGCTTTGTGGGTTCAGACAAGCCAGGATCCTGATTGGTGACAGGCTTGTAGGGCATGGATACCTTGTTATAGAAGGCTGCAACCTTTTTTAACACCATCTGCCCCTCATCAGTTCTGTAGAAATCAGGTCCTTGTCTTCTTCCTGGTTGCCATCACTGACGTAAGGCTTGTAGCTAGTGTCAAGTACAGGCTTAACCTTCTCCAGAATGGCTGACAGGACCGACTGTTACCGGTATGCAACGTCAAACACATATGAAGTAAGTGCTACCTCCTTGTTTCTAACTTTCTTTATAGTGGTGACCTTGGTGGGCTTCTGGGTCAGCTTTGGGACCTGAGGGTTTATGCTCTGCACCCTAGCAGCTTGTGCTCCTTGAACCGGCTGTGTCAGTGCAGCGTCACTATCAAACTCTCCTCTCCTGTCTCCTTTCTGAGTAGGCATTTGTGTTGCACTAACTCTGTTCTTTGACCTGCGGGGGCAACTGCAACTGCGGCGCATAACTGGTGCAATGGTAGTCTGGTGTTGTGTTCCTTTCATTTTAAAATTTAATAGAATATTAAATAAATTTCAATTAAGTTACTCCCTAATTTTATTTTTTGCTTTTATCTGAATATGGATATTTAATTAAAGTTTTACCCACCCAATATCCCAATTATAGATTTTTTATTTCTTAATTAGCTGTTTTTGGTTCTAACATGCCCATTTTAGAGTACCTGAAATAATTTCCATCCATTTCCCCAGATTTCACGCCATATTTAAACACCCAACACAATATTTTTAGAGTTTATGTTTCAGATCTTGTGTCTTATTTTAGATACTTTGGTAGCATTCTTGGTTACAATTCATTGCACACAACATTTGAGTGATTTTTTTTACTTAGTGAGTTGCTATTGTGTTTCAGTTTTGGGTTGAGTTTTGACTCACTGTTCTTGGGTGTATTTTGTCACCAATTCACACAGTAAACATATGTACACCAAAAGTCAACACACACCATTTTGTTTGTGAATCAATATGTTTCAGATTGTATTTTGAATTGTCTGGCTTTGCGCATGAGCACTTCTTTACTGTGTTGACCCATTTTGCCCATTGACGCCAAAAATCTTTGTTAACAGAGTGTATATTTTAACCTGATAGTTGTAATTCACTTAAATCTGAAATCATTTTGTTTAAATCTGAGGTATTTTTGGTTGTTGCCATAGCTTTTAAAACTACTGTGCTTGAATTGCTGTTGTCTGCTTCCCAGTGAGGGGTCAAGAAGAGGAGTGAAGCTAGAGATGCCTCTTGATTATTTTCAACCAGGATGAACCAAATTAAACTGGGAGGAGTGAAATAATCAGCTATTCTGTCTCCTGTATTAAATATTGGGGTGTAAGTAAGAGCTTCACTGCACATGTCCCCAGGTTCATTAATTATGGCTACCAAGAATAATTTTCTTTGATTGTATCATAACTGTTCACTAGTAAGGACCCTTTTAAAATAAAGGGTGATAAAAATCCCTAAAGAAGGATTTTTAATAGTCTGGTCCTAATTGTGTTGTAATCATAATTCTCAATTGAGATGATCCCACATATATTGCTCCTAAATAAATAACTTTAAAAATGGTTTAATGCCCTTGCTCTGCATTTATATTGCTCAGGTTTGCTAATTGAAGTGATTTTAATTATATATTAAGATTGAAGTATTCTATGCATGTGTGAATTCTTTTGTCTCTTTGAAATTATACTTGGTTGATACAGGAGTATCCTTTTATTCTTATACCTTTTAATGCCTCGTCAGAATACTCAGTTGTCACAGCCCATACCAGAGGCCAGCTGGACTCCCACAGGGGAGGCAGGCCGGGCCTGGAAGGCCATGTACACAATAAGCGCAATTCTGATCAGGTATTTGACTGCAGTAGCTAGGGGGCACCAACTCCCAGTATGGGGCACAACCTGGTTGGCCTGCCCCAATACTATGATATAGACAAACCCCAACTTACTGAAATCCTGAGCAGGAGGTGCATTGGGTGGAGTAGTAGGAATCTCCTTCATGCTGGGTGGTATGGTCACTCTTGGGTGGCTAGAAGGGAGATCCAAGTTGTGAGAGAGGGGGGCTAAACTAACTAAGTTTGGCTCCCATCCCGGTGAAACAAACCACCAGGATGCCGCCTAGCAGAGGACTGGGACAGCTGCTCAAAGAGGGGACCACAAGGAGGACATGGGAGACATTTGAGGGAAATAAACGTTCAAATCCATCAACATCAGTCCAGTGAGCAGACAAGGGGTGTGGGTGGGAGTGGGAGGGGACACCACAGGGGCCACAAGTGGTACCAAATTGCTCTGGACCAAGCTGGGGAGGGGAGGCATGGAAGGCACATCCCCCCTCAGAGGCAGGCAAGGAGTGATCAACAATACCCAGATCCAAGTCATCACACGTCAAGCTCTTAACCACAGCCTCCTCAGAAAGGAGAAGACCACTGGGAAGATCCCAGAGACTGGAAGGATCCTCACCCACAAGCCGGGCAGAAGAGGAGATTTTTGCCCACAAGTCTGGGGAGGTAGACCACAAGAGCAGCAGAAATGGAGCCAAGGAAAATACCACAAATTTTATAACAGGAAGTATCATGGTTATGATCACCACAAAATTTGGAGAAGATTGGTATGATTTTCCAAACTGCAAACAATAAATTTATGGTGAACAGGGGGACACACAAGAAAAAAACCAAGCAGTAGACAGCAGGGTGATCCTGGGGAAGCTTGGCAATGAACTTGGATGGCTTGGGGGTAGTCAGAACAAAAAGCGGGTTCAAAAACAAAGGAATTAGAGGAAAATTCAAAGTAAAAGAAGATTTTTATAATGATTTTAACTTTAAACTTAGAGTTCAAACGTGAATTTTGAAAGCAAAACAAAAGACAACAACAACTATGCGCTTGAGTCTGCTCAGATGATGCCAGAGGAGAGCCTGAGTTCAAAACGGGTTGCAAGAAGGTAAGCGTGAAGATAAAGACTAACACTTTAAAGTTAGATGATAGGAACTCCAAACAGGGGCTCCAACAACACTGTTTTAAAAATAAAGTGCAATACAACCAAACTTTTAATGAATTGGAAAATAGACAAGCAGGGGACTAAAAGTCCCCTTGCTGTATTAAAAGGAATGGGTTGCAAGGAAAAGTGATCACATGACATTTGGCTCTGGATCCAATTGGCTAGAAGAAAAACTTTGCTGGATAGGGCCAGGGAGACTGGAGAGTTTCACTCTAATTTCTGCAGTCTGATCTGATTGGCTAGGAGAGGTACCAGGCATTTGGAGTTCACTTGAGTTGTTGAGCGTCAATGTGGCAACCTTTGATTGGCTAGCTCTGATGGTTTTTAAAAGTGGGTGACACCAGTCTAATAAGTAGTCTAAATTAACCAATGTTTCTTCCCAGGAGGGAGCAACCAAGGGCAAGGGATCCGCAGGATAGGCTAACACAAACCTCTCATCAACTGTGTGTGCTAAATCCTCTAAAGAATGAAGGGGTTTGGCTGGCATTTTTGGGCCTTTCTTGGTGCAGCGGGGGAAGATTGTGCGATCCAATGCCAGAGGTGGCAGTGAATTTACACAGGTGGTGAGGATGGTAGAACTCCAAGTCAAGAACTCTAGATGGTTTGGCTAAAGTGATGGGAGCTGAACCAGGTGGGAATGGATAGGCGTGTTTATAATGTGTAGTAGATTCACAAATAGATACAAACAGAATAGTTATATTAGAGCAAATATAGATCATTCCTGCAAGATTATAATGATTTCTTGGCATAAACTCATTTATTTTTAAGATTTCAACAGTGAAGAGGGCTTTTTCTCTCACTACTTATACTTACTGGTAAAGATGCAACCTTTTGTGCCACCAGAGATTTGATAGCATTGATTTCAGTTAAACTTACAATTTTGACAGGAATTTAAGTACTTGGATCTGGAGGTGGATGATCATTGGTTGGTATAACAGTAACCTGGCTTAAGCTGCAGCATGCCAAGATGCCACACCCATTTATAGAACCCGGGAGCAATTGAGCGCCTGATTGCGCTCCTGATGTGTCATTTTCTGATAATTAAGTGGGCCAAATTCATTAGTAGAATTGAAGCCAGGGATTTGAGGCTTGTGTGCCTCTCAAATCCCAGGCCATTTGTTAATTGAAAGAGGGGTATTTTTGCTCTGGGAGACAATTGGTGAAGGTTCCCAGGCTGTGGGTTGTTTGACCTCTAAGAAGGCCAGCTGGTTGTCCAGGGCATTCTGGGCCCTGACATAAGTGAACTATTTACATTATGGAACAAATCCAATCTGTTTTCTTGGAATGCATATTCCTTTTATTTAATGTTTTGAGCTTCATCATGTTTTTAATTTGATTCTGGGGGTATCTGCCTATGCTAAATTTCCCTGTTTGGCCTTTTGCTGACTAGCCAACTAATTTCAAAATATTGTTTGTCTTTATTTTGACCCAGTCTTTATGCTTAAGGGTTAGTTTATCTCGTTTTCTGGTGAATTGTTTTTGCTTATCTCTACAGCTTTGAAACTAGTGTATTGTAAAACTAGAAAGTTGTAAAATATTAGCACATCCATCGATTGCTTTAGATCACTCATTAGACTGTCCTCTCATTCAGTAGCTGCAGCATATCTTGTTGTGGTTAAAAAGGGATAATTAAAAAAGTAGTGAGGGTTGGTGGCACAATTGGGATTGCTAAGATGACAGAAGTCAAAGGGGGTTTGGTTTGAAGCTATATGTATAATAAGAGATATTTTTATGAAATTAGATGGGAAATAGTATTGACTTGTATTGAGGCAGCCTTTGTGCTTGACAATCCCATGTTTTAAACAGTTGTTTTCCAAATTTGTTTGTGAATATTACTTTATAGCTTTAACAATGTCAGAGTAAGTTTGATTGCATTGAGAGCAATAATAAACTAGCTTATTGGGGCATGGATTTTAACATTTGATAATTAATTTTCTTAACGAACAAGCCTAAGATCTAAATGAGAAATTAAAAAAGTCTTATTGAAGATTCTATTGTTTAAAGGCTAAGCGTAACTAAAAGAGAGTTGACATAAGTGAAACAACTGCAATTATGGCATAGCCTGCGCTAGAAGAGATGGAGGAATTGGTGACAGTGATCTTAACCTGCTTGGAAAATATCTTACCATCACAAACACCGAACCCATACGCATTGACTTTGAATTCTTCATTCTTTGCTACGTCAGGGGGAGAGAAGTAAAATTTCTGCTCAGAGATAGCAGTGTTGGATCCGAAGATTCCAGCTGCCTTGTTTCCTTTTAGCTCCTCTGATTTGTTGCCAGGAAAGCCCATGATATAAAGTGTAGCTTCATCAAGAGTCTTTTCGACTTCAGGAGGAATAGGGTGATTATTTTCCTGGGAAGAAAACAAACCTTTGAGGTCGTTAATCGATATTTGGTTCTTTCCATTTGTAGGATCCGTGATCGTGCAGTTGCTTATAACACCCGGAATAGCAGCAACTACTTTTTTATCCTTAAGCACGGTATCTAAACAATTTGTGTTTGAATCTTTCTTAGGATCTGGAGAATTTTCACACTGAATAAATCCATTTATAATTTCCTCCGCCAGATTCTTCATCATTTCCCAATCAACTCCAACAAAACACTTTTGAAATTGTTGGGGAAGAACTTTGAGATCCTTAAACTTAAGAAAAAGTATCTCTGCACATTTTAATGCACCCCTTGCAAATCCGCCTTGGGAATTCAAGTCCTCTTTGCTGAGAATGGAAAGACACCGATCAGTGACTTGGAAGGCATCGTTGCTGAGGCTTTTGAAGTCAACCGATTTGAGCAAATTGAGGATGGAAAGGAGAGGTATGGAACTTATTTTCTTTCTATCTACAAAGCTTTGCCAAATCGACTGCAGAACCTTCTCAGGGAGGTGTAAATTTTCTGAAAATCGATCCATCCGGTGTACTGGGTAAACAGAAGGAAGATCTCCCGTGTGTGGCATAAACAGAAATAGGCGGAACCTACCCTTGCAGGTGAAGTCATCGAACTTGATTTCAGACAGGACGTTGTCCTTGACGCTCACTTCAAGAGGAGTGTTAATGTTTGGGAAGATAGATTGGGAAGCAACCACGGCAGCGAAGAAAACGTTGAAAGGGTTCATTCTGAACTTTTTTCATTGATATAACTTTAATACTATTTCTCAGAGGTTTCAGTTGAGAGTGGCTAGGGTTGTGGGAGACGGAATCTGCGCCGATTCCGGTATTTGCCTGGATTTAGGTGCCCAAATTGGATCATTCAAGAAGTGTGGATCTCCCAAACTTGGGGAATTTTAATTTTTAAAGAAAGGATCTAAAGGAAGTCGTTGTTTCCTCCAGAATTCAGAGCCAGTTGCTTGGCATCTGGTGGGAAATCTACAGTGAAACCAAGGAGATTGGCAATCAAAATAAATAGTAATAAGTGAGTCTGTCTGGATGTAATGTCGTCTCAAGTGGGTTCAAGCCGCAAGAGATTAAACTTAATCGAATTCTCTATAATAATTAAATTTAAAGTTAATTGGCAAGCCAAAAGCTCGATTTGGCTCATGCTCACATGTAATCCCTTACATATTTGAAAGTACCAAGGTTGAATTCGATTCGATGGATTGGGGCCTAAATTATGTCAAGTGAGGATATAAGCCACTCAGACTTTAATAAATGTTGCGTTTAATTTCTTGATTTTTAACCGCGGCTCAACTTTTGCAAAGCGGCTCTTATAAAAAGATTCCCCGACTCCGGAATGTGTAGATTAAAGTCGGAAAAGAAAAAAAAGATTGTTTAAGATACTTTAATATGATTGGATGTTTAAACTCTGCTGAGGGCTGAATTGACCGAATGAAAGAGAGCTAGGTCAAATTAAAGAGATACTATTCAAATTAACATATAAAATTCAGTTTAATTAAGAGATGGGTGGCTTTCGCATTTGAATTTATTTATTTCAATTGAAATAATAGAATAGTCCACTTGGATGCATCACCTGATCCAAGCAGCTGCAGATTGTTTCATAGTTAACCTTGCTTACTATTACATTACTCAAATAAGGATGTCAGTGGAGTAGGGTTGGGATGGGCACCAAATCTACACAATTAGTTTTGTGACCAAGCTTTGATTGGCACAATTGGTTTTGTGACTTTGTCAGTTGAGCACAATTCATTTTGTGGCCTTTATGTCACATCACAATTCATGCAGATTGGTTTTATGTTTTTAGAGAGCAGTTCACAATTTCTGCTACCACATTTTGTGCCCTGCTCCAAAAATCACAAAAAAAATCTGCATGAATTGTGATGTTGTTAGAGTGAAATGGTAAGCTGCATGGTTCAAGGACAAACAATGAGGGTATAAAGGACAAATTGTGAGTTGCTTGAGCAACAGGATACCAATTCTCGAAGACAGCGTCAACATTTTGGAGCCAGCATTAGTGTAGCAGAAGATGGACAGCAAAATTGTTGCGGTCAGAGTGATTTGTAGGGGCAAATTAGAAGCTGAATCTGAAGGTGTCAATGTGTAGAGAGCGGGCCAAGATGCCGACATGGAATTGATGGCAAACTTTACCATGACAGAGGCTAGTTTCTCTAAGGCAGGGGCAAACAGCCCCAGATGAGCAAACATTTTTAAGGGAAACTTTCTTTTATTTGATTGATAATAAGCTATCTAGAAACAAGTTTCTAGAGGGGAAATGGGGAAGTCTTAAGGAAGTTCAGGATAGGGCAGGAGGGGATTCCACGGCTTCTGATTGGCTGACAAGAATATTTTCAGCAGTTGCTGGTCCTGCATTGGTATTTGAGTCAATGATATCATAATTTGAAAAAAAATCTGGCAACAAGTAGGTTGAGCGCTGCCATCATCAAATAGCGTATAACGCGTAATTTTCTTGTCATAATTATTTGGGGGGAAATAAGGCAGGCCCAGATTTTTGAGGGCTATTTGGGCAACCCCAGCTTTGACTCATTTTTTGTCTATGACGGCATTCAAATTGCCAATTTCTCTTGGGGGTTTGGCTGTGGTTCTTTGCTGATTTGGGGTTTTACGAGGGCGTACTATCCCTTCCATTTGATTTTCTACTGTGACAGATGTGACCAAGCACAATCTCATATGGTTTTGTGTTGTGTCCAATCATAAGTATGCAAGTTATTCCTTTCAATTGAAGTATATCTTCATTAATATTTTGATTGGTGTTTTGATATAATTATCTAAAGCAAACAGTGGTATGATAAATCTATCATTGTGAGGTAATGGCAGGTAAAGCTTTAATAAATTCAATTTAAAAAATAAACTCCCACAATTGAACTTCCTCTAATTTTACATCCTGTGCCTTGCACAAAATGACATCATCTGTTTCACCCTTGAGAACCATTCTAATTTTACATCCTGTGCCCCTTCACAAAATGAAATTATCTGTTTCATCCATGAAAACCACCTTTCTTTTATATTTTGTGATCTACACAATGGAGTGAGGCACAAATTGTGACCTACTCCAAAAGTTGTGACACAAAATCATATGGATTGTTTTGTGAACCAATCCAAAACATCCAAAAAATGGTTTTATGACACTGTGTTTGCACAATTGCTGTTTCTGTCTCTTTCCTACAGTGGAGTAAACTAGCAATACTAATATTAAGACTAATTGAACCAATTTACATAAATCTTAAAGTACCTAGTGTTGTAGTGAATTCTAATTGGCTACAAATATTTAGAATTCATTCCAGTCAGCTCAAATCAAATCTTTATAACTGACTTATATTCTCGCTTCCTTGACTCCCAGTAAATAATCTTTATCTCTTTCACTACACTTTTTTATGCTTTTTATAACTGATTCACAGAGGCAGGTGCTGCTGTCTCCTGCTGTGGTTTGCCCTTGTATTCCCACTTTTATATTTGTGTTGAATATTCAATATTTATTGTTCACTTCAACACTAGATATGTTTTTCAGATAATTCCATTAAAAATGATACCAGACATGTATTGCAACATCTTTGATTACTCTCTCTTGGGGAATTAATGCCCTGAGTAAATCACTGAATGGCTCACCAGCCAGTCAATAAACTGGTGACACTATTATCAGCTAACCATCTATGACAGGGATCACTCAATCCAGGTCCTAAATGAAACACAACTTGATTAAGCCTCGTGACTCAAGAGGAACATTACTCAGATAAGCCCCATGACCTCCATGACATACATGAACGGCATGTGGCTTGTCATGATACTATATATTATTATATATTCATATTCAATAAAGTATCATTCTCTTCTTAAATCTTTCCCTTATTTTGTTTATTATACTTCCCAGAAGTATAAACTTGACAGTGGTAGCACAGGTAGGTTATCCATACCTACCCAACTCAAAGGAAAAATTCCTCCCAAGAAAAGAACCCAAACAATGGTACTCCCTAACAGCTGGAGAGATTACAAAGTAGGACAAGACATTCCCGCAGGCCTTGTCATCTACAATAACATCCTTGTGCCCATCAATCAGTACAACACTCTCAAAGCCCGCAGACTGTTGCCTACCACACCAACTACAACAGCGCCTCCGCAGCCTGAGATACCCAATATTGTATTTCAACGCCTGTGCACCGCTGAAATTGGCGCCTTTGCAGGACTACGCCACAAAAACGCCTCCCTCTGGATCAACAGTACATAAAGCAAATTCAAACAAGTGGACTATCCTCAAAGACTCTGGGTCAGCAAAATTTCCCTTCACGTCACAGGAACTGCTTCACGTTTTGTAACCAAATGGCTAGCTCAACACCCTGACCAGAAGGAGAATTGGGAGATGTTCAAAGCTGTGTTCCTCAAAAATTTCTCCATGGAAGATTCTGAACTGGTAATCATAACTGATCTTTGAACCTTCAAAATGACAGGAACCATTGAGGAGTACATTGCAGCATACAAAGGACTATGTGACTGACCACCCAACACCATCAACTTTGATGAACCTGGGCCACACCTAGACTTCTACAATAGTCTTCTCACACACATTAGACGTCAGTTTGACATGGCTTGCTGCAAGAACCTTGAGGATGTGTTCTTAGAGGGAAAGCAAACAGCTCAGAAGTTTGATGATCTACACGCCACCAACAAGCTCAAAAAAACCCTACAGCTAAGAGAGAACCTTGCCCCAATAAACAAAACAACCGAACCAACAATACCCATCCTTGAACCAGGAATCAAACTGCACAAGCCAATCAGGCCAGCACTAAAGATACCAATGAGGAGGGAAAAGATCAAGGGAGTGCTTAGGTGAGCCGCCCTCCCCCAACTCTCAAGACTTGTACAGAGAACAGGATGTGGATTCAATCATCATGATCCAAGTACCCTCCAGCAATCCTCTACTGTTTGCTGCCCAAACAGGAAATAAACTCCTCACTTATCCTTTCTGCTTTTGCAGGTATCAGGGCACAGCAATATTTGATACTGGATCAGATCAATCCCTCATCAACAAGAGCTTTGAAGACCTCATGAAGTTGCCTACCACTTGAAGTAGCGTCAAGAAGGTCATCATGGCGGACAATCAAAGCACACCAGTCACCCAAGAGGCAAAACCTTTTTGCGCCCAAATTGGAGATTACAAACTACACTCAGTGTCCCAATCATACCAATCCCCAACTATGATATCATACTTGGCCTGGACTGGATAAGAAAGACAAAACCTCATATTGACTGGGACAGTGCCACCCTCACCATACAGCAAGGAGAAGTCCACCACCATGTATATCCAACACACCTTGACACACTCATGAGAGACCACATATTTGTGAAAATCATGGAAACAGAAGAAAAAACTGACCCTAGCAAAATAAATTGGAGCACCTGTACGTACAAGGTTATCCACTTCAAAAACACAGAAACTTGACATAAATAGGCCCCCATTAGAGACCAGCTAGTCAGTGAATTCCCCTCTGTATTCCAAGAGACACTACCTGGGTTACCCCCTGATGGGGTATACAACACAAAATCAACCTAAAAGGGAGTGCACCTAAAGCACAATCCATCTACCTCCTCACACCACAAGAAGACGGCACCCTAAAAGCTTACCTTGATGAAGCACTTGAAAAAGGACTCATTAGACCCTCAAAGTCACCCTTTGGTGCTGCTGTCTTCTTTGTGGCAAAGAAAGACGGAGGACTCTGCCTGGTCACAGACTACAGGGCCCTCAACAAGGTCACAATTAAGAACAGGTATCCACTACCCCTCATTGACAACCTTTTTGATGCCCTGGGGGGTCCCAAATCTTCACAAAAATTGATTTGACAGCAGGTTACCACCAAATTTGCGTGAAACCTGAATACATTTCAAAGACCCCATTTCAAACAAAGTATGGATCCTTTGAATGCACTGTCCTCAATTTTGGCATGACAAACACTCCCAATGCTTTTGTACCCTTCATGAATGAAGTCTTCAAGGAACACATTGGAAAAAGAGCAATTATCTACCTGGACAACATCATCATTTATAGCCCCAACCTACAACAACACTGGGAAGACGTCCACTCAGTTCTCTGTACCCTTGAAGAAAACCAATTGATTGCCAAGCCGTCCAAATGCGAGTTCTTCTCAACTAAACTTCCATTCCTTGGCCATATCATCAGCAAGGACGGTATTAAACCAGACCCAGATAAGATACAGGCTATAACAGAGATGCCAGCCCCAAGAAACAAGAGCAAACTCTGCACTTTCCTTGGAATGGTAGCCTATGTATGCAGGTTCATCCCTGACTGGGGCGCCCTAACAGCCCCCCTGTCAGCCATCACCGGGAAAACAACCAAATCTTTCTGGACACCCTTACAAGATCAACATTTCTGCCAACTAAAGGAACACATGGTTACCGCCCCCATCCTACAATACCCAAACTGTGAGGGTATCTATGAGCTAGAAACCGATGCCTCCAATTATGTCATAGGAGGATTCCTCTGCATCCAATTGGCCCAAAAGGACTTCCTTACTGTGGCATATGAATCAAGGAAGCTATCAGACAGCAAACAAAGATACCCCATGCACAACAAGTAATTGGTTGCCATCATACACTGCCTCATGAAATGGTAATGCTATCTGGAAGGAGCCCAGACGTTCAAAGTACTCACCAACCACAAATTGTTGATATTCTTCAAAACACAACAACACCTGTCAAGAAGACAATCCAAATGGATGAGTCTCATACAAAGATACCCCATGCAAATTGAATAAAAACCAGGCAAGGAGATTCTTACTGCAGAAACCCTGTCAAGGCTATATATAAACACATCCTCTGCACTGATGGCAACCCTGACTGGCCCATGTTAATCATGGGGAATCTCCAGGAAGGGTTCCCACCTGGCATACCAATGGACATCAAAGAGAAAGTCCTCAAGGACAAACACCTGTTCAAAAACGTATATGGTACCCTTCACTAAATATTTCCAAATGGTGACACTGTACCCTACGTACTGTCAACACAAAATATTGACACAATCCTCTGATATCACAGAGACCTGGGACACACCTGTAGCAGAAACTTGAATGAATACCTCAAGACACGCTACTGGTGGCCCAACATGCTAGATAATATCAGAGAGGTACTGGAACAATGCAAAGTCTGTGAGAAGTACGCCCAAACCAAAGCACCACCCAAGTCAGTAGTACCTGTATCCATCACACAAACCTTCAAGGTATGGTTGTTGGATATTGTGGGACCTATGCCCAGTGAAAGCAAAGTCAAGAAGTACATCATAACAGCCATTGGCTATGCAACCAGATGGCCCATAGCACAAGCCACAAAAGAGCACAAAGGCAACGATGTGAGACAATTCATTGGCAAAGAAATCATAGCAAAATTGGGGAAACCTGACCTCCTAATCACAGATGGAGGCACTGAACTTAAAGCTATTGACACCAATATCTACCTTACCAAGAACAAGATAAAACACATCACAGCCAGCCCATATCACCCACAAGCAAATGGACGCGTAGAACAACTAAACGGCTCTCTAGTGGAAGCCCTCAGTAATTTATCTGCCAACAATCCAAAAGCCTGGGTCAATATGCTACCAACCGCCCTTATGGTCTTCAGAACACAAGTCAACTTCAATACGGGCAAAAGCCCTTATGAACTTGTCTATGGTAAGAAACCCTCACTTTTCAGTACAACCATGGGACCACAACTGCCACTACCAAAGAAGATACCAGACAGTAATGATCCTAAGGTACTATACGCCAGAAAAGACCAAGAGAGGATGGAACACCAAAGAGTTCAGCAGAAAGCAATCCCATTACAACAAGAAAGGTTCCAAGTTGGGGACAAGATCTGGGTCATCAATACAATCAACACAAACTAGACTCAGGACTACATGGACCAGGCATTATCATGGAAGTTAAACCTAACAATATCTAAATGATTAAAGGAATTGGAGCTTGAACCAGACTGAAACATATGCACCATGACCAACTCCACTTGTATAAGGCAAGAACAGCCCAGCGGAATTCAAGGCTCCCTGTGCCCAACACCAAACTGGATCAGTACCAAGCCCACATACCAGATACTCTCAAGAAAGTTCCCAAGGCTCTGCCTTCCAGCACCCCAGGGGGAGATGTCACAACATCTTCAATTACCCCCTCTTGGGGAATTAACGCCCCAAGTAAATCACCAAATGGATCACCAAATGGCTCACCAGCCAGTCAATAAAATGGTGGCAGAATTATCAGCCAACCATCTATGACAGGGATCACTCAATCCAGGTCCTAAATGGAACACAACTTGATTAAGCCTTGTGACTCAAGAGGAACATTACTCAGATAAGCCCCATGACCTCCATGATGTACATGGATGGCATGTGGCTTGTCATGATACTATAAATTATATATTCATATTAAATAAAGTATCATTCTCTTCTTAAATCTTCCCCTTATTTTGTTTATTATACTTCCCAGAAGTATAAAATTGACACATGATAGCCCTAGCTGCACTAGATGCTGACATACAGCATGAAAGGCTGTAATCAAGCTTACATCATAATCAAAGGCTTGGACTCAATTTAATACATACAAATTCCCCCTTAATACACAAAAAAAACCAAAATCAATGTATCTCTGTGAATACTAAGCCAATAATAATTGTCAGGATACCAAGAGTACTGTGGAGCTCCAGCAGGTGAGGGAGGAGTTGAAGCAGGTACTGGCATGGCCCACCAGATGAAGGGACCTAACTTTACCAGATAGGAAAGGGCCTTCCCAGCCACAGCCCAGAACCCAGCCACTAGCAAGGCAGAGTCAATCAATCCTATGAGCGCCAGGTAAAGCACTCCCAGGAACTGACTACTCTGGCCAGTGGTATCAGAGGTGGGTGGGGTTGAGATGGTTGGTTTGGGTGTTGGGGGTGGTTCCACGGGGACCAGGTAGGCAGCAGGATTATTGTACTTCCCATTGAAGATCAAAGGGTAGATGGTGATTGCTTTGCCATCATGGACAATTTGGTAGGGTTCCTTGGGGGTGTTTGGGTGGGTGTACCAATGCAAGTCTTCCAAGGTCCAGGGTTTGTGGTCAGGATTTGGGGGATACTCAGTGAAATGCACAGGGCCAAATGGTGTGTTGGTGGGACAGTAGTAGTCAAAGGCTTTGGTTTTGTCAACTGGAGTCTGACTATCTATCCCAGTAGGTGGGTACTGGCGCTTGGGTGTATGCAGATGGAAGAGTATCAAAAATATGTATGGAAACATATTGGTGAACCAAAGATTCATAACAACTTTATTTGGTAAGGATGACAATACAGAACTTTTTCAAGTGCTTCTAATTTTTATACTTAGCTCCAGAAGAATGCCCAGAGGCACCTGCATGTGAGTATCTGTGTGGCAAGGCTTGGCATCTCAGGTTCTGCTGTTTGGTTGGCTGCTTCATGGTCATTTTTGGGGTTTTCAGGAACAGTTGTTTGGCTTTTTGGTGGTCCATCTTGACTTGGCTGGCCATTGGTTCTGGCAGGTTTGGCTTCTGGGGCTATGGTGGTTTTCCCAATTTGATCACAATCTTTGGACAGACTTGAAAGGCTTTCCTAAGCCCAAGGAACTTGATTAAAAAAGGGTCCCCAATTAGGGACCCCAAATTACTTAATGGAGGGTGGGCTTGATCTGGGTTTACTGGGTAGCTAAAAATAGCCTGCCCAGCCAAACCCACCAAGGCTTGGGCATAGCTTTTGGGGCCCAGAACAGGCCCCTCAGCTGTCACCCAGGCAGGAATGATTCCTGCACCTGGATTTGCTTTGAAAAGCAAAAATCTAGGTGCAGGCAAATCTCCCCTGCCCGCTAGCCCCGCCTGGCAGCTAGGAGTGGGTTCAATTCCTGCCTGGGGCCTTGAAGCTGTTACTTTTGTAACACTAATGCCCAATAGCTTATTTTAAAGCTTCAGATCAGCTCTACATCTGAAGGAATTTAGAACATCAAATAAAAAATTTTGAGATAATTATTTTAGCTTTACTAAACTTAATTGTGATCCTCCACTTATTTAGATTTGTGTTTCTTTTTTGTTTATACTTGGAATGCACAGTTTTATGTAAACAAATTTAAAAAATTATCTTTTAAGAAAGCATTTTAAATAGAAATTAGATTTTACATATTATAATTTACCCAGCCTAAAAATACAATAAACTATATTGGATTGATCTATTATATTCAATTTTATATTGGTCCTTAAACAAGACAGCCACCTAGTTAATATAAATAAAAGATAGTCTGTCTATCTGTCTATCTGGATGTAATGCTGCCTTGAGTGGGTTCAAGCCATACTGTAAATTCAGAACCTAAATGTAAAAATTTGGGATTGTCGAATCATTGGTCCAAATTTCAAATCACTTTTGTGGGCAACTCAGCTGAGTGAAAAGTAAAATATTAAATAAAATTAACCATTTAATTTGACTTTTTTAGTTTATTTAAATTGGCAGATTTCAAATCTTTTGAGCAGATAACTCAACTAACAAAAGACAAAACACAACAAAAAAATGCGGGATACATGAATCAGAAATGCAGGATTCTAATGTAAGATTTGATATTTCCTGTATTTCAAACAAATCATAGACACATGTAAAACTTAAAAAACCTGAAATTGCGGGATTGTCAAATCCAAGAAGCAAGTTTCAAATCATAATTGCAATGAATTTGAAATAAATATAATTTACAGGTGTCTCAAAAAGGATGCTAAAGAATCTAGAGTGGATTTGTGCTAATTCTTTTAGGAAGCACAGGCATTCTCAAAAATCACCCTATTCCAATTTAGGACAGCTAAAATTTTGAGCGTAATATTCACCAACTTAACATACTTAACAATAAAATTGACTAAAATATACACTCCTCTTTTTGAGTTTAAAATTTTTAATAAAAATTTATTATGTCTTCTTTCTACAACAACCAAGTCAACAAGCTGTTCCCTGGCCTTGAAAAAATCATGCAGGGCTACATTGGGTCTCTTAACGGTGAAGCCTCTGTCTATGGCCACTCCCAACCCGCAGGCCCCTCTGCAAGCCCCACCCAGGAGTGTGTTCTTTCTCCTGCAACTCCCAGCATGGCCCTGTTTGCCCATCATGCACAGGCAGCTGCCAACCCAAATCTTGGATCAACAATGGCATCCAGAACCAGCCATTTGAGCCATGGGGTCACCCAGAGAGGTCAGAATCCTGAAATAGCCAATCAGATGGCATTGACTAGTTCACAAGATGGACATATCCCCCCAGCCAATCAGCCTGCAAGACGCAGAAGAAAATTAATCACTCCAGAGATTTTTCTCAAAATGGTTGAAAAGCAAGGGATGCTTATGTCACTTGGGGAAATTGCGGCCGCAATGGGGTTTGCAAAGTCCACTGTGGCTGCAATCCTAAGAGCCCATGCCAACTGTGGCTCCCCCTCCCAAGAAGACCCCAACTGGTGCCTGTACTTCAACTGAAGGTAAAAAAGCCCACCCTCTCATGATGGCCATTATGGAATGTGATCCGCAGATGCCCCTGGTCCAGGTATGTCTCCAGCTGGGACTCCACGGCATCTTCACCAACAAAAGAACAGTGAATTTGTGGATGCACGGATTTGTGGTTGCTGCCAGACTCTTATTCAATCAGGAACTCAGTGGCCCCAGTTTGATGGATTCTGACCCATATGATTCTAGAATCATTATTTTATCAAAGGAAGGGCAATGAGGGCCCATAATGATATAATCTTCCTGTCATATGCCAAGATTTTGGCAAGTATTCAAGACTTTGGAGAAAAGAGCATCCAGTCTGATGTATTCAAGCGCAGACCAATCTTGTATTGTTTTGTTGGGGTTTTGTTGGCAGTTTACCCATTGGGTGTCACTCACTACTCCGCAATATTGAACACCTCAGATGGGTATGCCTACCAGACAGAGCTCAAGGCCATGCTGGAGGAGTGGGCCACACAAAACGCCGTGCACACAGTTGTGCTGAGTGCTGAGATGGAGCAGCAGGAATAGGCATCCCAAGAAATCAGGGATGCAGGGCATACCTTTTAGTCCTACCCCATCAACCACGCCAACATGCATCTTGCAGATGTATGTCTCTATAATTTTGATTCTGCCCTCAGGCGCTTAAAGCCTGCCACCTACAACAAACTATGCACCCAAATTGATAAGGGTTATGAGATTTTCCCTTCTGTGTTTGTCCAGGACCTATCAGATATTGTCATTTTCTATGCAAGTGATAGTGATAAGTCCAGAAAGGACTCCTGCCTCCCCCCCACGCCAATCCATCTGTTTCACCAAGCCCGCATATGAAACAGAAGACAAATTTGAGCAATTGAAGCAATAAGCTCTTGCTGCCCCTTCCCAATCAACAAACCCTGTCTCCTCAACCCCCCTGTCAAGCCACCTGCCTTCCAACCCTGACTCCCAAGCCACCACCCATTCCCTCCCCACTATCTCTGATGCTGCCCCTTTCACAGGCGCAGATGAAGGCAATGTTCTTTCTGCCCATTCCCTCCCCTACTTGTCCTTTGATGAGTAAATAAATCTTTTCTTTGTGACAGCTTATTAAAATTAATATCTCTCTTTCAATTCATAATTAATAATATTTCTTTTTACATTTTTAACATTTCCCATATGTAAAGAATGTTGTACATTTGATGTGGTAACATAATTATTTTCATGGATATTTTCATCATCATTAATAAATTAAAGATAATAAACGTAAATATTGCATTAAATATTGCAATTAGACGTCAACTCTTGATATTTTGATATTATGTGCATAACTCAATGCATTTTTTTTAATAAAATCCATTGTAAACTTGGCCTTTTCCATTATAATTTAATGAAATGAACTGTGTTTATATTAGAGAGCCATTAACACTTAGTACAAATATTGATACATAGTGCATTTTACAGCCTGTATATTTACCTATTGGTAATAATTCTATAAACTTTTTAGTTGGATTTTTCAAGGTAATAATAATGTAATGTGTTAACAAATTACTGTTTATTGTCATTAATTGGCTGATTTTCTTTGCTGTGGCAATTGTGCATTCTCTGATATTTACACACTAGTATCCAATTGGTTGGTTTCACATCCAATTGCACAGGAAATAGGAAATCAAGCCGCCATCCTGACCACATCTGTTCTTGGGGTGGCGGCTTGATTTCCTATTTCCTGTGCAATTGAATGTGAAACCAACCAATTGGATACTAGTGCGTAAATATCAGAAAATGCACTATTGCCACAGCAAAGAAAATCAGCCAATTAATGACAATAAACAGTAATTTGTTAACACATTACATTATTATTACCTTGCAAAATCCAACTAAAAAAAGTTTATAGAATTATTACCAATAGGTAAATATACAGGCTGTAAAATACACTATGTATCAATATTTGTACTAAGTGTTAATGGCTCTCTAATATAAACACAGTCCATTTCATTAAATTATAATGGAAAAGGCCAAGTTTACAATGGAATTTATTAAACAAAATGCATTGAGTTATGCATATAATATCAAAATATCAAGAGTTGATGTCTAATTGCAATATTCTAATGCAATATTTACGTTTATTGCTGTTAATTTAGTAATGATGATGAAAAATATTCACGCGTTAAAGGTAGTACTATAAAAACCAGTTTTTTATTTAATACAAACAAAATGTCAAATATCTATAACTTAATAAAAATTAGAGTTAGCCCTCCAAAGGTTGTCAAGCTTGAATACAAAATAAGGAAAATCATGGTAAATCAACTGGGAAATGAAGGAAGAGCCTTGGTCCAGCAAAATGAAACTGCAAAAAATAGCCTGGGAACAATGGTCAACAAGGAACACAAAGAAATATTTTTAAATCTTCAACAGGAAATACTCCAGCAGTTAGATTTCAAAAGTGAAAGTTACAACTTGTGAGAATTTGCAAAAACCAATAGAAGGAATACTCAAAAAATCAAACTAATTGAAGGAAATGAAATCCCACATGAAATAAACACCAATGAAGAGGAAAATAATCAAATGGAAACAGATGAAAACAAAGCACAATCAAGAAGCAGAAGCACCTCAAGAAACAATGAAAATTCAACAAATGAAAATCAAGAGGAAACACAAGTAACACAGAAAGATAAGAAAAATTAAGCCTAGAAAAATTAATGAAGAGCATCCAACACTCATGAAGTTTGCCAAAGTGGCGCCTGTGGCTGAGGGGGCCTCAGGGGAAACAATTAGTAAGACTTTTTATGTTTTTCTTATATTTATTTTAGTCCTCACCAAGAATAGGGATGAGGTCGCGGAAGTGGCGGCTTATACGCTGAGTTGGTTTTACGGGGTTTACCAGTCACTGGTAGCCCCTGTAAAACAAACAAATAAAAAACAAATAAATAAAATAATTCAACAGAATATGAATAAGTTTTAAAATATTGAAGCTAAAGATAGGGAATATTTACCACCTGCGGGGTGCTCACTATGGTTAAGGGAAGCATACAAAATAGGATCAAATATCAACTTCAAAGAGATAAATGAAATTTGCAGGGATGTCAAGCTAAACTTTGATGAATATATATATGAAAGCATTCAAAGATTTCTAGTTTCAAACATCAACAAATATGAAAAAACTTAATAAAAACCGGCTTTCAAATAGGAACTGAATATCTAAAAACTGAAATTTTTAATGAAGTATTCAAGGCATTGTCAAATAAAGTCGGGGATGCAGTCCTTGTGAACACATTTAAACCTTTATTTATTTTATTTGCGGAGGCATGAGGGGCTGATACAAGTCAGGTGTCCCCAGAATCCTCTTCAAATTCAATCAAACATCCTATATCAATAGTGTGGCAGATCCAGGTCCAATCAGTCCATCCCGCCATTATTCTGCCCTTGACTCTTATTGTCATTACCTTCCTTTGACAAAGCTTCAAAGAGCTTTGTCTCTAGAGAGGCAATTTTATGGGACAACACTTTGTTATCATCCCACCAACGGGCCATGATCTCAACGCTCTTTTCCTCCCTTGCCCTTAAATCCTCAATTTCACCATTTGCCTTTGCTTTCACTTGTTGTAAGATTTTGTCCCATCCTACTAACAGGTTCCAGGAATCCCACACATAGATTTGGTTTCCTTGGGTGGGAGTACCTTCTTTTTCAAAGTAATTGGAATATAACTCTTCAAATGCAGCCTTTACTTCCACCAAGGACTCCTCAGGCACAGTCTTGGTGACCTTCAAGCTTGCCCAAGCTTCCTCCAACAAACTCTTAGGAACCTCTTTCCTAACAGCAGCATTTCCACGCAAAATACTCCAAATTTGGCCTTTTCAAAATTTAACAAAGAAGACATAATAATTGAAAAGGCAGTTGAGGGGGAAGCGTCAAAATCAACAATATATCTTTATTAAAGTTTAGCTGTTTTTGCTTATATACCATTTGGGGCATATTTGGCTGAAAACCCCTCTGGTTCCTGAATCAACCTATGATTCATCTCACATGATCTATGACGTTCAAGTCATCCAAACCTAGATCTTTACCTAAAAGATCAATATTTCTCAACTTATGAGAATCAACCTACAATGGGAAGAAGTCACCTGACTCCATTCATCCCAATGTACCAATTCAGCATGGAGTTTCCTCAGCTCCTGGCGCCAAAACCCTGTGGATTAAACATCCCAAAAATTAGCTATTGATGTTCTAACTGGGAACCAGCTGATCAACCCTGAATTCCTAGGCATCCTTGCCTTTATTTAGTTATCTTTGCATTTAATGGTTTTTTGCCTTAAAACCCATTAAAACGCTTCAAAACTCAAACCAGGCGCCACCACGGCGTTTTACAAATCACTTAGGCAGCGCAGCGGCACCTTTAACCTAATGAATTTGCAAACATGGTGCTTTCAACCCAAAATCTGGGGTTTTTCCTATGGTTAATCTTAACCAGACCTTTTGACACATTCAAGGCCATTTAACCAATATAATTAAATCCTCATTAATTATATTCCTGTGTATTTATTAATTAATCTTCCCAATTAATTAAAACATTTTTGAGACATCCTGTCTCCCAGATTGACTCGGCCAATCTTGCCTTCTGTTTTTTTATTGAACCTAGATATCCAGTTTTCAGGAATCTTTACCTTAAGACTTCCAATCCAACCTATCTACATGCAATAATCAGAAAAACAGAGATAAATTCACATTTTGGAGCATTTATTTGGCTAAATACTCAATAGTGACTGTTGTACGGTCACAAGGCCCCTTCCTTCTCTTCAGGGGAATTGGCCTCATCTTCCTGTACCTTTATTAGCTCCAATTCCCCATGGAACAGCTTAAGGAATTGAGGATGAACACAGGACCATTCTTCTCCTAAGGCAGCTCCAACCCCTCAAATTAGGTAGTTTGGCCCTGGACTAATTGAGATAATCTTCATTGGCCCTACCCATTGCTGAAGACCTCTTCTTGGGCGCTTTTCTCAGCACCTTTGATCAAACCATACCAGATCTCCAACCTGGAAATGATCACAGGGAAGTACTATAGGCTTTGAGTTCCACTTGGCGGCACGTCTCTCTCAAACCCGCTCTCCTTTACTCCTTGCCTTGGCAAATAACTTCTGCATCTTGCCAGCATGTTCCTCTACAGCATCTTCATAGGAATTCTTTTTACAAACTCCCATTGGCCCACCTCAGTGCTTGTGGTAGTCTCCCAGCCATACAACATCTGGAACGGAGAGAACCCAGTAGCATTATGGGGGCATTGTACGGTATGCCATGACGCTCATTGCCAGGTGATCTTTCCAATTGGTTGTGGCTCCGTCAGCCAACTTCTCCATAATGCGCTTCAGGGTTCCAATGGTTCTCTCGGCTAAACCATTTGTCTTGGGATGATATGGAGCTGAGGTTAACTTAGAAATGCCCCATTTCAGGCATTTCTTAGTTAACACTGGTCCTACATAAAGTGGTCTGTTAGTGGTGAGAACTTTCTCAGGACATCCATGCTGTGCTATTATTTCTTCTTGGAGAAACTTAGCAATTGCAACACTTGTTTCCTTATTCAGTGCTCAAACTTCTACCCATTTTGTAAAAGAATCAACGGCCACCACAAAGTATTCTTTCCAACCACTTTCTAATGTAATATGACTGGTATTCATTGAGACCAACTCAAAAGGATAATGTGATATCACTGACTTGAGCTGTACCTTGGATTTTGTTGCTGAGAACCTAGAGCAAATATTACATTCTTGAAAAATCTGAAGGACCGTAGCTCTCATCTCTGACCACCAGTACCAAGCTTTCACTGCTTGCCATAGCTTCTCATATCTGAGATGACCTCCCCATTGCACATGGAGATCTCTGACTGCTTGTAGACGCTTGGATTTCTCTACATAAATCCTATTCCTTGATAGAGCTTCACGGGCTTCTTGCGTCTCAACCTCTCCACAGGCCAACAGCGCTCGGGACAATAAATCAGGAATCTGATTTTCCAACCCTGGACGGTAGATGATATCATAATCATACCTAGAGAGCTTCTCTGCATATAATTTCATTCAGCCTTGTAAGTCTTCCTTGGTCCAAATTGCTCTCAAAGCTGCGTGGTCAGTGACAATAATAAACGGCATTCCTAGGATATATGTCCTAAAATGTTCCACCACCCATACTATTGCTAATCCTTCACGCTCAGTAGCCAAGTATTTCCTTTGTGTGGTTCCCAAAGTCTTAGAACCATACACAACAGGATGTTGGGATAACTTTGACTCCCCTTCTTGAGTAAGAACGGCCTCAAGACCAGTTGAACTTGCATCTGTCTCAATGTAGAACAACTTTGACCAATCAGGGAATCTTAATATGGGGGCCTTGGAGAGTTTCTTTTTTAGCTCTAAGAAACTTGAATCTTGCTCTTGTCCCCAAAAAAATTAGGCGTTCTTCCTTGTTAACGCAAACAATGGCTCTCCAAGTGCAGAGCAATTAGGTATGAATCTACGGTAGAAATTCACTGACCCCATAAAACCCTGAACCTCTCGGACTGACTGCAGCGGCCTCATACTTAACAATGGAGTAACTCTCTCAGGACTTAGTTTAATCCCTTGAGAATTCACAACATGCCCTAACACCTTGACCTCTTGACAGACAAGCTTAGTCTTAGATACACTAATCTTCAACTTTGCTTTCTCAATCCAACAAAATACTTGATCAAGATCCTCCAGATGTTGTTCCCAGGAAGGGCTATATATAGTAATGTCGTCTATATATACTGAAACACATCTAGGCTGAAGTCCTGTCATAATCTGGTCCATTATCCCCTGAAACACAGCACCTGCTGTCCTCATTCCCAATGGCAAAACTTTCCATTGATACAGACCATCAGGTGTAGAGAACGCTGTAACCTCCTTAGACTTCCCATCAATTAACAATTGATGATAACCCTTAGTCAGATCCAATGTGGTGAATCAGGAAGATCCAGACATAGCGTCCAGCTGGTCTTCAATACAGTGCATTGGGTAGGCATCATTTACAATATCCTTATTCACCATTTGGAAATCAATACAAACACGTATATTCCCATCTGGCTTTGGGACACAAACCATCAGAGCTGAGTAAGGACTGATACTTTCCTCAATCAGGTCAGCCCTTTGCATTTTCTCCACCTCTTCTCTAATTGCAGCAACTGCAGCAGGACTACAACAGGGTACATATCCTTTGTACGGCTTCCCAGTCAAAGTTTTTATGACATAGGGTGGACCAGTTCTCCCCATATCATATTTGTCCAACAAGAAACAACTACTCTATTTCCACACTAGAGTATACAACAGGGTACCTGGTGCTTCACTTGGACATAGTATACAGGTTAAATTGTTGAAGGGCACACAAGCATAAGAGACAGTAGGTTTATTTGTTGTGACTTCTCCAACTAAGGGCATCCAAACTCCAATACGCTGACCTTGCTGAATGTCCACAGGAATCGCACAAGTGTTAAACAAATTCCAGGACACAAGGAGTTTGCCATTTGATCCATTCTCAAATATTGCCACATTTGAGGAGATATGAAAGGCCACTCTGGGATAACTTGTCCTCCCTGCGTTCCACAATTGAAAGCTACTGGTTTCAATCAGGCAATTCCCTTTGGTGAAATGGAGCAATGTTCCTTGGCGTAGATGACCACTGACTGAACATCTTCTGGAGCTGGCGGAATTTTCAGCTGTTGATAAATGTACTCAACTCCTTCATGAACCAAGACATTCTTGACAGCGTCCAGGCTCACTTTGGCCTCAACAATCCAAGTCATACCAAGCAGAACATCAAATACTGCTCCTGATAAAACTACAGCAGAAGTCTTGACCATGGTATTTTTCCATTTTATTACCACCTCATCAAACACATATTGTTCAATAGTGGTAACCCCATCTGCAGAAGACAAAGTCAAAGTGACCAATCTTGATGGGTCTATACCATGTTTACGGACAAAGTTCTTTGATACTGCTACCCCAGCACAACCTGGATTGTATACTGCCTTTGATGAGATACCATCAAGCAAAATATCCAGAAGGATAACCCCTTGCAATGCCCACACAAAAGGTTTTGCAATCAATAATGCTGGCATGCTCTGGGCCACCTTCTTACGCCATTCCACTTCTTTGAGCCAATCCACGCTCAACTGGACCCACACAGGCTGCCACGTAATCTCCCTGTCTTCCTTCATACCCAAGCACACATCCAATATCCATTCATCAAGAGAGGCGTCTGGACTTCCCTCAGGCAGAGTTGGATGAGAGACATTGATTTCCTGTACAGGTGGCTCCACTGGTTTGCTGGCGCTTTTTCCTTACTCATTCAAGGCCTTTCCAGATCAAAGTCTCATTCTCCCATTATTCTCTAAATTACCAAGCTCAGGTTGGGAGACACCTAAGCCCGCCTTCCTTTTCCCAAGTCCTTAAACATAAGGTTGGGGTGTCCCTTGTCAAATTCTGCACAATTGGGACATTTCCCAGCAAAATGGCCATATTTCCCACAGATCCAGCATCCCTTTGCCATGGGAAACTTACATGCCTGTTTAAATCTAGACATGCAATCCTTATCTGAGGGACTTCTAGGACGTCTGGTTCTCTTGAAAGACCCTTCCCCTGCAGCCACATGAGCTCCTACTCTTGAGCGCAGAGCACTGTGGGGAGGACCACCAAGATTCCATTCCATTTGAATGACCTTTTGAACAAGTTTTGACCATGATAAGTTCTCACGGCGCAGCATAGCAGCCTGAGTTCTCAACCCAGGCCACATTCCAGTGAAGAAAGCATCCTCCACCAGATCCTGATTGTGTTCCACATCCACAAAAGCTAGGAACTCTTCCATTTGTGAAAGATACATTGACACTGTTTCATGGCCAGCTTTGAGTGACGTCTTGGGCTTTCTGCAGAGCATCACCAGGTCTGAGGATTACCGTGTAACTGGCTTGAAATTCCCCCAACAACGTGATCCAATTTTTGCCTTTACGTCTTTCAAACCACTTGAAGAAGGCAGGACCTGCAAGAACTTCCAACCAATGACGTTTCTCATCATCCTCCAGACCAGAGGCTTGAATAAGGAAACCCTCTAGGAAAGCATTTCCTTCCTTTGGATTTCCAGAAAATGGCAACATTTTGGCAAGCATAGACTGGACTCCTTTCACCATGGGTTTTTTCTGCCCCCGCGTTGGGCTCTGTGGCGGATTCAGGTCCAACTAGTTCATCCTGCTATTATCCTGCCCTTGACTCTTATTGCCATTACCTTCCTTTGACAAAGCTTCAAAGAGCTTTGTCTTCAGAGAGGCAATTTTATGGGACAATACTTTGTTATCATCCCACCAACGGGCCATGATCTCAACGCTCTTTTCCTCCCTTGCCCTTAAATCCTCAATTTCACCATTTGCCTTTGCTTTCACTTGTTGTAAGATTTTGTCCCATCCTACTAACAGGTTCCAGGAATCCCACACATAGATTTGGTTTCCTTGGGCGGGAGTACCTTCTTTTGCAAAGTAATTGGAATATAACTCTTCAAATGCAGCCTTTACTTCCACCAAGGACTCCTCAGGCACAGTCTTGGTGACCTTCAAGCTTGCCCAAGCTTCCTCCAACAAACTCGTAGGAACCTCTTTCCTAACAGCAGCATTTCCACGCAAAATACTCCAAATTTGGCCCTTTCAAAATTTAATAAAGAAGACATAATAATTGAAAAGGCAGTTGAGGGGAAAGCGTCAAAATCAACAATATATCTTTATTAAAGTTTAGCTGTTTTTGCTTATATACCATTTGGGGCATATTTGGCTGAAAACCCCTCTGGTTCCTGAATCAACCTATGATTCATCTCACATGATCTATGACGTTCAAGTCATCCAAACCTAGATCTTTACCTAAAAGATCAATATTTCTCAACTTATGGGAATCAACCTACAATGGGAATAAGTCACCTGACTCCATTCATCCCAATGTACCAATTCAGCATAGAGTTTCCTCAGCTCCTGGCGCCAAAACCCTGTGGATTAAACATCCCAAAACTCAGCTATTGATGTTCTAACTGGGAACCAGCTGATCAACCCTGAATTCCTAGGCATCCTTGCCTTTATTTATTTATCTTTGCATTTAATGGTTTTTTGCCTTAAAACCCATTAAAACGCTTCAAAACTCAAGCCAGGCGCCACCGCGGCGTTTTACAAATCACTTAGGCAGCGCAGCGGCGTCTTTAACCTGATGAATTTGCAAACATGGTGCTTTCAACCCAAAATCTGCAGGTTTTCCTATGGTTAACCTTAACCAGACCTTTTGACACAGTCAAGGCCATTTAACCAATATAATTAAATCCTCATTAATTATATTCCTGTGTATTTATTAATTAATCTTCCCAATTAATTAAACCGTTTTTGAGACATCCTGTCTCCCAGATTGAATTGGCCAATCTTGCCTTCTGTTCTTTTATTGAACCTAGATATCCAGTTTTCAGGAATCTTTACCTTAAGACTTCCAATCCAACTTATCTACATGCAATAATCAGAAAAACAGAGATAAATTCATATTTTGGAGCATTTATTTGGCTAAATACTCAATACTGACTGTTGTACAGTCACAAATAGATTAGTTCAAGTCTTCAAAAAATTGTGCATTTTCTCAGAAAAATATACCTCACAAAGAATTCACGTCACAGTATACCTGGGAATCCTCCTTCACTGCATATTAAAAACCAACATCAAAAAGTTGGAGGATATACCTATTCAAATTGATATATGCCACTTAGCACTCAAACACCAGAAGACACCACAGGGGTATAGGTCAGTTGAGTACGTCCTGTATGACTCCTTTGCATTGGCAACATTGTATGGGTACTACGGGCCCCCTGAAAAAAACCTATTAATTGATTTGCTCATCTGGCTTTCTTTTATCAAACGTTCAACAACCACCAGGGTACAGGGCGCCACCCCTCTAGCAATTGCATCCAGGGTTGTCCACCACGTACAGAAGAGTACATGGATCCAATTGGATGCTCTAGCCAAAAAATTAATTTTGGGGTATAATTCCCTGGAATAATCATATTCCCCTTTGCAATTAGCATCCCCTTAATAAATATTTTCCCCTTGCAACTTAAAATTTAATTTTTTAATTTTGATATTAAATATTTTCACTGAAATATGTAATATTAAAATTTTAATAGTAAAATTTTAATTTAAATATTTAAATATTAAAATTTTAGTATCTAAAAGTTAACATTAAATTTTTAATATTACATATTTCAATATTAAAATTTTTAATATTACATATTTCAATATTAAAATTTTTAATATATAATATTTCAATATTGAATAAATCACAATTAAATAAAAATAGTTAATTTTCAAATATTTAAACTTTAACAGATAAATTTTAAGATTTATAATTATAATTTTACTTTTAATATTTTAATTTATTTTAAATTTTAGTAGGTGAATTGTAATTTTAATTTATCTAAATATATTACAAAACATTAGTTATAGTTGCAACCATGTCAAATAATAAAAATAATTTAAAAATGTTTTTATTTACTAGCTTGTTGAGTACAGGTTCATTTATTACATATACAAACAACAAGAATTGAATTTATCTGCATCATGTGGCCTGCTCCACTTATATTCTAAACAAGTGATTGTTAAGAACTCAAATTACCTTTCCCTTGTAATATGATTTGATAAATATATTTGATATGCTTGACCTTTGTCCTAAGTACTAATTAGTAAGTGACACATAAAATTCATTGGTGGTTGTGTCATGTGGCTATAGTGGCACTGAAATAATAAGGATCAGATGATGACCTGCAAGGTCCAATTTGTGGCTTAAAAAAGCCAGAGTACCAACAAGGATTCACAATTATTTAAATAAAATCAATCTATTTCTATCTTTTTTAATTTATTTATTTGTTAGCGCAACAGTCAATATAATATTCAGTGCATTATAACAAAAATATATTCCTCATACCTAGTATAATTAATTTTACTTACCTTTTCTAAATACTCTTACATGTCTATAATATAATCAAACATCACATCATTATATATAAATAATAATTGTTGAGTCCTACTAAAAACAAAATAAATAAAAATAAAAACAAATAAAACCCAGAGCGCTCATTTATCTGATTGGCTTGGAGGCCAGGGCTTTGGGGAGGAAGGATTCTGAGTGCTTGTAAAAAGCTGCCACCACATCAGGTGGCACTGCAAATTGACTGACCTCAAGGATGTGGAAGAGATCCTTGGTGTCCTGAGGGAGGCCTTGCTTCACCTTATTTTTGATCCACCCAAAGACCTCCTCAATTGGGTTAAGGAATGGAGAATATGGGGGGAGGAAGAGGAGTCTCATTGGACAGTCAGCCAGGAAGTGGCTGGCTAAATGGCTATTTTTATTGATGGGCGGAAACTCAGACACAACCAGATCCACTTTGTGGAGCCCAACATTATTCAATACAACAATGTTGGTTGTACTGCGGTAATTGATCCAGAGATACTCCTTGACAGTTTGGAGAAAATCAAGAAATGTCTCACTATTATGGGAACCCTTGATCATCTGATACTGGTCCAACCCACGGGGACCAAGAAGCGCTACCATGGAATAGGTCTGGGAACAGACAGCTGCACAATGGGCTATGCCGTCCTTGGACCCCTTCTCAGCCCACCCATGCCTAGATCTGAGTGAGGAGGAAAACAACAATTTGTTGATGTAGAAGAACTGGACATTCCCAGTCTCCTTTAGTGCCAGATATGTCTCAGCATAAATGTGACAATCCTCAATGGTCTTCTCATTGTTTCTGTTGTACAGCAAAACTCCCAGTACTTTCCAGGAGAAGCCCAACTTGACCATGGTTTTGTAGACAAGGGTTTTGAAGACAGAAAGACCAAACTCTGTGGTGAGCATTGATTGGACAGCAAGTGAGTCCAGGTGGCAATCCTTGGTAACTCACTGCTTGATTGCCTTGAGATAGATGGGCTGAAGTAGGCTGGGCTGCCGCTTAGCCTTGGCAGATTTTGCAATTTGCCCAGTGTTGCCATACTTGGTGTTGATGTTGGCAATGTATCTGGCTGTGACACCAAATTGGGATGCAATATCCAGAACTGCCATTCCCCTGTTCAAGAAGTTGAGGAGAGCTTCACACTCATTATCTGTCAACCAGTGCCAGCCCTGGGCAGGTACTGCGGCATTCTGGCTATTATGCTCAACACAGGGGATGGGGACCTTTGTGTAGAAGGTGGGATCACGCTTACTTGCAGTGGCACTGTCAATGATGGCATAAGACACAGGTACAGATGGCTCCTCAGTTGTGGTTAATGGCTGATGGGAGGTATCAAAAATGCAGGGGCAGGAAGTAGCAACTCTTGGGTCAGGAGTGCGGGGCCAGGTGACAACTGGGTAAACGGTGGAGGTGTAAGTAACCTCAGTGTTCCCAGTGACCCTGGTGTAGGAGACTTTGGTAGCAGGCCTTAAAAGTGGCTTCTGCCTGGGATTCAAGCTGGTAGTTCTGGCTTGGGATACAGGAGGTGGTTGGCTGGCGCTGACACCTTGGGAGGCCTGGGATTCAAGCTGTTAGTTCTGGCTTGGGATACAGGAGGTGGTTGGCTGGCGCTGACACCTTGGGAGGCCTGTGTATTGGCATGACTCCCATCAAGTTGGGTTCTGGGTCTGTTCTTGGACCCTCTGGAACGCCCTTGTGGACAGGCTGCCCTACAGGCTGGTGCAGGAGCTGGTTGGGAATGCAATTGGCGGTCCATGAAAATAAAATAAAAAATATATTTTAGATTAAATATGTATTTATTTGGATTTATTGGTTTAGTTGTGGGTAGCTATTTTCTCTTGATTTAGCCTCAAATAGTTACAGAATTTATATATCTGTGATTTGAAGTGTAGAGTATTGTATACTTTCCGGGTTTGGATAATTTTAAAGATTAATTACTTTTTATGTCTAAACATGGTTATTGTATTGAAATTTTAGTTTGGTTTTAGTTGTGGTGGAGCTTCTTGATTTGGGTTGGTGTTTCCTAGTGTGCTTACTGTACATTAAATATGGATTCCAGTTCCCGCAATTAATATCTGAGTTTACTAGTGGCATTCAAAAGTGATTTGGAATTTGGTTCATGGATTTGACAATCCCGCAATTTCAAAAAACATAGTAAACTTAATAAAATGGTTGATAGATTTGAGCGCTTCAAAATTGATTCCAGTTAATTCATTTTGTCCATTGGAAATATGCAGTTTGACTTGAACTTTGCAAAGTATCTATGAGTTCCTGAATTTTCAAATATTTAAATAAATACTCAAAGAATTCAATTTAATTAAAAAAGGCCATCCCACAAAAGTGATTTGAAATTTGGACCAAGGATTTGACAATCCCACATTTTTACGTTTACGTTCTGAATTTACAGTAAGGTTAGTGCTGAATTGATTTTTCTATAATACTAGGTGGTTGCCTGTCCAAGGACAGATATAAAATTTAATATAATAATTCTATTTGATATAGTTTATTGTATTTTTAGGCTGGGATTAATTACTGTATGTAAAATTTTATTTCTTATTTTGAAAAGACTTTATCAGAACTTTTGGTTCTGCTACCAGAACTGGTAGTCCAATTAACATATAATTTAATGTATGTAATCTTAGTTTTGGTCATTTGTATAATGGTTGCTTGTATGGTAACAAGCTGTTATCTGCAATGTTTATTTGAGTCCTTGATTTGGTGACAGCAATCAGGAGAAGCAATAGACAGTGAACAGCGGTGTCTCTAAGCAGCTGCTTATTATATTGCAACATCTACAATTACTCACTCTGTCATGTCCTGTCCCAAAGGGCAGGCTTTTTAGATATTTTAGTTGTTTTTGCTTTAGCTTAATCTTTCTTTTATTTTTAAATATTTGAAATTTTAAGTTTAAAGTTAATAATTAAGTATTCTAAGTCAGTTACCTTATTTTTTACGTTGATTCAAATTCAAATTGCCGTTATTTTCTCCTCTCATTTTGGCTGTTCTATTAGCCTAATATTTTCTACTTTAAAGTTAGAGAATTTTAATTTTTGCTTACCTTTTAAAACTCCTGGTTACATTGTTGCCGCGCCCCCCCAGCTTCATGTTGCAGACTTGCTTCAAACTGGTCTTCTGTTTCTCCTTTCTTTTCCAGGTCATCTCCAAACTTCTCAAGTTGCTCCTCTTCTTGGCTGCTTTCTCCCTGACTATCAATCTTCAACTGGAAAGGCTTTTTCTTCTATAAATAAAGAGCTTTTGAAGAGTAGGCTTTAAGCCAAAATTCTAAGTGATTTCTACCCTTCAATATTTACCAATTTCCAATTTCAGATCTTAAACTTTAGAAATTCATATTTTTATTTTTTTGTTTCAAAGTTCTCTCTTTTTTCTTATCTTAATAAATGGAAGTTGTAAAACAACAAGCCTTAGGCTTGTTGTATCCATTTTTTCCTTAAGGAATATTTTAATAGTTATATGTACCAGTTTGCTGACAGAGAGTATCCTGCAACAGCGCCCATATTGACACTAAAAATGTTGACAGTGACCATGTTGACACTTTGTTGACATGGCCACTGTTGACTTGAAACTCAAAATCCCCTATGTTTTTTGCTAGTCATGCTAGCCTAAGTATTTTTTAAAGTGTTCAGGGGTGCAAACCCAGAAAACACGGCAAAATTGTGGCCATTTTGACACAATTTAATATTAAGCTTGATCAAAAACTTGATTTAACCAGATTTTTTCTTTATGTTTACCAATAAAAATTGGTCTATTTTTTATTTGTTTTCATGATGTAAAAGTGTCAATGTCAACACTTCACAAGTATAATTTATTTTTAATAACAAAAATGAAACATCTAAAATAAAAAATTAAATGCAAATTTAAAAATATATTTTTTTATTAATTTAATATATAGAAAAAGACATTGCACATACAATAGATTGTTAAAATGTTCATGTTATAAATATATATGTGGCACTTATTCCGGCTTTAATATCATACATGGATTGGTGGCTAACAGGGATCCAATAATTTAAGTGTGAGTTACTATGTAATTTACTATAGAGTTTATTATTGAAAATAATGTCAACACTCAGAAATTTTGCCTATTTGCTTGTGATCATCTGCCGGGTGGAGTTAAGCAAATTTAAGTGGTGCAATTAAGCTTAAATTAATATGCCACTTCATATAAAGAATGCTGTAAGTGATGTTGTTGACACTTTACCCTTTTTATAACTGAAAACAACTTATTAACAACTTTACATAAGCGCTATGGTAAAATATCATATTACCACTACCCAAATATTAAATTTAATAAAATACTAAATAACTTTAATACTTTTTTTACTTATTTTCATATGGTTTTTTTTATTTTACTATGTGAACAAAAACACACAGAGAAAAGCTAATATTTGCTAGCCCACGTAAATTTAATTAAGC
This sequence comes from Entomophthora muscae, assembly GCA_014839935.2. Classification (NCBI taxonomy): domain Eukaryota; kingdom Fungi; phylum Entomophthoromycota; class Entomophthoromycetes; order Entomophthorales; family Entomophthoraceae; genus Entomophthora; species Entomophthora muscae. The sequence goes on along the minus strand of QTSX02000011.1, from coordinate 204,345 downwards.
ATACTATAAAAAAACATGGTAAATTTTCAAAAAAATGTTGACAGTAACAATGTTGTCAAAAAAATTTCTACAATTTTTCTAATTGACAGTGAGAATTCAGCTTTTTTACTAATCATCACTCATAATGTTGACGCTTTTCACTTCTCACATATAAAACTTTATGTTTTACATAATAAAATCATCTGATTTTTTGATATGTTGTATTTTTAACTTTCCTCTTTCATATTTTTTAATTTTATAATAAAATCTATATCTAAATATAATAATTTTGCATATTTCTCTTAAATTTTAATTTTTTTTATTTAAAACTATAATAAATTAAAAACTATACAAGTATTTTTAACTTTTAAATGCCAATAAAAACCATCTAAGATGTGCTCTTTATATTTTATGCTTTTTAAGTTGTTTTTTTTGTTTTTTTACATACATTGCTTTATTTTAAACCCCTTTACTTATTTTTTAGGACAAGAAAACCTCTAAGCAGCCCAAAGGAACCAAGCGTCCCTCTAAGCTAACCAGATCTACCAAGAAGAAGCCTGTCTCATCAAAGAAGGCCACCCCACGCCCTCCCCTGAGCCCTCTCCTGAGAAGAGCCCTGCTCACTCCACTGGGGGAGAGAAAACTGATGGTTCCCTTACAGATCACAGTTTCTACAACTCAGCTTCAGATGAGGAGCCAACCAAGAAGAAGCGCTCAGCCCAAAAGTCCCCACCCAAGGATAAGTCTCCTGCACATGAGGAGCACCACAAAAAGCCCCCTTCTGCTTCCCCACCACCACTAAGCTCCCCCTTCCAGTTCATCAGGGGATGATTCAAAGCCCCACCCCAATTACTTCCCTGGCTTCCATCATGCTCCTGCTGACCCTGGGACCCTCTGTTGACCCATAACATCTGCAATGTTGATGGCAAATTTAAGGTTCCCTCTTCCTTGCCTAAGTATTTTCCTATCATGAGTGTAAAGGGTGGGCTGGCCATGGTGGCCAATTATTATATTTTCTCTTGTAACAATGCCAACCAGGGCTTCAAGATCTGGTACTATACCTATGAGGACCGCTCCTACCCAGTGCAGCTCAATACTGAGCGCTGGGACTTGGTACAGACCATCAAGGGTGAACAGACTTGTGTGATGCCAAATACCACCATAGCCTGCCTCCTCAAGTGGTATCTTGTCCAGGTCATGCCCACTTCAAAAGACCTTTCCCCAACCCAGATGACTGTGCTTGCTTGCAAGTATCTCTCCCCAACCAACTTGAAGAGGGTTCCAACTCATAATCAGCTGGTCAAGTTTGTAAGTGATAGACGTCAAGCCTCAAACCCCCTGGTCAAGAGTGCCACCAACATCAAGGACCTTATCCTCACAGATGCCCTCAAGAAGACAGAGAATGGTGAGATGTTCCTCCTCCATGACAATGGGCAGGAAGTGGAGGATAAGATTATTGTGACAAAAATTGCAGGATAGTATGGAGCTGTTTCTAAGTGATGGGGAATTACCACCCAAATCCACATAGAATTAATGATTAACCACCAACATGGGTTCAAATATCTTTTTGTAAAATTTACAATTGTAATACCAGGATTAAGCAGAACAATTAATCCTAACCAAAGTAGCCCAAGATAAATGGCCTGAGACAACATCAACGTATCTTCAGAATAAAATTCTGGACATTGGGAGGCAACACAATTTTCAGTTTCCAGAATGGGGGAGGGGCTTCAAGATTGGCTGGCGCAAAATCAACATTGGGTGGCACCAACAACAAAGTTCCAACTGCGGGGCCCCATCTTCCAGAAATAATTCAGTTGAGACTTAGATTGTATGGAATATATTGTAACAACCCAACCACAGGATGCATTTTGAAAAGTAAATTAGAACTAGGGATAAATGATTTTTATTGGGTAAAATTTTGGGAGGACTCAATTCTTAGAGTTGAAACAGTGAAAATTATTCAATATATATCAGAAAATTGACTAAGCAATACCACCTGAATCTTGACCTCCTATTCCTTTCACATTGTCAAGTAAGTATCTGGTCCAGGCTGCAAAGAACCCCTGTGTGACCAATTTCTGACAACCATGCTGATAAACAAGCTTGTATTGGGTGACCCTCAAATTATGCCAATTTACCAACGTCAATTTGCAAGGAGGAAACAGTTTCAGCTGACAGACTGGAGCAGCCGTAACCCATTTTTGATTGACCATATAATTTAAATCCATTAACTTGGTCAATTTTGATAAAGGTTTCCTGGCCTTTCTGTAAGGTCTTGCCCATAATGGCGCAAGGTTGTAAACTAGAGTGTGTAAGGCATTAGGATTCAAATTTAAAAGATATAAAAACGTAGGAGCTGTCTGTAAAATAATCTTGCAGAACCCTGATAAAAACCTATATTGGGTCACAAAATGATTAATTGAGTTTAAGAACCCTAATAAACAAAGATAAAATAAAGTGTTTAATAGTGAACAATTTGTAACTAAGGGAATATCAATATTAGAATATTCTCCATCAGCAAATTGGTACATATAACTATTGAAAAATTACTTAAGGGAAAATGATTGATACAACAAGCCTAAGGCTTGTTGTTTTACAAGTTCCATTTGTTTTAAGGAAAGAAAAGGCTAAAATTTAAAATGAATTTAATAAAAATTTATAAATTTCTAGAAATTAAGATCTCAAAGTTAAAATTAGATAAAAGATTGAAGGAAAGAAATCACTTAGAATTTTGGCTTAAAGCCTACTCTTCAAAAGCTCTTTATTTATAGAGGAAAAAGCCTTTTCTGTTGAAGACTGATAGCCAGGAGGAAGCAGCCAAGAAGAGGAGCAACTGGAGAAGTTGGAGAAACCAGGTACAGAAAAGGGGAAACAGAAGACCAGTTAAAAGTTTGATCAGCAAGAACAAAGCTGGGGAAAGCGGCAACGACGTAAACAGGAGTTTCAAAAGGTGAGTGAAAAGTAAAATTTCTCTAACTTTAAATTAGAGAATATAAAACTAATTGAATAGCTGAAAAGCAAAAGACAACAACAACATCAATTTGAACGCAAATCAATATAAAACAAGGTAATTAACTTTAAAATACTTATATATTAACTCTCAATTCCAAACTTCAATATTGAAAAAACACTGAATTTTAAATTGATCAAAAATAAACAAACATAATAAATCTAAAGAGCCTGACCTTTGGGGCAGGGCATGACGCTTTTGAGCCTTCTTGCCTGGGCGGATAATTGTAATACCCAAGTATTGAGGATAAAACTTTAGTAACATAAGATGGCAGGTTAGGTGGCTCAAAGCTGTTCAAGGCGTAGACAATTGGATAGAAGTTTACTGCCTGACAGAAGGATTTTGCAAAGATGTTGTATTGTCTAAGGATGACAGCAAGGTACAGTAGCATAGCTGCAGGGATCACATAAGTAGCCAAGTTGGGAGTTGGGCAGGATGACGCCAGAGGTGTCCACAGGTTCAAAACCATTGAGTTGAGGTGAGTTGGCTCATTATACAATATCCCTTTTGATCCCTGTGGTTCAGGACCAAACTGAGCATTGGTTGGCTGGTGGCCCCATATCTCAAGGTAAGCTGTCAAGACAGCTGTGAGATGATGTAGTTTATCTTCTGACTTGGGGAGGGGTAATGGGTTTAGTGAGGTTACTTGCTTAGCTTGGGTAAAGGATTGATTAATGTGATAATATTGAGGAGGATATTCACTCAATGATAGAACAAACTATCATTGAGGGGTTTGTCTTTATTTATACTAGTGGACCTGCAAGGCATGATTATCAGAAGGCATAACATTGGGGAACCAAGAGTCTGAGTTGTATCTGTTATTCCCTTTTCTGGATTGGCTTGGGTGGCTGGCAATTGAGAAGGTGTGACGGATCCAGGAAATTCATGCTTGCTTCTTCATTATCCTGGTCTGACTCTTTTACAGTTTGACAGGGAATCCTTTATGTAAGCTTTTATGAGCTTAGATCCCAGGAAAGCAATCTTGGCGTTAAACTTGTTGCCATCTGGTGATCACTTCCACGTTTTTTGCTTCCCATAATCTTAGCTGTAGACCATTTATTTCATTCCATGGTAGTCTTATTTCAGTTAAAAGTCAAAAACACAAAGCATAAAAAGATTGAGGGGAAAGCAACCATTGTCACACATAAGTATAATTTTTTATTAATTATTATCATGTTTCCATTATATACCAATTGGGGTACATTTGGCTGAAAACCCCTCCAGTTCCAGAATCACACCTGGATTCCTATCACATGGTTTATGACATAACGGCGTCATCCAATCCAGGTCTTTAACAAAAAGATCTTCACACTCTTAACCTATAAGAATGTGCCCTAATACATTCCAGAATCACCTGATTCTTTCTGTGGAAATGTATTGCTTTGGCTTGAAGCATTCCAGACATTTCAGCACCAAAACCCTGTGGAATATACATATTCCTGATCCAAGCTATCCTTGTTCCAACTGGGAACCAGCTGATCAATCCTGAATGTATAGACACCATTGCCTATATTTAGTTATTTTTGCATTTAATGGTTTTTTGCCTTAAAACCCATTAAAACGCTTTGAAACTCAAACCAGGCACCACCACAGCGCCCAGGAACTTTCCCAGGCGGCGCCCCAGCGCCTGAAACATTCTTTGGGCGGCGCAGCGGCGCTTTACAAATCAATTAGGCGGCGCAGCAGCGCTTTTAACCTAATTAATTTTCCAAAACAGCGCTTTTAAACCACAATTCAGGGGTTTACTTTTGGCTAACCTTAATCAAACTTCTTGACACAGTCAAGGTAATTAAACAATAAAATTAAATCCTCATTAATTATATTCCAAGTATATATTAATTAACCTTCCCAGTTAATTAATCTGTTTGAAGACAACAAGTCTTCACTTGACACAGTCAAGTCCATTTTGGCCCTATGATTAAATCCTAATTAATCATATTCCAGGGTATCAATTAGTTAACCTTCCCAGTTAATCAATCAGTTTAAGACACCTAGTCTCATAATATGAACCGTTCAGATTATTCAGTACAGCCCTCAATTAGTACAGCCTAATTGATTCCTGGGTATCAATTAACCTCCATGGTTAATTAAAAGGCTTGAGACACCTAGTCTCATAATCTGAACTGTTCAGATTATTCATTACAGTCCTCAATTAGTACAGCCTAATTGATTCCTGGGTATCAATTAACCTCCATAGTTAATTAAACGGTTTGAGACACCTAGTCTCATAATCTGAATTGTTCAGATTATTCATTTTGGCCCTCAATTAGTACAGCCTAATTGATTCCTGGGTATCAATTAACCTCCATGGTTAATTAAAAGGCTTGAGACACCTAGTCTCATAATCTGAACTGTTCAGATTATTCATTACAGTCCTCAATTAGTACAGCCTAATTGATTCCTGGGTATCAATTAACCTCCATAGTTAATTAAACGGTTTGAGACACCTAGTCTCATAATCTGAATTGTTCAGATTATTCATTTTGGCCCTCAATTAGTACAGCCTAATTGATTCCTGGGTAATCCATTACTACACTGTAAAATCTCTCCAAGGCCAATCCTATTGTTTTGAATTTCAACCTATGAAATTCATCACAATTCAACCTCTTTGTGAAACCACAGCCCAATATGACTGTAGTACGGTCACAGAAGGTTTGGCTGGATCCAAGTTTGCATTGGCATAGTGCAAGTTTGGTCTTCTTCATGCATCCAAATTCATTTACTGAATTTGGTGCATGATTTCCATTGTTGGATAGCCTGTCAGTCCATTCCTCATTTGGTAGGCTCCCAAATTGGGCAGCAGTTCCTCCCAAGTTTGGCTTTAGGGAAAATGCCTTTCCTGATTTCCCAATCTGGCTATTTCCCAAAGAAGTGGATGGGGACTGGCCTGCTAGCATAGGAGGGCAAAGGCTGGCAGGTGGGGCTGGCAAGAGTGGTGGGCACCTGTGCAGTGGTGGCAGATGTCTGCTCGGTGGTGGCGGGTGCCTGCACGTTGACGGCGGGCAACGTCTTGGTTATGACAGGCTTCTGTGTGATGGCAGCAGGGGCCCGCACGGTGGCAGTGGACATCTGCTTGGTGGCGGCGGGTGCCTGCACGTTGACAGCTTGGTTGTGACAGGCTTCTGCGTGGTGGCAACAGGGGCTCACACAGTTGCAGTGGACATCTGCTTGGTGGCGGCGGGTGCCTGCAAGTTGACAGCAGGTGACTGCTTGGTTGTGGCAGGCTTCCACATGGTGGCAGTGTGTATCTGCTTTATGGTGGCAGATGTCTGCATGTTGGTGGCGGACATCTGCTCGGTGATGGCAGATGTCTGCACGTTGACAGCAGACGTCTGCTCAGTGGCAGCGGGCACCTTCACGTTGGCGGCAGGTGACAGTTTATTGATTACACAACTGTAAGTGTCAGGAATATTCCTGAAATAATTACCGGCATGATGTAACCTACTGTGACGTTACTCTCTGCTTTAGCCCTGGGCACAATACCACCATCTGGGAGATGGGATAAGGAGAAATTCTTGTGGGCAGGCAGGAGTTTCATTGCGGCTAAGGTAAGTTCAGGATGGCCAATAGTAGTGGGGTTTTGCTTGTAGAACTCATGAATCAGATCTGGGGAATTGAAACAATTGTAGTGGGGAGCCCAGGAGTTTTCAAAATCAGGATAACCCTTCCAAGACACCAAATATTCCAAAAAATGTTGATTCTTGCAGGAAGCCAGAATACAATTTAACTCATACTCAGGTTCTCCTTCCACAATAATGGGTTGAGAAGAGGGAGTCTCTGTACCTTTAAAGGGAGTAATAAGGCATTCATGAAAGGTGTGGAAAATCTTGAAAGCAGGGGGTAAATCCAGCCAATAGATGAAGGGATCAATTTGACGTTCAACTTTGAAAGGGCCAACTTGCTTAGGCCCTAACTTGCAACAGGGAACCTTCAGTTTCATATTGCAAGCATCAATCATGACTAGATCACCTGGCCTGTAAGTTGGACCTTCCTGGTGCTTGCAATCTGCATATTCCTTATAAGTTGTCACAGCAGCGGCAAGAGTAACCTGGAGCTCCTGATGAACCTGCTTCAATGCAGCAGCCTGATTAGTTGCAGCTTCCACGTTGCTAACCAAACAAGGACCCATATTAGAAGAAGGGTTGTAACCCACATTGGCATAGAAGGGCAATACTTGAGTTGATGTGTGAGGGGCGTTATTATATGTGAACTCTGCCATGGGTAGATTATCACACCAGTCATCTTGTTGCGCATTAGTGTAGCAACTTAGGTAGACCTCCAAATTTTGGTTTAACCTCTCTGTTTGTCCATTGGATTGGGGTGAAAAGCTGTGGAACAGCATAATTTGATACCAAGAATTCCAGTAAAAGCTTTGCAGAACTGAACAATGAATTGGGGCCCGTGGTCACTCACAATTTCCATTGGAATGCCATGCAGGGAGAAGATTCTATTCACAAACAACCAAGCTGTTTACACCAAAGTAATTGTGGTTGAGCAAGGTACAAAGTGTGCCATTTTTGTGAAACAATCTACCACTACCATGATTGCGTTAAACCCATTGGAATTGGGAAGTTCACCAATGAAATCCACCAATACGGACATCCAGGGTCCTGCAGCAGGCTGTAGTAGAACCAGTAAACCAGTAGTCTTGTTATGGTTTGCCTTAGACCAAAAACATAACAGACAATCACAAACAAAAGCTGCTACCTGCACTGTCAAACCTTTCCAGGAAAACTGGCAGCGGATTAGTTCCACAGTTTTGTTTTTCTGTGGGTGGCCTGCTGTTGGACAGGTGTGATAATCCTCCATGATTTCATCCTGAATAGTTCCTTCTGGAACCCACAAGCAACCGTTATGATATAGGACTGGACCTATCTTATGATAAGTCTGGGGCTGACCCACTGGGTTTGCACATGCTAGCTCCAATAGCCTATCATAGCCTTTGGACAAAGGTTGCAGGAACTTAACTTTGGAATATAAGTCCAGGTCTGCATCCTCAGTTAAGGACATGGTGGCCAGCGTAGCAGGTGGAGGCAAGACAAAAGACACCACTGCCTTGTCTGGAATCATATTTAGTCTTTTAAACTTGGCGTCCATACTAGCATCTGGGAGATGAAGGGTTTCTGCTCAGTGCATCAGCCAAGTGATTGTCAGATCCCTTAATAAACTTGTAGTGGAACTTGTATCTTGTCAGGTCACCATGCCATCTGGATTGACAACCTGACAAAACCCTGGGTTATCAATAATACAGAAGAGCTTTGTGATCAGTTATTACTCAAATGGATGACGTGCCAACATGAGATGATGATGCCAATGCTTTAACAATTCCACAACAGCTAACAATTCCTTGTTGTAAATCATGTAATTGTGTTCATAAGCCTCCATCTTCTGGGAGAAATACCCTACAGGTCTCTAAATCCTATCCTCAGCTGTCTGAAACAACACACCAGCCACAGTGTATTTAGATGCATCTGTGGAAACCACAAAAGGGAGCTCAGGATCCACATGTCTCAACACAGGTGAAGACAACAAAATAGCCTTGACTGCTGAGAACTCATTTGTGCACTCAGGCGTCCAGACCAAAGTTGTCTTTCCACTAGCTAAATATAAAGGGACGGTCACTTCAGACAAGTGAGGGGTGAATTTCTTCAAAAACGTAGGGATACCCAAGAAACTATGGAGTTGGGATACTTTCATAGGCGTAGCATACTCTCAATCCACAGCTTCCTTATCAGGGGCAATGGCATGACCATTCTCAAAGATAATATTACCCAGAAAGGTAACCTTACATTTAAAGAATTCACATTTGTTTCTTTTAATGATAAAGTTTGCCTGGAGAATGAGCTCTACAACTGCCAACAGGTGGGCCTTATGCAACTCCTCATCTGGAGAGAAGACCAAGATATCATCCATACACACAATGGCACATACACCCAGGAGATCCCCCAAGACAGAATCAATTAGTTGCTGAAAGCAAGCCGGAGCATTCTTCAATCCAAAAGGCATTGCACAGAACTGAAAGATGCCCTTCTTGGTTCAGAATGCTGTTAACCATTCCATTCCTTCTACAATCCTGATTTGATTGAAAGAATTTAACAAATCAAGTTTTGAGAATGCCTTATTTCTCAACACACCTAGAGATCTGTGCTTTGAGAGGTAAAGGGTAGGGATCAGGGATTGTGATGTTATTCAATTTCCTGTAGTCAACACAAGGACAAAGAGACCCATCAGCCTTTTGAACAAACAACATCAGGGAGAAGATTGACAAAGACTTTTTAAAAGTATAGACCTTTGCCAACATGTCACAAGTCCACTCTTCTAAACATGCTTCTTCCTTCAAGAATAAAGGGTAAATAGTGGACACAATTCAAATCAGATCAACAATAAACTTAAAATCAAAGTCAAACTGAGTGTTCTTAGAAAGGACCTTGCCTCTGGTGGCGTCAAACGCCGCAGACCAGGGCAGTAAATATGCTAGTAAATCCAAACTTGCAGGGACAGGAACAGGAACAGGAACCAATTGAATAGTCTGAGAGGCTTGCTCCATTTTGGACATACCTAACAGTAGAATACAAATAGATATACCCAAAGAGTGTTCCATCTGTAACACATTTTCTTTCAGCAAGGTGGATACATTATAATCTCTCCACCAACCCACCCCCAAAATGATAGGATGCATCAGGGAAGAGCATCTGGAGAACCTTGCAGTAAAAGACTGCTCACAACTACAAATGTACTGGCTTCTTCATCTGGAAAGAGGAAAATGTTTGACAGTTTCCACCCCTAACAAGCATTACAGGGTGGTACTTGAGTTGTAGTAAGTCTGCAGTCTCCAGACTCATGAAGTTCTTGGAAGCACCTGTATCTAACAAAATGGCTGGCTGATAGATAGTTTGACCATTTTCAATGCTACCATAAAACAAGAAGTAACCAGAAGTAAATTTATTTGCAGTAAAGGTGGAAATCTTGGCAAGGTCCTGCTTCTTTTTAGCAGTAAAGACGGCAGCTAAGGAGGCAGGATGCTCCTGGAAGTAACACTCAATCATTTCTTGGACAGCAGCTGGAAGAACGGGATGATCACAATCAATGGGAACAAGGGACAACTCTTTGGACATAACCACAGAAGGCTTTGCAGGTATGATGTGCTGAAGCATTGCCAAGGAACTATCAGAACAGGACACCACTGGGACCTCATTTATATCAACAGGTTTGTTCACCACCGCCAATTGCAACTGAGACAGGCTAGGGGGAGAACAATTCTGACTTTGGTTGGAAGGAACTACCGCGGAGCAAGGACCAGAAAACCAGGAGCGCACAGTGGGTTTGTCCTCAATTATCAACGTACCTTGCTTGGAAGTAGACAGATTTGAGACCAGAGAAAGAATTTGGCTTACCAGGGCCTCAGTTGTGGTTAACAGGGAATCTCAAACTGCCAAATTCTGGGAAGTCTGGTCAACTGCTAACCACAACGCTGAGAGTTTATTCACCTTGGGAACATCAATTGTACAGCAGTAGGCAAGAAACTGAGGAAGAAATATCAAAAGCGGAGTAGCACCCTGATGGAAGGCATACAGCTTACAATATACTTTGAGCTCATCAATAGATACAAACAAAAATTTTAACAAAGGGTATAAAGATGCACTTTCAGTTAAACACGTAGATTGCGCTCCACTGCAGACAAAAACCATTCATGAGCATCCCCAGAAACCTTTGTCATCACATGGTAAACTTGGGATTTGTGACTAAGGCTTAAACCGGAATAGAATGATAATTCTGACAAAACTTCATGCAAAATCTCATCAGTGGGTGGAGCAGGAAAATAATCTAGACACCAAAATGATATGACACAACAGAAATAGGAAACAGAAGATCCAGTCTCAACAACTGCAACCAGAGATGGAAGCCACAAATTAAAGAAAAGGCCAAACTGAAAGCTCAGAAAAGAACTGATACAAATAAAAATGGTAAACGCAGATATCTCAACGGAGCTGGAGAAAAGAAACACAAATTCATGACAAACTGCTTCCAAAAACTCAGATGTAGAAGAGTTGAGTAATGTGACAGAAATTGCGGGATAGTATGAATCTGTCTCTAAGTGATGGGGAATTACCACCCAAATCCACATAGAATTAATGATTAACCACCAATGTGGCTTCAAATATCTTTTTGTAAAACTTCCAATTATAATACCAGGATTAAGCAGAACAATTAATCCTAACCAAAGTAGCCCAAGATAAATGGCCTGAGACAACATCAACGTATCTTCAGAATAAAATTCTGGACATTGGGAGGCAACACAATTTTCAGTTTCCAGAATGGGGGAGGGGCTTCAAGATTGGCTGGTGCAAAATTAACATTGGGCGGCACCAACAACAAAGTTCCAACTTCAGGGCCCCATCTTCCAGAAATAATTCAGTTGAGACTTAGATTGTATGGAATATATTGTAACAACCCAACCACAGGATGCATTTTGAAAAGTAAATTAGAACTAGGGATAAATGATTTTTATTGAGTAAAATTTTGGAAGGACTCAACTTTTAGAGTTGAAACAGTGAAAATTATTCAATATTTATCAGAAAATTGACTAAGCAATACCACCTGAATCTTGGCCTCTTATTCCTTCCACATTGTCAAGTAAGTATCTGATCCAGATTGCAAAGAAACCTTGTGTGACCAATTTCTGATGACCATGCTGATTAAAAAGCTTGGATTGGGTGACCCTCAAATTATGCCAATTTATAAATGTTAATTTGCAAGGAGGAGCTGGTTTCAGCTGACAGACTAGAGCAGCTGTAACCCATTTCCAATTGACTGTTTGATTTAAATCCATAAACTTGGTCAATTTTGATAAAGGTTTCCCAGCCTTTCAAGCCTTCTTGCTTGGGTAGATAATTCCTGGCATGATGGAACCTACTGTGACAATTATAGCCTACACCACAACCCAAAACCTGGAGCAGCTCAATACTGCTACCACCTGTCTGTGCAACGGCATATTTGCAACCTGCCCAACTATCTTTAAGTAGCTTTGGGTCCTGCATGGGCAGTTAAATGACCAGGTTATCCCTTTTTTGTTCTTCCTCCTTTCTGATGCCAAGACAGAAGTCTACAACAGAGCATTTAAAAAAGTTGGGGATGCTTTGAGCTCCCTTCCCACCAACCAGCTCCCCCCTCCCACTCACGCCACCAGAGCAGACCCTTCCTCTGCCAAGAAGGATGAGTCCACTATAGCCGCAGACATCTAGCTCATGCGCGCTCACTTGGGCCAAAGATGATCATAATGGACTTTGAGTAAGCTCAGTTCAGAGCCTTTGAGGCCACCTTTAATGGAGAAGTTCAGGGCTGCTTCTTCCATTTTAGGAAGGCTCTCATCAAGAATCTCAAGAGTGAGAAGAAGCTTTTTGACAAGTATCTTAATGGTGGTAAAGGGATGTGCCGCTTTGCCATCACCCAGTTTGCTGCCTTGGCTTTTGTGCAGCCAGAGCATACTGGGCTTGGATTTGAGGCCCTCCTGGAGGACGCTTATGTGAAGAAGCACTCCACCATTTTCTAAGGCTACCTGGATTACTTTGAGCGGCAATGAGTAGGCAAGAAGGTGACCACCCAGAGAGGAAAGAGTGGGATCACTGCCCATTGGAATTGCCAGGGCGCCTGCCTCAAAGGGGAGATTAAGACTAACTCCAGCCTTGAGGTTTGGCACAAGTACTTGAAAACCAAGTTTGGGTCCAACCCTAAATACAACAAGTTCTTCCAGAAGCTGCAGGAGGAGAAGGCCCGTACTGTCTCCAAGATTTGCAACCTAGTCAACTTGGTGGCCCCCAAGAAGAAGGAGAGTAAAGATCAGGAGTACCAGGAGGCAGTGAAAAAGGTGGTGAAGAAGAAGGATAAGGTGGCAGAAATTAAAAATTACCTTGAAGATGTTGCAACTGCTCTTGATGGTGGCTTCAATTAGTCAAATAAACTTTGCTTTGATTTGCCTGGATTGATTTTACTTTTGGATTTTTATATTTTATTTTATTTTTATTTTTTTGGATAGTAAATATTTTTTTAGGTATAAATGGTAAGTTTCAGATACAGTTTTAATATGGTTTTGTAAGAAATATCTTGTATTTTGTTAATTTATCTTTAAGGTATGAGATTTTTTCAGTTGTGCTTATATAAAGTATAATAAATTCAAGTTGGAGTTTTCTTATATTTTGTAGTTATTATGATATAAAAAATATCTTTATTCTTGGTTTATTAGAATTTTAATTTTTATGGGAATAAAAAAATATTTTTATAATAAAGAGTGTAAATTACATAGTAAATTGAAAAATAGTTGCTTATAACTCCTTATTCTTTTTACTTATGATAACTTTTTTATTATATTTTGGACTCTCTGGGGTCGTTTTATAACAATAATTTATTTTAAAATATTTTTTAAATTAAAAATGTTCAGGGTAAACTGTGTTATTACTTAAAAAAGTGTTGACATCCAGGAGACAACATTATGTAAAACCAGGTTGTCACTTTACTATAGTGCTGGCATTAAAAGTGTCAACATGGCCACTGTCAACATTTTTAGTGTCAACATGGGCGCTGTTGCCATGCATCCCAATATTGACATTCTCTTAGTTACTAATTGTTCAATATTAAACACCTTATTTTATCTCCTTTGCTTAGGATTTTTTAAACTCTATCCCTCCTTTTGTAACTCAGTATAAGTTCCTGGCAGGATTCTGTAAGATTATACTACAGACAGTTCCTACTTTCTTATACCTTTTAAATCTTAATCCCAATGCCTTACACACTTTAGTTTATAACCTTGTACCACTATAGACAAGACCTTACACCCACTTGGGGAAAAACTCTCTGAGTGATTTCCCAACTAATCATTAAGTTGGTGGCACTCTTATCAGCTGCCCATCTTATATGGGGACCAAACCTTTTGAGTCCTAAATGGAACATTACTTGGATAAGCCCCATGACTGTCAGGATTGGCAATTCTCCACCTTTGGAAAACCAGGCCCAGGAACAAGATTCAAACCATGACCCTGAATGCTTGTGGGCTACCAGCCCTGCAGACTGAGGGGCCACCCACCAGCATTTTTCTGAGATTGAGCTCTGCAAGCTGAAGCCCAGGCTAAGTCTTGAAGTAAGAATACCAGCATAGACTCAAGAGTGGTGGCACCCACAGAGAGTCTTCTCAACTTGCCTAATGGAGTCAGGGAAAGTCCCTCTGTAAACTTCATGAACTTGAAGTCCTCACAAGTAACCAATAAAATTCAGTTGTCAAAGGAAAACATGGACTTTTGGCCCAACCCCATGACCACAACCCAAGAGCAAGAGAATCAGGTAACCAATTCCGGGATTCTCACCAATGAGAGAAAGCCCAGCCAAGGTGCCATTTTTCTGCTTCTGTACCCAGGCGTCCTGGCCACCCAGCCCCACATTTCCCAATACTTTGATGAAGCCCCTTAGAAAATACTAAGTTTTGAGGCAGGGTGATATATAGACCTATAGACCCCGTTCTCTAACCTTATTGTGATATTTAAATAAAGGTTATGTCGTATTGGCTTCCACAGCTATTGCATTACTTTGTATTTTATATCTGTCAATTCAGCACAAGATCATCTGGCCCTCCTGCCTGCAGATTCCTATCCTCCAGGTGTTTCCTTTGGCCCTGTTCATTTCATGGAATACCTATTAAAGCCTGAGTATAAGGAATATGGCTGGGAATAGATTCTCAAACTATATCCCTTGGCCCACATAAAATATACAACTAGATACAACCGTCAAGGTCTCTGGATCCTATCAGAACCCAAACTGTTTAAAGGCAAGTTCAACTTCTTGCCCACCTAACAACTTGATATGGAACTCCCTGTGACCCCCAAGCCAATGCCCCCTCCTCTCCTGACCTCCCAACTGACCACACTGATAAGCTGTTTGGGATTGTGTACATCACTCTCACAGGGGTGATTGACACTATAATACTGGCTGCTGGCCTGTGGTTCTGGGTGGGAAAGTCTATGTCTTACCTTCTAAAGTTAGCCCCAATCTTGTGGTGGGCCCTGCCTGCTAAACCTGCAGCCCGTGCATTTCTGGAAAACAACAGGCCACCCGCCCAAGGTTGTATCCCTGACATTATGGCAATCTTACAATGGCTTGGTTGGCCAGGATGTGCCTTATTGGTCTGGAGCATATAGATTCAGTACCTTATGTATATAATACATTTTAAACTCCTAGGGCCTTCCCTAGGTTGTGATCATGCTCTTCAAAGACGTCCCTGTACTTCTCAAAGAGGTATAAAGCTTGGTTTTTTTGATCTTCTGTTAATTCATTGAGGGATTTGTGCGGAAACAACAACAGTACACTAGGCTGGTTGCAAGATAGCGTAAACTCACTAAATTCACCAAAATGAGTGACTTCTATTAGGCTGAAATGTTCCTCTAGCTTCATGTAGCCCAGAAGCTGATGTTTCTTTACCTTCAGTGCTTTATCAGAAAAATTACCCAGAAGTACAAGGATTTCTTTCAATGAAGGCATGACAATCCCAGGCAGAATTCAAAGTTCTAGTTGTGAACCATTATGGAGTCCAGCTACCTTGCCATGAAATCCTTTTGGGAAACTGAGGCACAGACCTGTTGTGATGCCAGAAAAAAAGGCATGATGTCCTATTTCAGGCCTATGCTACCTGCATAAATGAACCTTATGCATTCATGCACATTATAATGTATACATATATAAGTCCTCAGCATTCACAATAAACAAGACCCTTTTGACCCCACTTTGACCCTTCTTTGACCCACTTTTGACATATTGTGCTTTGCACTTGACTGGACATTTCTACTGTTTAGATAGTGTCCTTTAACCAGGTCCTTCCTCTGGAAGCCCCTGCTATTCCTGCTGCAGAGCCCAAAGGTGACAAGAAGGTCCCCCTGCTATACTAGCGCTCCTACCAGGCTAGTGTCCCAGGCCCAGCCACAAGTGCTATCCCTTCCTTTTCCTCTTGTGGACTTAGAAAACCTTGGTGTATATCTGCCGCCTCCCATTTTTCTGATAGAAAGAGCAAGGTCCAGACATCCCTGTCTGTTACTCCATAGCTTATTTTATAGAATACCATTATTGCTATGAATTATCTGTACTATGGTATGTACTATAGATAATCTACCCAATATCTTCACAGATATAGATTACTGTCTTGCTAAGATAGTGTTGCACTGCAGTAAGTGCCATAACCTATCTGTTTTCCTTGTCAGAACACACCCTCCTGCTTCTATCTTCTATCCTCTTATCAGGTTTAAAAGACAGACCCCCTGTCTGTATCCTCCCATAAGTGCTATTAGTTAGCACCACCCCCCTCTCACAGCCCGCTAAGTCCTTCTGGTAATGACTCCCCTGAGTTGACCTTAGGGGCCCTGTAGAAAATTACAGCACCTGTGTTATGGATCAACTGAGACCCATCCAGGATGGAGAATTCACCAGAGAAATATAAGGGGATCCCCTTGTACTTTTTCTTAGCCAGTGGCAGAGTCTTTATTTTATGATGTTGCTAAGTGTACACTACTGGCATGTCCTTATTGACATACTCCATATTAATATAGTGTATTTTCCTGGTAGGAAGGTCTTTTGGTCCATCACTGTGATAAAACATTGGCACAGAATGGCCCAAAATGCTGAAAGTGCTGTCCTGGTGATTGATGATAGTTCAGTAGGTGGCCATGAAACTTGTACCAATCAAAATGTTGTAGCTTTTATTTTGCAACACTATTGCCAGCGCAGTCACCACCAACTTACCAAAGCAAAGTATTAAGTAGTAATAGGCACCCAATGCCTTTTTTCTATCAGGGCCTGCAGTACCAAACTCCTCATTGTTGTCCAGGCCAGGTGCAAGCTTCTGCTTCTTCACTAATCTTGTTGAAACAATGTTTCTGGGAGCTCCAAAGTCCAAAATTGCTCTTACTCTGAGTTTGTGGACTGCCAGCTCAATATAAGTGCTGTCATGTTGTTCTCTGTAGTTAGGAGATGTAATCTTGGTAACTTGTGAATGTCTAAGCCTTTGAACCAAGAGAAGAATGCCTCTAGCACAGTTGTAAGCTAGGGCTTTAGAGATTTTAAGGTATCCAAGTTTGTGGAGACTTGAACCAACCTCAATAGCTGAGATAACTTTTTAACACTGTTGCTTTTGTGGATGACTTCAGTGTATGGCAAGGAAAGTTGCTCAGTATAAGTAATAGAGAAAGTTTCAACAGCCTCTTGGGAAGGAAGACTTTCTGTAAAAATTGCCTGCTTCCTAGTTACTGCCTTGACGGCTAATACCCAATGTAGCAGGTCTTCATTTGTCTCTTCTTTATTAGGCAAGTATCTTTTGGGACAGGCTTCTTAATCCAGCAAGCAGCCTTTGCGGTAAGGAATGTTGGGATCTGGGTCAATAGTTGGAGAGGGTTGGTTACTGTTGGCAGTCAGGGTTTTCTCCTCAACCTGACTGCTTAGCAGTTTTTTTTTGCCTCTTCACCATCTTCTTCTCTTTCCTCTTATTCCTCCATCTATTTGTCATCTTCTCTTTCTTTATGACCCAAGTGACAGACATTGGCCTTGGGTTGCTTACAATCCTGAGATAGATGCCCTAGTTTTCCACACTTGTAACAAGTGCAATTACTTGTAGTGAAGTTGATTGGGGGTGTAGCAACAGTTGCTGATTTTTTTGAGGGATCTTTCTCCCAGCTCTTGACCTTGAATTTGATTGATGAAAAGGATGTGGACTTATTATAGTCTGGGAAAGAGACCTCAAAGTGCTCTTTAAATGATTCCAAGTGACACATTAGCTCTGGAACTGTTCAGGCACCATAAATACCAGACTTAAGTGCAATAGATAGCTTGCAATTAGGGCGTACATAATTTAAAAGAGCTCCTTTCACGTCCACAAAGGTAGCAGCTCCCATAGAGACAAGAGTCTGAGCCTCCAAGTAGAAATTTCCAAAAAAAATCCATAAGAGTTTCACCCTTCTTGATTCCCCCCTCTGGGAATTCCATCTTGCACCAAAAAAGGGCTTCCTTGCTGACAAATTCCACAATTAGGGCTCTGGACACATTCTTGTAGGTCTAACCCTGTTCTGGAAGTCTTGACATAATTATTGTTTGTGTTTCCAAATCTAAACAGTTAAAGATAGCAGTGTTTTTCATGGCGTCATCTGCACCATACATTGAGTTATTATATAGGCAGAGGAACATGTGAACATTTGCTTTCTTGTCAAACTTGGGAAGATTTGTTGGTTTGAAGTTCTGAATCACATAAGAAGTACTTAATTTGTAGCTTCTTCTGGGCAGAGGTGAGGTATTCCTATGAGTCAAGGCGCAGAACTGTGCCTCAGACGCTGCAACTCTTGTGTTGTTACTGGTTTGGGGTGTTGAGGCTGCAGCCCCAGGTAAAGGTGTCTTGCTACTATCTAATAATGGTTCAGCCACCTAGACCTTCTGCATGATATGGCCTAAATTTTCCTCATCACTCTCATAGCTATGAAAAGAGTGATGGTCTTCTGACAGCACCTGGCTGTTGGTGGAAAAGACGCTTTGGCTTCTTCTAGTAGTCATCTGTGGCTCTGGCTCCAAGCCTGTCTGGTGTGGGTACATCTGGAGTAGCTGCTACACTTGACCTTGTAGTAACTGAATATTGCTGCGTTGTGATTGCACTTCCAAAGCCAGATCCTTAATTGTATGATTGGCTATGTGTAAATTTTCTTCAAGTTTCTCAATCCAAGATTCCTGTCGTTCAAACAACACACTGTTCTTTTCTTTCATAGCCTGTTGACTATTACCTAGCCTTTCCAAGTTGGCATGGTTCTCTTCTGTGCAATTGTGGTTGTGGTCAATCCACTTTAAAAGCTTTGGAAGTTACGTGTAGAAGTGACTGCAATCAGAAAGAGATTGCCAGAGGCCTTTGACAATTTTGCTAACGTCTTTGGATAGCTCCTCCATGTCCTGCTGGACAATGGCAGAGACTTTCTTGTTAGGTTCCTTTGAAGGCCCATCCTCAATCATTCTCACCAAGGAACAGAGCAACTTGACCTCACATGCATAAATAACAAAAAGTAGCTTCTGCTCCTTTGATGTGGTGGGTCACTGTGCAGAGCCAGCTATTATACATCTCTTTGTGCTCTAGCATGGTCTAAGCATTGTGGCCACATAATTGGTCAGGCGTTCTTTGAGATGTACAGACCAATTTGCAGTGTAGTTCTGATGACCAGCCAAACTATTAATATGATTAATAATGTTGGACATAGACCCTACAAGCTCATTGTAAAGGTGTCAAAGGAAAGCCTGTTGATTATTGATTGAATTCATCTGATGTGATATGAGAGAGTTGATACCCCAAATGAATACAGTTGTGGCAAATTGCAGAATGCGCAAAGCTATGTATGTACTTATTTGCTTGTTTGATTGTCTTCATCTGCAACCAAAGCTGGTTAGGAATTGATCCCAGTAAAGTTCCTGGATTTTTCTTTGGCAGTTATACCATAAGATGACAATACTACCAAATTATTGTGGACTTTCCTGTTTTGGTAAGCACTGCAGTCCATGCTGACAATAGCCTGTCCCTGCTGCTGCTGGGTAGGCTCTGCATTCCCATCCACTTTGAGTGGAACTAGAACGTCCAGGTGCAAGGTGGAGTGGTCCTCAATTTGGCAGGTATGTTGCATGTCAGTCATGAATTGACAAAAAGCAACAAATTTGCTGGGGAGACCATTCCTTGTGCCAGAAAGGCAGTTGATCTATGTAAAGAGCCCATCAGGGTGTTCTTGCAAATGACAGGAAATCATGGAGAAGGTAATCTCCATTCCCTCCCCTGGCAAAAAAAAAGTCCCCAGCAGGGCAACAAGTGCCATCAGGCTGTTGCATGCTGAGTGAGCACCAAATTTTGTAATATAAACTATGGTGTGGTAGTTGCTGTATTTGCTTAACTCAATTACAACCTATGTTTTACTAAAGACTAAGATAGAATGATTTATCTGCCTAGTGTGTATAATAAAATTATAGTTAATGTAATATTGATTCTGTATTTAATAATACAAGGGAAGAGCTATATAGGAAATTTGTGATTAATCTTAAGCCACTGATACTCTGATCAGACTTCACCTCAGATTATATTAGCTCTACCCCATCAATTGGTATAATTGTTTGATGGGCTAATTAACCCTCTGAGGTTATGACCCGTTGGTCAACCAGACTAGTTGCTCATCCAAACTGCAGGGCAATTATATCCTTAGCACTAGAGTCTAATTGATGAGAGGTATTGATGTCAGTAATGGCTAGTTTACACTAACCACATTACAACAGTTGTGACTGAGCCCTGCCATAATTGGTCCAGAGAGCTTAACCCAAAGGTTCCCTATTCTCATGGAGAAGGGTACTGTCTCATAAGTGATTGTCACTCTGCAGGAGTCAGCTACTTGTACTGCCTTGAAGCAGCTGGGCACCTGTTCTAGTTGCTGAGAGTCAGCAAACTTCTGGTCCACCATAGTGTGTTTAGCCCCAGTATCTACCAAAATTTTGTGGATTTCCCCAAAAAAATGGAAGGGATAGGCCAAGCAGGTTATTTTATTTGAAGAATGGCTGGCCTGGAGAACAGGGTTATTGCTATGAACTTGGAAGACGTCAAGGGTCAGGTGGTGTTGTAGAACCTCTTGTATCTACAATCTACGGGCTTTCCCTGGGTCCTTGACTTGTGCTAATTGAAGCTTCCCCTTTCAGGGACGCTTAGCCCATTTTTCCTATTGGCAGCGGCCCACCTGATTGTGGGCACTGCCAGTTGCGGGGAAAGACTGGGGTGGTGCATCATTAGACCTACAAAAGCCCATAAAAGACTGTTTATTGGCCTCTACAATGACCTTGCAGCAATTGTTGATAGAAGTACAGCGCCCCATGGGAACCCACTTGCAGATGTGGGGCTTGAGCCCATTGACTATTAGTGTAAGGAGCATGATGTTCCCATTGGTGATGGCTTCTGGGGCAACAGCAAGGGCTTGCTGCCAGGCTGTAAGGTATTCAGGGACAGACTCAGTCTGTTTAATGGCCAGGAGGGGAGTTCCCACCACAATGGGGGAAAAGGTTTCACTATAATGTAATTTTGCGGCATCTCTGAACAGTGCCCAAGTGAACTCTATCCCCTGGCTGGCCTAGTTGGTGAACCACACTGTGGCAGGCCCCATAAGGCGTCCTGAAGCAGTGGTAACTCACATGAGTTCAGGCACCTGACAGATACAAAGGCGGGTTTCAGTTAAGTGGAGCCAACTGACAATGTCAGCCCCTTCACACCACCTGTAAAAGACCCAAGTTGGAGATTTAGCATGCATTGTGACAGGTCTGACTGGGGCAGGATGACACTCACATTGAGCTACCCAAGGCAGAGCTGATTATACACGCTTATAAGTACCAACTGGTCTTGGTAGATAACATACCCTTCAGGAATGTCTCCCCTGGGGATTGGGAGGAAGGTCTCTTGATGGGGAGTAGCCATACAGCCCGTACTCTGTCCTTTCTTAGGGGGATTTTGTTTTAGGTAGGTCAATAACCTACTGCTGTTATCACTGTTACAACTGAACCCATTAGAGTTCAGTACTTGATTAGGGAAGACAACATTCTAATAGAAAGGACAGGAATAAATAGAATAAGGTATTGTTTATTGTAGAATATTGTGATTAATATACTATATGGGAAAGCCACAAGGCCACAAGGGGGTGGCATAGTGAGGTGTTCCATGTAAGGTTCAAAGCCAAGGAATAACTTGTGCAGGGATCAGTAGGTCAAATTGGTAGCGCTCCTAATTAGGAGAAAGTGCCCACAATTTGATGCTGCCTGTGGATTGGTTCATGTTGTTAGATACGTCAAGGGGCAGCTCTTTGAGCGCCCCCTGTATATTGTAAGATAAGTTAGCAGGCAAGGAGGGAGAATCAGTTGCAACAGTCCATAAAAATTTGTTTGTCTTACCTGTGATTGTAGATAAGGGGGGAGTCAAGGCACCCCAATCAGGGATGAATCTTCTGACAAAGGCTATCATGCCTAGGAATGTACAAAGCTCACTCTTATTTTGAGGTGCTGGTATGTCAATTATGGTTTTTATCTTTTCTGAGTCTGGCTTCACTCTGTCCTTGATTATAATGTGTCCTAAAAGTGGGAGTTCTATTGAGAAGAAGTTGCATTTGGAGGGATTGGCTATGAGCTGTTTATCTTGAAGGGTGTGAAGGGCCAGGCATAAGTCCTTCCAATCTTGTTCCTTAGTAGGGCTGTATATGATTATGTTGTCAAGGTAGACAATAGCCCTTTTTCTGATGTGATATTTAAATACTTCATTCATAAAGGTTACAAAGGTACTTGGGGATTTTTTCATGCCAAAGTTAAGGACAACACATTCAAACAAGCCATATTTAGTTTGAAACACAGTCTTGGGGATATATTCTGGTTCAATACAGATATGGTGATATCCCACGGTTAAATCAATTTTTGTGAAGAACTGGATCCCCCCAGGGCGTCAAAAAGGTCATCAATCAGGGTCAGGGGATACCTGTTCTTAATTCTGACCTTGTTAAGCGCCTTTCAATATGTGACTAGGTGTATTCCACCATCTTTCTTTGCTACAAAAAATACAGCTATACCAAAAGGAGATTTGGATGGTTTTATGGGTCCTTTTTCAAGGGCTTCATCAAGATAGGCCTTTAGTGCATCATTTTCTTGTGGCATAAGGCAGTAGATAGATTGTGATTTAGGTACACTTCCTTTGAGATCAATTTTGTGCTGAATGCCCCAGTTAGGAGGTAGTCTTAGTAATTTTTCTTGGAACAAAGAAGAGAATTCTTGGACTATCTGTTGTCAGATTGGGTCTTGCTCAAGTGAGGTCTATAAATTTTTAAAGTAGATAACCTTGTACATGAAGGGGTTCCAATCAATTCTACTAGGGTCTTTTTCCTCTTCTGTTTCCATGATTTTCACTAAAACATGGTCTCTTATAAGTGTATCAAGGTGAGTTGAATAAACATGGTGGTGCACCTCTCCTCACTGTATGGTGAGTTTAGTGCTATCCCAGTCAATGTGAGGTTTGGTCTTTATCATTCAGTTCAGACCAAGTATTAAATCATAATTGGGGATTGGCATGATTGGACTACTAAGGTTAGTCTGTAGTCCCTTATTTGGGTCCAGAAAGTTCTTACTTCTCTGGTTACTGATGTTCTTCTGTTATCTTCCATGACAACTCTCTTGACGTTACCATGGACTGTGGGTAGTTTCATGAAGTCAGAAAATCTTTTGTTGGCAAGGGATTGGTTAGATCCAGTGTCAAATATTGCTGTGCTCTGATATCTGAAAAAGCAGAAAGAATAATCAAGGAGCTTATTTACAGTTTGGGCGGCAAACAGTATAAGATTGCTGGAGGGTACTTGAATCATGGTAATTGAGTCTACATCCTGGTCCCTGTACAAGTCTTACAAGGTGGGGGAGGGCAGCTTGCATAAGCACTCCCCTGAGCTTTTCCCTCTTTGGTTATGTTATCAGTACTCATCTGGTTAAACTGAGCTGTATGGTTTCTGCCTCAAGGATGAGGGTTATTAGCTTGGTTGTTCTGCTTGTTTGGTTGAGGGTCCTTTTTTGCTGTGGGGCTCTATTTTTATCTTGATTACATGCAGGTTGTCAGATTTTTATGCATCTTGTTTCCTTTCCAAGAACACATCTTGGAGGTTTTTACAATGACTCATGTCAAACTGGCATCTGATGTGTGTAGGAAGCCATTGTAGAAGTCCAGTTGTGGTCCAGTCTCATCAAATTGATGGTGTTGGGTGCTTGATCATGTATTTCTTAATAGGCTGCAATGCACTCCTCAATAGTTCCTGTCATTTTGAAGGTTCAGAGTTCTGTCATTATCACAACTTCAGAGTCCTTTATGGAAAATTTCTCCAGGAAGGTGTTCTTGAACATGTTTCAGTCTTTGTTGTGATTGAGGTGTTTATCAAACCATTTGCTTACAAAGCGTGAGGCAGCCCTAGTAACACATAAAGAAATTTCACTTCCCCAGAGTTTGAAGGGATAGCCTACTTGTGTAAACTTATTTTGTGTGCTTTGAATCCAGAGTTTGGTATTTTCAGTTGTAGTCCTGAGAATGTTCCAATTTCTGCTGAACAGAGGCGCTGAAATACAATTTTGGATATTTTGGTTGCTTCAGAATTGGAGACGGATTCAAGACTCCTTGTTACTGAGAAAGTTGTACTATTCAGTTAGTACAAGGATATTGTTGAAGACAGTGAATCCTGTAGGGACATCCTGACCTTCTTTGTATTGTTGTCATGAATGAAATTTCAATACTTTTATTGAAAACCCAAGAGTCAAACCCCAGTTTCCTGAAGGCAGATCAAACCCTCCAGGGCAGACCAAGGTCTGCCAATCCGTTAAATCACAGGCTCAAATTGTTAAATTACCCCACAACCTGCTGGCCTGCTACAGAGATTTACCTGAATAGTTGCCAGTCTGCTGCCAAACTGGTGCCAATGAAGACCCATATCTGCAAAGGAGATGTAACCTGGATAACAGAGGTTGGGGAAGAACCTATTGTCAACCTGCCCAAGGCCAATACTGGAGTTTTGAAACCAACATTGGAAACCCTGGAATCTAACCCTGACCCCCCAAAGACTACTTGAGTCACACAAAGTGGACAGGAAACCACCCACTTGTTAAATTGCAAAACAAAGTTGACAAGTTACTCCGAGACCCACCAGGACAATTCCCCAAATAGTCACCAGATTGATGCCAACCTTGAGCCACCAATGATCCAGACCTATGCAGAGGTTGTAGCTTGCCTTAAGGAGGTTAAAACAAAACCTATTTTAACTCTGCCAATGACTGCCAGCAACTGCCAGCCTTCCATCCAGAATGGGTAGTACAATTGAACAGCTCAGGTGACATAGCAAACAGTGGCGGCAGAATGAAGCATTGCCACTTCTTTTCACCAGAGCAGGCATAACCTGGATCTGCCTCATCCAAGACTCTGAGCCAAGATCCATGCCCCACCAGTGCCTTGCCTGCAAACCTGAACCCTGCAAAAATCAAAGAAGAAAAATCCCATGGTATAAAAACCCTGGCGTTATGATGAAGACCACATTGTCATTTTTGATAATAAAGTTTTATGAACCTTTGGTTCAAAAAAATCTTACCAAATCTAGTCTTAGTGATCTTCCATCTTAATTCCAGTCAAGTAGACTACCAGGCCGCCACCCCCCTCCAGAGACCAACCTGCCAAACTGCCCCAGGCATTATACCGTCCCCGGGGACCCCCCCTTTGGACCTGTGCACTTTCCTGAATACCCCCCAACCCGGCCTATTCTGAGTACAACTTGGAAACCATTCTCATTGCTGACCCATTGGCAAGGACTAGAAGTACTAACTACATAAGACACAAAGGAAAAAGGATTGAGATGCCGCCCTTATTATTCAAAGACAAGTACAACTACCTACCAGCGTACTTTGTTCCCATGACTCTGCCCTTAACCCCTAGACAGGACCGCCCACTGGAACCCCCTGCCGCTGCCAAGACCACCTCTACCCAACTGTTTGGAGTACTCTATATTACTTTGAAAGGGTTGGCAGATTCCATGGTTTGCAACTCTGGACCTGGGCCTTGCTCAGGCAATCCTCCTCTTACATTATCAGTTAGCACCCATTCTATGGTGGGCCTTACCCGCCGGCTTGGCCACACCTCACCCTTAGCCGCCCAATGTCTCTGCCTATGACTGGCTCCCTGACATTATGCCAATCTTTTAAAAACACAGTAACCTAGGCCCCAAGATGTTGTTAACACTTGGGGAAACTTATATGCTTTTTTTGTGATAATCACTTATTACACCCATAAGGTAATTACCTCCCTGATACTCTCATGGATGAAGAACCAACCCACCAAAGGATTGACAGACCCTGCACCTGGTGCAGAACCCCAGAACCCAGCCATGTCACAAGTGCAGAATGTGATAGTAAACCAGACCACAACTAAGGTGGATATGCCCCAGATGGGCAAACTCACCTTAGAAGAAGCTTGCTGAGCCATGCCAGTCCTCTGCCTCCACTTCCAAACCAATGCCAACGCCTACCCCAGTGACACCAAGAAAGTCTTAGGGGTGGCTGCCATGTTATCAGGAGACTCACTGGATTAGTTAGGGAAAGCCACTGCCAAAGATGTTGGATTTTGCCTGGACTATTTGAAATTTGAGGCCAAACTCATGAGCACTGGCAATGAACAAGACATCAGATACTATGCGCTGAACTCAATGTTAGAGATCCAACAAGCAAACTGCCCTATCTAAGCCTATATTGATGAGTTCCTTAAACTTAAGACACGCACACAACTTGAAGATGAGCTATCTACCATTATCTTCAGAAAAGGAGTTAACTTGGCCATGAAAGACCTGTTGAAGCACCACCTGCCTATACTGAGCCTGGAGGAACTACTAATCCTATGCAAAGGCCTGAGTCTAAACCAAGAAGGACAGAACTTGTACCCTACCTGAGCCGGCAGGGCCATGACACCCAATCAACCAGGAATGTCCCCTGACAAGTTACAACACCACTATCAAGATGGGTTGTATTTCTACTGCCATGAGGCCGTACACCTAACTAGAGGATTTCCTAAGAAGAATACACCTCCTGTATCCTTGGCACAAATAAACACCTCTGTGCAATATTACAAATTCATCCAAGTGACCATAGACTGTGTGGGAATCAAACACCAGATTGAGGCCTTTATTGACACCAGAGCTGATGAAAGCTTCATTGATGCCAACCTGGCAAAAGAACTAGGATTAACAGCTTCAGAGCACAGCCTACAAGTAACCATGGGAGACAGTTCCCTGGACACTGGTTACAAGTGTGAACAGGAACTTCATTTGACAATTGGACAGAACGTGTATCCACCCCCTTGATCCTCTTACCAGGACTGCCACATCCTCTAGTACTGGGAGACTCATGGTCAGACAGACATGGTCTGATTCTAACTATTGTGAGCAGACTGCCACCTTGGGACAACCTGAGTCTTGTGATACCATTCTATTCTGTATAAGCCATGGCGGAGCACCAAACAACAGACTCTTAACTATAAAGATGGAACCCATCTTTGGGACACTACCCACTGCCTTGCAGAAGTGGGGCCATGTATTTAGCAAAGAAGAAGCCACAAGATTACCCAGCAACTCAATCTACAACCACGCCATAGATCTGCTACCAGCTATCCAACCACATCACGGCCCCATCTATAGTTGCAACCACTGTAAGCAAGTGGGCTTTAAAGCTTACCTGGAGGATATGACAAAAAAGGGCTTAATCTGAGTGTCAAAAGCACCCTGCTTGTTGCCATGCTGTTTGTAGGGAAAAAGGATGGCGGAATGCGTTCATGCGTAAACTACCAGAAACTGAACAATATTACAGTGAAGAACTGCTACCCCATCCCTAACACTGATGACCTTTGTGATGTACTGACCGGAGCCCAGGTGTACTCAAAAATTGACCTTCATGATGCCTTCAACCAGATCCAAATCAAAGATGGAGACAAATACAAGACAGCTTTCAAAACCAGATATGTGTTGTACGAGTACCTAGTAATGCCATTTGGTCTCTGCAACGCCCCCAGCACTTTTCAGATGATCAACACTGTCCTAGGGGAATATCTTGACCACTTTTTTTATTGTGTACCTAGATAACATCCTCATCTACAGCAAGACTCACAAGGAACACCTGTACCACCTGGACCTTATACTAGAGAAACTCTCCCAAGCAAACTTATACGCCAAGCTTAAGAAATGCAAATTCTTCCAGTCTGAGGTTGAATTCCTGGGATACATAGTGAAGACTGGCAGGTTTTCAATGGCACAGGACAAAGTAGAAGCAATAACGTCTTGGCTGATGCTCAAATGTAGGAAAGATGTGAGAAGTTTTTTGGGCCTGGAAAATTATTGCAGGGATTTCATCCAAAAGTTTTTCTCACATCACCCTTCCCCTGACCTGCCTGTGCTCTGACAAGGTCACTTTTGTCTGGACTTTGGATTGCACCACTGCCTTTGAGACTCTTAAACTTGCCTTCACCTCTGCTCCTGTTCTGGCCATGCCCAACCTGTCCAAACCATTCATACTGGAAACCAACACATCCAACTTTGCGGTGGGCGGGGTCCTTCTTCAGGAAGGAGGGGATAGTATGCTACATCCTGTAGCATATTACTCCAAGAATATGCTGCCTGCCAAAGGAAACTGTCCAATCTACGACAAGGAGATGCTTGCTATAATGAAGACCTTGAAATATTGGCGCCAATACCTATGTGGCGCCAAATTTCTAGTAAAGGTCCTAACCAGCAACAAGAACCTGGTTTATTTCTTTTAACCCAGACAGCTGAACCAAAGACAGGCCAGATAGGCCTTGGAACTGGCTGACTACACCTTGATCATTGACTACAAGCCTGGGAAGGTGAACGCGGTACCTGAAGCCCTGAGTAGAAGAGCTGATCTGATCCCTTCCTCTGCAGAAACCAAGGACCACAACACACATGTGCTCCTTGACCCTGCCAGCCTAGGTATCCAATTGATGTACCTGAAGATCATGGCCCACAAACATGACATAATTGAAGCACAGAAATTAGACAAGTATTCAGCAGAACTCATTGCCAACTTGACCTCAGACCCAGAGAGCTGCCACCACAAGAAAGGATTTTTTTGAAAGGATCCACCCTGCTATTACACAACCAGATCTATGTACCAGAAAGTGAAACAAGGACCAAAGTACTCATTGATTACCATGACTCAGAGATGGCCAGCCACCCTGGCAGGCTTAAGACACTCCAAGAAATCAAGAATATTTATTCTTGGCCCTGAATGGACAAAGACGTGGCTGCCTACATTGAAGGCTGTGTGACATGTGGAAGAACTAAAACCCATAGATCCAAACCTGAAGGCCTGCTAAGACCACTAGACATACCAGCAGGACCTTGGCAGTTTGTTTCAATGGATTATATTGTAGAACTGCCCCTCTCCAATTTGTTCAATGCCATCCTTGTCATGGTAGATAAGTTTACTAAGATGTCTTATTTCATCCCTACCACCACCCACTGCACTGCTGCAAAGACAGCTAGGCACTTCCACAACCGCATCCTAACTCAACATGGTACTCTGGGGAAATTATCACTGATAGAGGACCCCAATTCACCTCCAAATACTGGACTCAGGTGATGAAAGACTTGGGGGTGAAGCGCTGTGTATCAACCTCCTACCACCCACAGACCAACGGCCAGACTGAACAAGTGAACCAAATACTTGAACAATACCTACAATGCTATTCCAACGCCAACCAAGATAACTGGGCAGAGATGCTACCCATGACACAGTTTGCTTATAACAGCAAAGACCACACATCTACTGGAATGTACCCCTTCAAAGCCAATTATGGCTTTGACCCGCCCTGGGACCCCGGTATTGATAGTAAGGAAGTAAACCTGTCAGGACAAATCTGGATTGAACAGATACACAACACCCAACAAACCTGTCTTAAGAATCTGACCTGCGCTATCCAGACTTATAAGGCGTTTACAGACAAGAAGAGGACCCCTGGAAAACCGTTGAAAGTAGGAGACAAAGTCTATCTGGACTCTCAAAACGTGCCTCTGACTGTTTCCTGTCAGAAGTTAGCCCACAGAAGAAGTTGTCCCTACAGGATCACCAAGCTAGTAGGCAAAGTAGCATTTGAACTAGAATTACCCCCCTTGTGGAAGATACATGATGTCTTCCATCAGGCGCTTCTATTCAAGAAAGAAGGAAACTCCCTTCCCCACCAGAAACTCAAGACTGACCCCCCTCCCATCCAAGTAGGACGCTCCAAAGAATACAAAGTCAAATATGTTCATGGGGACTGTACCCACTATAAAACCATCCTGTACTACATCAAGTGGAAGGAATACCCACCTGAGGAAAACACCTGGGAACCATCAAGCAACCTACCCAACACCTAACTAGAAATCCAACAATATCTTGAGAAGAAGAAAAGGAAGGAAGGGACCCCTGGAAAGGAAGGGGATGATGTCATGAATGACATTTCAATACTTATATTGAAAACCCAAGAGTCAAACCCCAGTTCCCTGAAGGCAGATCAAACCCTCCAGGACAGACCAAGATCCGCCAATCTGTTAAATCACAGGCTCAAAATTTTAAACTACCCTGCAACCCGCCAGCCTGCTACGGAGAATTTCCTGAATAGTTGCCAGTCTGCCGCCAAACTGGTTCCAATAAAGACCCATACCTACAAAGGATATGTAACCTGGTTGATAGAGGTTGGGGAAGAACCTACTGCCAACCTGCCAAGAGCCAATACTGGAGTTTTGAAATCAACATTGGAAGCCCTGGAATCAAACACTGACCCTCCAAAGACTACTCAAGTCATACAAAGTAGACAGGAACCTTCCCACTTGCTAAATTTCAAACCCAAGTTGACAAGTTACTCCAAGGCCCGCCAGTCTCCCAAGGACAATTCCCCAAATGGTCACCAGATTGATGCCAATCTTGAGCCACCAAAAATCTGAACCTATGCAGAGGTTGCAGCTTGCCTTAAGGAGGTTAAAAAAACCTATTTTAACTCTGCCAATGACCACCAGCAACTGCCAGCCTTCCGTCCAAAAGGGGTAGTACAATTGAACTACTCAGGTGACATAGTGAACAGTGGCAGCAGAACAAAGCATTGCCACTTCTATTTGCCAGAGCAGGCACAACCTGGATCTGCCTCATCCAAGACTCTGAGCCAAGATCCATGCCCCACCAGTGCCTTGCCTGCAAACCTGAACCCTGCAAAAATCAAAGAAGAAAAATCCCATGGTATAAAAACCCTGGCAATATGGTGATGACCACATTGTCATTTTTGATAATAAAGTTTTATGAACCTTTGGTTCAAAAAAATCTTACCCAATCTAGTCTTAGTGATCTTCCATCTTAATTACAGTCAAGTAGACTACCAGGCCGCCACCCCCTCCAGAGACCAACCTGCCAAACTGCCCCAGGCATTATACCGTCCCCAGGGACCCCCCTTTGGACCTGTGCACTTTCCTGAATACCCCCCAACCCGGCCTATTCTGAGTACAACTTGGAAACCATTCTCATTGCTGACCCATTGGCAAGGACTAGAAGTACTAACTACATAAGACACAAAGGAAAAAGGATTGTGATACTGCCCTTATTATTCAAAGACAAGTACAACTACCTACCAGAGTACTTTGTTCCCATAACTATGCCCTTAACCCCTAGACCAGACTGCCCACTGGAACCCCCTGCCGCTGCTGAGAACACCTCTACCCAACTGTTTGGAGTACTATATATTACTTTGACAGAGTTGGTGGATTCCATGGTCTCCAACTCTGGACCCTGGTCCTTGCTCAGGCAATCCGCCTCTTACATTCTCAAGTTAGCACCCATTCTATGGTGGGCCCTTAACCACCGGCTCAACCGCACCTCACCCTGAGCCGCCCAATGCCTCTGCCTATGAATGGCTCTCTGAAAATTGTCTTCAGCTGGTGAGGAGTGCCATCTGCTAGTTGCTTTTCTTTGGAGGAATTTTTTCTTTAAGTAGCGTAAGTGTAAATCCACTTCCACCTTTGGCCTTGGATTGAACTGTTTTTCCCTGCCGCTCCAAAAAAAGGCCCAAAAATTACAGCCAAGCCACTTAATTCTCTAGGAGATTTAGCTCATACTGTTGATGAGTGATTTTTTCTGGCCTACCCTGTGGATCCCCTGGCTTGGGTTGTCCCGGCCTGGGAAGAAACACTGATCAATTTGGACTTTTTGTTGGCATGTTGTCAACCTCTCTCTTAAAAACAATCAGAAACGCCCAATCAAAAAACGCCACATCAATAACCACAAAGTCAATTAAATCTGAAATGATTGGCATTCCTTTCAGCCAATCAGGTGAAGCCGTGGAAATTACCTTGAAACCCTCTAGTACCCCTGGCTCTGGCTAGCAAATTTTCTCTCTTGGCCAATTAGATGCAGTACTTGAGGTCATGTGATTAGTCCCTGCCAAAAAACCCCTTTTAAAAATGCCAGGGGACTTTGAGTCCCCTGCTTGTCAATTTTCCAATTTATAAAAGTTTAGATTCTGTTGCACTTATTTTTTAAATTTATAGTTTTAGTTAAGACCTCTGTTTTGAGTTCCCTACAATCTATAATAAAAGTGTTAGTGTTTCTATTAATTCTTACCTTCCATCAACCCACTTCAAACCTGGCCCCTCTTCTGGGACTTTTGAAACAGACTCTAGCGTAAAGTTGTTGTTGTTTTTGCTTTTTCTCTTAAAGTCTACGCTTGAAATCAAAGTTTTTAGTTAAATTCAATATAAAATTCTATTTTTACTTTGATTTTATCTTTAAATTCTTTATTTTCAAACCTGCTTTTGTTTCTGTTTGCTTCAAAGACACCCAAGAGCACCGACAAGCTCCCCAAAGCCCCTATATTGCCTCATGCCTGTTCTCTTGCCTGTGGGTCCTCCTGCTGGACAAAACTTTATTGTTTTGGCCCAAACCAAACCTACCCACCTTACCCAAATTTTGTGGAGAACACAACCATGATCTCAGCTCTGAAGTTTGTGGTATTTTCCTTGGCTCCATTCTTGTTGCTTCTGTGTTCAACCTCACCAGATTTATGGTTGAAAATTTCCTCTTCTGCGCGGCTTGTGGGTGAAGATCCTTCCATCCTCTAGAATCTCTTCAGTGGTCTCCTTTTTTCTGGAGAGGCTGTGGTCAAGAGCCTGACTTGCAACAACCTGGAATTAGAGGTTGATGACTATGCTTTTCCCAATCTTGTGGGTAAGGAAACAGCAACATCCTCCCCCCTTGGTCTGGAGAAGAGCAACTTGGCACCCTTTCAGGCGCCTGTGGTGCTTCCTCCTGCCCCCACTTGTACTCCCTGGTTGCTTACCAGCCTAGTGTTGATATGATTGAATGTGTATTTCCTTCAGCTGTCCCCTGGGTCCTCTCTTTGGTCCCCCCTTTGAGCAGTTGTCCCAATTCTTCACTGGGCGGCATCCTGGTGGTTTGTTTTGCCATGATGGGAGCCAAACTTAGTTGGTTTAGCCCCCCTCTCTCACAGTAAGTGTGGATAATCTACCTGTGCTACCACTGTTGATTATATAATTCTGAGAAGTATATAAAGAAAAATAAAGGGATAAATAATAAGATAATGATACTTTATTAGATATGAGCATAGATTATTATATAGTATCATGAGAAGTTATATGCTGTCAATGTACACCATGGCAGTCATGAGGCTTGTCCAAGTAGTGTTCTTCTTAGGACTCAAAAATTTTGATCCCTGTAATAGAATGGAAATGATAAGAGTGCATCAACTTAATGATTAGCCAGTGAATTATTTGGGGAGTTACTTGGGGAATTACTTTCCTGAGAGGGAGTAATCAAAGGTGTTACAACACAAACTTCTGACCATTTGCAGTCATAAAGGGGGTTTTCTCTGGAAAGGCAGTAGGAAATTGTTTCTATGTAGTTTTTTGTACTGTGGTCAGGAATTCTAGCTGGTTGTCTTGGGCGTTATGGGCCTTGAAATATACGTTTTACACCTAATTTAGAAATAAACTCCTCATTTATCCTTTCTGTTTTTGAAGATATCAAGGCACATAATTTTTTGACACTAGAGAAGACTGTTCCCCTGTTAACAAGAAGTTTGCCAGACCCATAAAACTACCTACAACCAAGAGTAACATCAAAATAGGAATTATGGCAGACAGCCAGAGCACATCAATTAATAAAGATTCAAACCCTTACAGGCAAAGATAGGGGATTTTAAACTACCCTTAGCAACCCCATCATTTTTTTACCAAAGTACTATGTAGTGCTTAGAATAGACTCAATGAGAAAGACAAAACCTCTCATTGATTAGGAAAGTGTCACACTCACAATACAACAAGGAGAAATACAGCACCATGTATATCCAACTCACCTTGACATCCTCATGAGAGACCATTTATATGTGAAGATTACCAAAACATAAGAGAAAAAGGATGCCATCAAGATTGACTGGAACACCTATGCATACAAAACCAGAAATCTCAAAAATATGGACACCTCACATGAAAAGGTCTCTTACGCCAGCAATTTGTCCAAGAGTTTCCTTCTGTATTCCAGGAGAAACTGTCAGGTTTACCACCTGGAAGAGGTATCTGACCCAAAATTGATCTAAAAGAGAGTATATCAAAGGCTTGTTCCATCTACCAGTTAACATCTCAAAAAGACAATACACTGAAGGAATATCTAGATGAGGCTTTGGAAAAAGGGCTCATTAGACCATCCAAACCCCCTTTTGGTGCAGATGTCTTCTTTGTGGTTGAAAAAGATAAAGGAATCTACCTAGTTGAATACTCCAGGGCGCTCAACAAGGTCACAATTAAAAACAGGTATTCCCTGCCTCTGATTGACAATCTTTTTGATGCTTTGGGAGGCACATTTAATCACTGATATAGAGCGCCATTTTGAGGAAGCTTCAGATATGGAATTAAGAAAGAAGAGAAGTATATTTTATTATATAATAATATAGACTTATATAGCTTTAGCTGTGGCAGAAGATTTTAGTTAGATCAAACCCAGTGGCTGGTCATGTGCAGGATGGATTCAAGCCACTGGATACTTGGACTATCATGTGATATTGCTTGGTTACCATTCCTGGTATGTTGAACTTTATATTTGAAGGGCACCAAATCAGGTAATGACTGGATATTGAGTAGGTTGGCGGTAGCCAGAATACTTGTACATCCAGATCATTGACATCACAAAGATTGACTTAACTGCAGGATACCACCAAATTTAAGTTAAGCCTGAAGAAATTCTAAAGACAGCATTCAGGACCAAATATGGGTCATTTGAATGTGTTGTCCTTAACTTTGATATGAAAAACACTCCCAGTACCTTTATAGTATTGATGAATGAAGTGTTCAAGGAACACATTTTTGAAACATGGCATAGTTTACCTGGAAGACATAATCATCTATAGTCCCAGAAAGGAGCACCACTAGAAAGATGTTTGCATTTTACTACCACCCTTCAGGACAATCAATCAGTAGTCAAACCATTCATATAAAAGGTCTTCTCCATAGAACTACCTATCCTAGGGCACGTCATTAGCAATTAAATAATAAAACTAGGCCCTGCAAAGGTAAGGGCCATACCTGACATGCCAGCACCACGCAACAGGAGTGAACTCTGAACATTCTTGGGAATGGTTGCATATGTCAGAAGGTCCATCTCCAATTGGGAAGCTCTGGCTGCCCCAGTATCAGCAATCACTGGCAAGACAACCATGCTTGTGTGGACCCCTCTGGGAGAACAACACATCTGCTAATTAAAAGAACAAATTGGTACATCACCTATCTTACAACACCCCAACCAAGCAGGGATCAACAAGCTAGAAACAGAAGCTTTCAGTTACGTGACTGAAGGAGTGCTCAGGATTCAAAAATCTAAAAAAGAATAGACTCCCTGTTGGGTATGGATCAAGGGAGTTATTAATAGTAAGCAGGGATACCCCATTCATGACAAGGGACAGGTAGCAATTGCCCATTGTTTTAAAAAAGGGCAGTGTTATCAAGCAGCTGCACGGCTATTCAAAGCGTAATCAACCACAGGTCATTGGTATTCTTTAAGACACAGCAACCCTGTCAGCAAGAAAGGATAGATGTGAAACATTATAAAAACTTACCCTGTGATAGTTGAATACACCCCTGGCAAGGTTGTACGTGAATGCTTACTCTATTACATTGGGAAAGACCCTGGTTGGCCCATATTACAGGTGGGGGATCTCCAAGAGGGGTTCCTGCCTGTTAAACCAATAGATATACAATAAAATGCT
Organism: Entomophthora muscae; assembly: GCA_014839935.2. Taxonomy (NCBI): domain Eukaryota; kingdom Fungi; phylum Entomophthoromycota; class Entomophthoromycetes; order Entomophthorales; family Entomophthoraceae; genus Entomophthora; species Entomophthora muscae. The sequence goes on along the minus strand of QTSX02000011.1, from coordinate 168,481 downwards.
CTTAAGAACATGTAATGACTCACAAAAGTATGCAGCACTCTATACTGCATATTACCAAGCAGAGGTATAGTGCCATACATACCAGCAAACAAAAGGTTGGCAAAATCATTTGCCATCATAGAGATATGGGCCACACCTGGATTAGGGATCCACATGAACCCCTTGATACTTTCTACTGGTGGCCCAATATACTGGACAGCATTCAAGAGGTGCTTGGACAGTGTGAAGTATGTGGGAAGTATGTACGCTCCAAGGCACTCCTAAGTCCCTGATGCTAGTATTGATAGCCCAACTGTTCAAGGTATGGGGGATGGGAATTGTGAGGCCCATGTCTGGAGATAGCAGAAGCAAAAGATAAACCATCCCTGCCGTCAACTACACAACATGGTGGCTAGTAGCCCAAGCTACCAAAGAAAACAAAGAGAAGGGTGGGAGGCAGCTCGTTGGTGAAGGGATCATTGCCAAGCTGGGAACCCCTGAGCCCATGGTTACTGATGCAGGGGCAGAGCTCAACACCATTGCCACAGATTTCAACCTTTCCCAGAAAGGAGTTAAGCATATGGCTGCCCATATCAAGGAACCAACCCCAATCTGCCACCTGGCTAGCCTCGGGGAACTGACAGGGTGCAACCTGGGTGGGCAGGGCCCACCAAAGGATAACTGTTAACTTGATGAGGTAGGATATTGGCTTGCCCACCCAGGACCACAGGCCATGAGCATAAACAATATCATCAGTTACTACTGTGAGAGTAATGTATACAATCCTTTATAGCTTATTGGTATGGTTCAGTGGCATCTCAGCAGGAGATGAGGGTATTGGTTTAGGGGTGACAGGGGGTTCCATGTAAAATATATAGGCCAGCAGGAAGGTGGATTTATCTCTAAACAGGGGGCTCAGTAAACTGCCAAGGACCCTTCCAGCTGTATTGGTCAACTCTTTTTTCAAGCCAAGGGATCTCATGCTGCTACTGTGTCTGAGGGGTAATCCTTGTGCTCGGGCTGTAAGGGGTACTCTGTAAAATGGATAGGACCCAGTGGAGCCCCTGGCAGATGGTATGTAGCTGGCTGGTTGTCAAGAGGGCCAGAGGATCTTTGCACCAACCGGCAAATGGTAAGGATAAAGCATGGTAATGATTGGGGAACCCAATCTCCCGTAACATTTTATTTTAAAATGCTGCTGGGGATGGATCTTGTCATGTTCTGAGGCGCGGCACAGACACACAACAGGAAATCCTAATCTTAGGATTGGATTTTTACTAAGTCTTGGTTAGATGACAGGGAATGCTATATGTTTATCTTGCTGCCCTGGAAGAATAATCTCTACTAGCTGTGGCTAGAGAGAGGCGCAGAAGTACTGAAGACACAAAGACAAAAAAGTGAATAGAACTTAATTTTTATTGGTGAATATGAAATGGAATATATAGTGGTTAGGAATACCACAAAACACTACCAGGACGGTAAGATCACTTGCCACCAGTGTGAGTGGTGCAAGTGAGTTGTGCAGGATCAAAAAACCAAAAATTGTATTTCCTGATTCAGTCATCAACTCATTTCAAGAGGCAAAAGCAAAAGCAAGAGATTTGTCTTCAAAATGGCCCACTAAAGGCAAAATCAATACATGGTGAATAGCGGTATTCACAACATTGCCCTCCCTTAGATTGGCCTTAGGGGGTGGTACTTGCAGAGGAACTTGGCATGCACTTGATCAAAATGACAACCACTGGAGAGGAGCTTCATGGTGTACTTGGACCCTTGTTTGAAGGTCACTTCCAGAGGGCTGATCCACAGAGTTTCCAGCTTATGTGCGCGCCCACCTACTTTATGTTGGTAGTAAAGAACATGGTCGCCAACATCAAATTCAGGCAAGGGGGAGCGTCCAGCATTATTGGGAGAAAGTTCAAGCATCTTAGTCTTGTATGCAGAAGTGTAGGCATTGGCCTGTATATCAATTATGCAGTTGACTAGATCCTTGATGTGGTTGTCAGGATTCATGGCCTTATCAGAGGAAAGCAGGGGGCCCCCAAGAGCAATGGGGTAGTAGCCTCTTGCCCATACAGCATAGCAAAGGGGGAGTACCCAGTGACACAATGTTTGCTAAGGCAATATGTGAAGAGAGCAGCAGGTAAGTATAGGTCCCAGTTGGCAGTGTCAGAGTAGGTGAGCTTCCTCATGATGGAGAGCAGTGTTGAATTTTCACGCTTGACAGACCCATTGGTAGAAGGGTTTTAGGGGGCATAGAAAGACTGGTGGGACCCCAAAGCTTTGACAACAGAGGTTACCAGCTTGGTATTGAAGTTGGTTTCATTAGCTGAGAGCAACACTTGAGGGCAACCATGGCGGTAGAAAACATCTTGTAACAGGAAGGCAGCAGTTGTCTTAGCCGTGATGTCCTTTGTAGGGCAAGCCTCTACCCACTTGCTGAAGTAATCAACAGCAATCAGGATAAAGCAACACCCAGAACGTGAGCAGGTGAGAGGACCTACCTCATCAATGCTGACAGTGTGGAAGGCATGTTGCAGGGGGACTAATGTGAACTTGTGGGCAGCAGCTCAAGGCCTTTGCAGCTGGCAATTGTGGTAGCTAGCTATGACGTCTGGGATCAGCAGGCAAAGGTTCTCCCAGAATTAATTCTTTTGAAGCCAATCAAAGGTCTTGGCAATGCCTCCATGCCCAGTCTCTTTATGAGCTTGCAGCACCACTGAGAGGCAAAGACTGGGCCATAAATAAGGCAGATACTGATCTTGTACCTTCTTGAAGAGCTGATTGTTGCGTATGAAGGTATCTTTGGATAGCTTGGACAAGGCCAGTTGTTTTTCTTCTGTCTTGCTTTCCCAAGAAGAAGGGTATCCAATTAGTTTGTACAACTGGTCAGCCTCTGCAGGATGTAAAGCAAGAATGGGCATTCTGGATAGCCCATCAGTGTTCTGATGTTGCATCTCAGGGCAATAGAGCATAGTGAAGTTGTAACCTTGCAGATGTAGGGCCCATCTAGCTAGGTGCCCTTCTGGCTCCTTAAGTTGTTGTAACCATTTAAGCAAAGCGTGGTCAGTGACAACTGTGAAATGGGTACCATACACGTAGTGGCAGAACTGTTTGACTTCATGCAACATGGCAAGACACTCCTTCTCTGTGACACTATAATTCTTCTCATTCTTGTTTAGAACAGGGAAGTATAAGCCACAGGATAGTCTACACCCTTGTCATCTAGTTGGGCCAAAATAGCCCCAATAGCAAGATTGCTAGCGTCAATGTATAGGATGAACTCCTTATCATAGTCAGGATACACTAGGATTGGCGCCTCTTTGAGTTTTTGCTTAAGGGTCTCAAAGGCTTGCTGTTGACTGGCGGTCCATTGAAAAGGGACATTACGTAATAGCTGGACTAGAGGTTCACTAGTATTGGTGAAGTCAGGGATAAACTGTCTGTAGTAGCCCATCATCCCTAGAAAGACTTGTACCTCTCACAGGTTGGTGGGCGGATGCATTTTGTCAACGGCCTCAACCTTCTTAGTCATTGGGTGAATCCCTGTCTGGGTTACTTCATGGCCCAAGAATTCAAGACCCTCTTTGAAGAAGGCGCACTTGGAAGGTTTTAGTTTGAGGCCAGCTTCCCAAATCTTTAGGAACACCTCTTTGAGATGAGCCAGGTGGTTGGTGAAGGTAGCGCTAAAAACTGTTATATCATCCAAGTATACTAGGACGCACAACAACTTCAAGTTGCAGAGAATGGAGTCCATGGACCTTTGGAAGGTGACCAGGGCGTTGCAGAGTCCCTGCAGCATGCAAGTAGGCTCAAAAAGCCCTTCAGATGTAATGAGCGTGGCTTTTTGGTAATCCTTGGGTGACAGATCAACTTGTCAGTATCCAGATGCCAGATCCATTGTGGAGAAAAACTTAGAGCCTCCAAGACGTTAGAGAGCATCATTGATATGCGGCAAGGGGTACAAGTCCTTCTTGGTTAAAGATTTCAATCAGCAGTAGTCCATCACAATACAATGACCTCCATTTTTCTTCTTTAAGATGAGTAGCAGGGATGCCTAAGGACTCTGGGAAGGTGCCAGCAGCCCAGCGTCCAACAGTTGTTTGAGCTCTTTAGTTACCTGGGCATCCTCTACACGGCTGTGGCAATATGGTTTAGCACAGAAGGGAGGAGCGTTGCCAGTGTCAATCTGATTGATAATGCCTTTGGCTAACCCATAGTTGGTACTGTCCTTAGCAAAGATGTTGGAAAATTGGTCTAGCAAGTCTAGCACCTCTTTCTGTTGAACCAGGGACAGCTGTGGAAAGTCTTGCACAGTGAAAAAGGATAGGACTTGGGGTTCATCCTCAGGTAGGTTAAAATCTTGGAATATGCCAAAGGGATGAAGAGACAGGACATCAGGAGCGTTAAAAAACTTGCCATATCTGACAACCTGCCCCCTAGACACAGTCATGGGAGTGCAGTCAGGTTGACTACCAACAATTGAACAGGGTCCTTATGAGAGACATCTAGGATTCCAGGACAGAGATAAGGTTTTTTGCGCCCTAATGAGGGGAGAGAGTAAAACTCCAAGAAGGTTTGTTCAGGTAGTTTGTACAATATCTGGGAGTCCAGGATGACCTGGGAGCCAGGTGGGATGGTGACAGCAGATGTGGCTAGGAGAGGGATCCCCTCATATGCAGGACAAGCCATGGGTGGAAATTTCATGTTTGGAGTTTGGGTGCAATATTTGAGGTTGAAAACCCCAGTGGGATATTCCAAGGCACATGTCTTGAGACTTTTCCTGGGAACTTTAACTGGCTCTTCAAAGATCAGAGGGATTTGTATCCCATAATAGAGAGGTAACCTTCTTTTAAGTTGATTATCCCATTATAATTCCTAAGGAACTGAGTTCCAACTAAGAGATTGTAACTCTTGTTTTCCAAGACAACTGCTGGCGCAGCTAGGAGAAGCTTGCCAAACTGCATGGGTAGAGGGGAGTACGCCCCTATAGTATGGGTCATAGACAGTCCAGCCGTGCCATATGACTGGTGATAATTAAGGTCAGGGGCAAGTTTGAGTTTCTTCACAAGCTTGGAGGAGACAACGTTGACTGGCAAGCCAGTGTCTAAAACGGCCTTGATCTTCACTTTTTGAATGGATATCTCCACTCAAGTGGTAGTGCAACCAAAGGGTGGAAAGACAGCCAAGATATCTTGAGCCTCTACTATTTTCTTATCCCACTTCTCAATCATGCATCTTAATCCTTGGAACTCCTTATAAAAAGTTTGGAGAGGGATCAAAACAGATACATTCTTGAAGACAGCATCAGCAACCTCAGCAGCTTCTTCTGACAACTCCACTAGCACGGGGGACCTCTAACCTGAGTGAGGTAAGGGAAAGAGACAACTTCTTTGGCTTCAGGCAAAGGCTTAATGGTAGTTGTAGTCTTTACTGATTGCAACTTATAGGGGACTGTAATGGTTTCAGGAACAGCCAGGACAGAGTACCCATATGCGTCGGCATTGTCAGTATCAGAGTCATCCAGGTCAGAGTTGTCAGAGATATTGTGGAACAAGAGGAGAATAGGAGGAGCCTTATTATCAGCAGACTTGGGGTCAAATATAGATGGAGGTATTGAAGGAGACTGGGGAGAATTGTCAACCAAGAGCATCTCTGCCTCTAGGTTGACTGCTCTTTTCCCGCCTGCTCTTTTGGATCAGCTCCTTCAACCCGCGGGTAGATGCAGACTCAAGAATGGTGACCTATCTGGCCACAGTTGTGGCAACCTTGGCGTCAAGGAGGATTTTGCGAGTTCATGGTAAGAATGCAAGGACCACAGAAAGACAAACCAGATTTAGAAGCAGCTCAACTTTCCCTAACAACTGCTCCAGAATGGGTAAGATGCATGTCCTGCAACAGTGTCTTTATGCTCTTCATAGAGGAAAGCATAGCTTTATGGGCTTTGAAGTGAAGACACAGAAGCTGGTTAACTTTGAGGGCTTGAGCGCAAGCCATGTAAGCTTCATGGGCTTTCAATTTTCTGCTTGTTATCAGTTGTTTTCCTTCCATGTAGAATCTGTCTGTGAACTCAGCTAGTGTCTCTTTAGGCTTGAAAGCAATGTGCATAAAAGCATCCTTTTTTACTTCCAGGCTAAGGTCACCACCAAACTTGTCAATCAGAAGCTGCTTCATATCTTCCCATGTCTCAATGGTGGGTAGTTCAGGCACCACCACCTCCTGGCAATTTGGGTGTAGACAGGTCAAAATATGTTCCTTCTTAACCTCATTTGATGCTTGTCCCATGGCAGTTTCATAGATAGTTGGGAAAGCTGCAATGGTTGAGGTTCTGGGATCAAAGACTTGTTTAAAGGTAGGCTTGAAGTGTACTTTGGGAGTTGGACCACCATTGTTGCTATTGAGTACTTTTATACTCAGGGAAAATTCTGTTTTGGATTCAGAGGGGGACTGTCTAGCCCACAGCTGACAAACACTTACTTCAAGGGTAGTCAGGATCTCAACAGCGCAGTCACCTGTATCATTAGCTTGAGTGGACTGTTGTTCAGTAACATCTAGGCGTTGACCTTGGGAGGTCACTACTGTGGAGAGCTCAACCAGTCAAGAGATAAGGGATGGCCCCAATGAGAGGCAAGGAGCAAACCTGTTGTTCACGGAGTCAATCAATTCACTCATCTCTTGTACATCTCTATCCAGCTCAGTATGATCCTGCTTCAAATGATCCACCTTGTTAGCTAGGGAAATTAGTTCCCTAGCACATTGGATTTGAGGGGCTCCTGGTAAGCCAGGGCAGCAACCATCTTTGTCAACAACCCCAACTGGACTAGCAACAGTTGTCAGCATCTTGCATAAGGCAGACAGTTCTTGCTGTAGCTCAGCAACTTGAGTAGTCAACTCAAGCCCCTGGGGGTCAGGTTGAGAAGGCTCAGTAGGATGTCCTTGACTATGAGTAGTTGTACATAGCTCTTAAATAGCATCCCATATTTTCTGCTCTCTATCCACCAAGTCATCAGAAGGGGAAGAGGGCAGAACATCTGGCTTGGGCGTAGATAATTCATTCACTCAACTCTGTAGTTTGGCTATAGCAGCGGCAGTGGCAGCTCTCTCTTGACCAAACACTGTACTGAGTTCATTGAGGCTATTAGCAGCAAAGTCCACTACCTGCTGTAGTTGCTCAAATGAATACATGCTGAATGCATTGAGCTGCTGCACAAGTTGTTTGAAGTTGGAGAGATAAGTGTTCAAGGTGGAATCTACTTGAGTTTGCCAGGGTTGTTCTAGCTAGTGAAACTTGTGTAGACGCTCCCTGACGTATTCAGGGATGAACTGGCGCATTTGTTTAATAGAATTAACCAAACAGGTCTGGGAGGTAACAGAGTTGCGCTGATTGTCAGATACCAAGGAAAACAGGAAATTAATCCGCTGTTGGTAGGCAGCAAAATGGTCCCAGTGATGAGTAACCGCTGCTTGTAGAGACAAGATTTCTTGGATGTGGAGCCCCAACACCATCTGATGGTGGGCCAAGGCAGGCTGCACAAAGGACAATAGCAAGTGCTCAGCATAGCCAGTTGCTGAGAGGAGATGTTGTGGAATTTGAGGAGCCACAATTAATTTGTAGTATTCAGCCCAACTGAACTGCAGCTGAAGGCAAGGGATGGCTCCTTCACGGGCTATCCCAAGGGCTACTGTCATGACTTGTTCCAAGTCAGGGGTACCCATGGGGTAAGCAACTAGGCAGGGACCATTCCCAAGGTTCAGTACAGTAGGGATAATAGGCAGGTTGGCAATATCTTCCTCAATAGGAGGGCTAGTAATTTCAGGTGAAGTTGGCTCTTGTATAGGCGGAGGCAAAGGACCTGAAAACGTGGATGCAAAAGGGATAACCAAGGGGCTTACAGCCCCTGTAGTGAGCACCATTTTTGTCATATTCTGAGGCGTGGCACAGACACACAACAGGGAATCCTAACCTTAGGATTAGATTTGTACCAAGTCTTGGTTAGATGACAGGGAAGGCACTGTAATTACCTTGCGGCCCTGGAAGAATAATCTCTACTAGTTGTGGCTAGAGAGAGGCGCAGAAGTACTGGAGACACAAAGACAAAAATATGAATAGAACTTAACTTTATTGGTGAATTAGGAAAAGGAATATATAGTGGTTGTTGATACCACAAAACACTACCCAGAAGGTAGGATCACTTGCCACAAGCATGAGTGGGGCAAGTGAGATGTGCAAAGACAAGAAACCAAACAATTGTATTTCCTGATTCAGTCATCAACTCATTTCAAGAGGCAAAATTAAAAGCAAGAGATTTTTCTTTGAAATGGCCCACTGAAGGCAAAATTGACACATGGTGAATAGCAGGATTCACAACATGTGTAATGTCTGCTTTGAACTCTTCCCAGTTGTTAAACTGGTTGTCAGTTTGTGAGCCAACCCAGGTGGCAAAACAGTAGGCTTCAGCCTTGTAAAGGCGCTTGGTGGCTTCCTGGACCCATTTTTCATGGGGGATGTGGCTGGCGCAGAGTTTAGCGGCTGAGTGTTCTAGCCAGTTGATGATTTTTCTTTGGTTTTACCAAAGAACTTGTTGATACCAATGTATTTGGTGTTGATAAATTCACCTGTGATAGGTAGTTGTGCGTTTGTTTGTGGTTGAAGAGAGCAACTGTATTGAATTATCTTGACACATGCTTTGGGCATGACCAGTCCTTTGAATACAGTGCATCCACTAGGTATATCTTTGTCAATGTTGTGGATGAAGAAGTATGTTTTCCAAGTCTCCTGGGATGTGGTCTGGTTGAGTACGTGAGCAAAGGTGGGTGGGTTTTGTCAGTCATTTTCTCTTTCATGGGTGTGAAGAATTGTTGACCAGGGATTGTGGAAAGCTTAATTCATTAGACGGCTATTGGCAATTAACCAGGGCTAATCAATTACCCTTTTGAAAGTTAGTGTCAATTTATCATATATTAAATAAATGATTAGTGGACCATGATGTTGTTGCCAAGGAATATTGCGCCACGGCGCCGCCACCTTAAATAACAAGTGCCATGGTGCCAGGATTAAATATTCTTGGCGCCAGAGCACCGCTCTAGTTTACATCAAGCACCGGGACGCCAGTACAATTATTTGCAAGCGTCAGAGCACCGCAATAATTTACATCAAGCGCTGAGGCGCCAACACAATTAATTTCAAGCGCCAAGGCACCAGCTTTGAGAAGAAATGATACTGAGGCGCCAGGTCCTAATATAGAAGTTTCTGTATACCAAACATGCGTGATATCTGGTGTGCTAGCAGAGGGCACCCTTGTGCTAGGTACCACAGCATTGCGGGATTGTGCCCTAAAATAGAAGGTTGTCCCTTTTTCTGCCAACCCAACCCAGACTCTACAGTGCGCTGGAATTTCCTAGAAGACATTGCCAGTGACTGGTGATTAGTAATATGATAATACCCCTATATAATGTGTTAGCAGTAAATGCCAAGGGGCAGAATTTTACCTACTTGTATAGGACCCAATAAAGATAACTACTACAATCTAAATTGATCAATGTCTTCTGAATCTTCACATTTAAAGGCACATAGTGAGTGTGTGCCCCTGCCTCCTAATTCTCCTGTTGAATCTGCTGGTGTAAGCTAATTTTCAACAAGTGGTACTCACTACAGGGGCACCACACACTCTGACCAACCTTTGTCCTCCAAGTCTGACGTGCTTCCTTCTATTCCCAAAGACCTAACTGGATTTTGGGAACATTACTCAGTAATGGAAACTAGCAATGTCAAGAGAGACCAGCTTTTCTGTCAGCAGGAGGATGTGATCAATGTAGAAGACCTACCGGTACTTCCTTCCTGCCAATACACTGGAGTTCCTGTGGTGCCGCTGGCACACCTTACCCTAGTCAATTGCCAAGACCTGGCATCAGTGGCCTCTGGACTTTTCCTTGGATATCAGCTTATCCAGGAGCCCACCAACACTCAGTTGTCCCTCTTCCACCAACACCCAGAGGCTCAACGCCTCATGGCTATATTTTGTAGTTATCTGGTAACTGAAAAAGAGAGCCTCAAGCGTTTCCCCACCCTCAAGAGAGCAACTAACTACTTGCAAGGATTTGCCCACCCTGAATTACATCAACTACTGGGAGTACAATCCTGACATCATTTGGAGCTCTGAGACCTGGATACGTATGTGGAACGTCAACACCATTACCAGGACTGGCTAGTACAACAGTTGGACTCCGGGTTTGAGGAGATCCAAGCTTACACTAAAGCCAACAAGGAAAACCAAGCCACCCTGGCCTGTCAGCTGGAGGACCTCGCCCACCAGCTAAATAGCTGCTTTTTCCATATCATAGAACTGACTCTGAAGAATTTTGGGTTGAGCCCCGCCTGGGTCCGGGACGTTACCCACCACGCCATAGCCATTGAACAGTACGTAGAAGGGGCTCACGTAACCAAGAGCAACATGGATGACCTTCTTGCCAAGCATGACACATACCTGGAGCAACAAGGTAGTTGCCTGCATGACCTGGACAAGAAGGTTGCCAACAACACTGACAATATCAACAAGGTGCAACAACTTGCTTGGCAGGAGAATGAGGAGTCCAGTAATATTGCTAATGCTGCCAAGGCTGAGGTTCTGGCACTCCAAGACAACTTCATAAAATATGATGACCATATCAAGGAATTCATTCAAGAAGAGGTCTCCCAGCTACGCCAGGAGTTCTCATTCAAATTTGTAAAGGACTCAACCACTGAGGGCCACTGCCACCCTGAACTTCACCAAGTACAGCAACAAGTAGAGGATATTGCGGCTACAAATAATGAGATGTTCTGGGAAATGAAGCAAGTACGCAACAAAGGAGAGCAGAGTATAGCCTCCCTCAAGGCCAAGCTGGAGGAATTACAAGCTGAACTGAAGGGACATGAGGAGCGCTCTGCCTCCCAGCGTGCAGCCATAAAAGACTTCTGCAAAGGAATGGTTCAGTGTACTAGGTTAATTGAGCGCCTTTGCTCTTCCCTCCAAAATGCAGAGATAGAGATAGCATATACTTGGGCCAAGTTGTTGGACACCAGATGCTACTGCACTGGCCAAGACTTGGGAGGACCTGGTCTTACTGCAATGCCTTCTGGGGAAAGCGCCACACTACAGCCCACTTCCAGTTCAGTATATGACGATGGGGCTACCTCATCCTCCTCAGGCCACCAAAGCCTTCCACGAGTCTTTGCTGTCCCTCCCACACCTGTCAATACTCCACAAGCCCCCAGGGAGACTGGTCCAGCTGGGAGCTCTTGCACCAACCTCTTTGACCAAAGCCGCTGTGAAGAGTCTCCCCCTTGCCGTTGTCCCCAGGACAAAACCCCTACGCAATTCAAGCCAATGAACTTGCCCAAGTTTGATACTAAGGGCAATGTACACACCTTCATCTGTCTTTTTGAGATGTCTATGTAAGGGGCCAACAACCAAGACAAGGCCACCACACTACTCAATCAATTGAATGCAGCTAGTACCAATTTAATCATCCTGCATATGCCCAAACACAATTGGTTGTATGTAGCGCAAAAAACGCGCTCTTATACAAATTTGGTAGTATTGCTCAGGTTACTGAGAGGAAGAATGAGTTCTTGATGATTAGCTTCAGAAAAGACAAGAAAATAGCTGACTTTGCCAACTTTTTCTATCTTGAGGCGCAGATCCTCACTGGCTTAGGGTCCCTGACTGTGTATGACGCCCATATAGCTTTATGTGCCTCAGTAAAGCCCTACAAAGCCTTGTACCAAACTCTCATGCCGGCTTTCCAGGACAACTGCACCTTAGACGGCATGGTACGCTACTTACACCAGTGTGGTGACACCTTTGAACCCCCCAACACTGGATCAAAGCACTCCCAGTCTCCAATTATCCAGGGCACTTGGAGGCTCCCATCAACAACAACAAGTCCCCATCAAAACCCAATATCACCAAAGTAATCTGTCACTGTTGCAACTGGAAGGACCATAATGCCTCTAGTTGCAACTCAAAGACAGATATACATGTGTTGCCCCCCTTGGAACCTGAAGTGCAGGGAAAAGTTAGCGTGGAGTAGAGGACAAGCTCTCTACATCCACGTAACCCACAAACGTTCCACCTGACCTACTCTTTACGCCTGATACCAGGTTTTTGGGAAATGCACTCCATCAGGTCCTTGTCAATGATGTGCATATGGCACAGATCTGCTCCAAGGTTCAGGCCTCTTGAGAGGCCACTAAGGAAGTGTCCAAGCCTTACGCTTGCCAGTTATTAGACAACACGCCTGATACAGAACCTCAACACTCAGGTGACGCCACCCCTCTTAGGGGCGTCAATGTGGCCATCCCCATGGAGACAATGAAGGATCACCATCCCAAACTATGTAACAGTATTGTCAAGTTTCTCTCCACTGCCAACAATTTAGACATCCACTTAGTAAACAATATTGGTTCTTCTTATTCTGAGTGTACTTACGCTGATATTTTTGTGAATAAACTCAAAGTACAAGATATCATCAACACTGGGGCCCCTATAAATATAGTGTCCTCCAAGTTAGTACGGCAAATGGGGCTTTCTCCAGATATTGATCACAAGAAATTATATGGTACAGTAGGACTAGACTGTACCATTGCCCAAGGAGCATACAGTGTGCTCCCCTTACGCTTTGGTTCTCTGGCAGTCTCTGCCCCAGCTATAGTGCTACCCAATGAGAACTACAATATCTTGATTGGAACCTTGTTCATGCAACAGTATGGAGTAAAGACTGACCTCAAGAACAATGTCCTCAAAATATTAGGACAGGCAATTCCACTGTATTACAACCAAACAAACCCAGAGATGGGTAGCCAAACCACTCCCTATGTTAATCTTGCATATTGCAATGATGTTGTCCCAGTCAAGTATTGTAAATTGGGACGTTGGGTTAAACATCTGCTCACTCAAGTTGAAGAATACAAGGATCTGCCATTGCGTGCCAACTCTTCTTACACTATTCTGGCTGGACATCAGGTGCTAATGGATGTCAGATTAGATTTACAAATCCCTCAAGGGCTTTACAGGGAAGTAGAAACCCCCCAGAATTGCTCTAGGCTAGAACCCTTGGTTGCGCCTGGCATTGTGCTACCTAATCATGGGCCCATAAAGGTGTTACTTGCCAACCTCAATCACTCTCCTGTTGAGGTAAAACGCCATCAAGTGGTGGTGTACTTTCATCTATTACCGGTAGAAGAAGTGATGGAGATACACAATTTTGGCACTCTGGATGAGTTTGGCCTTCCTTTGGAAGAATTAATACCACCTGCTGTATGCACCATCATCCCCCAAGAGCAACTACAAGGAATCACTGTTACCCAACAGGACACAGCCCTTGCCCTGTTTGAGAAATACAAGGAGATATTTGCCAAGGATGACTTTGATATTGGGTGTGCACGTAACACACTCCACCACATTGACACAGGCAAATAACACCATATCTGCCTTTGTCCCATACAACGTTATTGTGCCTCTGACACTGCAGTAGATGAGGAAATAGAGAAACTGGTCCAATTGGGTCTACTGTCCCATCCAAGAGCCTGTGGTTGTCCCCAGTACTCATAGTCAAGAAGAAAGATGGGAGAAACTCTGTTGTCATTGACTATCACAAGCTCAATAACATCACTAAGAAGGACTCCTATCCTCTTCCATGTATTAATGATGCGCTTGATTGCCTGGGAGGCGCTAAGTTCTTTTCCGCAATGGATCTAATCTCTGGATATTGGCAAATTGAATTACCTCCTGAGGAGCAAGAAAAATGCGCCATCATTACTAGTCAAGGTCTTTTTCAACCTACCCAAATGCCACAAGTACTGTGCAATGCACCTGCTACATTCCAACGTGCCATGGATGATATGCTTCATGATCTCAAGCTGAGCTGCGCTTTAGTCTATCTGGACGACATCAATATCTTTTCACGGACATTCTCTGATCACCTTCAACACCTCAAGGAGGTTTTTTGGCGCCTAGCGGCTGCTAACCTTAAGGTCAAACCCAGGAAGTGCGACTTCTTTAAGGACCAGCTTGGATACCTTGGCTTTGTGGTTGACGCCAAAGGATTATGGCCCCAGCCGGCCAAAGTTGAGGCCATAGAGAAAATGAAGGTGCCGTCCAACAAGCAAGATGTCCATGTGTTTCTGGGCATGATTTGTTACTATTGACGCTTTGTCAAAGATTTCTCAAGGAAGGGGGAGGCCCTCTTCCATTTTCTGAAGAGTAATGTGCAATTTGACTGGACCCCAGCCTGTCAACAAGCCTTTGAAACCCTACACTTGAGTCTCATAAACAAACCAATTGTGCAATACCCAGACTTCAGCTGTGAATTCATTGTTCAAACAGATGCCTCACTGACTGCTGTGGGTGGTGTGCTTTCCCAGGTGGATTCCAATGGTGAAGAACACCCTGTAGCTTACTGCAGCAGAACTCTGAACGTCCATGAGCTTAACTATACCGTGACTGAACAGGAGTGCCTGGCAGTGATATACTCATACAAACAATTTTGTGTATACCTACATGGCGTTCACTTCAAAGTAATCACAGATCATGCATCATTATGCTGGCTCCAGAACTTGAAAGAACCTGAAGGGCACCTAGCACAATGGGCCCTAAAGCTCCAGGCCTACAACTTTGAAATATCACATAGAGCAGGCGTCAAACATTAGAATGCAGATGGACTATCTTGGCTACCAACAGTAGCCCACCTGGCTGATGTCTCTGATCTACTTTAAAATAAGATGCTGGCAGGCAACTACCAGGACAAGTCTGAAGAAGTACAGCGCACACTAGATAGGCTGCTGGAAGACACCAAAATCAAGAATGGGCGTATATTGAAACACACTTTAGAAGGAATAAGAATAATGCCCAGACCATCAGAACAGGCTGATCCAATGGTTTGTGCTCATAAGGCAATAGGGCATGGCGCCTTCTGGAAGACACTTGCACAACTAAAAACCACATACTTCTGGGAAGCCATGGCCTTTGACGTACAAGAAACGCTGAGCTGCTGTAAAGAATGACAAGGGGAAAGCTGTTCAAAATGTCAACATCCTATCATTTAGCTCAACCTAACTTTGCTTGGCACACTGTCTCAATTGATATCATAGGACCCTTGTCAGTCAGCAACTATTGCACTAAATACATCATTGTTACAATAGACCACTTGACCAAATGGATGGAAGAAAAAGCGGTGTGTGACTTAGGTGCTAACACTACTGCAAAATTCCTACTTGAACAGATCATATTACGTCACAGTTGCCCCCAAGTTATCCTCACTGACAACAGCACCAACTTTACTTCCCATATGGTGACCAAGCTTAATGAACTTATGGGAATCTGAGGAGTATTTTCAAAACCCTACCACCCCAAGTCAAATGGAATGGTAGAGAGAGTTAATGGGATCTTAGTAGGCATCTTGAGGAAATTGGCTGCTAGCTGCCCCGCTGAGTGGAACACGTTCCTGCTGCCAGCTATCTTTGCCTACAACATTGCCACTCACTCCTCTACAGGGAAATTGCCATTTCAACTCTTACATGGCAGGCACCCTGTGTTATCCCCCATTTTTTACTCCTGTGTCAGGGAAGAAGACAACCAGTCACCCCATGCGTACCATCAAAGGCTTGCCCGCACATTAATTCAACTACAGTCAGAAGCCTATTCCAATGCATTGGCTAAGAAGATAAGGAGTCAGGAAAAAGACAACGTCTGCCGGGCCCCTCTCCAAGAGTTCCAAGTAGGTGACTGGGTGCTCTTCCATAACACACATGGATTTGGCAGAGCGCACAAACCGGCCACCCTATGGATAGGCCCATTTGGAATCATCTCCCAGATGTCCACAGACGCTTACACTATTAAAGAGGTTAAGGATAGACAGATGATAAACCAGGTACACGCAAAGTTCCTGAGGAAGTTTGTAAAGAATCCCCCTTACAAAGAATAAAATGATACAACTACAAGAACTAAGTATATGGGAGAGTAAAGGAGAGGAACCAAGACAAAAAATAAGAAATAAAACAAATAAACTATAATTATAAATAAAGAATAATGCAGCAATGCTTTATTGCTAGACTATTCAGGGAATGACGCTCAGAGCCAGAAGTAGGAGACCCATTGACTGAAGGCCTGTTTGAGGTACCTGTAGAAGGGACACCGCCTGAAGGAAGACAAGGGATGGAACAACCACTGGGGGCAGTACAAGGGCGCTTTGATGCTGAAAGGGAAACCAGAGGAGCTACCAACTTGTATTCATCATTGTCCATTTGGTTACAGACAAAGGCAAGAGCCACTAACATTTGGCACCACGCCAATTGGGAATTGCAGGACATACCAGTCCAACTGCACAGAGGCAACCAAAGATTACTCTTGTTGACTAGACGTCCCCACCCACCATAAGCAGAGAAGGCAGAGCCTATAGTTAGACAGTCAAGCAGCACATCTTCCATGTAGGAGTAACATGCCAGCAAGGATACCTTTGACTGATAAGCTAGCCTGCAGAAGTTTTTGAGGCAACACCCTGCAAAACCCACAGCACCAGAAGAACACACCTCGGGAGGATACCACATGAAGTGGGCAACAGATGTGGCCAAGGGAAGATACACCTGGGGGTTGTTGTCCTTCACTGCCTTCACAAACAAACACAAGGCCAAAGAGAAGCAACAGGGCACATTAGCCTGAAGGTCCAGCCCAAGAGTACAGGTAAGCTCAGGATCAGCAGACTGTTCCAACACCCAGATGCAAGCTGCCTCACAAACGTATTGGTTACGCTGGGTAATGGTATAGACATGCTGCAAAGAAAATCCACTGGTATCTTTGGCCGTGATGTGCAGACAGAGGTCAACCTCCCCAATTATCCACTCCACACCGTAGCTACTGTGGTAACAAGCGCCCAAGCAGATTGGCATCACAGTGTTGTCTTTAGCAAACAATGCTTGGACATATATGTATAATGTCTCTTTGTGGTGGCTTACCCCAAATCAATTGATGATGGCAGGGTAGGCAGAAGGCAACTCTTTGGAGTTGCGACAAGCACTAAGTAATGCAGAAGGTGTTGAAAGCGGGGAGGAAGGAGTTTCAAGGATGATATTGTCAGACCAATCCTGTAAATCCTTGAAGCCAAGGCAAGGAAGTTGGATCAAGGGCGCCTCAGTCTCCTCAAAAATAGAGTCTATCTCCCCTTCCCCTTTGACATGCATGTCCGCGCCGCGCTCTGACCCTGCCACTGTGGTATCACAGTCCTGGGCCCTCAACTGATGACTGCTAACGGGAAGTAGCTGGTTCAGGAAATGGACCCAAGAAGAGCGCGGCATTTGCATAAACGCCTTACAATCTTCATCCATCATACCAGCCATGAGGTCTTGGTAGACTTGGCGCAAGGAAGGTTGATTATTATTGGGGGCGCTCATGAGGAAAAGAATGTAGGGTAGCCCTGGTCCAGTGGGGGGATATGTGAAGAAAAGTTGATCAGGGATTGTGGAAAGCTTAATTCATTAGGCGGCTATTGGCAATTAACCAGGGCCAATCAATTACTCTTTTGGAAATTAGTGTCAACTTATCATATATTAAATACATGATTAGTGGACCATGACGTTGTTGCCAAGGAATATTGCACCACGCTGCCGCCACCTTAAATAACAAGCGTCACGGCACCAGGATTAAATATTTTTGGCGCCAGAGCGCTGCTCTAGTTTACATCAAGCGCCGGGACACCATTACAATTATTTGCAAGCGCCAGAGTGCCGCAATAATTTACATCAAGCGCTGAGGCGCCAACACAATTAATTGCAAGCGCCAGAGCGCCGCAACAATTTACATCAAGCGCCAAGGCGCCAGCTTTGAGAAGAAATAACGCTGAGGCACCAGGTCTAAATATAGAAGTTTCAGTATACCAAATATGTGTGATATCTGGTGCGCTAGCAGAGGGCACTCTTGTGCTAGGTGCCACAGCATTGCGGGATTGTGCCCTAAAATAGAAGGTTGTCCCTTTTTCTGGCCAACCCAACCCAGACTCTACAGTGCGCTGGAATGTCCTAGAAGACATTGCTAGTGATTGGTGATTAGTAATATGAGAATACCCCTATATAAGATGTTGGCAGTAAATGCCAAGGGACAGAATTTTACCTACTTGTATAGGACCCAATAAAGTTAACTACTACAATCTAAATTTTTCAATGTCTTCTGAATCTTCACATTCAAAGGCACATAGTGAGTGTGTGCCCCTGTCTCCTAATTCTTCTGTTGAATCTGCCAGTGTACGCCAATTTTCAACAATGGGTGTGGTCAAAAAACTGTAGCTGCTACCAGTGATATGGAGCACCTTTTGAGGAAGCTTCAGATATGAAATTAAGAATGAAGAGAAGTATATTATATTGGATAATACTTTAGACTTATATAGCTACAGCTATGGAAGAGATTTAGTTGGATCAAACCTAGGGGTTAGTCATGTGCAGGATGGGTTCAAGCCACTGAATACTTGGACTGCCATGTGATGTTGCTTGGTTACCATTCCTGATATGTTGAACTTTATATTTGAAGGGCACCAAATCAGGTAATGACTGGATATTGAGTAGGTTGGCGGTAGCCAGAATACTTGTACATCCAGGTCATTGACATTACAAAGATTGACTTAACTGCAGGATACCACCAAATTTAAGTTAAGCCTGAAGAAAATCTAAAGAAAGCATTCAGTACCAAATATGGGTCATTTGAATGTGTTGTCCTTAACTTTGATATGAAAAACACTCCCAGTACCTTTATAGTATTGATGAATGAAGTGTTCAAGTAACACATTTTTGAAACATGGCATAGTTTACCTGGAAGACATAATCATCTATACTCCCAGAAAGGAGCAGCACTAGAAGATGTTTACATTTTACTACCACCCTTTAGGACAATCAATCAGTAGTCAAACCATCCATATAAAAGGTCTTCTCCATATAACTACCTATCCTAGGGGCACATCATTAGCAATTAGATAATCAAACTAGGCCATGCAAAGGTAAGGGCCATACCTGACATGCCAGCACAACGCAACAGGAGTGAACTCTGAACATTCTTGGGAACGGTTGCATATGTCAGGAGGTCCATCTCCAATTGGGAAGCTCTGGCTGCCCCAGTATCTGCAATCACTGGCAAGACAACCAAGCTTGTGTGGACCCCTCTGGGAGAACAACATATCTTCTAATTAAAAGTACAAATTAGTACATCACCTATATTACAACACCCTAATCAAGCAGGTATCAACAAGCTAGAAACAGAAGTTTTCAGTTACGTGACTGAAGGAGTGCTCAGGATTCAAAAATCTAAAAAAGAATAGACTCCCTGTTGGGTATGGATCAAGGGAGTTATCAATAGTAAGCAGGGATACCCCATTCATGACAAGGGACAGGTAGCAATTGCCCATTGTTTTAAAAAAGGGCAGTGTTATCAAGCAGCTGCACGGCTATTCAAAGCGTAACCAATCACAGGTCATTGGTATTCTTTAAGATGCAGCAACCCTGTCAGAAAGAAAGGATGGATGTGAAACATCATAAAAACTTACCATGTGATAGTTAAATACACCCCTGGCAAGGTTGTATGTGAATGTGACTGTATAACAGTCACTATTGAGTATTTAGCCAAATAAGTGCTCCAAAAAATAAAGTTATCTCTGTTTTTTTGATTATTGCATGTAGATAGGTTGGATTGGAAGTCTTAAGGTCAAGGTTCCTGAAAGCTAGATATCTAGGTTCAATAAAAGAACAGAAGGCAAGATTGGCTGAGTCAATCTGGGAGACTGGGTGTCTCAAAAATGGTTTAATTAATCAGGAAGATTAATTAATAAATACACAGGAATATAATTAATGGGGATTTAATTATATTGGTTAAAATTCCTTGACTGTGTCAAAAGTTTGGTTAAGTTCAACCATAAGTAAACCCCCAAATTTTGGGTTAAAAGCGCTGCTGCACTGCCTAATTGATTTGAGAAGCGCCAAGGCGCCGCAGTGGCGCCTGGTTTGAGTTTTGAAGTGTTTTAATGGGTTTTAAGGCAAAAAACTATTAAATGCAAAGATAACTAAATAAAGGCAAGGATGCCTAGGAATTCAGGGGATATCAGCTGGTTCCCAGTTGGAACATCAATAGCTGAGTTTTGGGGTGTTTAATCCACAGGGTTTTGGCACCAGGTGCTGAGGAAGCTCCATGCTTAATCAATACATTGGGATGAATGGAGTCAGGTGACTTCTTCCCATTGTAGGTTGATTCTCATAGGTTGAGAAATATTGGTGATCTTTTAGGTAAAGATCTAGGTTTGGATGACTCAAATGACATAGACCACGTGAGATGAATCATAGATTGATTCAGGAACCAGAGGGGGTTTCAGCCAAATATGCACTGAATGGTATATAAGCAAAAACAGCTAAACTTTAATAAAATATATTGTTGATTTTGACACTTTCCTCTCAACTACCTTTTCAATTATTATGTCTTCTTTGTTAAATTTTGAAAGGGCCAAATTTGGAGTAATTTGCGTGGAAACTGCTGATGCAAAGAAAGAGGTTCCTACAAGTTTGTTAGAGGAAGCTTGGGCAAGCTTGGAGGTCACCAAGACGGTGCCTGAGGATTCCTTGGTGGAAGTAAAGGCTGCGTTTGAAGAATTATACTCCAATTACTTTGCAAAAGAAGGGACTCCTGCCCAAGGAAACCAAATCTATGTGTATAATTCCTGCCTGGTACACCAATGAGTGTACAAGAAAATGCCCTTAAGAATATGTAACGACTCACAAAAGTATGCAGTACTCTATACTACATATTACCAAGTGGAGGTATAGTGCCATACATACCAGCAAACAAAAGGTTGGCAAAATTGTTTGCCATCATAGAGATATGGGCCACCCCTGGAGTAGGGATCCACATGAACCCCTTGATACTTGCTACTGGTGGCTTAACATGCTGGACAACATTCAAGAGGTGCTTGGACAGTGTGAAGTATGTGGGAAGTATGTATGTTCCAAGGCACCCCCAAGTCCCTGATGCCAGTATTGATAGCACAACTGTTCAAGGTATGGGGGATGGGAATTGTGAGGCCCATGTCTGGAGATAGCAGAAGCAAAAGATAAGCCATCCCTGCCGTCAACTATACAACATGGTGGCTAGTAGCCCAAACTACCAAAGAAAACAAAGGGAAGGGTGGGAGGCAGCTTGTTGGTGAAGGGATCATCGCCAAGCTGGGAACCCCTGAGCCCATGGTTACTGATGCAGGGGCAGAGCTCACCGCCATTGCCACAGATCTCAACCTTTCCCATAAAGAAGTAAAGCATATGGCTGCCCATATCAAGGAACCAACCCCAATCTGCCACCTGGCTAGCCTCAGGGAACTGACAGGGTGCAAACCGGGTGGGCAGGGCCCACCAAAGGATAACTGCTAACTTGACAAGGTAGGACATTGGCTTGCCCACCCAGGACCACAGGCCAGGAGCAGAAACAATAGCATCAGTTACTCCTGTGAGAGTAATGTATACAATCCCAAATAGCTTATTGGTATGGTCCAGGGGAAGCTCAGCAGGGGATGGGGGCATTAGTTTAGGGGTGACGGGGGGGGTTCATGTAAAATATATAGGCAAGCAGGAAGGTAGATTTATCTCTGAACAGGGGGCTCAGTAACCTGCCAAGGACCCTTCCAGCTGTATCAGGTCAACGCTTCTTTCAAGCCAAGGGATCTCATGCTGCTACCATGTCTGAGGGGTAATCCTTGTGCTCAGGCTGCAAGGGGTGCTCTGTAAAATGGATAGGACCCAGTGGAGCCCCTGGCAGACGGTACATAGCTGGCCGGTTGGCAGGGGGGCCAGAGGATCTTTGCGCCAGATGGCAGATGGCAAGGATGAAGCATGGCAATGATCAGGGAACCCAATATCCCATACTCTTTATTTTAAAATGCCGCTGGGGATGGATCTTGGCCTGGCAGGGGCTTGCACCCCGCTGCCAGGCTTCATTTCCTGGTCAGGTCTCTTGAGCTCAGGCGGTTTGGCGTCAGGGGTCTTAGATGGCAGTGTGGCGCTTGGCACTGGTGGGTGGCCACTGGCTGCTTTGGGATGAGAAGAGCTTGGATCCTTCTGTTTGGCAACTTGGGAGTTGGGGGCCCCTCCAGGTTCAGTGCCACTCCCTGGGCTTGGGGGAGTTGGGAACAACTTTCATAGGAAAACGGGGGCACTTCACTCAGCAAACTGCTGATGTCAAGCATTAGCACCTCAGAGAAACTCCTGCACCTTGCACTGGCAGCTTGCTTGCAAACCCCTGTGGTGCAGTTACGGGTCCAGGTCCCGGCAGGTCAACAACAACCTTATCAGTTGGTTGTGGGCTATCCAATTCCCAGTGCTTGGAACTGGGGGTTGGCAAAGGGTTTTGTTCAGGGTTCACCCCTGGTACCATATTTTGGGATTTAGGTACATCCAGATTGTCATTCCTGACGCCCACCCATATCACCCGCAAGCCAACCGGAGAGGGGAAGGGTTGAACAGTGCCCTTGTTGAAGCACTCAGCAAACTATCCTCTAACAACCCATGCCTCTGGGCGGACATGCTCCCTACAGCCTTAATGATAGGTTGAGCTCATGCCAACCGCAATGCGGGCTCTTGCTGGTATAAACTTGTCTATGGGTACCAGCTGACCATTGCCAGTCTTGAATCAGGGCCCAGGTTATCTTTACCTAAGAAGGTACCAAGTGGTGATGGCCTGGGTGTATGGCATGCCAGAAAGGACCTGGGAGCCAGGGGGATAGTGGGGAGGGACAACATTGCTCTAAAAGAAGCAGTTCTGAGTTGGGGATGGGATCTGGAAGCCAACCAGGATCTGGCCACTGCTTTCAATGGAGACCCGCCCCCAGGGCAGAACTAGAAGGTACCTGGTTCAGAGCCCCCCACTGTAACAGAAATTCTCAAGCCCCCACCTGCCAGCACCCCAGGGGAGATGCCCAACATCTACAGTTGTGCTCTCTCAGGGAAGTGATCCCATGAGCAATCATGATCAATCACTATGCTGCTGGCACTCCTATCAATTGCCTATCCTATACAGTATGGAGCTGGTTGAGCCATGAATAAGAAGGTTACTGGGACCAGCCCATGACTGCTGGGGGGTACATGGAGGGTATGTAGCTCTTGGTGATAGTCTATGGTCCCAATATCTATATCTAATAGAGGGACCTTTGCTTGGTGACTTCTCCCCTGATTTGGCTAAATCCTTCCCGGAAGCATATACTTGCACCAGGTTTATCTGTGGGGATCTCATGAAAATAGGGCTGAGTGAACCTGGGCTTGGTTTAGATAGCTATAGTAAGATACAGCTGAATGAGTGGAGAGGTATCTGGGTTGGTTGGAAGGGATATTTTGGGTACTTGTGATTGGAGGTTACACAAGACAGGATAGGGGTGTGGTTAGCAACATTGTGGTACATGAAGGTTGGTTCTGGGAGTTTAGGAGCAGTTCATAGGCTGTGGCAGTTATGGCTGTGGCCTGCTACTAAAGATGCAAAACTCGTTGGCATGGGGTGTGATGTGGCTTGCGGGCCATAGAATGGTTTGTGACTGACAGCCAACGCTGCAAACTGGACTGTGATAGGTAGGGCTTGGTCAGATTGAAGATGGTTGAGTTGCGTTTTATTATTTGACATAACAAAGAACTTGGGCAAAAGTCTTAAATACATAAGAGGTGAGGTTCTGGATTTAATCCTGTTTGATTGGATATGAGTAATAGATATCTTCCTAGCAAATGGAAGATGGGCAGCAAAGATTCAATATGAAAATGAATGAACAAAAATGAACTTATTTGATTGGGGAAAGGGGCATTCAATTTTATACCCAGAGAGTTGATCCTAATAGCCTGAGTGGAGACACTCCAAGTGGCCGGTAAGGATATGGAAGGTTCAGATATTGATGTTGGCTCATCTTTGGGTGAAGAGAACTCTTCAAGGTGAAAGCAAAAGCATAGGCTTTCACGCGTCAATCAGCAAACTACCATTCACTAGGCCAATTAACCCCCTAGTGAACTTGAATTCACAACACAAATGGTGATTATCTTGGCTCCCGTCTCTACTGTAACTATCAGCTACTAGTCCAGTCAACCCACCTGGAGCATTTAGATCCATGGTCAGGAGAATTCGATCCATCATACTGTTGGTAGGAACATCTGGCATGGACGAGTTTGCAGGAGCAGCTTCTAAATGAACAGATTTTCCTGGGAGCTTATTGGTTGGGCTGGGAGTTCCAACCGGATGGGTTGAACTATCTCATGCCCATGATTTTCATAGATAGCTAGATAGAAGATCTCGGGACATAAGTTGTTCTTGGGATATCTGTACAAGACTCTTTCTTGGTTGTGACCTATGTTTGAATTGTGATAGATGGTAGTATGGGCACAGCCAGGTTGGCTTGGCTTTATTTGCTTTAGTGATGAGCCTGCTGCGTGGACTCTTTTGTGGATTTATTTTTTGTTTTGGATGGCCAACGTGTAGGTTAGCTTTTAGCTGCCCTCGGGAAAGGGGGTGGGATGGAGTCTATAATGAGTTAAACTGTTGCTTGGAGAATGTGGTATAAGGGCAGTCTATAGGGGTCAATTAGAATAGATTTTATTTAGGGATGATATATCAAAGCAGCTCTAGGTGGGCCTAGAAGCATTGTCAGGGAAGACAGTTGGGTAAGAAAATCCAGAGGCGGTGGGATAGATCGGGGAGGGGATAGCTATGTGATGGGGATCTCGCGGCAGAGGGGAAAAGCCGGACCTGGATTTGGGTTGATGGGTGGAGCTGTAGTAGATATGCAGAACGATAATGATAAGCTCCATCGTAAGGACAGCCATGTACATCAGTGCAACGGTGAGTTCGAACTTATCGTGTAATGCAAGGCTGATCAGAGCAGCCACCCCTCCGCCGATATCCAAACAAATGAACAGTAAACTGATGCCGTGGGTGGATTTAAGTAGAAGGATGTTGTGGATCTGGGGAACAAATCCTATGGAGGTGATGGCTGGCCCAAGGCTACCGACCAGAAGCGAAAACCACAATTGATTTCGCCAGTTTGAAGTGAGGACAAAGTAGGTCCATAAGCTTCCGAGTGAAGCACACAGAACGACAAGTGCAACTAACAGAAGGCCTCCTTCCCAGGGAGAGCGGCTAGGCTCCTTGTCGGGGTACAAGAAGCACTGGGTGAGGCAGACCAGCGACAAGATACAGAACACTTGAGGCTGCAGAAATATAGGCAGAACTACTTGATTAACATAGCTGTTTGAGGCAACCAAAACGTTTGCCAGTGCCCAAAGTATAAATGCCCAAGCTGACAGCCCAGCTGTCGATTTGGACTTGTGGTTCTTATAGACTGGAGGTTAGTTTTTAATCTCAGGTCGATGTACCTTGAGGAAGTAGCTGTACTGACCACAGTACTAGAGCAATGATTGCCAGGAGCTCTCGCAAAATAAAGCGGGGATTTTCGGTTCCCTCCATCTCCAGAGTGTCTGCGGATATTGCGACTTTTATACGCCATGCTTAGCAGCAATCTAACTTGAACCCCTGGAACTTTAAATGAGTTGCTTGGCGCTTGATAAAAGTTCTGAATTATCCCTGTTTTATGACATTCGTCCCAATTTAAGAAACACGTTAAGAGAATCCTTATAGGTTCAAAAGTTTCCCCTCTTACTTAGCCAATAGAAAGCCAAAGCGTAAACAAATCACTTGAGCCATCCTTACTTGGATACATGAAGCTTAGTGTTAACTGGCATCTTTGCACTAGTTGTTGGGTTTCTGAGCGATGGAACAAGGGCATCACTTCTTAGCTTTTCTGTAACTCTGCTAAAACAGCACAACATAATTTTAAAAGCAAACAATTAATCAAATACCTTGTACCAGGGGTTTATAGAAAGCAACTGGTCAATAAATTGATATGAGAAGTTGGCAAGTTGATTGATTAATGTTATTCTAAACACAGCTGGCTAACTTGCTGCGGAAAATAAACTTCCAGTTCAGTATAAACTAACCCTAGTATCCACTACTTTAAAGTTGATCCTAGACTAAACAATATACCCATCACTCCAAAAGGGCTGCAAGAAATAATAAAGATTTTTCAGCAGGTATGGGATCTGCTAATACATTGATACCCAATTGGATTCAAGCTACAGAGCCCAAAAAATACCCTTAGCCAAGGTCAAATCCTAATTTTCTAAAGAACATGGTTTGATATTTTAAATAGAAGAAAACTTCTACTGAAGCTTCTAAGATAAAATCATATTAAAACAGGCCAATGCTCTATAAATCCCCTTTAAACTAAAATGACATAATTCAATTAACCTGCCAAGAAATAATATTGTCTATAGTATTTACCTAATAGCCCTAGGATATGACACAGGAAGAGCTCTGTTGTTGTGAGCTGCCACATCAATATTCCCTCACTAGATTCCCAAGCTTCTATCATGTATTACATCTACATTCGAGCTTCCTTATTAAAAGTTCTTTATTAAAAGTGCTATATAGTGATCCCTCTGCTGTGCTATCTTAGATCTTTGAGAAAATTGGTAACACCTTCTCTTTGATACCAAGTATCTTTCTTAGTAGAGCATGGTAAATACCCCACAAAATATAATGTTTAGTATTGATGACTTCTTCCGCTTTTAAAAATCCAATTCTCTAATTAGGAAGACCATTGCTGATAATCTATTTCTATCCTCAAATAGCATTAACATGGGAGAAATAGCAGTTCAATCATACAGTAAAGTCTTATATGAAGATTCTAAATACTACCTGGGATACCAGATAAATAGAAGAGTGTTATGAAAGTAACAATTTTAAAGCCCTGGGTGGGAATCAAACCCACTTCTAGCCACCAGGTGGGGCTAGCAGGCGGGGAGATCCACCCTCACCTGGATTTTTGCTTTTCAAAGCAAATCCAGGTGCAGAAATCATTCCCTCCCTAATGGTAGCTGAGGGGCCCGTTTTGGGCCCCAAAAGCTACACCCAAGCCTTGGTAGGTTTTGTCATGCCCTGCCCCAAAGGGCAGGCTCTCTAAATTATCATATTTGATGTTTAATTTTGATTTTTAATCTTTCAGTATTTTTTAATATTTGGAATTTTAAATTAGAAGTTAATATTTAAGTATTTTAAGTTAATTGCCTTGTTTTTCTCTTCAATTTGTGTTTGAATTGAAGCGGTTGTCACCCACTGTCTTCCCAGCTATTCAAATAGCTTATATTTCTCTACTTCAAGCTAGATTTACTCTACTTTTTGCTTACCTTTTGAAACTCCTTTTTTCAAGTTGTTGCCGCTCTCCCCAGCCTATTTGCCTATCAAACTTGAACTGGTCTTTGTGTTTCTCCTTTTTTTGAACCTGATTGTCTCCAACTTCTCCAGTTGCTCCTCCTCTTGGCTGCTCCTCCTGCTGATCATGGTCCAACTGAAAAGGCTTTCTCTTCTATAAATAAAGAGCTTTTGAAGAGTAGGCTTTAAGCCAAAATTCTAAGTGATTTCTTCCCCTTCAAATTTGTAATTTTTGGAATTTTGTTTTTTTTAAATTCATTCTCTTAGTTTAGCCTTTTCTTTAATCCAAATGGAACTTGTAAAACAACAAGCCTTAGGCTTGTTGTATCCATTTTTCCCTTAAAGAATCTTTCAATATTTATATGTATCAATTTGCAGATGGATAATATCCTAATATTGATATTCCTTTAGTTACAAATTGTTCACTATTGAACACCTTATTCTATCTTCTTTGCTTAGGGTTTTAAACTCTATTACTCCGTTTGTGACGCAATATAGGTTTTTAGCAGGTTTCTGTAAGATCATCTTACAGACTGTACCTAGATTCTTATATCTTTTGAATTTGAATCCCAATACTTTGCACACTTTAGTTTATAACCTTTTCATCATTATGGGCAATATCTTAAAGGTTTGGCCGGGCCTGGGCAGGCTTTTTTTAGCTACCCAGTAAACCCAGATCAAGCCCACCCTCCATTAAGTAATTTGGGGTCCCCAATTGGGGACCCCTTTTTTAATCAAGCTTTTTGGGCTCAGGAGAACCTGTCAAGCCAGTCCCAAAATGGTGATCAAATTAAAAAAAACCCATAACCCCAGAAGCCAAACCTGCCAGAATCAATGGCCATCCAAGCCAAGATCAACCACCAAAAAGCCAAAAAACTGTTCCTGAAAACCCCAAAAATGACCATGAAGCAGCCAAACAAACAGCAGAACCTGAGATGCCAAGCCTTTCCACACAGATAGCACCAGAAGAATACCCAGAGGCACCTGAATGTGAGTAAGTATATAAATCAGAAGCACTTGAAAAAGTCCTGTATTGTCATCCTTACCAAATCAAGTTGTTATGAACCTTTGGTTCACCAATCTGTTTTCATACCTATTTTTGATACTCTTCCATCTGCATGCACCCAAGAGTCAGTACCCATCCACTGGGATAGATAGTCACAATCCAGTTGACAAAATTGAAGCCTTTGGCTACTACTATCCACCCAACGCTCCATTTGGCCCTATGAATTTCACAGAGTATCCTGCTAAACCTGACCACAAACCCTGGACATTGGAAGACTTGCAGTGGTACACCCGCCCAAACGCACCCAAGGAACCCTACCAAATTGTCTGTGACGGCAAAGCAATCACCATCTATCCTTTGATCTTCAACAGGAAGTACAACAACCCTGCTGCCTACTTGGTCCCCATGGAACCGCCCCCAACACCCAAACCAACCATCTCATCCCCCCACTTCTGATGCCACTGGCCAGAGTAGTCAGTTCCTGGGAGTGCTTTATCTGGCGCTCACAGGATTGATTGACTCTGCCTTGCCAGCAGCTGGACCTTGGGCTGTGGCTGGGAAGGCCCTTTCCTACCTGTTAAAGTTAGGGTTCATTATGTGGTGGGCCATGCCAGTACCTGCTCCAACTCCTCACTCACCTGCAGGAGCTCCACAGTACTCTTGGTATCCTGAAAAAGCAAGTTATCATGTGTTCCAAGACCTACACATACTTATCTTTTTCTATAAACATCAAAGGATCAATATCAGCAGCCAAATTTACCAACTTTCCCTGAGGCTGCTTAGTTTCAAAACCCAGAGACATGATATCCTAAATCTAGAATAGCATGCATGTCCCCCACCCTTTTAATACATTGAAATTGATTCACATTGAGTATTTTTTTAGAAATCCAACCTTCTTTATAAACCAATGTTATATTCTATTAAATAAATTCTTTTATAATTAAGCCATGTCTTGGCAACTCTTTTGAAACTCTAGTAGGATTTAAATCCCCCATCACAGTAAAAGGCCAACTAAAAGTGCTTAAGAATGGCCACAGCAACAGTGGGTTTAAAGGATTGTGAGTTGTTTGATCTTAAAATCAGTCTAGATTCATCCCAAGCTTTAACTTGGTGCCAGGTTTAAACAGCAATAAAACATGGGGCGCAGAGAATAAGGTGTTAGCTTTTTTAAAGCATATCATGGTCCCAACTGCATTTCCTATCATTCTCTACATATGGCTGTGGTGAAACAAATATTTGCCCATGGCCTAAGAGGTAACTTGGAGGTTGATCTGTTTATAGAAGGAAATCCAACCCACCTCACATGACCAATTAAAATAGGGAAGGGTAAATTTAAATAAGATCCTAAATGCAGGCCAACTCTGAACAAAATCAAGATATATATCTAAATAAAAGTGCTGAACCAAAGGCCAGAAAAACAAAAATTCCCAACCTGGGGTTTCAAGCGCATAGGAGCAAGCATACTGATCACCACCATGAATACTGGGGTTGACCTCCATTTCAGCTGCTGAACCCAGATGCAAATAAATCAAAAAAAGCTAGTACTGGGAAAAGTTTTCTATGACCTGTACAGAAAGGATCCAGGGGTGTACCAAAGTAAATCTGTAATCATCCCAAATAGACAATAACACTAGTATTGGAGAAAAGCCTGATTTAGAAGGAAGCTAGATCCATCCTGTCCCAAGCCTGGTCACATGATCCAATATGAATAACAGTCTGTAGATGTTGCACCATCTAAAGTTGCTGCCTCTCAGGAAAACAATCCACTGGGAAACAATTCAACCATCAGATGGTTGGCAGCACCCCTGTCACACCCCCATGTTGCATGGGAACAACCCTTTTAAATCTTAACCAGAACACTGCTTGGAAAAGTCCCATGACGTAAACGGACAGTATGTGGCTTCTCATGATACTATATAATACCCAATATTCATCTCGATAAAGTATCATTCTCTGCTAGATTCACATTTAATTTATTTTTATATAATTTCCAGAAGTATATACTTGACACAACCATTCATTCCAGGAGGGCAACCTACTCTTGGTGCTATGTAACTATTTATCAAAATATATGCTGTAACCCAGGTCACCCTATTTTAAGTCATTTATGGCGTCAAAACACTATCTATCAGAGAACCCCTGATACTGAATTACCTAACCACAGTTGATCACTCAGAAGAAACCTGAGTTAAAGCAGAATCTAGCATAGTTGCCAGAGCCCTCAAGGTCAGAGAAACCTGGGAGAGATCAGTTCACTGGCCATAAATATTCTGGATTGGCAGCAAGCTCTAAATAAGAAAGCCAAACTCAATAACTTGCATCCAACCAAGTTCAAAACCAAATGTCTATGCCCTTACCAGATCTACTGTGTAGGCATCAACTTCAATTAAAATTTTGAAGATAGTGAGGGGGAGCTTCCTCAAGCCTAACCATGCTTAGTTTAACAGGAGAGTGTATGTCAGGAATATTCCTGACAACACCCCTTGTCAAGATAAGCTTTTGGGCACAATTGGGCTCAAAGAGCAAAATAAAAAATTGCACCAGCTCCCTCTGATTGTGGAAGCTGCCGCAAAACACCGGCAGAAGAAACAAAATTTAAAAAATTAAATTTTGGCAAAAACAGGTTTTATACCCCAGCCGCATGCAGGCTGCATGCTGAGCCTGGCGGGCACGCGCAGGCAAGCCACCAGCCAGCCAGCCCACTGCCAGCCGCCAGCCCCTGCCTGCCTGCCAGTCCCCCAGCCAGTCAGCTGCAAGGGGACGGCACACCCCCCACAGCGGGACCGCCAACCCCTGCCAGATGGGGAAATTGCCCAATCAGGAATCCCCAAAAGTAAATTTCCCCAAACCCAAAAATGGGGGGAACTGCTGCCCAAATTTGGAACCTACCAAATTTGGAGGGGGTTTACAAGCTGCCCAGCATGACAATCAATGCATCAACTGCAGAAGTTGAATATGAATGCATGAAAGTGCCTGAAGAAGCTCCAAAGCCATGTAATGCTAAGATTAACAATTCATTGCCTGCCAAATCATCCCCATCCCACTCCCAAAAGGGAATTCCAGACAACACCAAGTGTTTGGGGTTCCCTGTCCAATGTTTTGCACTATTCATGCCCCACAAGGATGATAGTATATAATAAAGCCAACCCACTTGATGGTAGTTTGTGCTATCATTGAGTGAAATTCCCCCTCAATAGTATCACATGAATCAATTCAAAGACTTTACCTACAAGAATTTAAACAAGACACTAAGCTTTGTCTGCCCTTCCCCAGGATCAGGAGATGAATCACCTAATTTCTCAGCTGTTCTCACAGCATGCCTAGGGATTGGGGGCCACCAATATAACCAACAGCATGGGCCATTCAACAAACCACCTGGCAAGTACTACTACAAGGGGCTGGCGCAGCTCAACTCCTCTGAGCAGTACTCCTGGCCCACGCTGGTATTGCCCCACTCCACCCAGTCCGTGTCATATACACCTGTATATACTACGTACTCACGTATTTCGCCGGTAATTTTGGACATTATAACGTATACACCAAAGTATTTTTATTGATGATGACGGTCTATCCAATTGTGACAGCGCTCACAGGTTTCTAAATTGCCAAATTGGTGCCTTATTTTGCTAAAATACTCCCCCAATTCTTGGGTCTTTACAGTGTGATAGTGTTATCACTGAATTTATAGAGTTGAATCAACCCATTAATGCTATTGCTTAGCTTTAAAGGCAAAATATCTTGCCTAAGATAAAAGGATCTTATCTATCTGCTTGCTTTGTAGTTCACAGCTATACCAGCTGCTAAAGGCTGAATATGATGAAATTTTCTGGAAATCTAGTAACCATATTTGTTGATCTGAAATCCAATATTATGCCTATCTTGGGAAGCACTGATGAGCCTATCTAACTTGTATCTTTGAATTACTATATCTCTGGATCTTTACACCCATAGAAGTCATCAGGGTGTTATTCTTCTTTCAAGGATAAGCTTTTGCTGCACAGTGATTACAATTGAACAATATTTTGTTTTTGACCAAAGGAAATTTGAAGTAGCTATAATCATCATAGCCTTTCTCACCGTGGTTCTGTAGAGAGAACTTTAAAAGATTGCTCCTGTTGCAACCAAGATTACCCTCTTATTCACTAATGTATCTCACAATACAAAGGGGGCACTCAAAGAGTTGCTCCATGAAGTGACTAACAGTATGGATCAGTCTGAGCATGATGACAAATTGCGGGTACTATCTCCTATTAGGAGTGTTACCAATTTGACATGCGGGTCTCCCTCTCAAGTTATTTGCAGTCCAAATGCTGCATGGAACACGCCACCATGTCACCCCCTAGCAATCTACGGCTCCCAAATATAGTTTATCAGACATATTATTCTTAAAATAAAGACAGCTTCTTCCTATCCTTGTCCTTTCTATTTGACAGTTGTCTTCCCCAATCTAAATACTGAACTATTATTGGTTCAGTTGCAACACTCCAAAATCCCATGGTTGGAATTGGCTATCAAACGATATATTCCCTGCAAACCAAATAACTTAATGCTTAAAGTCTTTTATTCATTCCATGTTGTAACACTTTTGACAAAGAAGCATCAATAACCTATTTAGTTGCACCAGATGCAACCAGTAAGAGACAAGGCGGGAATAGGAGGAAAGATTTATGAAAACACATTTTATTAAAGCAATCTTGATTGAGCTTATATAGCTGCTCAAATGCACACTTGGCAATTGAGGTGAAGTTCCTTGCATTTGCATAGCTGCAAGGTTTAAGTCACAATATAAACTCACATTGGATAGGGAACTAAATCTATCATTTCTATGAATAGAACATGATGTGGATTACTTCTGGGTATTGCATTGTTTAACGGTCAACTTCATCACAACGTTTCACTGTTAAAAATTAAAAATAATTATCGAATCAAGTCCCCTTAGCCAACTTGAAGATTATAATTTAACCAAAGCACGTTTAAGGGTCCAGAAGCTACTCACCGCTGTATGGATGCTCTGGCGTCAGCCAGAATAGTAACTTCCATAAATTATTATTATAAGATATCTGTTGGAAGGGACATAAGAAGTAGTTTAAGTCAAAGTGAGAAATAAATATCTGGGGCTGAAAAGCTTTTAAAAGGTAGTACAATAAAATTCGAACCCTGGTCAACCTCGGCGCTAAACGTATAGTACGACATTGGAATGTAATTTTGCTTAATTGGATCTTGAATTAGCATTGGGATAGGAAATGCCTTGGCTTATAAACCGTGGTTGAAGCAGCAGTTACTTTATCAATCCAAGGATGGCGTTTGCATGAGTGGGTATATAAGAAGATACGAAGGCAAGTAGCCAGCCATATTGGAAATAATTACAGGGTAGCATCCTGGAGGAATTAATTTTTGAAGTAGATTTATATATTCTTTGCATTTAGCAAGGGGTTTGTTGATAAACCTATTCCGAGTGATGGAATTGATTACTAGAACGTATAAAGGCAAAATGGACTCATACTCGAGAAGTATGAAGGCCAATCTCCTAATCGCTCTCTCAATTGGCTCTACTATCTCTTTGAAATGTCAAGATTTTAGTGATCGATGTGGCGTAAGCTTTGAGAATTCTACGTGTGGTAACGACAACCCGTATGGGCCATGCTGTTCTATGGAAGGGTACTGCGGCGTATCCGATCTTCACTGCAAGCCTAGCCTTGGCTGCCAGTCTGGATGCGCCCCTGAAGACATGTCTGGCTTCACCGACACGCAGCGCTGCGGTACCGCCAACAAGGGCCTCATGTGCAACCCCAATGGCGAGTATGGGCCGTGCTGCTCTTTAAAGGGGTACTGTGGCTCTGGAGAGGATTTCTGTACCCCAAGCCATGGCTGTCAATCGGGATGCTCCAGTGAAGAGGAAGGGTACTCCATGACTGGTCGCTGCGGCACTGCCAACAACGGACTTGTATGCAATCCAACCGGGATCTTTGGTCCTTGCTGTTCGGAATTTGGGTTCTGCGGAAGGAGCAAATATCACTGCCTCACATCCTTAGGGTGCCAGTCTGGCTGTAAGCCCCCTCCCCCCAGCAGCTTCACCCACCCACCAAATCAAATGCCGTGCAAGAGATTGAATCCCTCGTTGTTAAGCCAGCTGACATCACAATCCATCTTTAAACCCCAAATTCAAATGGATCATCCTGTCTCAAGGAACAACTCTTAAAATATTAAATCAGTCATTATCTTACTTTATATACCATTGCAATAGCTAAATTTTTACATAAAATATATTAACCATTTTCAATTATATCCACTGTCAAGTATATACTTCTAATAAAAATACAAAACAAAATAAATGGGAAAATTAAGAAGAGAATAATCCTTTGTTTGATATGGATATTGGGGATTAAATAGTACCACAGGAAGCCACATACTGTCCAGTTATGTCATGGTAGTCATGGGGCTTATCCAAGTGATTGCTTGATTTTGGGTTTGAAAGGTTTGGTCTCCATAATGGATGGGCAGTTGATAAGATTGCTATCAACTTAATGATTAGGTGGGGAATCACTCAGGGAGTCACTTGGGGAATTAGTTTCCCAAGAGGGAGTAGTCAAAGATGTTGCAACATCTCTCCCTGGGGTGCTAGAAGGTGGAACCTTAGGATTTTCTTGAGAGTGTCTGGGATTTAGGCTTGGTATTAATCCAGTTTTGTGTTGGGTACAGGAAGTTGGGAATTATGTTGTGCTGTTCTTGCTTTACATAGGTGGTCATAGTGCATACACTTGAGATCTGTTTAAGCGACAATACCTTTGATGAGGTTAGCGTTATCTGGTTTGACTTCCATGACAATGCCTGGTCCTTGTAACCTAGGTCTAATTTATGCATGCTGTGATTAATGACCCAGATCTTGTCCCCAACTTAGAAGAATTCCTGTTGTAATGTGATTGCTTCTCTCTCAACTCTTTCTTTTTCCTTGTCCTCTTTGTCTTTTCTGGCGCGCTGTACATCAGGTTCACTGTTGTCTGGCAATTTTTCTGGCAGAGGTAATTGTGGTCCTGATGCAGTGCTAATGATGGCGAGTTTATGACCATAGACAAGCTTTTATGGGCTTTTTACTGTATTGGGGTTAACTTGTGTTCTGCACATCTTAAGTGCTGGTGGCAGCATGTCAACCCAGGCTTTTGGATGTGTCAAGGATCTGGATGTACAAGTATTCTGGCTACCGCCAACTCACTTAACATCCAGTAATTGCCCAATTTGATGCCTTTCCAATATACAGTTTGACATACCAGAAATGGTAACCAAGCAATATCATATGACTTTCCAAGTATTCAGCAACTCAAACCCATCCTGCACATGACCAACCCCTAGGTTTGATCCAACTAAATCTCTGCCACAGCTAAAGCTATATAAGTCTAAAGTATTATCCAGTAAAATATACTTTTCTTCTTTCTTAATTCCATATTTAAAGCTTCCCCAAAAGGCGCTCCTTATCACTGGTAGCAGCTACAGTTTTTTGACTATGCCAATGAAAGAGAAAATGACTGAAAAAACCCACCAACCTTTGCTCACATACTAAACCAGGCCACATCTCAGGATACCTGGAAGACATACTTCTGCGCCCACAACATTGACAAAGATATACCTAGTGGATGCACCATATTCAAAGGTCTGGTCATGCCCAAAGCATGCACCAAGATAATTCAATACAGTTGCTCTATCCAACCACAAACAAACACACAACCACCTATCACAGAAAAAGTTACCAACACCAAGTACATTGGTATTGACAAGTTCTTTGGTAAAAACAAAGAAAACGTCATCAACTGGCTAGACCACTCAGCTGCTAAACTCTGCACCAGCCGCATTCCCCACAAAAAATTGGTCCAGGAAGCCAGCAAACGCCTATACAAGGCTTCAGCCAACTGGTTTGCCACCTGGGTTGGCTCACAAACCAACAAACAGCTTGAAAACTGGGAAAAGTTCAAAGCAGACATCACTCATAACTTCCACGTCACCAAATCCCTCCAAGACATTGCAATACAGCTCAGCAATCTTCCTCAGAAGACCACTGTCACAGCTTACACTAATGAATTCAAGAAAATATGCCGCAAGATCTAAAACCCAGTGCAAGCTGACAACGTACACACCAGAGCCTCATTCATCAACAGAATAAAACCCTCTGTTGCCGCCCTCATCTGCCCAGTGGCCAGCACCTCCATGCCCGTGCTCATTGCTGAAGCCAAGTGTGCAGAAAGACGCGTAAACATGGAATATGCTGCATGCAACAGCAACCACTCCTCAAACAGCAATGTCAGGGAAAACTCTAATGATAACAAACACCAAAACACCAATCATAACAATAGCAGCTCCAATTGTAACAATGGCAATTGCAGCCAAAGCGCAAATTGCTCCTGTCCCAAGAAAGAGGACACCACCAAAGTAAACAACACTGAAACAGCAACCCACTATTAATCTGACCCCACATTCTCTGACCTCAAAGGTCTTAAAACAGAGGAACAGGGAAAGAGGAGGGGGAACAGGCTTAAGTGCCCCTGTCTCCCCCCAACTTGACAAGAAACTGTACCAAGGCACAAACTTTGCTGCTTGCATCCCACATGTCCCGCAATCCTCCATTATTATGAACGTAAAAATTGAAGATTGCTCACAACTTCTTGTCTACCCATGCACTTATCAATCACATACACACAAAATTTTATTTGACTCTGGTGCACAACACACCATGGTTAGCAAACCATTTGTGACCAAGTAAAAAATACCAGTTATCAAATCCAACTTCAAATATGCCAGAATGGCAGACAAATCAAAGGTTCTACACAAAGGTGTAACAACTCCCTTCAGAATTGATTTCAAAGGCATTCAAACGTCCATCAAAGGACTTGTCATGAATAACATAAACTACAACATTGTAGCAGGCATGGACTGGTTCATCCAAGTGAACCCCAGCGT
Organism: Entomophthora muscae; assembly: GCA_014839935.2. Lineage (NCBI taxonomy): Eukaryota > Fungi > Entomophthoromycota > Entomophthoromycetes > Entomophthorales > Entomophthoraceae > Entomophthora > Entomophthora muscae. The sequence continues at coordinate 131,263 of QTSX02000011.1, read as the reverse complement.
ATGTTGGAAAACAAAAACCATGACCATCAAACACAACAGTGTAATTTTAATATCCTCAAAGAACCCAACAATCTCATTCTAAGAGACAAAGTATTTGTCCAGGTCATAAATCAAGACAACTCAGAACGTCTAACCAAGAACAGTATCCTCCACATAATGAGGTACACCAAATTCAATAACATACAAGCAACCAAAATCCAATGCCCAGAACTTGCAGCATTCCTAAACAAATACACTCATGTATTTAAGGAAGAGCTCACAGAGTTACCCCCCAAATGGGAGGTCATACACGGCATCAATCTATGCAAGGTCATGCCTAAACCTGTACCCCTCTACAGACTCTTCCCCATGAAGACCCAAACCCTCAAGACCCATATTGAGGAAAACCTGGCCAAAGGATTCATTTGCCCGTCTGAATCCCCATGGTGTGCAGCAGTATTCTTTGTAAAGAAAAAGGAAGGCACTCTTTGTCTAGTAACAGACTACAGAGCACTAAATTCAATAACAGTAAAAAATAAATATCACCTTCTACTCATAGATGCTATGTTTGCAAGACTCTCCAGAGCCAAATTTTTCTCCAAAATTGACCTCACCTCAGGTTACAACCAAGTTGAAGTAAAAGAAAAGGATATACCAAAAACTGTGTTCCACACGCAATTTGGATCTTTCCAATGTAGGGTAATGAACTTTGGGATGACCAACGCTCCTGCAACATTTGTCACTATGATGAAACAAGCGCTAAATGGTCTCTCAAATACATTATGCTACCTTGACAATATAATCATGTTCTCAAAAACAAAAGAGGAACACCTCATGCATGTCCACAAGACACTCAATTGACTTGCAAAGCACAAACTCTATGCAAAGCCCAGTAAGTGCCAATTTATGGAGAAGGAACTCCTGTTCTTGGACCACATTGTCTCTGACAGTGGCATCAAAGCAGATCCAGATAAAATAAAAGCCATAATTAACATGCAACACCCCACCTCTGTCAAACAATTTATATGCTTTCTTGGAATGGTAGATTACCTAAGGAAATACATCAAAGACTGCAAAAAACTAATAACACCAATCAATTACTTAATCAAGGGTAATGCTAAAAAGAAATTCATCTGGACACCAGAATGCAACAAGAATTTCCAACTATTAAAGCAAGCTTTGATTGAAGCACCAATTGTCAGGATTCCTTTCCTGACTCCATTTTATTTATGAAGGATTTAATAGGAGATACAAAGACAAATTTACAACACAACAACATTCTCAACACTAGCTGGCACTTTAAATTTAGTAAGAACAAAATTCAAACCCAGGACTCTAATGATAAACGTGCGTTAGTATAGAATCAGCCAATACACTTGATTTACCTATTTATTATCATCCCATTCAATTGGATTTTGCTTTCTAAGGGCCTTTAAAATTTGAAAATGTTAATAATAAGAATGGTAACATCACTTACCGCTCTGGTTCTGATTTGCTGCGTAAAGCCAGCCTGACAATTGGTGACCCACTCTCTCTGTCTTTAGATAAGGCTCTGTACTTTAAGATTATAGACCTTCTGGCTCTACACTGCTTAATTATCTTTAATATTGTGGCATCTTCTTGGATCCTCTTCCTACACCAATTAAGTATGAAAATTATTAAGCAACAAATGATCCTACACTTGAAACAGGTATCCTTTCAATGATATATTCATATAAATCCCCTTCATTTCCCAAATTCTACTCAAATATTTCAGCCTTCATTTTAAAGCAATTTAAGTGCACAATCCTTATCCATTCCAATTGTTCCAATAATAAAGAATATTTTCTATCTTATCTTGCCACACCTATCTCTTAGTAACTCCCATTTGAAGCCATGAAGGGAATCTTATTCCTGCTATTGTTTCTAGTCTCCTTATTTACAACTGTAAAAGGTCTTGAGAATCCTACTCCCACCATCAACTGGCAAAACTCCTCTCCCAACAATGCCCACCAGAAGGAGTCCTTGGCCAATGGATGGTTCAAGTATCTCTCTGGTCATTAGGGTAGAAAGTTCCACTATGGTTGTCATTCTAATCCTCCACCTGCCAAACCCTTGTTGGTACGGCCCCACACATTGTTCTACCTATTGACATACATGGCATGATATTACCTTTTGGGTCATTGTCAGGGCCCAGAATGGGCCGGACAAAACGCTATATTGCATAGGTTCAACGCCTGCAATGGAGCAATCACGTAACCAAATAATTGCATCATCAATCAAACAGATTAACCCAAATGAAACTTTAATTCCAAGTTGAGAATCAAACTCTGGTCCATACCAAGCCTGGGGAATATTGAAAACTGCCCCAAAGCTGAGTGGAAAAGATTTTAATTGGCCCACATCCTCTGAAACCCAGAATTTGGGACTTGGGTTGACAAATGGCCCAAAATTCCCCTGCCAGCTTCCCCAGAGCAAAAATAATGAAAGGATCCATCTAACTGACAAATCAGGAGTCACCAATGGAACTCAACTTGAGAATAACCCATTGACAACCAATAAGAAGTTACCATTAAGTCCAATTCAGTTTCCCAGCAGGATATAGCTGGGAACACTGACATCCCCTTTCTTTGTTGACATCTTCATCTAATAAACTTTATTGGTTAATGCACACTGAGCATTTATACTTTCCAGGGGTTTATTACATTATTACAAATTTTATACTGCTGGTGCTTTCAAACAGATAGTACCTCCAGTACCAACGCCAGAGCTGGGAAACAGAGCAACTTCTAGCTGCCTCCAACCAACCACTACCAGCCTTTAACCCATCTCCTAGAGTGCTGGACCAAGAATTAATTCCTGCTCCTGCACTGCGCCCCTCCTTTCCTGGTGTTCCTCTGCTCCAACAACTTTCCCAGCCAAGCCTGACCATGAGCACTGCCACACAAGAACTTCCTCTCATTCCTTCCGCTTCATCATATGACTACAGTAAGCTTGGGTTTGCCTATTTGACCATGCTGGGGCTCACTGAGCAAGTGATACCCCACATGGGAGTGTGGCGTCCTTGGGCTACTGCTGCCAATTATGTGATGCAGATGGCCCCTGTCATCTACTGGGCCTTCCAGGCTCAACCCTTCCCCTCAACTGAAGGTTCCCCTGGGAGTCACCCAGGCCATGACAGTTGTTTTAGCTCCCTGATGGGAAGGTTTGCTTACTTGGGGCATTTGGGCCATCTAGACATGGTCACCATGCCCATTGGTTTGGTCATTGCAGGGCTTAACCTAGGGGCCTTGGCTCACCAAATTGGGGGCTTGTTCCCCTTAAAGTGGGTCACTGACAGTTTGTTGGAACCTATATTGGGCTTCTTACTCAGAAGCAACCCCTGCAAGCTACCTTCTTTATACTGCCCTCATCAAGAGTTTGGCGGTCACCTTGATTACTGCCATCATCAGCCTTACCATCTATTGCCTGGTTTGCCTCTTCATGCATACCAAGACCTCCACCACCTCCAAAGCATCTGCACCTCAACAGGTTTAAAACCAAACCATGGTACTAAACCAGATTTCAACAGTATCTCCCAACAACAACAAAAGAAACAAGATCCTTATGCTCCTGGCCTTCTCACAGTCACTGTTTGAGACATTGCCTGCACAATTTCAGACCAGCGCACAAAAAGTACACCATGTGGCCAAAAAGCTCACAGGCAAGACACGCGTCTGGTACGCCAAGGCTACCCTCCAAGGGGAAAAGCTATTAGATAACTACCCTGCCTTCTGCAACTCCTTGTTGTCTACCATAGTACTGGCACAAACCACAGAAGAACTCAGAGACCGCATAATGACCTTATACCAAGACAGAATGGCCACCAAGGACTATATTGAAGAATTCTCTCGCCTTAAGGAAGCAATTGGGATGACTGATGCTGAAGCCTGCTACCTTTTTCAGAAAAAGCTTTCCCCTGAGCTCAAGAACTTCCTGTTCCATCATGTATTACCTGATAAGTTCTCCAAACTTACCAAAGAGGTCTTGAAATGGTCTTCCAAGGTAAAAAAGCTTTCTTCTTGGAACAACACCAAGACTCTGCCCACTTGAAACTCACCATACCCTGCTGATGTTCCTAAGGGATTAGTCCCAAAACCTGGGGGAGGTTACCAGTTGGCTCCTGAATAGAAACAATGACAGGTCTGCAAAGTACTGTGCCTCTATTGTGGACAATCAGGACATTCTGCCAAGGATTGCCAGGCACTTTACAAGGTACAATCTGTTTCAGGCCATCTTCTTTTAACAACATATGTCAATAAATCTTCAACCCAGTCTTACGCTTTTTTGCCAGTTTTTCTAGACCACAAATTTGGAACTGCGGCCAGTTACGCACTGATTGACACAGGAGTAATGGGGAACTTTATTGATCAAGACCTTTCAACATCCTTAGGCTTTGATATTTCAGGACTAGCATCCGTAAGACTTGCTGAAGGTACCCCTGCTCAATTAGGACGTCTGGTCAAACCCCTCCATGACCAAGTGGGGAACAACTCATACCATCTACCCACCTCTACTCTCTCTAACTTAGCCTTCCTGTTAGTCTTGGGATTTCCCTGGTGCTAAGAATCCAAGTTGCAGTTCAACTGGGACACCAATTCAGTCACACTTCACTCTCACGGACAACCAACCACTGTGTCTCTCAAAAGACCTTATCATCAGGTACCAAAGAATTTCACAGCGTACTTAAACTCCCTAATTCTTATGGGAGACCCAGCACCTGATTCTATTCCAGAGGAAATTCAAGACTTAAAGAAGGTGTTTAGCAAAGAACTCTGCTCCATTATTCCTGAAAGAAGACCATCTAATCTTAGAATTTACTTGATACCAGGCTTCTCTCCCACCTGGGGGAAATTCTATCCCATGAACCAAGCACAGGGAATTGCAATGAAGGCGTACCTTGACAAAAACTTAGCAAAAGGGTTTATGCGTCAATTCAACTCCCCATGTTCATCACCCATGTTTTTGTAGGGAAAGCTGACGGTACCCATAGACCAGTCGTGGACTTCACCAAACTTATTGCCATAATTATTAAGAATCAAACCCCCTTATCATCTGCAGAGTCCCTGACCAACTGACTTACTCATGCCAAGGTGTTTTCTAAGCTAGAACTCTGCAGTGCATATAACCAGATATGTATTGCTGAAGGTCATGAGTGAAAGACAGCAGTTTGCACTCCCTTTGGGCTGTATGAATATCTTGTAATGCCCTTTGGTCTGAGTAACGCCCCTGCAGCCTTTCAAGGCCTAATGAGTGAAGTACTCTTCCCCTTACTGGATGTCTGTGTGGTTGTCTACCTGGACAATATCCTGGTATACTCACAGACCAAGGAGGCCCATACCATACACCTACAAGAGGTTCTCCAATTACTCATTGACAACCAATTGTTTTGTAAACTTGAAAAATGCAAATTTTTTGTCACTGAAATTGAGTTTTTGGGATACAATAATAACCCAGGCGGGTTTGCAGTTGCTCCCTCTAAGATACAGGCAGTCCTGGCCTAGGCCTACAAAATGTACCAAGCTTTGAGGGTTCTTAGGCCTGGAAAATTTTTGCCGCAAGTTTATCAAGGATTTCTCCTCTACTGCTCTACTGCTCACTCACCTTACCTCTGAAAAGGTTCCCTTTGTCTGGTTGTCAGAAGATGACCAGGCGTTTGAGACCCTCAAGAAGCTGTTCATATTGGCTCCTGTCCTTCTCTGTCCAGACCCTGAACGCCAATTTTTTTGGACATGGATGCCTCCAACTTTGCCCTAGGAGAGGTGTTACTGCAGCTTGAGGAGGATAGTGAACTCCACCCTGTGGTGTTCTACTCCTATAAGCTGCTTGACTGAGAGAGAAATTACCACATGTACAAGAAGGAACTATTTGCCATTATCAAATCCTTGGACCACTGGTGTCACTATTTGGAAGAAAGTAAATTCCCCGTGCAAATCAGAACTGACCATAAGAACCTCCTTTACTTCACTGAGAAGAGAAAGGTTAGCCCACGTCTGGCACAATGGGCTACAGATCTGCTTGCCTTTGACTTCAAGATTAGTTATACACCAGGACACCAGAATATAGTACCAGACGCCATCAGTAGATGAGAGGATTTGGACAACCCAAGCCATTCCTACGTCAAACACAATGAACGTGCTTTACTCTCTGAAGATCAGTTTCTCTCCCACATCATGACCTTATCTTATCTATCCACCTTGGACCAGGACATCATAGCATCCCAACTCCTTGATAAGGAGAACACTCCTACTGGCCTTACACTAAACAACAGATATTGGTTGAAGAATGAAAGCCTTTATGTACCAACCAATGAACACCAACAAACAATCCTGGAAAGCTTTCATGATTCCCCCCTCACAGGAAATGGGGGCATACACAAGACAATAAAAGAGAATCCAACGTAGATACTGGTGGCTCAGTATGAAGAAATCAGTTGCCCAATATATCTCCACATGTGTATTGTGCGGCTGCAACAAACCCTCCACAATGAAGCCTCAAGGATTACTCAAACCATTGCCTATTCCTCCGCGCCCTTGGCACTCCATTTCCATGGATTTTATTGTAGACCTTCCAGAGTAACAACATGACCAGCATCTTTGTGGTAGTGGATTGGTTAACAAAATATGGAATCTTTATGCCCTTCAAGCGGCAATGGCAGAAGACACTGCCAACATGCTCTTTACTCATGTAATTGCCAATCACAGAATTCCCAACAACATCATCTTGGATTGAGGTGCACAATTCGCATCCAAGTTCTGGCAGTTCTTAATGAAGGTGTTAGGTGTCAAAAATATTATGTCCACCTCCTTCCATCCTCAGACCAGCAGACAAACAGAAAGGGTTAACCAAGTGCTGGAAGGCTTCCTCAGGAACTATGTAAACTTACAACAGGATGGTTGGGTAACTCTACTTCCGCTTGCCCAACTATGCTACAACACCAATCCCCATGATTATATTAGAGTATCTCCCTTCTTTACCAACTATGGATATAATCCTGAAGACCTTCCTGATCCTTCAACCAAAGACACTATTCCTTCTGCGCACCAATGGGCGGCCTTGTTACTCAAGAATCATCAGTACCTCAAGACACAACTGGAGAAGTCCATCCTTCAGTATAAGATCAAACCTGATAGACATAGGAGAACTCCTGAAGACATCCAAGTGGGAGACTACATGTTCCTCAATGCCAAGAACCTTAAACTGGACATTCTGGGCCAAAAGCTAGGCCCAAAGAAGATTGGACCCCTGTTGGTTATTGAGTGACGCTCTGATGTTAACTTCTGACTCAAACTCCCTGAAGGCTACTCTGCCCATGATGTTTTCCACATCAGCCTTCTGTCTAAATTCAAGTGTTCATCATCTGACATGATCCACAAGGATCCTCCTCCTGTCATCTTGAACCATACTCCTGAGTGGGAAGTAGAAGACATCCTCAATCACCGCATCTCTTGATGCAAACGTCAATACCTGGTAAAATGGAAGGGCTATGAGATAGAATCCAACTCCTGGGAACCAGAAGAGAACCTAGAGAACGTACCTGAAGTCCTCTCACGTTACAAAGAGACTCTGGAAGGGAAGGTCCTTCCTGGGGAGGACATTGTCAGGGAATTTTTTCCTGATAACAACAATTTCTCTTTACTTGGAAATTTTTCTACCTCATCAATGACTGCCTATCCAGAAAGTAACAAAAAATTGTATTTTTCATCCAATAGTATTAACAACGTCTTGGATGGGGATCAAACCCAGAACCCAAAAAAGAAGGCAAAGGTTAGCCTACAGTCAAAGTGTCAACTTAAATTACCTATTTATATTGATACTATTCATTTGCCTTTTGTTCTGCCCTTCAAATCTACCTTCAAAACTGTTAATAGATCAGCCAACAACGTCACTTACTGCTTGCATCTTGATTGGCTGCCTGCTTTGACCTTGCTGCTCTCAGAACCACTTGCTACATATACAACTATGGCTCTGCACTTGATCTCTGCTAATATTAAGCTTATCAACTGCTTAATTGTTTCTGATCTTGTGGCTGTTTTTTGGTCTCTTTTCTTACAAGTGTTTTAATTACTTATATTATTAAGCTACCACCAAATGCACATCTTAGAGAGGTATTTTATTCCAATAATTATTTTCATGCCAATTATTGGGAAATCCTCTCACATCAAAGGCTACTATTAAAACTGCTTCAGCCTCTATTGAAGTATTTAAGGGAACAAATTCAATTCTTCCTACTTGTTCCAACAATAAATAATTATTTCTACTCTATCTCTGTCCACACTTATCTTTTGATCCTTATTTTGAAACCATGAAAGGAATTTTATTCCTGTTCTGGTTTCTAGCTTCCTTCTTGCCTGTGGTGCTAGCCTTGGAGAACCCAACACCAACTACTGACTGGCACAATTCATCACCAGACAATTCTCATCAGAAGAAATCCCTGGCCCATGGTTGGTTTAAATACCCCTCCGGTCACTGGGGGTGCAAATTCCACTATGATCTCTCTTTCACTCCTCCTCCTCCAGAAGAACCTTTGCTGGTTAGACCCAATGCTTCATTCTACCTGTTAACCTACATGGCAGGATATTATCTGCTGGGTTGCTTCAGCTTTAAGTGGGAAGATTTGCCTATCTGGGCCACTTAGGCCTTCTTGTCATGATCACAGTACCCATTGGATCAGTAATAGCATTACTCAACTTAGGGGCCTTGGCCCATCAAGTAGGGAACTTGTTCCCTATCAAGTGGGTCCCTGACAACCACTATAGCTGCTCTCAAGTGTTGTTGTCTGACAATGGGACTAACTTTAACACTAAGTTAGTGACCTCTGTTGTTGAGGACTTAGGATCTCACCAGTCTTTCTCTGCCCCCTATAACCCTTCTACCAATGGGGCAGCTGAGCGTGCAAATTTGACTCTGGTTTCTATCATGAGGAAACTCACTTACTCTGACGCTGCAAACTGGTATCTATACTTACCCACTGTTCTCTTTGTGTATTGCCTTAGCAAACATTGTTTCACTGGGTACTCCCCCTTTGCTATGTTGTATGGGTGTGAGGCCACCACTCTGTTGCTTCTGAGGACCCCTACTCTCCTCTAATAAGTCTATGAACCCTGATGACCATATCAAATATCTTGTCAACCGCATAATTGACATACAGGCCACAGCATATACTTCTGCATACAAGACCAAGATGCTCAAGCTCTCTCCTTAAAATGATGCCTGTTTCCCTTTACCTGAGTTCAATATCAGGGATCATTTTCTCTATTATCAGCATAAAGTAGGAGGACGTGCTCAAAATCTAGATACATTGTGGGGCGGGCCTCTATAAGTGGCCTTCAAACAAGGTTCAGAATACATCATGAAACTCCTCTCTAGTGGTTGTCTGTTTGCCTAAGTGCATGCCAAGTTCCTCTGCAAGTACTACCCCCTAAGGCCAATCTAGAGGGGGACAATGTCATGAATGCTGCCATTCACCATGGTTTGATTTTGCCTTTGATGGGTTATTTTGAGGACTAATCTCTTGCTTTTGCTTTTACCCCTCAAAATGAGGATTTATCCAAACTGGGAAATAGAATTGTTTGGTTTCCTGATTCCTTGCAGCTTTCTTGCCCCACTAATACTGGTGGCAAGTGATCTTACCATTCATGTACTGTTTTGTGGTAAAGCTACATAATATATATTACATTTCACTTTTACCAATAAAAATTAAGTTCTGTTCACATTTTTATCTTTTTGTCTTCATGTACTTTGACACCTCTCTCTAGCCACAACTAGTAGAGATTATTTATTCAGGGCCACAAGGTAATTACATAGCCTCCCTGCCATATAACGGAGACTTATTATGAATCTAATCCTAAGGTTAGGATTCCCTGTTGTGTATTTGTGCCGCGCCTCAGAACACAACATTCACCATTTGATAATATGCAGTGTAGAGTACCATATAAGTTTTTGAACAGATGTTTTTTATTGAGGACTTTCTCTTGGATGTCCATTGGTGTACCAGGTGGGAATCTCTCTTGGAGACTCCCCATGATTAACATGGTGTCATGGCTCATATCAGAGTGCGGCTGGACTCCCACAGGGGAGGCAGGCCGGGCCTGGAAGGCCAAGTACACAATAGGCGCAATTCTGACCAGATGGTTGATTGCAGTAGCTAGGGAATGCCAACTCCCAGTATGGGGTGCAACCTGATTGGCCAGCCCCAATACTGTGATATAGACAAATCCTAACTTACTGAAGTCCTGGGCAGGAGGCAGAGTTGACAGGGGGTAGGAGGAATCTCCAGCATGGAGGGCAAAATGATCACTCTTGGTGGCCAGGAGGGAGCAGATATATGGGTGGAAAAGTGTAGTGGAGTTATGAATAAATGCAAACATAATAGCTATATTGGTGCAAAAGTAGATAGTTCTTGCAAGAAAATAATAAATCCTGAGCATAAAATTGTTTAATTTGAAGATTCAACAGTGAGAGGGGATGCCAGTATTACCAGCTATATACTGCTAGGAAACTGCAATTGGACTTACTGGCAGCTCCTTAATGGTTTTCAATTAATTATTCTCAAGTTAAGTTCCATTGATGACTCCTGATTTGTCAGTTAGATGAATCCTTTCATTATTTTTGCCCTGGGGAAGCTGGCAGGGGAATTTTAGGCCATTTGGCAACCCAAGTCCCCAATTCTGGGTTTCAGAGGGTGTGAGCCAATTAAAATCTTTTCCACTTGGCTTTGGGGCGGTTTTCAATATTCCCCAGGCTTAGCATTGACCAGAGTTTGATTCTCAACTTGGAATTAAAGTTTTATTTGGGTTAATCTGTGTGATTGATGATGCAATTATTTGGTTGCGTAATTGCTCCATTGCAGGTGTTGAACCTATGCAATATAGGGTTTTGTCTGGCCCATTCTGGGCCCTGAAATCATCCCCCACCATAGTTGAGTTTGCAGAGCACAACTCTTTATTCTGAGACTTATATTCCTTCAGAAGGTTGGTGGCATTATCCAGGTTAGATTCTGGTTCCCAAGTATTCTCATGG